>CM074191.1:19082167-19732167 GCA_037179385.1 Holothuria scabra
ACAAGAAAAGACAGAATGCCATATTTTTCTCCAAAAAACAGAATTATTCTGGAAAAAACAGAATGGTTGGCAGCTCTGAGATAGGCATATCAACACTGTAGGCTGCAGCCTTTTAAGCTAGGCTGCATCTGCCTTAGCTATGGAATGTTGCAACACATATCAAAAAGATGGGTAGGGTCACCCCTTTAGGTACTGTAACATGTTTTGTTTACAATAAAGCATGGCTATATATAGAATTGTTGAAGGGTTTCCCTCCCACTTGGCTAATCTGAAATGGTGCCTAATTATGGAGTATGTTCTTACTATGGGACTCTAATTATTTGGGTTATGAATAACAGGGCAGTACAGTATGTACCCCATTCCAAGAATTTGAAAGTCATCCAAGCCTAACAGTTAGATTAAAACAAGAGCATCAAGCAATCTATGATTTGTTTTGTATTCTAAGAAACTGTAGATATGTTACACAAGAAAGTTTTGGGGAGACATCTGATGTATTGCTACGTTCCGCCAGTTTGAAATACAGTTGTTATAGTTATAATACCCAAGAAAAATGATTGTTATTAATCGCAACCAGTGTCCTTCACATAAGCCCCCTTCTACATCCTACTTTCAGGCAAATCTATTATTCCTGCTACAGTTTTCTACTGCAGTATTAGAAATAACATAACCCAAATTTACTTAATATCATTGAGCCAGTAAGTCACTTGTGTCAAAACATCCATTACCGCTGCATGCATACTTATGTCTACAACAGTCCTACTGCGTAGAACCCTGTAGTTTATAGTTAGTTAGATAAAAGTTTTACAGCCCATTTTCCAACCTATTGGTTCAAGGTGAGCCAGCCATGGCCTTTATTTCCAGTTGTGACTCACTGGCTTGTTTTCCCTACTCCACTGCTTGTGCTGAGCATCATGCAAAATTGCAGTAGGAACCTTTTTTAGAGTCCTTGATATGACTCAACCTGGGAAGCAAACCTGGGCTTTCCGCTTGAGAGGTGGAGCCCTGTAGCCCTGTAAAGCTGTTTCATGTAGGATGGCACACACATCCAGTAGGTGAGCAAGTCTTGGTACTACTTGGACCTAGTTCTGCAGACATGGGAAATGTGTCTGTGGCTAAACGATCACAAATTTCTGCTATTAAATCTTTTGTAATTTTACTACACTCACAGCCCTATGGCCTATCATACGCACAACTTAGCATCTGTAGTAAATGGTCACACACATAAAACCTGTGAGTCCATTACCAATGTGTACTGGGCAGTCAAAGTCACACTTATTAATTCTAGCTATCATTCTATGTAATTCATCCATGTACTGAAATTTAAAATATTTATTTGATGAAAACCTTTGCAAAAATTTATAGCCCCAAACAGTAAATTTTTTTAAATCATTCATGATTCCCAGTGCCTCAAATTAAAGTTGTATATATACACAGTAAACTTGTTTGAACTCTCAGCAAATCCCTCAGCTACATGCTCAACTCCTAAATCCCCCTTCTTTACTATCAAAATCAGACACACATCAAAAATGATGATGAACAACACAGTTACAAACATTCCACAATGCCTTCTTTCTTATCCCTTCATAATAAAGTCCCCCAAGCCACAAAGTTTTCCATACATGATTTCAAAATAAAATGCAAACATCACTGTGTGATGCTTCCCTAAGTAACTTCTAAAAAATCTGTCTCTTCACATATACAGTGATACCAACTTCTTAACTTCCATAATTAAACTAATCTATACCAAATGGGTACTTTTTAAAATATTATACCAACGTATTAACTCCACCATTATAAACTACACAAAATGCAGACAGACTGCCATATGACTGCAAACTGTGCAACATGACTTTCCAGCAAGTTAAGTACTAGAACATTTTGGAAAGCTGTCGATATTCCCCCTGGATCTCTCTTCCTATTCATCCTTCTCTGTTCACCTTGATCAATAAACTCCGTTTGTAATTTTTAATTTGCAGAGAGTGTAAAATGTTATTAATTGCCTTCTTCAGGTGGGGGAAAGCGTAGTTTAAAAATCGTTGGAAATCAATTTACACCCAGCTATATGGTAACAGTGAAATAAAGCGATTCAATTGATTTGAGTAAATGCAAAACTAGGTGAAGTATGTACAAAAGAAACTGAATGTTTCTACGCTAGTTAGAGACAGAGTTCAAATGCTTGCTCTAGTGAATGCTTAAGATTTCATTATGCTTATTAAACTTGGAGAAATGTATGCAACTAAGTCTTAGAAATTGCGACAACGCAACATTTAGATTCATCACAATGATGTCACATCTTGGTGGTATGCTGCCTACCTAGTGTCAAGCAACGCAATTGCAGGCAAGATTTTTCAAGATATCACTTGTAGGTTTCTTCATGTTGTGTCTGAAATTTATCTGATCATTAACCTACTTTGCAATGGTAAAGGACGAGCATTGCAATCTCCAATGTGTACACAATTTTGTAAAATGAGCACATACTGTATTAGTCATACTGCCTAGAGTAAAAAGCTTGTCCCTTTGCCCATTTTGGCAGAACAGTATTATGTTGATGGCTTAAAGAACACTTCAAACCTGCAAAAATACAGAATCAAAGCAGTAGCCTACATAATGAAGGGTACATGAGAGAAATCCGCTTTTTAGCTCATTTGAAAAAGTTGAAGCAATCAAGCAGAAAAAGATTCATTATAATTATCACTGTGGCTTTTGTATTCAGCTTAAGGGAAGAATACAATCACAATGCTAGTAACTGGACATTTCCTGAGTAGCTGTTCCATGGATCATTGCATAAGTACATGCTACTCCACTGAACTTCATTCAACCTTCTTGACATGTGCCTGCTATTTCTAAATTTGAAAAGTAGCTAAGGGGTGTTTCTAGCATAACTAAAAAATGTGATTTTTCCACTATTTAACCTCATGAAGTTGATGTAGTTTGTTAAATAAATGCTGCAATAATCATATCACCCAGCTGACCATGCATTATTCAGTCGTATCTTCCCAAGTGTCCTTTCGTTTTTTTTCCTCTGACATTAAAGGCAGTCATTCATCACCCTAAACTACAGTTTCAGTATACATATATCAAAACTCTCAATTGGTACAGCTCTTTGATTGGCATCACATTCAAACAATGCATCATAGCTAAATTACACAGCGTGGGCACTAAAGTGTCTTGATTACACATTATGGATTGTATGGCCACTGGGACAAGCCATCAAGCAATGTGTCTGGATAAAAATGAGTTTGAGATAAATGTGGGAGAGGCTAGAAGTAAGTAGGTTGGGAGAATTGGAACTGTTTGGGATGATGAAAATATGCCTTTAATTCTTGCTTCCACTTCAGTTTTATTTTGTTTTTCATTTCTCAATATAAGATTGTGGTTTAAATAATACTGAAATAAACTCAGGATATGTGCATCTTTCTATGCATGGGTTTCATTGCAAAACCATAATTTACCATGACTATATACCCATGGTTTCGCCACAAACCCATAGCACTCAGCTTCGTTCTGTCATAGCTAATAAATCTATGGTGTGTAATCGTGTTTTGGACAAGAAATAGGCTTGAAGAGGAGATATTTAACACACATGCATCTTCTTGGGGCATAGTGTGAGCGTGAACATGGCAGCATCTATACAAAATCGTAGAATTTTGCAGAACTGGTACATACGTACTGTGTATACGTAATATACTAAGTAGTTCAGTATGGTGGGTTGGAACCCTGGCCTTCCATAGCCAAAGGGTTAAAGTCATATCAAATTATGTTAGAGGGGTAAGCGTTTCCATGAAATTTGTATTGAAATCCTATGTGTGGATCTCAAGATCAGCTAGCAATTGTCACATTTTCAACAAACAGTGAACTTGAAGCAAATACATATGACATCATACCCCACATTAACAGACAGTCTTTTCTTTTCTGTAAACTTTACAGCCTATTTCTTCCTCTGCATTCCCATATTATCAAATTGTGATTGAATAAGTGGCATGAGAACTTTTCAGTCTTTGTAATCCCCATGAGGGCGTCCTATTTCATTAATGTCAAGGTCAACACAACAGTTTAAAAAACAAAGGGAATCAAAGCTTCCCTTGTCAATGTGTGGAAGTGATATTATCTCTGCTGCCCTCAATCTCACTTTGGAACATATAGATCTAGTAACTTTATTTGCTGATACCTCTAGAAATACATGTCCCATTTGAATGGAATTTTCACAACACAAAGTAGATTTAGTTCCTCTTTCCCATGTGAAAATTATGTTTTTTACTTTAACTTCCCCTTTAACACATCTCCCAAGTTTACTTACCTTACATCCTTCCTTGTACCAATTAATCAATATGCAATGTTCGTTTGAAAGGGGTTAATTCACTCACTAATACACTCAACATCCTCCTCTGCAGTCTGAAACTATGACTCTTTTGCAAATTTATTTTCAAGTTAAGCCCTTAAGGGAAGTATTAGGTTTGCTTTCCAAAAAAAATGGCATACTTTCAAACCAATATTTATATGGACACAGAATGTCACATAAATCAATCACAGGCAATACAGTTCCAAGTTGAAGATATGAATTGTCCTCTGCAATTCGTACAGGAGTTTACCAAAATTCTCAATTGGCTAAGCCAATTGAGGGAGGGGCTTAAGTAAGAAGGTTAGGTGAGTTGGAACTGTTTGGGGTGAGAAAATTGGGCCTTAAAAGATTCAGAGGATGCAAATTTTTTGAGGTACTGAAGGTATTGTAAGTGTTTTTTGGTGTTAAGAATCCATGTTCTAATGATGACTGCAGTTTTTTTTTTTATTTTTTTAAAATATTGGTGTATTTTAAATGTGAAATTACCCCCAAGGGTTAAATCTGTCCTAAACAGCACATAACTCCTTCTCTGACAAACTGGCAATGGTTTTTCAACGTTTTTCTCCTGTACAGTACATGTCATCTGATGACATCTCTGCACTGAACTGATTTCTCGTGACCCCTACAGTGCATTCATATTCCACAGTTGCAAAGTTCAAAAAAAAATTGTTGAATAAAACTGCTGCTCACGAAATAAAAAAACAACTAAAAGAGGGGGAAAGGACTAGTTTCCATAGTGATGACATGATTAAATACTGATGACGCCACCCTTCGGATATCACGCTTGGTAAGTTGTCTTTTAATAGTCTAAATATTTTAAATCAATTTTCATGATTAATGAAAGCATCAGCTTTTGCAATGCACTATTTAATCTTTACTTTATCATTGCCTCTACTGACATTAACAGCTTAACAAAGAAGTCAGGACTACATACAACAACCCCAGGCTGTCACAAGCCAGGGTGAATCTGTTTTAACTTTGATTTCATTCTCTCACCTACATTTAATAAGAATCTTTTCTTCCATTTTTTGACTTTTTCTTCTTCTTTTTTCTTTTTGGTTTATGATTTTCATTCTGTTTTATCTACCTTCAATAACTGTATTACATGCAGGCAATATGTCCTCCTGAAATCAACGCAATGCGTTACCTGGGTTTGACGTTCCAAAGGTTTGATGTTTCCAGTTTTGTATCACTGCAATGCTTGATGATGATTAAAAAGTTCATTATTCCCATGGACAGACTGCTCTGCTCCCTTCAATGTGTCCAATATCGGGCCCCCGGCCTGGGCCCATCGAACACTGGGAACATTGAACCATGCCAACATTGACATCTCTGTCATCCTCAAGTCGAACAAGGTTTCCTTCCTGTTTATATAAGTATGCCACAATCCTGTTTATACGACATTTACCTGATGTTTTGTGTACTGGATGACAAACTTAGAGTGAAACTTTGATCCATGAATCCAAACAGCATGACTTAGACCTGTACTGATTAGTTCAATTTATTCCTCATCTAAAGAGGTTTAACAGCCAGATAATTGTCAAAATTGCATTAACAAGTATTTACCTATGACTCCATATTACAGATAGGCAAAGGAAGGTTCCATTGGTATCATAGAAGTTTTACAATATATCACAAACAAAGTAAGCAAGATGACCTGCTTTTTACAAAATGTATACTACAGTATCACTCCAAGTAAACCAACGTCTTTATCATGGGGGCCTCACTGTCAAATTGACATCCATATGAGTACCACATCCTAAACACAAAAACATTTCCTTTACGTCACTATTTTTCATAAAAATTTCATAAACTTCCTATAAATCTACCTATACATCAAGAAAAAAAACTGTAAAAAATCATTAAAATTTAAACATATCTTCAAGGACCAATTTTGAAGAACACATTTTGTGCTGTGACAAAGAAAAACCACCTGTACAGTATGTCTGCAAGCCATAAAGGACAATGGCTAGTCTAAAATGAGGCTTCTGGCACATGCGACATGTGATATTATGATCATAGTGTGAACTCTACCAAACATGGCCATGCTGAATAGGATTTTAGCTACAGCTAGCAACCAGCTACAGTAGTGTGACAATATCTCAATACATGTTATGTATTGAGATAAAAATCACTGTCAATTCGCAACAATGCCACTCAATTTACTATAACTTTAAAAGGTAGTGAATTTTTCTAAGATGACCAGATTTTCTAAAATGAAGATTTCACATCAGCCAATAGGCCACTGCAAACCCATTTTATTTTTTTTTTGGAATCTGATACAAAATTCACCCCTTCCAGAGGTCTCCAAAAGTTGAGTTTGACACTGCATCATTTCACAAAAAAAAAAAAAATAGTTTTGTGAAAAATTTGGTTGGGAAATGCTACACAATAATGCATGACTATTTTTGCATCCAAGTTCCAAAGAGAAAGAGAAAACCAAGCCACCCCAACCCCTTCTGCTCTTTTCAATGGATAGAGATCACTGACACATTGAACCAGCACAATTACATTATTCCCCATGAGCCAATTTAGTAAATTATTAATTGATGAAGTCCAGAGATATACTGTAGACAATTCTCCTAGAAGAACATTTAAAATTGCATAAAACAGGGTTTCTGCATCTTAAGAAAAATAAAATTTCATCACTTTTCCATGTCGCCTTCATGACCTTAACCCTTTTGCTACAGAAGGGGTATATCCCAAAGTACTGAAGGATATGTATTATGCAAATGTACCCGTTCCGCAAAATGCAACACTTTTTCTATGGATTCCGCCATGTTTGCTCTTGCTATGCCCCAAGAGGATGCCTATGTGTTTGATGTCCCCTCTCCAAGCCTAGTTCCATGTCCAAAACAAGATTGCATGCCATAGATTTATAATTAGCTATATGCCAATACACAGCTTAGTTGTACGCTTTCGGGGTTTCAAAACCATGCCTATGTAGTCATGGTAATTATGGTTTTGCAGCAAAACCATGCATAGCAAAGAGGTTAACATGACTATTTTGTGTCCACATTATATCTGAGATTTGATAAAACTTAATTGGGGTGACCATTGTGACAAATTAAAGAGTAAACTTATTAACTTGTAAAAATTTAAAGGACTGATCTGGACTAAATTTCATGGCTTTCCTCTGACTTCATTTTTACAATATTCCATGACATTTCCAGGCCTGAAAAATGAAAATAAAATTTCATGACTTTTCCATCACTTTTCCAAACTACAGAAACTACCCTGCTAAAAATTGAAACCATATGTGCACAGAACATTGCCTGGATATTTTTAGCGATGAAAGAACAAAACCTGGCATTAGTAGATTCTTACACATACTTTTTAATATACAATTTTAATTGGAATGTCAAGTAATGCTTATTATCTTCTCTTTGAATCATTCTAAAGGGTGTTTCCAACTCTTTTTATCTGTTTAAACAGTCTGCATTTTCAGAAGGTAGCTCAAGGCAGTCATTCTCATCCCACACTACAATTTTTTGTAGTACTCCACAGAAATTCTTAACTGGCATATCTATTTGATTGACAGCAAGTTTAAAAAATGCAGAGTACAGTAGGTCATACTACACACTATATACTGAAAGAGAGTGTTTTGATTACACATTGAGGTTTGGCATCTACTCGCCCTGAAGCAATAAACTGAGATTGTGTCTGGATGAGGAAGAGTTTTAGACAGTCGTGGGAGGGGCTTAAGTAAGTAGGTTGAAGAATTAGAACTGTTTGGGATGAGAGGATCAGGGTTTTAAGCTTATTTTGGACATAAAAACCCATTTGTACCATTAATTTGGCTGTTGCTAAGCATGAAAACTACAAAAACACATTGAAACATTATTCCCCTGTGAATTGCTATTACTACTGCAGATTTTTTCATCCAGTGTAGTTGAATGTTTCATTTCCTTTTCAGGCCTCAAAATTCACAAAGGCCATGGAGGCCATGGCTGCCATTAATTTTGCTTTCGCCTTTGACAGGCATTTTTCACACCCTTATCAAAGGCCGCTTTTGGCTGCCGATGTGTCATTCAAGCTGCTCTGCATATGTTGAACAACTGTAAATTATACAGAATGCAATTCCTTCATCATGTAATTTTTGCAGGAGCATTTGCAATGCAACGCATGTGAACCAATATTGTTTTCACTCTCTTACTGTGCGCTGTTGATATTTGATTCTCATGCTATGCAAAGAAATCATTCATAGCCCACTGTGTAATCCCTTGTTCTGTTCTTCTGTCAAGTGTTTTACATTTTAGCCTTGGATGAGAGAATTTTGGCCTTTGTGCAACCAAAAAAATTGTTGGTTACAAAGGCCATTTTGGCCTTAGAGTGGGAAATATGAATTTTGAGGCATGCTTTTCAAAACCTCGCATTTGCCACCATCAGGTCATTGCTCGCAAAAATCTTACTCTATTTGCCTGCCATTAGGGATTACAATTAATGTAACAGAAAGTAATGAGAGGTTAAGTACTATACAACAAGCCATCCATGCGAAAACTTTACGTATATAATCGATTACTGATATCGTACAACAGTAGACCTGCAGTTGTATTAAAATGTTCAAAGGAAATAAAAAAAATACCACCTACATACATCATCACCGCATATCGCTTGATATAGCTTACTCCTTCTCCACCCCACCCCCACGCCCCCTCCTCCCTGCTACCCCATGGTTACTAAACAAAAGCAACCCAAGTTTTAAATGCTTCCTATTCCAATTAACCTACCTAATTCTCCCCCTTTGCAGTGCACATTTTGGTAAATTATATAAAAAAAACTCAATTATCCTTGAAGTTCTTTTAAGATATGCAGTAACTTTAAAGGGGAAGTTTAAGCAAAAATTTTATTTTCATATGTGAAAGAGGAACCAAATGTACACAGTGTTGTGAAAGTTCTATTCAAATCGGACATGTATTTCTCGAGATATCAGTAAATGAAGTCAGCAGAATTGTGTTCAAAAGTGACTTTGAGGGCAGCAGAGCTTGTATCACTTCCTCACATTGACAAGGAATGCTTTCTTTCCCTTTGTTTTATCAGACTGTTGTGTTAACCTTGAAGTTAATTGGAGTATGACTTCCCTGTGAGTGACGCAAAGTTTGTAAAATTCTCATGCCACTTATGCAATCACATTTTAATAATATGGGTTTCTTAAGGAGAAAATCCAGTATAAAGTTTAAAGGAAAACAAAAGACTGCCCATTAATGTGGGGATGTGATATATCATATGTGCTTGCTTCAAGTTCACTTATTGTTGAAAATGTGAAAACTTTACGAGCTCATATATCGAGAACCACACATCAGATATTAATGCAATTTCACCGAATCGCTTAGAATGAGTACCCCTCTAACATACCACCAAATCCTGTTGTGACCTTAAACCCTTCTTTTAAAGGGAAATACTGTGTTTAAAATGCTCCAACAAAGAGTATAACGAAAATGGCTCACACAGTATCCATCAATTCAGTCTTAATCATAAAACCCAGCAATTTTCTTCAAAATACCATGTGCATGAAGAGCCATGGACCTTGCATCATTTAAAATGTTGGAAGTTTGGGTGTAAATTATTCTTGAGCAACAAATTACTGCATTTCTATCTGTGGGAAACTTATTTCTTGAAGGAAAAGGCTACCCTATTTTTGATAATCTTTCACTCTGTGTCCGTAAATATTAGTTTTAAATGGACAAAGTTTTCTCGCAAAACAAACACGATATTTCCCTTTATGGCTGCAATTTTTTGTTTTTGTCTTTAAATTTGTGACTTCTACTAGATTCTTGTAAGTTTTATTTTCATGATCAGCTAGGGCAACAATAATAATGCATAATTCTCAAAAAAACTCCAGAAAAAGGTCACTACTATATTTTCTACGAAAAAGGCAAAGCATCCTCTCTACAGCAATCCCTGACATCCAGGGTTCTGTCTGAACTGTTATCAAAATCTCCATTCTCAGGTTCATCACCCAATCATATGATCCAAAATCCTTTCTGAATTCTGTTCAGCAAGGTACTTGACGGCTACTACTTTTCTAAAACAGCGTATACATTTCAAATCCTTACAACCATATTCATGCAAATCTCTTCCCTCGGTGAGAATGTCAATAAATAAATGCAATTTTACTTTTGTTTCATTCCAGGGTGGAAGTTACCATATTAAATTTTTATTCCAGGGGCCCCTTTTGGTTTTCAGATGGTAATTACTAACACCAGCAGAATCATGGTTGAAGTGGCATCCATGAAATCTTTCGTCTCTACAAATTTGAGAAGGCCAGTTGAAAAAGGAAGCTGGCAAGAAATGAATTCTACAAATTTGCAAGCAAAGTAATAATGTATTTTCTTCACATTCCTCTATTCAAGTGGGGATGATCATGGACTCTGTTGAACCTTGTTTTCTTGGACAAGTTTTCCTCTCAAAATTTATTGTAAGGGCTTGCAAAATTTTGCAGTAAAAGTTTCACACAGTTAGCCACTACATACTACAATGAGCACATGGAACACACAATTGCCATCAATTGGTCAACTTCTGGTTGATAGCATTTTCACAGCTGATTTAGTTAAATAAAAAAGGTTTACCAGACCTGTTTCTAACCAACTGGTGTCGGTCAGGCCAGCCACCGCCTTTTCTCCAATTGTGGCTTACTGGCTTATTTTCCCTATTCCATTGCTAATGCTGAGCACTAATCAAAATTACGGCAGGTTTCATTTTTAAAGTCTTCAAGACGACCCATCCAGGGGTCAAACTCCAGACCTCCCCGTTGCAAGAAGGATGCTCTAACCACTTTGCTCATGCAAAGAGGTTATAGTCAGTCTGTCATTTTAGTCGAGGCAACTAAGGTAAAGGTAAAGGTAAAGGTAAGGTAAGGTAAGGTTAAGTTAGATGGAGTCTTATGGCCCAGTTTCCAACCAACTGGTTCAAGTCAAGCTGGCCACAGCTTTTTTCCAATTGTGGCTCCTGGCTTGATAACTAAGGGGTAGAAACATTATGCTCCAAATGTTACAACCTTTCCAAATCTCTGAAGAAGAGCCTAGATTCAAAAGAAGCAGTCATTCTCAATTTGACATCACCTGTTTTGAAAAGATTCATTACTAATTCCTTTTCTAAATCTGTCATCTGTGTGCAACGGCTCTCATCATTCCTACCATTAGTGCCAATTAAAAGGGGGATCGCTGGTACCTCTCTTCACTGGTCTGGACAAAAATAGGCCGTGTAGATGGGATCCTATCTTGTTCTTTTCTCAACTACCCTTTAGCGGTCCTAAATCCAGGATCGTTTATGAGGTTGTTCCTCGACAACTTTCCCACATGCACACTGAACATGACTTCAGTCAACCGAACGGGTAGACTGCTTCTCCAGAGCGACTGATTGATTGGAAATTGAATATACCCCACATACCTTGGGGTGTTATTAAATTACCATTCGAGTTCTTTTTAAGCCTGAACACTTCTTTGAAAACTGGATTTTAATTCAACCAATTTGACGCAAACACGTTCTTTATGTTTGGGATTCCCATGTACGAGATACTCATTGCAAGCAGCCTGCATGCTGCACAGAGAAATGCCAAATAGGAAGAGCAATTTGAAACAAGACTCATATAGTTGGACTAACAACATAGAATTTATACCAAACTGAGTAGCAATTCCATGTTACTGATGTACAAAAGCATTTGATTTTATTGCAATGGAGACATTGTGCTTTTAGCAAACACTGCAGTCCACTCTGCAGTCCACTGCATAAAGTCAGGATACAGAGCTACAGTACCTACCGTATTTGGACAAGTAAGACAGAGGTCTACAAACCTGAAAACTGATCACCAAACAAACGTTAAATATGACTGTGAGGAATGTTTTTCCTCCAAGTGAGTTTCAAGAAATAATTTCAAAATTGGAAGACCAAAAGTTTTGCACACAAGTTACTGAAAAATGTATGAACCAATATACAATCCATTGAGAATGTTACTTTCATTAACAGATTCTTTAGTTGCACTGAGAAGATAAACAAAAATGTTGGGTGCCTGTCATATTCTGACACGCTATGTTCCAACACTCGTATATGCACCTATGATCCGGGTTTTCTGAATATTGGTGACATCACAACCTTGGGCTGTCAGAACATAGGGGTCTCAAAATAAATGTGTGTTGGAACACAATGGATTTGTCAGAATATAGGAGTGTTGTAAAACTGAGGTGTTGGAACATAATTGGACAGGAGAACACTGGGGTGTCAGAATGTAGGTTTCCGAACAATGGTGTATTGGAACATATTGCATTTGTTAGAATATAGGATTGGTGTAATAGAAGTGTTGGAAAATAAGGATGTCAGAATGTAGGAATGTCTGGATTCAAGGCTGTCACTCAAAAATTACAACTGTATGAATGAAGTGTGCCTGCATATAAGTGTAAACACAATTCAATGCCACCAAATTTACATTATAAATTTTCTTAATGGCACCCATCTGTCCAATACTGCATGTGGCATATTCTCAAATGAAACTTCGCCAATTCGTAAGATTAAAAAAAGAAAAAAGAAAAAAAAATACAAGTAGGACAATTACTAAGATGTGCCAAAAAAAAAGTCACTAAAAAAAAAAATCACCACTGAGTGAAACACCTGGCAAAAATTCAACACTGTAGCATTTCATGCACTGTATTGTTGCATAACGTCATTTCATGGTAAAAGGGTTTAATACGGATAAAATTTGACCTTTTTTTGTCTGGACTACATCTAAAGCACATATTTACCTTGGCTTGTCCAGGGTAGGTCTGGTCCACCTGTCCTTGACCCCTGGATCTCTCTTCATGCTCATTCAGTGAAGGCTGAGGGCGCTTTTTCCTCACTGTGCCTTGGCAGCAGGAACTGCACCTTGTTAACCGAGCTGGCATGCGTCGAATGGGAGGTTCTATTAGTAAACAGAAGGAGGGAATTTTAAGATGAAATAGATCCCTACATTTGGTCCATCTGTAAAATAAGTATTTGACTGCCAATATTTTATACCAATCGACCTTTGATAGAGTGTACAAATTCTGAGAAGCACATCACAATAGAACATACATGTATGTATACAAGTATCACTAAGCATTCAGGTCAAACAGGAAAAGAGTGCAAATAATTGTTATCCTGCCATTTCTCTTTTCAAGTCACATAGGCCTACTCTATTATACAAAACAACCACTCAAAAGCTGCCACTCAGAATTCTTTTTAACATTAATCCAAACTGATACATAGTAGCTTGAGAAAAACAACTTTTGTATTCATGGGGTACCTTTGTTGTGGCTGGATAATTTCATGGTTTTGATACCACAATTTTTTTCAACACTGTTAGGCTTTACAAATGCTAAACTTGAAAATAGTGAACCGTGTGATGCTCTAAGTATCTGGTTAATTTCAAGGAATGCAAGCAATGCTGTGTTAAATCAACAGTTTCTGTCTGCACCCTTAAAAAAAGGAAAAAACAAACTCATAAATTTATACCGACCTCATTACAGATGTAAACTGTTCAACCACAAGCAAACAACTCACAATCAAATTGAAATAAATAGCACTTGAATGGCCGTCAAATTTTGAAATATCTCTGTGAAATTCCCCAAACTTCCTGGTTTGGGAATCTGTTAACCCCAAAACTTACTCCTATTTAATCCTTTACCGTTGTTTGGGTCCTTTTGGACCCATGCGGAGAGCTCGGCTGTCACCCATCTTTACTGTTTCACGCGGAGCTTGAAACTGCGAGTAGCTACCCGAAAATTCGGCCACAACAACGAGAGAGACAATAGTTTACGGTCATGGGTCAATGGCCTACGGAAGCCGATGCGGGGCGGGCTATGTCCGCTTTTCCACCCACTCCCAAGGCGCGCAAATATGCCCCGATCGGAGCACAACGGTAAAGGGTTAAGCTTTGTAATCCACTTCCATGCAGTAAGTCAACACCACGGTGCAAAACTGCATTAAAGGCCCAATTTTCTCATCCCAAATAGTATCAATTCTCCCAAACTTCTTAATTAAGCCCCTCCCACAATTGTCTGAAATTCACCCTCATTCAGATAGTCTCATTTTATTGCTTCAGGGTGAGTATAGAAAGCTCAAGGTGTATTATCAAAACACTCTCAGAACAGTTCATGCTATGAAATATAAGCTTTGGTACTCTGCATTGTTTGAGTTAGCAGTCAATCAAAAAGCTGAGCCAATTGAGACTCTCTGTTACCCTATACTAGAAGTGTAGTTTGGGATGGGAGGATTGTCCCTTTAAGTTCTTTGGACAAGCAAGCAGGAGGGAGAACCTCCTTAGTAGGTCACCCAAGTCACTCTGGTATTAAAACTTGCCAGGGCAGTGTTGTAACAAGTCACGACTCAAGTCACTTTCTCTCAAAATGATAGTGACTCTCGTAATTTCCCCCATTGAAATAGTACAGTGACTCCAGTCAATGACTCGACTAGGGTTGCTTAAAAGTTTGACAACTGGTGACTTGAGCCACTAATCTAATGAATCAATTACAACACTGTGCCACGGACTTACTGCCGGTAGGTGGGGATAACAAAGTGTAAATAGGAGGTACAGTAAAGAGGGACGATGTAGATTGACTAAACACAGGTCTACATATACATGCATTGGCATAAAGTACCAGTATATGTGTACATGCTGATTTGGGGTGTCCAACCATGCAGTAGCTGAACAAATGTAAGATAGCAAAATATTCAATATCCTGCTACTGTAAGTGCCATGTTACCATTTAATTAACAAAACACAGTACCACAGAAAATTTCAACAATTTTAAACCTTTGTGCTAATGACCGCCTGTATATAGAAATCCGTCAGATATCCCCGTCCACCTACCCCATCCCCTTCCACCCATAGTGCCTCCGTAAGGGTGCCCTCTCTGTGCCATGTCCAGTCACCAGTTAGTTGCAGCTAAGTGGGGATTACATAAGGTTGCAGGAGGTTAAGAGGGGTGATGTAGATGTTTCCCTCACCTCACACTACTAATGTTTCACCTGTATAAACTTTCAACACTGATATCCTTTCATTACATGAGATTGCCCTTAACAAAACTGCTCATCACTAAACAGTCTAAAACCCGACTTTTGGGCATCCAAGTCGGGTTTTTACTTGATGTTTACACCTACAGTTATAGCCACTCCAACCCTAAAATCAATAAAAATATGATGAAACCCTTTAAGCATTGAAGTGGCTATAAAGTGAGGATGTTAACATCAAGTAAAAACCTGACTTATCACCCAAAAGTCAGGTTTTAAACCATTTAGTGGTAGGCAGTTTTAGTAAGGGCTATTTCACGTAATGTTTCTGAAATGCGCAAACCTCCTCATCATAACAAATTAACCATCTACTACCTGTTCGTATCAGGGAGTTGCTAAAATTTAGCAACTCTGTCAATATCACTAGAACTGTAAGACCGCCTCCATTCGCGAGTATGAATGCCTTGCATTCTGGTTTATATATGTGCTACATATCACACATTTCTGAGCACTGTACTGTTTTCTGTTATGCTTAAAACTTCATTGATAAAATAGCTGTCGTGGGATATGGGATGTATATTAATTTTTAGCTTTCAAACCAAAATAAATGGAGGAAGCAAGTATTTCATGTCAGCTTTAAGAACATGTATTTGGAACTTCATTTTTAAAATTGAACTTGTTTACATATGAAAACAGTTTCATGCTAGACTTCAAAATCAACCACTTTTTCAATACATGAAGCTATTCTAGTAGATAGTTTCACCACAGTAGTACTGACCACCCCTATTGCCAAGTTCAATATATCATGCACATCACCCTGTGAGATGGGGTTGAAGAATATGGCCACGGTATTCCCCATCTGTCATTAAAAGGTGACTAAATGGAAGGATTTGCACTGCATTTGAACAGTAAGACATTAACAAATATATAACAAATAACAAATATAACAAATTTGTGTTGGTGTGTTGTTAAATCTTATATAATAAATCATGCATGTATTTCAGTTTTTTGTTTCCATATGCTTTTCTTTTCCTCTTTTTTCTTGAGGGAGGGGGGGGTGGGGGATGTCCATTTGCACTGTGGTAATGTGGTAATATATGGTTCTATTGTGCAGTACAGACCTTGTGCATATGATGTCACAGAGTGGAAAGTACGCTCTACATTGGGGCCAAAACTAACCAACGCAGACAAATGCAGACACCTGATCTGTCAATCGGTTGAACTCTCGCATGTCTGCTACAGATGCAGGGTGAATTCTTATGCATGTGGTCACGTTTGCCACTGTTCTGCCAAAAGGGCAACGTCAGTGTGTCATCAACGCACATGGTCTATGTTTCAAAAGAAGGGTTGAACTTGCATGATTGATGACAACACCACTCGCCCTCTGTACCAACAATATCATATTCAGTAAATCCATCACAGACATTCCACTCACTGTAATGCAATCCCAGAATTGAGTAAATTAAAGCACTGTCACATTGTAAATTAATTTTAAATGCATTGTGGATATAAGATTAAATATGTTACAACTACTGTAATGTAAAGTTATATTGTGATAACAGGACATGCAATACTTTTTGACCAAATAAGGCCACTTGCTGTATGCCTTAAAATCTACAAAACTCCCTGGTTTAGAAATCTATGAACCCTGTTATTTACCTTCTATTTACATACTTAACCATGCATCACCTAAAAATACAAAACTCAAAGCTTGTATCACATGCAAGCACTTTATAACTTTCTGAAAATTAATTCCCCACAACTTCCTGGTTGGGGATTCATGAGTCCTCTTATTTACGTAATTTTTAAATTTATAGTAGGTGAGGAGGGGACATGTAGACATGCCAACACCCCCAACTTGCTTGGAAAACCAGCAAAGTTGCGTGCAATCTTTTCTTATTTGGCTTTCATGAACCTCTTGGAGATTTTTGAGCATTAAAAGTATTTAAACCAGGTAAAGCAAGGAGTTGCATTTCCCAACTTTAAACAAATAGGTAACAAAACTAACTTCTCATACTGTAAGAATTGAGAAGGGCCATTCCTGGAATTAATATGAAAGCTTAGCTAGGTATGCTTAATTTAAAATGAAAGACTGCATTTTTCCTAAGCGCCAAAAAGAAGTCCATTCAAGCCTCTTGATGATCCTAATTTCATCAAGATAAAGTTGTTACCACTATGACACAAAGTTTCCCAACAACTGCCATCTGTCTCCCCAAAATTCCCGGGTTTGGGAATCTACAAGACCCGATACCTCCTGTTTACATTATGTAACCATACTACCTGCAGTATTCCAGCAAGTTATCAGCGTGATGGGATGGGCATGTAGAAAGAGCCTAAAGGGTGCACCCTCATTCTTCTACCTAATTGCCCCACACAAAAATTACATAATGTAAATAGGACGTAAGGAGAGGAGATGTAAATCCCACACTTTCACAGTCCCTCCTGGGGCCACATAGGGCCATGAATTAGCCAATTCTGAAGTGAAAAAGGTAACTCTCGAGGTGGCCTGATATGTTCAAGAAAATAAAGCGTCAGTTTCCAGTTAAGGTGGCCCAAAATGCCCGTAGCAGAATAAAATGCAGGGCTACAGTCCCTGCAATCCTTTTCTAGCCAGTCTTCGCAGTCCCTACTGTACCTTCCTTCCTGAACCACATGGAAAGCTATCTTTCCAACTTGGCAGTTTGATCCTAGTTTTCTTCAAGAGTTGTTTCCAGGCAGAGAGTACAGTAAGTACTTCGTGTCTCTTCTAACGATAGACAATTTTTCAAACAGCAATCACAAAGGATTGTGGGACTAGCATTTTGGTGTGTGTCATTTTTGGTCACAGTAAAATAGCATTGACCAAAATGGTGCATACCAAACAACTGTCCCACAATCTTTGGTGATTGCTTTTTGGAAAAGAGTTTTTGTTTTGTCTCCCCTAAACATTTCAATTCCTTTGGCAATTACTGGTTTTAAATTAAGAAAATGCGATGACATCTTCTTTCCTACCTTCTCTTTTTATGTTCTCTTTTCCACCACCACGAGTGGCTGCAGCTTTCGCTGGATGCTGCTTCTTCTTGCCTTTTTGACTCCTCGCCAGATCAGCTGAATGTACTCGGACATCACCTTAAGTGGAAAAGAAAAAGGCACAAATTTTACCCCTAATGGCTTCATGAACAATTTGCAAGCTGCTCCTACGGTAAAGTACATCCAACGACAGAGATGCTACAGCTAGTGGTGGCAACGGAACAATGAAGCAATGAAGCTTCATAACCAGGCAGTCTGGGGTTTGATTCCAAGAGCAATCTACAGTTTTCTCAACTGAACTGGTCTTTCAAAAGATAACACATTTTATTTAAATTGTTGAGATGGTTGCCACCCAATGTGAAGTTGTAATTCATGAGCTACAGACTTTTTCCACATTCATTGTTACTGGAAGTGTACCTCAAGTCAAAAAATTCAATTGAAGAACATGAAAAACGAATTCTAACAGTCCACACCCATCTTCACGGGACATTCCTGAGCTGAAATATAAAATGTTGAAGTTTTTCCAATTAAATTAAAATGGCACAATGCCAATAATATGTGATGTCATTGTTGTACAAATTGCAATCTTTGTATTCCTTTGTTTTTCTGAGACGTTACGGCACCTTGTACCAAGGTGTAATAGCACTCTTACTCTTATTGGGTGATATAATTAATTAAAGCCTCTCTGTGCGACATGCTATGCAAGCAAACAGGGAGTGTTCAAGGTCATAAACACATTTTTAATTTTAAAGGGCAACAAAGCAGGTAATGTGAGTTCTACAACAAAAAAGTCATAAATTATTAAAAAATGGACCAACTTGTCTTAAAGGCCCAGTTCGCTTACCCCAAACAATACCCATTCTCCTAACCTTCTTACTTAAGCCCCTCCCACAATTGTCTGAAATTCATCCTCCACAAGATACAATCTCAGTTTATTGCTTCAAGGTGAGTATAGAAAAACTCAATTTATATAATCAAAACACTCTCAGTATACCGTTCATGCTGTGTAATATAAGCTTTGGTACACTGCATTGTTTGAATTAGCTGTCAATCAAACAGCTGAGCCAATTGAGAATTTCAGTACCCCCGTACCAAAATTGTAGTTTGGGGTAATAGGTTTGGTCCTTTAAAGGGAAATATCACATTTGTTTTGCAACAAAATTTCATCCTTTTCAAACCGATATTTATTGACGAGTGATAAGTACAAATAAGGCAGTATGGTAGCCTTCTTCTCAAGAAATAAGTTCCCCTCAGGTAGAAATTCAGTTGTTTGTTGTTCAAGAATAATTTGTTCACCTGAACTTTCAACATTTCAAAAGATGCAACTTCGATAACTCTTCTTGTGAGTGATATTTTGAGGTGATGAAGCTTTTGCTGGGGTTGATTTTTGAGACCAAACGAATTGAAAATGAATAGAGCTATTTACCTTTAATGCTATGTTGGAGCACTTTTAAATGAGGAAGGACAGGGGAGGGCGTCTTCCTCTACTGTGCTATTAGTTTACCAGGGTCTAGTTGCAGTAAGTGGGGATCACATAGGTAAATAGGAGGTAAGTGAGGGGTGATGTAGATTTCAATAATTTATATCTCAGCTAAGGAATGTCCTATTAAGATGGAAGACTGTTAGAAATCATTTCTCATGCTCTTAATATATTTTTGAACTTTTTGACTTGAGGTACGTACACTTTAAGTAGCATTGTAAAACAACTGTGCTTCAGGAGCTGATATAATGTTTGCCAACTCTTTTACAGCATACTTGATTATAAAACTCTTGAAAAGTTTCTTTGATGTTTTACAATCCATATTGTAACACACAATGATCTCAATCTCGAATACTGGTATAGAAATTGACATGGCAGTGAATTTCCTGAGAAAACATAAGTTCACTGCAGCATATGTATACTGAAAAACAGTGGTATCAGGGTGGCCATAAGGCCTTGCTTCAGCATGAAATGACCATAATTTTTAAAATAGCTGAATATATCTTGAGAATAGTGTAAGTCCAGTGCTTCATGGACCTTGTGTTAATTTGAACATCACTTATACAGATCAACATTTCATGGAAATAGTACATCACCGTTAGTATTAAAAATGCCCTCAACACTAAAGTTGATGGTATGCACAGAATGATACAACATGAAAGGAAAGGCGAATAACAAGACTCTCTCTCCATATCCTGTTACAATAAAACTATGTGACTAATTCATGCATACTGATGAGGTACTCACCTGTGGGCCTTAAAGTTTGGCACCTTGCATGGTTTTTCCCAGAATAAAATTAAATTAAACAAAAGGTCGTTACCCTGTAGTCATGGATAGAAAAGGTGGGAAGCTCAGAGGCTCCTTCCCAGGAAATTTGGACATCTGAATGGAAACTTTTGCATTTAGAAGGAAATTCCTTTCTTGGTATACTCTATACATGAGACCATATGGTGGACTGGGAAATTTTACTTCCTTCCTGGAAAAAAATTCACCCCCTTCCTGAGAAATGTGCAATTTCTCCACCCTGACTACAGTGTCATGCAGGGAGCAGTACATTTTGAAACTTCCATGTGTTGGGAATTTTTGTATTGCATTGTTCATTCCAAGTTTAGGACATATTCCCTTTTACAAGTTAAAAACTTTTAAATCACTATAAGGTGGAAAACGCTGTGTGCTTGAGGTTCATATCATACTTTAGTTAAAATGTTCACCCAACTTTGGCCTCACTGATGTACTTACTAGGATTGGTCTCACATACCTCGAGACACTCGGTGTTACCTCTTGCGTACAATAAGGCAAAACCGCAGTTTAACCCCATGTTTTACAGACTGTGTTCTCACATACCCCGTTTCGTTGATTGGTTAGTGCTACCATAGTAACGAGGTCAAACATTTCACATACCAATTACTGTAAAATGTTAGAAAATACCTGTCATCAGCGACAACACCTGTGACCTTATTTGATTAAAACAAACATGATGTTTAAAACCGCGTAGCTCTGCGATTTGAGGTGTATCAAAATGTTCACATCGACCACGCCTTAACACACATTTCCACATTACTCCTGCCTGAGGTAACAAGGGTAACCTCAAGCATGGGGTACTGCATGAGATCACAGTCATTGTCACACCAAGGCATGAAATTGAGCCATTCTACAAGTTTGCCATTACTGTTGTCTCACATTTGTTGAGTGCATGTTTCATTAATTTGTTCTTTCCCACTGTATGCTATGCTTTTTGTCACTACCCTGTACTTTCCATGCAATACCATTCAAGCATTGAAAAAAAAATAGATACAAACTTGGTATTAAAATGGGCTTACTGATGCAGTACTTGACAGTGGATACACACTGAAAGTGGTAAGTTTACAAAAAAAAAAAGTAAGCCTATCCTACAAGGGGAAATGAAGCTTTACTAAAAATGTATGAACTAAAAATTCAAAAGGTAACATTACTTGTTCAACTGTTTCTATAATACACAAGTCCACACAAAGTTTTAAATCTAAAAGTAATTTACATTATTTTCATTAAATTCAAATTACGTTCAACTAAGTGGAAATACAGCACTTGATTTACAGGAAAATCTGTTTTGCAGGCAAATATTTATGAACACTCGATATATTATTTACAAATAAGCTAGAAGAACATTGTAACATTCTTTTCAAGTAGTAACTTCCTTACGGTTAGAAATTTCTCAAGAATATCGTTTGTTTACCATAACTTTTAAAATTTCAACTGATGTACCCTCCATATCATTGTTCTAATGCATAATTTTTCTTGAAGAAGAAGATGAAGCTTTCGCCACAGTTTATGGTAGAGACTTAATGATTTAATTTTAAATAATTAACACAAATTGCTCTGGGTGTCATACTGCTGCATTTCACACTGAGTATTTCTCTTGTAATAGGCAAAACACAAATCAACCACACTGTATCTCATTACTGTACAGTACGCAGCAGGGTCTAGATGGTAATTTCCCAAGCATCACACAGAAATTCTTTGCAGATCTGAATTTAAAGCAGGAGGTTTGAGAAGTACTACAGCATGCAACCTGCTCAGTGGACTACACTGACCACAAAACAGCAGAACTGCATGGTTCTAAAACAAGATGAGATATTTGATGGTGTAAGAAGCATTCAATGAGATTTCAGGTGTTAGGAGCATTTGTAGTCTTAAGGACTACTGTAAAGGAGGAAATTGAAACAGCTGTGTACAGTATATTCAAAGCCCAAAATTAGCAATCATCTGCTGGCCCCAGATACAGTATGTGATTTTGCGTTGGACAGCTAAAGTTATCTGCCAGTGCAGTTGTCCATGGGACACCCACTTACAACTATCGATGCCAATTTACAAGCTTCATGTAGACCTGCCTCACGTTGAAACTCGATGTTTCGAAAAAAATTCTTCTCAGAAGGATTTTTTTAAAATGCACATTTACACAACCAACGTACTGATTTTATTCTACGTATCTAGACTGTGATTTTGTAAAATATGCAATGATTTTTACAGCCGGTCAATAAATTATATTATTTGACGAGGCAACCTAACATTTGGAGGGTCAACAAAATTTTTTCCTTTAACCCCTTGTCTGTTGTAAACTAAATTTTTATCCAATTTTGAGCCCTGATAAATGTGCCAGTTTGTTAACACATTAGAGATAATACACCAGTTCAAAGTTTCTTCAAGGAGCAGTACTGCGCAATAGTCGAAGGTTAATAGGTAGCTCTTTTACTTGTATTAAAGCTGAATGTTAACGTACATAAGACAGTATGATGTGCATGGCAAGCACAGTGCTCAGATCTTTTGTTAGCAGAAACAGGAAGGTCACTTGAAAGCAAGTGCAGATCTATCCAAACTTTGAACTTGTCTATTTAGTGGATTCTGTTCAATGGCAAATCCAGACCGATCCTACAGAGGAATCTTGCCTTAAAATCTAACAGTATCTGAAAAACAAATTTGAGCAACAAAAAAGGCCCAGGATCTATGCATCAAAACATGAGATGTACTGGATCAAAAGCTCCTCGAAGGTGAATACTGACTTCTAAGAAAGTCCTGGATGATGATACTGAGAGGATTGCTAAAAATACTATGGAGAAATTCTCCTTAGCTAGACAAAAGCAAAAAGCATGTATATTGCTTGAAGCAACCCCTGGCAAGATGGAGATATGAAGACTGCCCTTTAGGAGCGGGAGAGGATGCTAACCTGGTGCTGAAGGATTTTATAACAGAGGGCAAGGATTGTTTGCAAGCTGGATTTAAAGCTCAATTTCAAACCTATTGGTTTAAGTCAGGCTGGCCAGGGTCTTTTTCCTATTTATAGCTCACTAGTTTTTTTTTTTTCTCCATTGCTTAAAATGTTGACTGCACCAAACATAATGGCAGCAGGTTTCATTTTTAAGCTCTTCATATGACCCGGCCAGGACTCAAAATCCACACAGGTCTCCAAATTTTGTGAGGCCAATGCTCTAACCACTTGACCATACAGTCAGTCTGAGGTGATAAGGAGTTGTCACTTTTAATGGATAATCACATACAGTACTATCATACAGATATAAGTAGTATGCATCCAGTGCAATGCCAAACAAATTTGCTTTGTAACTAGAACTTCCTTCTAATACTAAAGGAAAAGTGTCATTTGTCTACCGGCCAAAATTCTACACCACGTCCTTCCCATAAGCTGGTGCTTTTTCTCTGCTTTGCTCACGTCTTAATTCAATAATGTGAACTTTCATTATCACACTTTGCAATAAATGTATATCTGCCACTTATCTGTTTTAACGGTGAAACATTGTAAACTGTACCCGAGTGAATGGAGCAGAAACGCCACCACGATTAATTTACACAGAGACTCGCATGATCAGCAAAGCACAACTTCCTACATAATGTGACTGGTGTCATAATTTGCCAATTAACAGACAAGAAGAGCTGTATGTAACACCAGACATCCACAACCAATTAAGACAAGTTGCATAAAGCTGGAAAACTCATTAGAAATATCAAACCTGTTTTAAAGTACTAATAAATTTACATCAGCAACATTTCATAATTCTCGACGACATAAACTGATCCAAAGTGGATGAACACAAGATTTAGTACTAAGAATGGTAATACCAGAAGCACTGTACAGTAACATAATAATAAACAATAGGCCAGTTTTATCTGTTCATAGTTGCAGCAGAATGTTAATGTGGCTGTATTAACCCTTTACCGTTGTTTGGGTCCTTTTGGACCCATACGGAGAGCGCGGCTGTCACCCATCTTCACTGTTTCACGCGGAGCTCGAAACTGCAAGTAGCTACCCAAAAATTCGGCCACAACAACGAGAGAGACAGTAGTTTAAGGTCACGGGGTCAACAGCCTACGGAAGCCAATGCGGCGTGTGCTACGTCTGCTTTTCAGCCCACCCCCGAGGCACGCAAATATGCCCCAATTGGAGCACAATGGTAAAGGGTTAACAAACTCTCAGAATTAGAAATTCCCTTGCCTGAATACTTGACTCCAATTGCATGGTCACTAAGAACAAAGAGCAGCATCCCCACAATATTCCCTGGACTGGGAATCTACAGTCTGAAAGTGTCACAATTCTAACCTTCTGTATAAGCAAATTAGGAGTTACGAGAGTGGCAATGTAAATTTTGTCAATATGTAACAACTGTCTTCATCCACAGACAGAATCTATCTTTAATAGTTTTCCCAACACTCCCTGGATTGGGAGTCTACAATTCCCAATACTTACCTCCTATTAACCGATGTAGACCTATGGAATAATGTCAAAGTATCTGCCATTACATATCATGGGTGGAAAAAGTTGGGAAGCTGGGAGGCTCCTTCCTGGGAAATTTAGCCATCTGGAGGGAAATTTAGGAAGCTGGAGGTAAATTTCCCTTTCCTGTACATTGAAAATATAGGGAGGACTGTGGTGAATTTGACTCCCTTCCAGGGAAATAATGTTATGCCCGTCCATGGAAATAAACATTTTTTCCAGCCCTGGTCTATATGTTAATGGCATGAAACATAATAATCAGCTGTGGTAATAAGGGAGAGTAAAACCAATCATTATTAGGGGGTCTACACAATGTTCCCAAGTTTCAATGTTTTCTGTTTCCATGTCTCCACGATTTTATGATAACTACATGCTTTTGATGTTCCCAGAAGTGCAAAAAATTCCAAGACTCAGGAACATTGAACCTTGGGAACATGGGAACAGCCCCATTGTTTGGGAAGAGTCATCTTTCTAACTGGCCAGTATGGGAAGGTGGGCAAAGGAAATAAGTGACTTATCCATAACCCCCAGTTAGATAAATGACTCTGTGCTTAGTACCTTCATATAAAGATAAATGTAAAGCTTACCTTTTGAACAGTTTGTGGGGATTCTTTTACAGGTTTGTCAGGCAACTCTGGTGCAATTAAGGGGGCACTGGGGAAAAGGGAAGGGAACAAGGGGACACCTACCTGACAGAGCTTTGACTCCCTCGGACTTTTAAACCATACCTGTATGGGGGGTGTGGATACTCTTTTGTCTGTCTATTACACCTGGTGACCTAATTATTAAATCATAGTTAGCTTCTTAAATCAAAGGCATATTTTCATCATCCCAAACAGTTCCATTTCTCCCAACCTACTTACTTCTAGCCCCTCCCACATTTACTAAAACTCATCTTTATCCAGACACAATCCTAGTTTATTGCTTCATGGCTTGTCCCAATGGCCATACAAGTCCATAATGTGTAATCTAGACACTCTCAGTGCCCATGCTGTGTAATTTAGCTATGATGCATTGTTTGAATGTGATGCCAATCAAAGAGCTATACCAATTGAGAGTTTTGATATATGTATACTGAAACTGTAGTTTGGGGTGACGAATGACTGCCTTTAAACTTTCTTGTTGAATCTAGCAGCACTCCTGGCCAGGTCATACTGAAGACTTTAAAAATGAAACTTACCACTGCACTTGGTGCTCAGCATAAGCTATTTATTAGGGAAAAGAAGGCAGTGAGCAACAACTGGAAAAACAAAATGTGGCCCGCATGACTTGAACCAACTGGTTAGAAACTGAGCCATAAAAATCTTGTCTAACTATAATGTCCTAATCAGGCAGCACAGCCCTTGTGGGTACTGGATTATTTCCCCTACTCCGTTGCTTATAAAGAGCACCACACCCAATGGCAGTAGATAATATATTAAAAGATTGGGTACAGCTGAATCTGGGAATTGAACCCAAATCTCCTGAACAGACCTATTTCCAAATAGCAATTACAATGAATTGTGGGATAGAGTTTTGGTGTGTGGTGTCATTGTCAATGACATTTTACTGTGGCAAAAAATGACACACACCAAAACTCTATCCCACAATAATTTGAAACCGCTATTTGGAAATAGGTCTATGGCTGAATGAGAGGTGGATGTTCTTTCCCACTAGACCAAACACCCAGTCTGGAGGGCGGAGGGGAGGGGGATTCTACTTGATTTGCTTCCCTGGTGACAACTTGGAAAAGGTCCTAACTAGTCAAAAGAACAATATGCTGGTAAATAAAGTTGTAGACCCTAGTATTACAAAGGACAAACAAAAACAATGGTGTAGAAAGACTGTTGGCAACAATCTGTAGATGGTGCCATGACTTCCATGCCAGAATGTCAAAATTGAGGAGGGGGAAAACTGAGGGCAAAGGTAAAGGCTGGAGGGGTAAAAATTTTCAGGTGCAGTGTGAAGAAACCAAGCCCAAAGTACCCACTCCTGTGGGCGGGGGTCCAGGTGGCCATTCCTCTGAAAGATACGAGTTTTAGCATATTTTTATCAAACTTTAGTTAAAGGAAATGGTATATTATTCATTCTTTTCTGGTTAGCCCAACTCCTAACTGACCTAAATCGGTGGAAAGTGGGAAAAAATATGAGAGGAAAAATTTTATCTTCTCTCCCCCTCGCTTTGCCTCCCCCTCCCACCCCCCTCCCCCACAGCGCCGCCACTGCCTAAACACGTATGCTATCAGTTTTAACACCAGAGCCTAATTATTGTGGGTATATAAGTGGGGATTACAGGTATTATCTTAAGATTTATAATAATTCAGACACTAGTCTAAAAAAAAATGGTCCAACTTTAAAGGGGTGCAACTTTTCAGTATTTTCAAATCAGTATGATATATTTTTCACCCATAATGTTCATACTCCCTGGTACTGTAGGCATGTAACAGGTTGCTTTAAGTTGCTTTTGAGGAAATAAATTCTTGTCTCTCTTTGTCTCATTTTTCCTGCTTGTGAGTTTATCAATGAATTATTAATTTCATCTTTCCTGTGCATTCATTTTGTTTTTGTTTTTTTTTTTTAGACCCAACATTTTTTTGAACTTAATGCCCAATATACCAACTGCAGACTCCCTAAACTTCCTAGTTTGTTCATACATATATATGTAAAGGAGGTAGAGTGGAGTGGAAATGTAAGTGGAGGGACAACGTAGATTGACCCTTACTAGCGAGTAAACAATGGAAAAATCTCAACTTACCAAGAGTTCTCACGTAAATAGCTGTTTTATCTGTCTTTTCATAAGATATTGCACCCCTTCTCTGAAAAGAAAAGAAAAAGAAAAAGAAGAAAAAATTGTCATACTGGATCATCTCCATTCAAACACTGAATTGTTTTATCATACTTAGTTATTTCACCAGCAACTCAGAAAGAAGCTTTGCATGCATGGATTGACCAGAGGCACACAGCCACATGAAATACATGAAGGGGTCATCCTGGAGCCGCAGACTGAATGCGAGGAAAAACTAGGGTAACCAACACTTGGAATCAGAACTTTTTAAGCCATTGTCTGCAATTCTTTGATAACTGTGAGCCTCCTCTTCACAACAGACTGATTTAGGCATCTTGTGGTGGATTACATGAGTCTGTGACTCTGCGACTCACTATACAGGTATATTTCATAATGCTACCTTACAACTATAAAGATATGTCCTTTGAAGATAGGTCTACCGTGCATTGGTTCATCAGCTGTCTCTAAACCTACCTTACACAGGTTATTTTCCAACCCTTTTAAAACTCTATCACCGAATACAAAGTTGACAACTGTCAGCAAATATTAAATACTGCTGGTACATCAGGGAGGTGAACCAGCCAAGCATTGTGCTATGAGGCTGACATCAATTCACCGCTAGTGACCATAAATGCTAATTAACTGAAAGGGTTACATCAAGAGAAGAAGTACCGGTCAAGGCAGTTATTTAATGGTTACAAACTGGTATACATAAACCCAGTACTAACTGCCACAATTTAGGGAAAATTAGGTCAAACAAGGCAAAAGCAGCCATCCAAAGCTTCAAAACAACAGGCATATCCCACAGATTTTGTCTAATTTGGCTTTTAAACATCTTCATTTGGAAAAGCACATTCAGGGTAAACCACTGAGATACTTTCTTATATTTCACAGTTTAGTGAGAAAAAACAAGTGTCACATGACAATCAAAAACCTGCAATCATGAAACACTTCAGAATACCATTCTTATCCAAGCTGCATTTCCCCCTAACCTTCACTGAATGTCCTTCATGCAAGGTTGAAGAGTGAAGGATATTACTCAGCATTTTACTCCAGATATCAAAGTAAACAGTACTGTACATACAGTGACTTGGAAGAGAGTGAAATTTGAGTCATACTGTGCCTCAATGAGCAATTTGATTATTGTACTAATATTTATGGTATAGTAAGTACACACATGGAATAAAAATCCCGATCTGTTTGCTAACACAGGGTCCTGGGTCCCACATTCACATAGCACACTGGATGCCTTGGAAAAATTCAGTGTGTCAGCGAGACGCACAATAAGCTTCGGTTTTTTATGAAGTTATACTACAGCTACAGTAAATCTTGTAAACCTCTCCATAAGAGTTCACAAATGTATTGCTGCGGCCAAGGTTGAAATAGGCCTAATAATTTTATGGGGCACTTGAGGAAATTGCAAGACCCTTCAAATGTTTCCAGGGGCGCAAATCTCTGTTTGAGAGTGGGGGGGGGAGGGGGGAAATGCTTATGATGTGCCCATGAGTATTAAACTGTGCACGCGTGGCGGGCACTGCTAGCGCGAAGCGCAAAGCCCCAAAGGGCCATTGTTGGGATCCAGGGGCAAAGCCCCTGTGGGGGTCCACGGAAGCTCTTGTGTTCTAGCATTTCCGAAGCTTCAGAAAAACTGTTTTGAACGGGAAAAAAAAACAAAAAAAGGTGACCCTATTTTTAGGTCTACTGCTGCAATTACAGTATTTGTAGAGAGTAAGCATGAAAATACCATCCCCCTCTGACTCAATTGCAGGTATGAACACAAGTTTTTATATAGAGTGTGTGCATGGGGGGGGGGGGATAGGACAAATGTGTAAAAATATGTAAAAATATATTGAACATTTCCATGTCATTTTCACAACAGAGCATTCAATTTTTTTTTGAACCACCACAGATATTAGCTGAGTATGAATATTATTACGAGGTTTTCACCAGAAATGATATACAGTACGGTACCACAAAACCCATACTACTAACACACATACACAAAAATTTTTACATGAACCTTGCTGTGTTCTAAAATCATAATTTAATACTGTGCCTTCTTTACATTTCTCATACGATATCTATAAAGTTTGACTGCTAAAAACCTGCACAAATATTTCCACTTAATGTCTGACAGACAGTATAATCAGTAAAATAACATTAACTACAAAACACAAGTATTCCATCCTTGTACATGCTTCTATGCATTAATTGTAACTAGCATGAATATGTTATTAACATATTTTAACACACATACTCTCACAATTCCTAAGTGAATATAACTAAAGGAAAATTGCAATATTTTCCACAAAATGCAACACTCGAGAGATAAATAAGAAAAAAAAAAAAGTAAATAAAACATAAAAGGCACAAAAGACCCCAGCAACTTCTCAAAATCTCATAGCCCACACATACAGTACAAAAAAAAAATACAAAATGCAGCAATTGCAGAGCAATTTACGGATGAAGAAGATGTGATTATCGGCCTGAGAGAACACTGGCTGCCGCAAAGATCTCAGGAATAGAAGATAAATGATTGAATCTATAAGACAGAACGTGATCTGGATACAGAAATGGGATGACAGAGTCTGAATCATCCAAGCAGATTCATGAATTTTCAGATTTCTGATGCAAAAGGAGTTTCAACTGTCAAATACAGATCTATATTCAAGGTGTAACGGGCTTAAAAAGGCAATGCATGAATGTTGCAGCAATGCATGAATGTTGTAAAATAAAAGTCAACTCTTTGTGTGCCAGTACAGTACAGTACATTTCAAGTGTATATAGTACAGGTGAAGTAGCTAACATCTTTAAAGGGCCAAACCTCTCACCCCAAACTACAGTTTTGGTACCCGGGTACCGAAATTCTCAATTGGCTCAGCTCTTTGACTGACAGCTACTTCAAACAATGCTGAGTGCCAAAGCTTATATTACACAGCATGTACGGTACTGAGAGTGTTTCGATTATATAAACTGAGTTTTTCTGTACTCACCCTGAAGCAATAAACTGAGATTGTGTCTGGATGAGGATGAATTTCAGACAATTGTGGGAGGGGCTTCAGTAAGAAGGTTAGGAGAATTGGTACTGTTTGGGGTGAGAGAACAGGGTCTTTAAAGGGACTTTTCACATGCCAAAAGCACTTCATGAAATTAATACACTATTCAGTTTTGTCTACATAAGATCAGAATTTGACAGTGCAACCTCACTAAATATTTTCACCCCATCCCCCATCCCCTGTGTTAAACACAGTGACATACTACACGGTCAAAATTGGTCAAAAGCATTCTAACTTGCAGCCCGGATATAGATCTGAAGTTTGACAGCGAAATCCCCAAAGGGATGAAGAACCTCAGGATGCAGGATGTACGACAATTCGACATCACTTGGCAGGAAAGTAAACTCTGACCTCTAACCACATAGAACAAGAACAAAGTCCACACACCGCAAGGAAATTTCATGTTGACACTTGCAACACTTTGTAAAACCTGTCCCTTCCCCATAATATTCCAACACAAACATATATTTTCCTCTCCACTTCCACAAAAGCCACCTTGTTTTGCTTCAGTACTTATTGCGTGGCTATACCCAGATTGAGGCCTATGAAGGATTCCTCCAATCAACCAGTCTCAGAACTTAGTGAAGATCAGGGGTCCGTTCCACAAAGAGTTACGCACAATCTTAAGTATGATTTACTGTTGACTTAAGTATGGGGAATCAAGCTTAAGATTGTGCGTAAGTCTTTGTGGAATGGGCCCAAGATCATACTTTGGGATAGTGGACCTGATACTACAGCTATTAAGATGCACGCTTTAAATTCTAGATCAGTACACTCTTCCCCCCAACCACCTCCTCTAAATATTGAGGAACCAACATCACCCCCCCCCCCCCACCCATGGACAATTCCCAGCTGTTTTATGCAGCCACAGCCGTTGCAACTGCAGACTGGAAAGGAAAATATATGCCCACATGGTCCAAATGTAGAAGTGTAGCAGTAACGTACAGTGAGAGACAGTAAACAAGTGTCCGATACCAATTAACATTACAATATCAAAATTACCAAAACCATGTTTTCTTTTTCCTTTTTTTTCATCTCATTTGTTTCAAGTTGGATGTGTCATAAAAGGGAACTTAAAAGTTATCAAAATGAAAATGCAACAAAACTAGTAACTTGAGATTACAACAGCAATATTTGCATATTGCCGTATGCTCATCATCTTCAAACAACAATTTACAAGAGGCAAAGGTTTCTTAGAGTTCTTCAAACAAAACTATGCTGATACGGATGTCAGCTTGAAAACTCCACATCATACTTACACAGAAATGATCAAGATATAATTCATCCATTATCTGCTATATGCAAATATCCCATTGAGCAAAAAGAAATCAACTCACAAATTATTCTTCCTTTTGAAATATTTCTTCCAGATTTCTTAGTCCCATCCATTAGAAAATAATTAAAATTTTAACCCAGCTGGCATAGTTTTAAAACCTGACAAACTAAAATTTCTGCTTGTACTGTAGAGTTGGTCCATTCACCATAATGTACACTGTGACAAGGCTATCATTAAAGTACATCACAAGGTCTAGTCTTCACCTGATTATGTACAACAGGTTCACTGGAAAACCTTTGATACAAAATACATAGACATTGGTACAAATGAACACATAATGACGCCATATTGACCTTGACAACTCAATATCCATTGCTTGTTTGCGATAATTAAGAATAATAGAAAACAAATTTCATGACACATGATGAGGTGCTGATATGTACAAAGTACAGAACCTCCACAAATTTGTACACAGTAGGGTACACAGTGGGCTATGTGTACATTGGATATCAGTGTATATATCTACAATATCGCTGTGAACTTGGTGTCTTTCACGAGATAGGTTTACAGTGTCTCAGGTTTCACCTACAGCAGCATGCCTTCAAGGATATTTTAGCCACTCAAACTGGACAGGAATGGGTAGAAACCATGGTACAGTATTTGAAGCAGTGAAGCTTAGCAAAAAGGACCAATCTAATGTTTTCTATCTGAACTGGCCTAATCTTTCAAATATAGAAAATTTGATCTAAATTGTGAAGTGGGTTGCTACTAGGGCTGTGAACGTGTAGCAATTAATCGCTAAACAATCGCATTTGGAATAAACGTTTAGTTCAAAGCTTCAAGCGATTAATCGCCTGTTTTTGAGAGTTTAACCATTTGCATACTCTGATGATCCCTGGTTTTAGTTAAATGGAACATTCTGGGTATATTTGGGCCTTGTAGGCTTCAAAGTTTCAGAATTATTTGATTTTACCATGCAAAGATAATTTATTATTTCTGCATTACATTCAGTATCAGTCACTACATACTGAAATGATTTTTTTTTGTGATAAGGTAATCACTATCAATTGCTAAACGGTCGCACATTTTTGAGATTAAACATTTAGTTATTTTGCTAAACGTTCACAGCCCTAGTTGCTACCCAACAGAAAGTTGTAATTCATAAGTCATATATAGGCTTGTCCTACATTTGTGGTTGTTATTGGCTGCTTAATTAGCATATTACAGTGCCCTGCAGTAGGTCTTTAATTCAAGGCCTTATGTGAAGTTGAAAACATTATGACACCAATGTTTTATTCTCCCTGCCTTGAGTTTCGGAGTAAAAACTACTTGAGAAATGTACTCACTGATACTCTTAGGCGAGGCAGCCTGTTGTCTCATGGTGAAGAGGATGATGTATAGCTCTTCATCCATAAATAAGGCATACTAAAACATCTCCTTCAAGCAACAACAGCCCTCTCCCAAAGGTGTACATAGCATAATCACGAGACCAGAATATCAAACAGCAATTGCTCAACTGAATGGGTTACGTGATCAAATGAAGCCTCTTGAACATTATGACACGAATCCAAATCTTAACACTTTCAATCGAAAAATACGCTTGCACCTTTACGATCATCCTGAAGAAAAGTTCCTGTAAGATTTCTCAGAATTTTCTGTAAAAGGTCATTTTCCATTTTGCGAAGTACTGCATGTATGAAGATGATAGATCTAGTGAATAGTTGTGCAATGAGAAATGGAAAGCTAGGCTCAGCTGTCAATCAAAGAGTTCTGTCAATTGAGAATATCTGTAAACTACTCTACTGCAAAAATTTTAGTTTGGGGTATTAAGAGTTGATTGCCTTCAAACTTTTTCAAACACTGTCCAAGAGCTGCATGCATCCAGTTTTAGCCACAAGTTTCCCAAAAGTTAAAGGGCCAAACCTCTCACCCCAAACTACAATTTTGGTACGGGGGTACCAAAATTCTCAATTTGCTCAACTCTTTGATTGACATCAAATTCAAACAATGCAGAGTACCATGGCTTATATAACACAGCATGAATGGTACTGAAAATGTTTTGGTTTTATAAACTGAGTTTTTCTATACTAACCTTGAAGCAATAATGAGATTGCATCTGGATGAGGATGAATTTCTGACAATAGTGGGAGGGGCTTAAGTAAGAAGGTAAGGAGAATTGGTACTGTTTGGGGTGAGAGAACTGGGCCTTTTAGGACAGGGGGTCTACAAACTTCCATACGTATATGTGTAATCCTCACTTTACATACGCACAACTTACCCTATATGGTAAACTTAACACACTGGAGAGTATACCTCACTGAGTACTATACACAGCCTCTGTAGTCCTAGGTTAATATACTGTAGTACACAAGATGGGCTACGTGTATTTCCTTACTCCTTTACATTCATGCTTCCTAATGTGTTTTGTGTGTATGTACTTCAGTAGTGGAAACACTAAAAGCCTGTACCCGAGGCTGTTTAGCAGGAAAGGGATGATAAACAGCACCCTCAAACCCACTAAATTAACCTTTGTGACTTGTCCCACAACTTTCGCAACAATCACATAAGTTTTAACATTGGGTGCAGGAGTAGACCTTCTGCATAAGATGTCACAGAGCAAAAGCTTCTAGCACTTGTTTCAAGGTGAATGCATGTCACTGCAAGCAACACTTGAACAAATGCAATCAGAGGATTTGACAACCAATCACACTTTGTTTCAAATTTAGACTCCATATTAAAATAGCCAAGGGACGGTTCCATAAGACATGTTGAAGCAGCTACAGTCATGCTTTGATGCTATATGAACAGCAGTGGCAGGCTGGCAGCACTACGGGGGGAGGGGGAACAAGAAGGGGAACCAACCACAAGATTTTGTGGGAAAACCCACTTTTTTAAGCTGTTCCTTCAATGGCATCTGATCCTCTGACTTGCTTTTGCTTTCTGTCATAAGGGTCATCAAAATTAACTCCCTGGTTTAGAAACCTACAAGGCAGGGCCAAATACTTACCTCCTATTTACACATGTCCCAATTCACCTGCAGTAATTAGTCCCTGGCAGGACCTCCCTGGAAGACCACTTCCAGAGGTCACCCACAGCCACTGTGCTATTTAAAAGTTGTCAGAGTCTTACTGTTGGTAAGTGGGGATTACAAAGTATAAATAGGAGGCAAGGAGGGGCGACGACGTAGATTAGTTACTTTAAATAAGGCTCTGTGTATATTGATTGAACTTGAACTTGAAAGTCTCTGTGCTTGAACCCATTATGAAATGATAAGGACTGATATGGAGGGTACAAACTGGCATGGGATAAAGTATTATCTGTAAACCACAAGACGTGAACTTTGGGGGTAAACATACAGTTCATATAACTCAGTATTAGCACTCGAAGGTTTAACAGCACTGTATGAACTCTAAAATGCAGTCAACTATTCACTCAGGCATAAAACTGACAAACAGAAATAAACAGCAGGAAATTCAGCTAATTGGTAGAAATGGCTTGCAAGCAGTCTGCCCAAGCAACATCTCAGTGCTCAATTCCAAAACTATACATTTTCTAAAGTGAACTGGGAGTCTGAGGCACCCTTTCTCCCTTACATCTCTCTCTTAAAACATTTTTCTGATACTGAAATTTGCTGGATACACTGTCTTTCCAACAAAGGTGTTAGGAGTAAAAAAGACACAGAAAGTGCCATTTCCTGCCATGTGGGAAGCATGTTTTTGCCATTGTTTTTAAGCATTGCACCAATTGAATTTTTTAAGCCTACATAAATGCAATTTGCATCCCACAATCAGATTGCTCTGATTCAACCCTGTTTGCACCCCTCGTGTACAGTAAGAATTCTGTAAAGGACAAAAACAGTCATCCCAAACTCATTTTGAAATAATACCTTACTTAAAGGCCCAGTTCTCTAACCCAAAACATTACCAATTCTCCTAACCTTCTTACTGAAGCCCCTCCCACAACTGTCTGAAATTCATCCTCATCCTGACACAATCTCAGTTTATTGCTTCAGGGTGAGTATCGAAAAACTCACTTTATATAACCAAAACACTTTCAGTACTGTTCATGCTGTGTTATCATGGCTTGGCACTCTGCATTGTTTGAATTAGCTGTCAGTCAAAGAGCTGAGCCAACTGAGAATTTTGGTACCCGGGTACCAAAATTGTAGTTTGGGGTGAGAGGTTTGGCCCTTTAATCTCACAATTTTCTACTTTTTTCTCTTCGAGGTATCTTTCATGATACATCAACACTTAAAGGGCAGGAGCAGTCATCCCAAATTGAAGTAGTGTAGGAGACTGTCCAGTTTTATGCCTGGCTGTTAAGAGTCATGTGACGATATTTTTTCTCTTCAAATGTGAAATTTACTAGAAATAACTACTTGGTTCACCTTGAATATGCAATAGTTGAATCATTAAATGTATAGTTAAAGATACTTTGAAGAGAAATAAGACAAAAACTGTGCTATTTAGCTTTTTCTTCAAAGTAACTTTAGGAGGACTGCTCTTTACCTAATTTAAAGGGCCAAACCTAGCTCTCACCCGAATCTACAATTCTTGAAGGGGTTTGCCGATAGTTTGCTCAGCTCTTTGACTGACAGCTAACCCAAACAATGTAGGGTTCCAACACTTGTATCACACACCATAAACTGTGTACTGAGAGTGTTTTGATCATAAATATTGAACTTTTCTATTCTTACCCTGAAACAATAAACTGAGATTGTGTCTGGATGAGGATGAATTTCAGACAATTGTGTGAGGAGCTTTAATAAGTAGGTTATTAGGAGAATTGGAACTGTTTGGAGTGAGAGAAATCAGAGAATTGTGCCTTTAAAGGCATGTTCTAGTGATACCCAGCAGTTTAAGCCCTTAGTTCAGTAAACATCACAAAAATATTGTCACATGATTATAATGAACCAATCATGAAACAGGGATCTCTTCCACACTAATTCACGTTGATGTTGCTGCATTCTCCCTTTAAACTCTGGCACTTAATTATACTGTAGCACTTGCAAGGGGCACCATATTTAAAGATGAGCAGCTTTCATAATCTTATTTTGACTCTTTATTGTGGTAGAAGACCAAGAGGTACTCACTGCCGCTATATAATTGATGGTTACAATATACTACGAAAGATAAACAGAACATAAAGTACGTAATGAGGGGTGATATGGATTCAAAGAGCCCATTGTACATCATTTGTGTCCAACAAAAGAGGCAGCTATTATGATATTTCTTGGTAAATACCTCTAATACTGTACTCTATCCCTTTTTGTCCGTATTGATTGTCTGTGCTTTTACAGCCCATTTCAGTGGCAGTAGTATCTACGTATTAAAGGAGGCCAATGTATGGTTTCCAAGCAGGTTAAACAATGACCTATTGATGATATACCTTATTCTTGTCATGGAGCAAGGAAGAGACAGGGAATGCTTATTGATGTTTCTTAGCAAATGAAATATTGATCCATGCTAGACTTCATCTTCATCTCGAGGGCTAATTCTTCCTCTCATTCCATTACAGAGGGCCTCACTACAGATCGCATCACAGAACAATTTAAGAGTAGATTTTTCACAGGATTTGAAATTAAAGTCATTCAGTTCTTCTCACCTGCAGCCATTCTTTACCCCAAACTACAATTTTCTTTTAGTAGTCTACAGAATTCCTCAATTGGTTCATCTGTTTGATTGTCACAAAATTTGAAAAAAAAAATGTGGAGTACTTTGGCTCATTACACAGCATGTACTGTACTGAGAGTGTTCTCATTACAGCTGCAGGGTCTTGTATACTCACACTGAAGCAATAAACTGAGTTTGTGTATGAAAGAGCAGTAGATTTGGTAAATTGGAAATATATCTGCAATGAGAAAATTTAGCCTTTATGCTACTGTACTATGTGACTAGGACCAGTCATTAAAAATGCCATCACTTACTTGTACACTGTTGTTAAATTGAACCTCTTTTTTGCTTTCATTAGTACCTGGAAAATGGATTAATATGTTAACTAGCCAATTTTATTAAAGGTCTGATATAAAAGTGACCAAGTTGCAGAGTAATTGATATAGGAAGCATTAAAAACCTAGAAAATAGCCATCAAATCCATACTAAAGTGACCACTTACAAGGTGATTTCTGATTTGCTAATGAACTGTGCATGAACTCACGTGCAAATCTTTGGACCTGGTGAAAGGGACATTATTGCTAATGGTGTTCTTTGTATAAATTGCAACCTTCTAGGACAGATGTAATGTTAGGGTTTTATTTCAAAAGTACTAATTGTGTTCTCGAAAATCATCTGCATTACCGGTAATTAATTACCAAACTGTCAACCACTTATCTGAAGAATCTAATTTAAAAATAATTAAAATACTGTAGGTTTAACACAAAATGAATGTCAACACTGTGTAACACTCCACATAATTAAGTTTGCATACGAGCAACAAGTTGCTTTTGAAATATCCAAACTTTGAAGAGGTATGTCTTGAAAATCCAACAGATGTATGTACAGTATTACAACAAACATTTCCAAAGGAATGCTGGTAATGATATGCCTCTCTGCCAAACAAGTCAGGCTTCATCAAATAGCCGCATGCGTGCCACAAGTGTCCTTTGCGACATGGTTTGGAGTGGCACAAAAAATTACTGGGAGGATACTGAAAAATTTAATTGCATAACTTTTTTGACAAGAATTATTCTGTCTCAAAATTAGGTGCTGTGATAAATCTAATACTTGTCACAGACTGATGTCACATACAAACAAGGATTTCATAATGTCCTATTTGTTCTCACAAGAAATTAAAATCACTGCCACTGTTTACATTCATTGGAACAACTTTTGCACCATTTTGCATGTAAGCCATTTCTGAAACTCATAAATTTTTAAAAGGGGAGGGGGACAACCCCTCCCCTTATACCCCTCCCAGGACAGCGATCAGTGGCGCATTATATTGGCAACACTTAGAAATATGGTGCTTCAGAAAATTTAATGGAGGAAGCCTTCTTTTAGTACTTCCCTCAAATCAAAATTTACTAAATCATTTGACAAGGAGATGAAGCTAAGTACTGCATTCACTTCACTGTAGCTTCTACGATTTGAACCGAAATTAGTGGGTAAATTAAAACCTATTTTGGAGAAATACTTTATGTAAAGCTACCTGAAAGAGAGGTTATTATACAACCGACAGAAGATGAAAAGGCTAAACAGCCTGAAGTGAATGGGATTAGTGGGTGTCCCACATGGGCGTCCGCAGAAAAAAAGTCAGGGGGGGGCAAAATTTCTAGGGAGGGGCAAAACCTCCAAGTCACCATGAATTGACACAAAGCAAGTGAAAATTTCAGCCCAAAATGCCTCCCAGATCGCCGGAAATGGCATTTCTAAAGCCTATTTTTCGCATAGAAACTTTGAAAACGCGCTTTGGCTTTGATTTTTATACGTTTTTTCAAATTTTTGATTTTCCAGGGGGGGGGGCAAGTGCCCCCCCTTGCCCATACCTGCGGACGCCCATGGTGTCCCATTCACTTCAGTTTGGTGCATACCCTGCTTTGGTGTTCTGAAAGTTCTGAGAGTACGGAATCTTGTACTCGAGTACGGGTACGAGTACGGGTACGGGTACTACAACACTGGTGTTCTCTCCCAACTGTTGTTTAGCCAGCATGGAACTTAAGCACCATGGTGATTAAGTTGCATGCTGGCTAACAACAGTTGGGAGAGAATACAGTTGAAGACCTACTACAGATAATATTGCAGAAAGGTAAACCCTAAAACACCTGAACCATATGATTTCATAAGAATTATTGTTCCCTGAATCTGTTAATACTATAATCTGTAACAAACCCAAGAATTTTTACCTGAACCAAAAAGTATTTCCTTTCCCATGAATGACGAAACTCATATAAAACAGATTCCCATGACTTGGGAAATCCTATGGTCTGAAAGTCAATGTACAGAGTAAGAGATCACTATATCATATGGAGCTTTATTGTAGCTCTATAAAACGTAATTTTCCCAAAACTCATGTTTGGGAATCTAGCATCCCCAGTATGTACAGGTACATACCTACTATTTACACTCTGTAATACCCACTTAAAGAGCAATTGAGATTTTGCATGCAGATTGACACCAACTGTGAACATCATGCTCCTGTAAGTGAGATCCAGGGGCAAAGATTCCGTGGGAACCCCTCTTGCCCCCCTCCCCTTCTTCCTATAGCACTGTCAATAAGGAATTGCATATGGCCCTCTTATCCTTATAGTGGTATGTTCATACAGAAAGCTTCTTATAGAAATTTTACAAACACCATACACTGAACACATCAAGTACAGTAGAATATACTAGTGTTCCACCTATTATGCTATAATCGGTAATATCCGATTACCGATTATTTAATTTAACAATGCCAATTACGGATCACCGATTAGTAGAAAGAGGGAAGTCACATGTTTGTCACTTTAGTATGTGCCCCTTGCTTCATGCATATCTTATTACCATAAGCAGTTGAGGATGGAAAATATTGGGAAAAGATCTGTTCGTTTCGTGAATGGGGTATCATTTTTGTAGGTGAAAATACTTTCACTTCAAAAGTGGAGATACAAATCAACCCTTAATACTGTACAGTTGTTTTCAGTCGATGTCACATGCCCTTTGATCATTTAGTTCTTAGGCCAAAATCATGCTCTGTCTAGTTTTCATCCCCCAATCATGTCGGAACATTGTATTCTTTTACTGTACTGGGTTGTAGTTGCATTAATGTACTGTAGCTACTCTAGATCTCCCGCTTTAACGAACCCCATGTAAAAGAGTCATGATAATCTTAGCAGTTCTGGGCACCCATTTAACGTATCTAATGGTTCCTTTCCGATACAAATATCCCAGTATATTTTTAGCAGTTCTTGTCCAAAACTTCCGTTTTGTTTAAAAAGAATCTGCAACTGAAATGCCCCTAAGTCCGGTCCCCAAAAAATCCACGTACGCAGAGATTTGTGATGCCGTTTCTAGGTGAATTTAGCACGGGGCTAGCCCGGCTTTGCTAGCCGGCCTACAAGCCTGATCGTCGTAACACAAACTCAACGGGAAAATTTGTCTCGAGACCGAGTATTTTCACACACTAAATCACATAGGCGAAGGCGCGAGTTGTGATTGGCTGCCTAGAATCAACGCAATTGAACCAATCACGAAGCAGGGGCTAATTTAAATTTTGCAATGGATCTTTTGCATATGATATCACCAAGCAAAATATGATGCCTTCTTGGGCGGTTAAAACGGACACGCACGTAAGTCTAGTGCCTGCGTGGGATAAGAAGTTTGCTGCAAGAGACCACGTGCATTACTGTTTTCGTTTGCAATGATGTCGTATGGCAACATTGCTTAAGTCTTACCGTAAATAACATAACAGAAGGAATGCTGGGAATTAATTTATGCAAGGTAATAACTGCCGAACTTCACAAGATTCTAGGTCCTACTGGAAGTGTACAAAACGTGCACAGATATGCATGCAAAGCTTGGGGATTTGAAAAACGGTGAAACACTGCAGCTAGATAGTCTGTGCTACGTGTTTTGTGCAGAACAGTTTGTATAGCAACTTAGGCGGTGCTTTCTGCGAGAGAGCAAGAAATACACATTGAATGCACTTCTAAATCAAATTCCAAGTAATACTACCGGGTTATAGCGGAAAACATCAAACGATCATACCCATGGCAGGGGTAAAATTTATACGTTTGTGATTATCAATATATCCCCTTTTGGCGGGAAGTTAAAGGATTGAGTATTTACAGGGATTTTAAGAAAATTAAGAGCATGTTTCAAGTTTATTCAGCCCCTTTTTCAAGTTTGCAAATAATCGGTGGTAGTGATCAGCTGAATGGCAGAATTTTACCGATGCCGATTATTTACCGATAACGGAATAATTGGCCTGATGCCGATTACTTAACAGATGATCAGTCGAACACTAGGATATACAGTACTGTATATTAACCTGATAATGAAATTGAAGACTGCACTTTCTGGGGAATCAAAAAAGAAATTTTCATGACCTTCCCTTCTTACTTTTAACATTTCCAACTTAGCAAAATGTGAGGTGAATTAAGAGATTACTTACATTTGATATTCAATACTACAGAAAAAGTTACAAGGTCACTTTGTAAGAAATTCTGCAACTTTTTGGCGACTTCACTTAGTTTCCACTAATTTCAAGACTTTTACAGGTTTTGAAATAATTTTCCAAATTATCATCACTTACCAAAATTTTCCATGTCCACAGGAACCCTAATTAGGTAACAAAGAGTTACATGGGCTAGTTGGAATAGTACTACAAAAACTTAAATTTTTAAATTTTCTTTAGCACTTCTTTTAATCATGGGGGGAAAAAGTTGGAAGGCTGGGAGGCTCCTTCCTGGGAAATTTTGGTATTTGGAGGGAAATTCTGGAAATTGAAGGGAAAGAAATGTATTTTGTACATGGAAATAAGGGAAGAGTTGTTTAACATTTGACTTCCTTCCTGGGATGTTAACATTTTTTCCAGCCCTGGCTATTAATTGTATTGACACGGTTCACGAAATGAAAAGAAGTTGCAAATATGGAAATTATTCAGATTTGACGTGCACTATGAGACTCTTCAATATCTTATGACCCACACCCAGATGGACAAGAAACCATGTTTTCTTTTAGGTGTTTGAAAGGTTCATACATGTTTGATGTAAATTTCAATTTTTAATGCATGAGAAGCTCACCTACTTTTCAAACTTTGAACATAAACAATATACTAACATTTACGTCAAAATATTGTTTTGACGTAAATGCATGACCTACGTAGTTCTGTTTTTATGTCTTTCTGTTGCTTACTAGAAAACATTTTCTCATGTCACACATACCGTACATCATATAACCAACTGCACAGTGGCTAGGGCATGCAACTTGCAGCCAGAAGGTCTAAAGTAGAGAAAACCAGTCAGTGAGCCACAACTGGAAATAAGCTGCAACTGCATGCAGGGCCTGGCTTAAAAGAAGGGTTTAAGTTCAGATTAAGTTTTGATATGTTAGAGCGGTACTAAGAATTTTGGTGAAATTTGTACTAAAATCTGATGTGTGGTTCTCAAGATAAGAGCTGGTAAAGTTGTACTTACTTGAAGTGAACTTGAAGCAAGCAAGCACATTACTATGACATCACATATGACTTATGACACAGTCTTCTGTTTTTCTTTAAAGGCCTGATCTGGCTCTCACCCCAAACAGGTACTGTAGAATTCTCCCAACCTACTTACTTAAAGGGTAGGAGCAGTCATCCCAAATTGAAGTAGTGTAGTAGACTGTCCAGGTTCATGATTGGCTGTTGGGAGTCACATGACAATGTTTTTTCTCTTCAAATGTGAAATTTATTAGAAATAACTGCTTGGTTTACCTTGAATATGAAATAGTTAAATCAGAAAATGTAATGAAAGATACTTTGAAGAGAAATAAGACTAAAATTGTGCTATTTAGCTTTTTATTCAAAATAAGTTTGGGGGACTGCTCTTTACCTTTAAGCCCCTCCTATGACTGTTTAAAATCCATCCTCATGCAGACACAATTATCCCCAGTTTATTGCTTCAGGGTACAAGACTCCAATGTGTAATCAAAACACCCTCAGTACATTACAAGCTGTGTAATATGAGCTATGGTAAACTGCATTGTTTGATCCAACTGTCAATCAAAGAGCTGATCCAACTGAGAATTTTGGTAAACCTCTACACAAATTGTAGTGTGGAATAAGAGGATTGGCCCTTTAAACTTCATGACCAATTTATCATAAACAATCCCATGTTACCAGAATGTTACTGCATACAGGAGGTGGCATGAGAATGTTACAAACTTTGCATTTCCCACAGAGAGGATTTTAATTAACTACAAGGTCTATAACTTCTGCTGCCCTCACACTGTTTGGAACACAAATCTAGTGACTTCATTTACTGGTATCTCCAAAAATAAATGTCCAATTAGAATGGAAGTATCAACACACTGTGCAGATTTGGTTCCTAATTTAATTTTTTTACTTTAACTACCCGTTTACGTCGAATGGTTTGAAACAGAGCCATAAAAGCACACCTCCAGTACTGTAACTAAGTACTGTAGCTCATGTCGCCCCGACCGAAGACGAAGGCCATCTTATGGGAGAATCAATATACTGGAACTTGTGGGCAGCAGCACAACATGTTCAATGAAAAGGCAAAAAAATTCACCAGTTTTATGCTGCACAGTATGCACTTGTGCTGTATACTGCATACATATTAATTTGGAAAACCTTTAGAACTTGTAAGAAATTTAAAATGCCCAGTAGCCTGCTTTAGAGCTTTCTCAGTTTGAGGGCATCTGCTGTATGCAGGTTAATCCTTCACATTTCGGGAACACTGTATCCATCGAGTCAGCTAGTCTGTTTTGAAAGGGCAGTGCAAGATCCAATGACCACCTTCCATTTCTTCAGTTGCAAAATCCAGCACCAAATGACAAACATGAGAATGCAAATTTATCTGATTATAGCAAACTAAATGCATTTATACAAATCCTTACCACTCGGTGAAATTACTACTTATACCCTCCAGGATCAACAATTTGGATGTGGAAGAATCCATTTGCAAAAAGTCGTCTGACTTTACAGCCAACTCATTCGAATTACGTTTTCAGTTGCAACAACGGATTGGTGTTCTGTTCCCTAATTTACATCAAAGACTCCTGGCTTGCCACTTGATAAAGTCACACAGCCTTTTGTAAAATTGACAGGTGAAGTACCAATTGAATGCAGACCATACAGTACATAGATACAGGTACAGTATACAGAAGATTTTTAGGATTTTACATACATGTGGTTTTGCTTATATTCCCAGGGGCGCAGGCCTGAGAACAGTTGGGGATCAAAAAGGCCCACAGAGGAAAAATACTTTGCAGTTCACTGTATAGTTTTGAGCGCAGTGTAGTCCTACACACTGCTGTACAGTATGAGAACTCAGTTAACTGGAAAACAATTTTTTTTCAAGTTTATAAGTTAGTAGTTAGTAAGTTAATAGTCTGTAGCATGTCACAACTTTTCAGATTTGATAAGCTCAAAAGGAATATTTTCATTCAAAATTTTTAAAGAAAGAAGTTTAGTATACCAACAAAACCATTTCATTTTTAAAAACAAAACCCAAGACCGAGAAAAACCTAAGGGTACGGACTGATGGAGTATGTACACATTGAATGACTAATAGCTGAGGTATCTACTTCAAGTACGCTTTCATGTGACATCATGATTGGGTAGCCCCGCCCTCTGCCGGGCCAGGTTCAAACACGTTGTAAAGACCTTGTCATGATATAGGATAGCCTATCCAAGTTAACTGCATTTTTTCCTTTGACGAGCAAATACAAGCCCCCCCCCCCCCCCCCAATTGCTTATAACTTAAAGTTCAAGTCAAGAGCAATCATCCCAAACTTATTTACTGCTTAATTTCACAATTTTCTTCTTATTGCTTTTAAAAGTACTGTATCTTTTATAACATTTAAGGACTTTGAAATTGCATGTTCAAGGTAAACCAAGTGGCAACTCCCAGTAAATTTCAAATTTAAGGAAAAATACTGTCACATGACTCTCAAGAGCCAATCATGAAACAGGACAGTGAAGTGACTACATTTCCCCTTTAATGTGTACCTTTGTCTATGTGGCATATTACAGTACACTGTATCATATTTTGTGTTCAATCTACTCAGCATCCTTCCTCTTACAAGAAAATTCCAATTTTCAAAATCAATCAGAAAATCAAACTGGTCAAAACATCCCATCATGATAAGCTGGAAACACTGAAACGGATGTAATCTTCATATCAAGGACAGCAGGAGATGTTTCATCCAACGTGATCACAACAGCTAGTTGCAATCTCTGGCTTGCGACACCACTGTGGGGTGCCCATATATGATAAATAGTCCAACAAGAACTGCTCGAAATTTACAACAAGAAAAACTGTAGATCCTAAGCCTCATCAAAGAAAGATCAAGTATTGTATTAAAAAGAAGAAACCAAATGCCCTGTCCACACTCTGCAACCTGACTAAATGCAACACGACTGTCTTGTCATGGTGAGTGACTGACGACTTAGTTTTAAGAGCATAGTGTCCACATGCAACAAGTCGCAGGTCCATGAAGCAATTCATGCAAAGTTATAACGTTTAACACACTCTTTATTTGTTAGTTCAAGAGACGGGACATGTTCTGTCAATTTTGATTAACTTAACTTTGCAGGCTTCATTCCAGAAGTCTGCTTTCAACTTAAGTTGCAAATCATTCCACACTTTGTAACGCACCTGAACCATCTCCTTGCAATGTGTTGCAAGTCGCATGGTGTGGACAGGGCCTAAGTATACAGAATTATTCAATTTATTCACCTAAAATTCAGTTGATACACTACAGTAGCATCTCATTCTTGATCAAAATGTATTTTTGAAACATTAGCAAGTATAGAATTTAGATGTACTGTAGAGGCTCTTCACACGACATCATAATACTCTCCGGCCGCCATGTTGGAGTACATGTAACTACGAAGTAAACCACACTGGACGCGCTTGCTCGTTGAATTTGTATACATCGTGCATATCACAGTGCACACTGTGCAGTGCGTTCGGCACAAAGCCATGTGTATTTGGCATGAATGTCCTCCAGCATGGCGGTTCCGTGACGCAATTGCAAAGCCTCTATACTGCAGTACCAACTGGTATGTACTACACTGCAGAGTGCATGTCACCCTGAGAACATGGAAGTACTACCTCGGAGGTAGTACTTCCATGCTGAGAACAGCCAGCACATCATGCCAAGCAATTGGTTAATGAAAGTTTTGCAGAGCTGTACTGCCCCCTTCCACCGACACTAAGCTACTTCCACAACCTACTTCACTTAAAAGACGCATCACATCCTCTAATGTCTTAGTACTGCATGTTCCAAATTTTACATCATTTTAATGAAAATAAATGATTTGTAGAAGCCTGAAATGCACACATTTAGGGGAAATAACATTCCCTGGAATTTGGCTTATAGTCTTGTAAACTATCTTCTTTCATGCATGGATGGCTCTTAGAGATCATATGACAATGCTTTTCTAATTCACTCAACTGGAAGATTTACTGCTTGGTGTACCCTGCTATGCAATATTAATGTCCTGGTGAACTTGACATGAACGATAGTTGAAAGAGAAATGCTGTAAGGGGAAATTTGTAAAATTTAGCTGCTGTTTTGAAATAAGTCTGAAAATCGCTGTTTTTACTTTTAATTGTTACGTATTCACCCATTTTAACACACCATTGAAAGTGAAGGTATACAGTAAGGTAGTATTGACAGCTAAAGAATTGGATGTCTTGCATATTCAACTACACAACATAATTCAAACTTGATGTTTACAGGTGTCAGATTTCAGATTTTCAGATTAAAGGAAAATATGGCATTTAAAATGCTCCAATATAGCAATTAAAGAAAATAGCCCTAGTCCCTTTAAAATCATTTGGTCTCAACAATTAACCCCAGCGATAGCTTCATGTCCTCATAAAAATTATGAACAAGAAGAGTTATGGAAATTGTATCTTTTGAAATGTTTAAAGTTTGGGTGACAAAATTATTCTTGAGAAACTACTGTGACAACTGAATTTCTATCTGAGGGAAATTTATTTCCTGAAAAGAAGGCTACCATACTGCCATTTTTTTTTTTAATTATTTATCACTCTTTGCCATAAGGAGGCACTTTTCTTATAAAACAAATGTAGTATTTCCCTTAAAGTTAGAAGGGATGCATTTCTTACCCCATTCAAGTGTAATACTTTTAAGAAATGCATCATATGTGATTAGCTGGAAAAGAATGCATTTCGGGTCAGGTGAATTGGGTGCAATTCAATACAATGCAATCCTTTATTCATACAGTATGCAAGTTTCAGGTTAGGGGCCACTAGACTTGAAAATGCGCATGCCAAAATCATGGCACTATAGAGTATGTCCCATTCAAGCTTTTTAGTTACCTTGAAGCAGGAATCATATTTGTCAGAACTGTACAAAAGCTACCGTCATGCTACAATGAATTCCGATCTGATTCTGATTCAATTTTTGTGAGTTTTTCATGAAGCACCTCTATGTCTTGTTGGAAAGAATACAAAAATTTGCAATTCTGTGTTAATTAATATATGATTGGTTCTGAAGGACTATGAAAATTACAATAATGCTAATTATTTTTTAACGTCACATCACCAGGGGGTTCATTGGACTAGGCATTTCTGATAGCAACTGTGTCTTATTTGTGTCATCACCAAAAAATCAGTCCACATTTCATTACAAAAATCTAATATAAATCACACTGGTTTGGGAAATTTTGGTTCTTTCTAACAAGATATGGTGAAAATTTTAATAAAAGCTCACCAAAATCAGATCAGAATCCCATCCGAATTTGTTGGATTGTGACCTCTGCTTCAGCCTGAAAAGCATTAGGACTACTTAGTGTACCAATATTTTAACCTTGTGCCTGTATGCAAACCAGTACTGCAGATAGAAGCAATGATGTAGGCCTAAGCAGGAGGATAACTTTCCCTCTAAAAAGTAAAGTACCAGAATTTTCTAGAAATTAAGTTGAAACTTGGAGCTTCCAAATTGAGTTTTACATCACCACTTACAGCAGACTTCCCCTAACTTTTAGTGACAAGTGACAGGAAGACTCTGTCACCAGGAGTAGTTTAATCAAGACATGCTTATGAGTGATTCCTGATGAAATATGGGGATCACTGTTGGCAGAGGCTACACAATCTGTCATTCTTGCATAGGTACCAAGGGTATAGTAAGGTCAGGACTCCCCAGGGCTAAGGACATCCTTAATATGCCTTTAACAGTGAAACCATATCATAATACAGATAACAGTCAAGCTGGTTCATGGGGTCATTAAAATATTTTTCATTTATTTTGACAAACAAAAATGCTGGGTCCAAAAATCTGCAGCTACTTAAAGAGAATATTGTTTTTTATTCTTGAGATTGGAAGAAGGCAACATTGGGTTTTGTCCAACATTTCATACTGTAGTTGTAATTGCCAAGTGCTCCCTGATTGTGCTTGTGTAATTCTAAGGTGGCTTCTGCAAACTCTCCCACACAAAGACAGCAGTTTTCCCAATTCTCTTTTGAAGAAACAGCTAAATCTCACAATTTTCATCTCATTTCTCTTCAAAGTATTTCTAATAATATTTTAGGACTTGCATGTTGCATACGGCAAACCAAGCAGGGACTCCCAGTTAATTTCACATTTGAGGAGAAAAATCCTGTCACATAACTCTGAAGAGCCAATCCTGAAACAGGAGAGTGTACTTAACTACTTCAAGTTGAGAAGACTTGCTCTTGCCCTTTTACAGGACCTTAATGCTCACACTTACGTAGCATAATGTAAGTGTCAGGTCCTATGGTTATAGAGAAAGTTTCAATTTTGAATAATTTTGTATACAAGCTTGTAACAGTTTGTTTTGTATGTAATTTGAAAAAAGTGTCTGGTCATAAACTTTTGAAAACTGGACTGAATCATTAATTTCTCATTAATAAAACAGAGATATGTAGAGATATGAGGACTTGTCTATTTGGAGATTTGTCAGCAGTACCTGAAGGAAACTTAACAGGTTTGTAAAATTTTGGTGACTTTAATGAACCTACTCAATATACAGTACCCCTTTAAATGTTTAAAGGGAAAATTCAGTCACCACAAAAAAATATTGCATAGTAGACTATCTTTATTGCATAGTAGACTTATCTTATTTTCTGAATGGCTCTTGAGAATCATGTGACAGTTATTTTTCTCCCTCAACTGTAAAAATTTACATCCATGGAGAAACTGCTTGGTTTACCTTGAATATGTGCAAGATTTATGTCCTAAAATATTATGAAAGATACTTGGAAGAGAAATAAGAAGAAATTTGTGACATTTTGCTTTAAAATAAGTTTGGGGTGACTGCTTATGACCTTTAAGTAGCTAGCCTACACAATTGTCCGACATTTTAATCAGCAAGGTACAGTAAGTGTTTTGGTACTAGTAAATGTACTGTATCTCAATAAGCAGCAGATCTGCAGTATAACTTAAATGGCTATGACATTCAGATTCAATAGGTTTTAAATTAGCATATGAAGTCAGCTATTAACACCAATTGTACCTTTTTCAATCCCACAACCATACAACGTTCATAGCAATTAAAGACACTGACAGTCTATTAGACCAAGGTTCCATTTCATTAACTTTTCTAAGAGCCAAAATCCATGAACCGCAAAGCACTTCACAACTGGAGAGGCAGCTTCTGTGAAGCCAGATCAGTAAAGTAGCAATAATACCTGTTCTTGCCATCTGTTTTCATGAATATATTAGCATTTTTTGTAAAACCCTTTCATTAGTGATTGACACTTGTGAAATAAACAACCTCTTAACTGCTTCTCAAACATGTGTGTACAAAACATAGGAAGCAGCAGTTTTTAGAATGGCTCACAGAGACAATTTACTTTTCATAGCAATCACTGTCTCTTAAATGGAAATTTTGCATTTAAAATGCTCAAACATAGCATTAAAAGTAAACAGCTCTAGTCTTTTTCAAATCATCCAGTCTCAAAAACAGCTTCATCTCTTCAAAATATTATGCACAAGGAGAGTAACGGAAGTTGCATCTTTTGAAATGTTTAAAGTTTGGGTGAACAAATTATTCTTGATCAAAAAACAACCACATTTCTATCTGAGGGAATATTTCTTGAAAAAGGGCTACCATACTGCATTATTTGTAATTATTTATCACTCTTTGCCAACAAATATTGGTTTTAAAAGGATGAAATTTCCTTGTAAAACAGACGCAATATTTCCACTGTTACATCAATCCAAAACATTTTTAGAACTCTACTGTCCCTCCCCTCCTCTTCTTTTCCCCATCCCACAGTATTTAATATCTTAATTAAGACTTCAATGAATCAAACAATTGAACAATTAAATCAAACAATTGAAAGCTTTCTTCTGATTGTTCCATGCAGATCCCTATGAATGGTGACTAGTGTACCTTTTGAAATGGGGTTTTCAAAAGGAAGTGGGGGTGCACATAGGTGGGTAAGTGAAAGGGAGTGGGGTGGGTGGAGGAATATAAAGACACTCATGGGTGTGTAATACTGGGAGGTTGTTCATGCAGGCACAAATATGCTTCAGCATGCCTTGAGCTCTTCACCCTCTGGGCGAAAGCCTGAACAACCTGGCAAACGTAGAGCGTTCACAAGAGGGTCACTAATTGTAGGTCAGGTTAGATTACATGGAATTTGTGGCCCAGTTTCCAACCACCTTGTTCAAGTCGAGCAGGCCACAGCTTTCCATAGTTTTGTGGCTTCACTGGCTTGCTTTTCCTAAGTCCGTTGCTTGTGCTGAAAACCAAGCCCAATGGAAGTTTTGTTTTTAAAGTCTTTGGTATGCCCAGCCAGGACTCCTGACTGAAAGTCTGATGTTCCAACCACTTGACTATGCAGTTGGTCACAATCTGTAGGTATAGAATCCAATTAAAAACTAGTTCTTAATTCTGATGCACATACATAGGTTTCTTCAACAGAACAGAGTATAGAACAGTGTTTTTGTTTTGTTTTTGTTTTTTTGTTTTTTTGTTTTTTTCGATTTTAATTTCAATGTTACAGGGGCTCATTGAACTGTTAGCAATACTTTACTTAAAGTGTCTTAGGGTACTTCCACAGGAATTGCTCATGAATATTTAGCATGACTAGTCAAGTTTCACATCCAATAGTTATGGAAGAAGTTAACATTTTTAATTTCTTGATGTCCAGAACTGTAATGGTTTTGTGCATTATTCGATTGTCTGATCACAATTTCTTGAAAACCAAATTGAGTCATTAATAAGTGCTCATGGAAAAAACAGTTATTTCTATGATATGGGGATTGTCTAAGTTTGACCATTTGTCACTATTACTGGCGTCTGAAGAAAGCTTAACAGCTTTGGTAAAAAAAATTGTTGAATTTTATGAACCAATTCAATGCTCAGCTCCTTAACAGGGGAACAGGGGGTGTTATTGAGTTGATATCAATCACACAACAACAGTGCTGGAAAGGTGCAGCATAATCAGTCAAGTTTCACATCCAAAAGTTTAAAAGTGATTTCAGATTTATAATTAGTGTGTGCAGTATCTTGAATAAATGCAGGGCTCGAAATAATCAACAACACAAACGGCCACGGCCGTCGGCCCTTTCTGGTACCTGTGATGCCCCTCAGTAACATGTTCATTGAAATAACTTTAGACCAACAGCCATTTTGTTTATTTTAGCTATATTTTTGAGCTTATTTTGGGTTCTGCAAATGTAACTACTTTGTGCACTAAATTGGAAGTGTCTGGTCATAAATTTCTAAAACCAGAATTGCATCACATTCATCAAACATTTGCATGTAGGATATGTGCAGTGGCGTCCACAGGAAGGGGAGGGTTGAGGTCAGAACCCCCCATGACCCGACCTAGCCATGCAAAAAAAATCTTATTTCATATAAGTTTTATTTTACATAGTTTTTTCTCTCTGTCCATTAGACTTTTCCCTCATGCCTTGCCCCCAAACCCCCCATAACACCAACCCAACCCCTCCCCCACCTGCCAATGACACAATCCTGGCTACATGCCTGAATATGTAGACAAAAAACCTTATTACATAGAAGTTTTATTTTACATAGTTTTTTTCTCTCTATCCATAGACTTTTCCCTCATGTCTTGCCCCAAAACCCCCATTACACCAACCTCCCCCCTCCCCCTTGGCACAATCCTGGCTGTGTGCCTGGATATGTGAATTATCTAAGTTTGAACGCGTGTCATTAGAATATGAAGAAAACATCTGGTTTGGAAGAATTTGATGAATATCATGAACCAACTCATTGTGCGGCCTCTTTAAAATAGAAAACCTCAGGAAAAAATGGTGCAAAGGCTATAAGACAAACTGCAAAACATTCTTTTAGAAGTTTTGTTCTACAGACAGAACTGCATGCTTTAAACCTAAGTACTACATGTCCACAACATCTCCTTTAGCCTGATGGATAATGCACACCCCAACTATGAATTAGGTATATCCTTGTATCCTTATTGAGGAATGGCCCATTTTAATCAAGTGACTATATTTTGTTGCTCAACAGTTTACTGCTAGAAGAAGAGTACCCCCTGCGACAGGGTTAAGAGGGACCTGGTCTGGAATATTTTCTCCTTTCATACAAGACCCTAGTAAAACGCCTTTGGGGCAAGTAGGAGGAGGTTCGTAAGATCTGCAACTGCAGCAGAAGATGAAAGCACTAGGGTTTTCGCCACGCCGGCCGGCACCGAGCGGTGCTACCAGGACGTCAAAATTACCCCCCAAAACTTGCCATCAGTATCAGCATCACCATCCAGCACAATTTTTTTTACCCTGAATAAAATTCTTACATTTCTTTAGAATGTGGTGATAATTCCTTGTTCTTTTGTAAGCACTTTCCACTCTGCAAAAATTTGTCATAGGCGAGGTGGGACAGTGACATTCTTAGACCACTCCCTCAGGACGATGACCACGAATTACTCAGCTCTCAAAAGGGTCTGGTCACAACCCTATATAGCACCACCCAGTTAAGAAAACCATTTCCCACAATCATCCCATGGTAGATGGACTTGTCCAGTAGAAGCAAGGGGGTGGCAGATTCCTTAGAAATATTTGGACTGTGACCACTTTGTACAATTACCTTTTAAGTTGGAGAAAAATGGCCTTACCTATTGAACTGATGAAAAAATTGATACTTCCGTGCATTTATCATTCTGACAGAAATGATAAAAAAAATGGCGATAACCACCAACCAAATTGCCCATTGCACAACTTCAACATTTATCCCTGCCTCATTTCTTGCACATTCAACCACATGTAAAAAGTATTTTACAAGTGGCATGTACTGTAGCCTTGCTTAAATCCTATTAAAAAAAACTAGACTGATTTTCATCATGACTGAGTTTTTAAGTTAGGGGAGAGAAGCGAATCAACTTACATTGACAACATTACATTTATGTCCATTCATACATTGGCAATGTTAGTGACCAAACTTGATCTTAAAATCAATAATAATGGATTTGACCTCATTAAATGCTGAACTTTATGGTATGTAGATCAATATGTAAAAAAAAATGATACTTTTACTGACACATTAGGGTTGCTTCGAGACCACAAGAGAATTCATGCTTGGTATTCAATTTGAGGTTCATAAGCTTAGTATTCATTTGACCTTCATATAATTTACAGTATGATTTTAACAGTGTATGACACACTCAGAGGATTTGACATTGGTAGCCTCTGAGCAAACTGGGGAAATGAAGTTGCTTATATATACTGCACAGTACATTATCAGTCAATATGACCTTGTGGACTGCAGATTACATGATTAACCTGCCAGATCAATCACACACAGTGGGTCTTTTACTTTTTTAACCAATGATTTATAAATAGACCAAACAGCTCATCCAACCATTAATTTTTGCTAATGACAGAGCAAGGAATATTGGGCAGTTGCCTTTAAATACATTTAAGAAGAGCATCATCTGTAGCAATCAATATATAGCCACACCTTAGCTGTTTGATCCAGCACTGTGCAAATGACTATGTTTTATTAAGACAATTAACAGTAAACAAATGCTGAATCTTAAAGGGCTAAACCTCTCATCCCAAAGTACAATTCTGGTACCCATGTGCTGAAATTCTCAACTGGCTCAGATCTTTGATTGACAGCTAATTCAAACAATGCAGAATGCCAAAGCTTATGTTGAACAGCATGAACGGTACTGAGAATGTTTTGAATACATAAAGCGAGTTTTTCTATACTCACTCTGAAGCCAGAAACTGAGATTGTGTCTGGATGAGGATGATTTTCAGAAAATTGTGAGAGGGGCTTCAGTAAGAAGGTTAGGAGATTTGGTAATGTTTGGGTGAGAGAACTCGGGCTTTAATTTCAGGGAACTAAAGTAGTCCCAAAGTTACTTAGAAACAACTGCAAAAGGGGAAAAGCATGCGGTCAACCCAAACTTATTTTATAGCTGTGAGGGTCTATGAGAGTCAGTGAGGGGTGGTAACAAGCCTTAACAAGCCTCACTGTAACCAACTCACACTCATGCTAAATGAAGCTTTTCTGATGGTAACAAAATCCCATACCATAAATTAGATGTGACTGAACCACCAAATCTGTCCAACAATTTACAACTTGTCTCAGAAGTTACCCCCTTGCAAAGTCTTATTGAAGTCTAAAAGGACCAATCCTCTCACCCCAAACTGCAATTTTGGTACCCAGGTACCGAAATTCTCAATTGGCTCAGCTCTTTGATTGACAGCTAATTCAAACAATACAGAATAAAAAAGCTTATATCACATAACATGAATGGTACTGAGAGTGTTTTGATTATATAGATTGAGTTTTTCTATACTTACCCTGAAGCAATAAACTGAGATTGTATCTGGATGAGGATGAATTTCAGACAATTGTGGGAGGTGCTTAATTAAGTAAGGTTAGCTGAATTGGTTCTGTTTGGGATGAGAGAATTGGTCCTTTAAAATAATCTGAGGAATAAAAGGTACCAAAACTTTAAGTGCCATTGCCTGCGATCTATTAGCATGCCTATGCCAAGTTTTGGGTGTCGATCAGCTCTGTGCGAACTAACGTGGCACTGACAGAGCCCATTATGTGATTTGTACCCTACACTCAGATCTTTCCCTCTACAACCCCGTCTGCCATAAATAAAGTGTGTATATGGCACTGCATGCCTGTAGGACATGCCTCTCTGTTACTAAGTTACGTACTGCGTGCATCAATTCTCCCTCGCCCCTTATCTATTTACATAAATTCCTTGCCATGAACATAATTCAAACAATGGGATCCTAGCATATCACTGAATCCTTCCTTTAGTCAACAAACACTGCCTACACAATATCACATCCTTCAAAATATTTCAAGATAAAATACTACCATTAGGCAGTACTGTGGGATGTTGCCAATGGTGCAAAAGTGCTGAGGTTTGCACATACATAACACGTTCCTTGAAAAAACACATTTCCTTCAAAGGAAAATATTGGGTTTACAGTAAGATGTACTGACATAGCATACAAAGAAAACATCTGGCATAATTTTTAAAGACATCACTAAACCATTAAGTCTATATAAGCAGTTCACTCTATAATCTGCATAATTACCTCTTTAAAATACTCTGACAAGATTTATGACACAAAACATCATTTGAAGTTTTGAAATTTTGGGGCTACAAATGACAGTATCCACCCCCCCCCCCCCTCCTGTTGGGTTCATTCCCAAGCAATTTTACTGACACCTTGCTATATCTAAATAGCATAGATTCCTTGCAAACTGTCAAAATCCAAATGACGTACTTATATGCAGCAAGTGCAGTGCTAAAACTACTCCAGGTAGAGTGTGGTGCACAGATAATGCAAGTTATAAATGTATCAAGGATTATAAAGTATGCAATCTGGTATCTAGAGCAACAGTTACTGATTTTTCTTTTTTTTTTTTCCAGGAAGAAACTCATTTATAAAAGCTAATTAACTGTCTCGATTTGAATTCTTTTTGTTACTGCAAGTATGTACGACATTGGTTTTAAAGAATTAGGCCCCTATTGTTGAAGGTGATTACCTGTGTCAATTGCCTGACTGCATGGTTTTAAAGAATAGTTTATAGGTTCACCCTCTTATAATATAAAGTGATACAGATGTTCATCTAACCCCTGTAGTCTCCTTGTTCTAGTATGCAACAAGAAGCACTTTCCTTATCCTCATTTTTTATCCCTGATTGTTCTGAATTCCCCCAACCTAATATTCCTAGCCCTTCCAACAAGTGTCTAAAACTCCTTGTTGTACAGATATAATGCTACTCTTCAATATTAAGAAATATATCACGGTGAGCATATACATGGCCCCAATGTACAATCAGAACTCTATAGCCTCTGATGTCAATTTCAATCAAGACCAACAGAAAATTTTGCTTCCCTTAGTCCCCCACCCTCCCCCTTTTCAGATTAAATATGTACTTTAGAGAGACATGCATGCCTGTCTTAGAGTTAGCACTTTAAACTACGTAGGCCAGTAGCCAAGAGCAGAGGGGAGCAAAGCCCCCTAAAAATTTGTCCCCCTCCCCCCGACACTTAGAAGTTTACCATTGACTAATTTGACTTAATACATCTACAGTATACACATATAGCCCTTCCTGGAAACATTTTGGTCCCAGAAAAAAGTTTTGCCCACTATCTCTCTCCCCCCCACTTCAGTACTGTATCTAGCTATGGGCCTGCTTCACACAAGTTTAGAATAATTGCAAGTAGACTATGAACACCTATAATACAGCACCTAGCTAAAATCATTGAGACAGTCTGCATCGTACAGTAATGCAGACAAATTTCTGTTAAATCTCTCCTGCAGATGTAATTCCCTCCAGCCCCTTCTTCAGTGTTGCTGAATACAGCATATGCAGTATGTGCACAAATTAGCTAATTAGCAGTACCTCCCTTCACAAAAACCTATCATTCTTAACATTGAAAAGGGATGGCAGGTTTTTCCCACTTAATGCTGACCAGGTTTGTACACTCATTATAATGCTGGAAGAAATCATGAGTTTAAAGTGGTGGTATGGACATCATGTACCAAAAACAGGTACAGTAGCAATGCATCTACTCCAAGTTTGGTTTGGTTTTGTTTATTTGTTTTTCTACATCATCAAAATGTATGGATACACAAAATTAATGAAAACTGTACATACATAACACTGAAGTAGATGGAAGTAAAACTAAAAAACCCTGAGGGGCCTGTCGAGAGTTCTACTCCCCAAAACAACAAAAGCATGTTACCTAGAGTAGCTGTGTTGAGAACACAAATAAGCATAAAGAAAAAAGGAGAGAAAAAAAAAGGACGGAATATAAAATAAAAGGAAAGGTAACGACTAAGATTACGACCAGAACTTACCCTCACAAAACCCCCTCTTACCAACCCAGCCCCCTCCCACCCATAAAAGCCCAAGGCTTCCCTCAAACAAAATGCGCATAGTGACAAAAACATGTAATGCATGCACTTGAACAGTATGATAGTTCAACCATGAAATTTCAACCTTATAATAAACCTTGCATATAAAAATGGTGATGAAGACTTCTGAAGAATTAGTACAAAGCTATGTAGTACTGGGTACAATAGTATGCAGGAGAAGAGACTGATGAGTAAATCAGTTGTGGACTGAAGAATTTACAAGCAATATTCCACAATATTCCAAGAAGCTGTAAAAAATATTGGCCAAATGTTGAAGACATATTCCTTGGCAAAACGTGCAATGAAAATTTCCTTTGTCAGGAGGTGAACACTGCATCTCAAGAACATACAGTATATAGTGTTCAGAAGACACTTCAAAGAACTATAATGTTTTCCTTTAGATAAAGTGCATTGAAGGAGATCTGTGATGTCATCACAGCACATTAATTTGACATCGCATTCAATTTCTTTATGACACTGATGCTGATGCTAACTAAGAACATTTAGCAATGTTGTTTGCTATATCCAACATACAGCATGCTGTAAGGTTATACTGGATCTAAAGGAAAAACTATCCCAACATTCCAACAGCATCAAAATTTTAGGGCAAACAGGAGGTTCCATAGATCTATTTCCAAATAGCAATTACAAAGGATTATGGGATATAGAGTTTTGGTGTTTGTCATTTTTGTCAATGGCATTTTACTGTGGTGAAAACTGACGCACACACAAAACTCTATCCCACAATTCACTGTAATTACTATTTGGAAATAGGTCTATTATAAAGAAAAACAAAAGGAATCTGAAACAATATGACCACTTCACAAATCATTCTGTTCCCTTTGTTGAAAAGTAGAGGTATTTTTTTTTATCAAATATAAGCAATCTTTAAAATAAGATATCTTGAGTTAGGTAGAAGGTACTGTATTGCTTCAGGGTTGGAGGACATGGTTGGAAATAGTTTTCCTTTTATACACTACAAAATCCTAGGTCAAAAGCCACCATAATATGCCTTTAAAATATGTGTACATATTCAGGCAAATCAATAAAAAATATAATTAAATTCACCCTGAGCACAAAGCTTTTACTGCAAATTGTATGATAGGATCAATTATGTGAGGAGAATGATACATGACCAGGAAGTTGTCCTTGTACAGTATACAGTATAAAGTAACATTTGATTCCATGTGACCATAACATTTGAGAAAAGAGAGCTGGACTTTGAACTTGCACCAGAATTAAGGAGTTAAATTCAAGAAAGACATACCGGCACTATTCACATGTCTAACGGCTTAAATTTCAGAATGTTTGGAAAGTTCAACACTTTACCAATTTCAATGGACATTTATTATGTTTGTTCTCTACCATTCTAAAATTTTCTTCCATGTTTACAGAAGTCAAAAGCAAAAAATCCAAAAAATATTTTCTTACCTATTAAACTGCTTTGCTATTCCAAAAATGTGATCTTATTTCTTACAAAATCTTCACCAACAGCTGAACACATCACTGACAAATAAAGTTGTTAAAATCTCGAGTCATTTGGAATCTATTATCCATTTAACAGTTTGTATTAAGAGCAGGTTCTCACACAGAGTATTCTCCTTGCATCTTCATTTTAAGAAAAATGTATTTTGAACTAATGACAGACCAGATTAATCTAACCCTTCCACAATGACATATGATGTATTTACGACAAGCACAGCAAACCATGCAATGACACAGCAGCCGTGCCGGTCGGTACAAGTATGCATGTATCCCTTTGAATTTACTCAAGATGATAAGCGGTCTACATATTACAACTCACTGAAGAGCTCCAAAACTGCCTTCTTACGGCCAATTTTTCCAAGGCCAATAAATCTATAACGACAGTAGGGATGAGTTGCCGGGGAAGCTCACATCACACTGGACCACGGAAAACAGCCAGAGAAAAATAGAAAAGCTTTTAAGAATCCAAGCATCAGCAAATTAATGTTCTTCTGGTTCCTCAGTGACACATCTTTTAGGGAAAGATGTGTACTTAATGACCATATTTCAAGATGTGAGTTTATCAGGGGAATTCTGTTTGGAGCAAGAAACTGTGTAATTGACCAGACAACTGCAACATGAGAGAGCAATAAGATATTATAACCTGCTATGTGTTGTGTTTTGCACAGCACTACTGGACCGCACAATAGGCGTAATAGGTTTATTACAAAACTTTCAAGGAAAGGACTTCAGAGTGTCACTATGGCCAACTGTCTGCCTTGTGTACATGTTCACTAGACCATAAAACCACAAAGATAACTGAGGAGGCATTAAGTGTCCTTGAAAGGGTCAGGCAGTACTTTAACAGGGCCAGGTATTTGTGAATACATTGGGTACATACACTGCATAATACTTCATAAAACCTGGACCACCAGGGGGTCATGGGGACCTACTTTGTAATTCCAGAATCTTAACAATACAAGTTGAATGATTCCGTAGTTTATTCCGTGCTTATACTGTTATGTACAGACAATCTTTTCAATAGCTAGAGGAAAGAAAAATAGTGAAAGACTTGGAGCCTATTGATATTGTAATACCTGACACCAGTGCACACGGAAACCAGTCAATATGTGGCCCCTTTGCACTGCTTGAATGCTTGGATCTTTCGCAGTATTTGAAATGATATCCATTGACAATTAGTAATTGGTGGAATGAAGCGTAACATGGAATTGATTGAAGTGACAATATGACAAAACAACAACTACACAAATTAGAATGATGTTGGAATTCTGTGTAATCCCTTTCACAATCAGGCCTGATTTTTTTTCTTTAAAGCAGCTCATTGAGTTGAATCATGAAATAAACAATTTTTTCCAAACCTGTTAAATTTTCTTCACATACTAATGACAAATGGTCCAACTAAGACAACCTCCATACCCTACTTACAAATAACTGTTTTATGAGAGAGTATTCAACAGCTCCATTCGATTTTTTAAAATGTGTGACCAGGCGCTTTTTCAAATTATGCACAAAACCGTTACAATTAAGACACCACAAAATTCAAAATTTTAACTTTTTTCAGGAACTATTGGATATGAAACTTGACTCATTATGCTATCTGTAAGCATTGTCATGTGGTAGAGACCCTTTATCACTCACTTTGATTTATTGATATAAACTCAATGAGTCCCCTTAAGAAAATTCACAGACTGTGAAAAAGTCAAACTGTTTCATTCTGTCATACTCTGTCCAATTTTAAATTTCTCTAAGAGTTTAACTCTTTGTGTGGAAAGTAGGAATAGAGCTATTTTCCAATGCGATGGCACCTTGGTCTTGGTATACCTGTGGGTTTATATAAAGGCTAAATTGTAGTACCCTCTCTTGATGCCCCTTCCACATGGACAGATGACACAAACAGAAACCCCATCCTGTTAAAAAAAAACCCTATCTTTTTAATATAAATATACAGTAATATTATTTCATCACAAAGGTTTTCATAATATGGCACAACATACATAGATCACTGGATTAGATCATTTACATTGGGGGTTCTATAAGTTATAGTTATTTAGATGGAGTTCTATGACTCTAGCCAATTGGTTTCAGTCAATTAAGCCGGCCGAGAAGGAACCATTAACACACTACTCAATGTGTGACTAGCCATAGCATGTGTATTTTCCATTGAGGTCTTGAGAATGGCAAATCGTATGTCTGAAAACATTTCATAGCACCTAAGTTGAAAATCTAATATCTTCATAGTTCTAATAACTTAGTTATAAGTACTACAAATTCAGGTGTTCATTACAATTGGCCTTAGCAAATAGGTGTTTAATGGGTGGTCTTTATCAATGCTTTGCCCACACATGCTGTAGGAATATGTTCAACTTGTGTAACAACTTCCAAGAGTTTATTTGAATCTACCCAAATAAAAAAATTTTGCTCCGTGTCCAGTGCTCCTACTAATATCTTCAATTCTGACACTACACATTCAAAGTACCCGTTAGAACTCCCCCCCCCCCCTCCCCTCTGCAACAAAACATGTGGAGCACTGTTCCTTAAGGGTCCTGGTAGTATCATCTTCAACTATGATACTTTCATATCTTCTTTATAATGAGTTTAGTTGACAGTCCACATCATTACTACATGTTTTTCACTCAGCTTTGATTGACCGAGTGCAGTTTAAACCAGGTGAAAACCTGCTACAATGGAGCTTACTTCCAGCCCCCTAAGCTCTCACCTCAAACACTTTCATTTATCCTATTACCTTCCTACTTAATGGTAGTGTGACACGAAAATGACAAAGTTGAGTATTTGATGTAAAAAGCATTAAAAATCAAGAAAATTGCTGCAATTATTCCCATCAAAATCAGTTAAAAATTGGCCATTTCAAAAGTTTATTTCTGTTTTGCACGTAATCATGCATAAATATGAGCTCAATATGTAAATTTTGTGATGTCATGGGAGGGACATACCATATATGGCTAATGTTATCCTTTGTTTTTGCGATCTTCATTTCAAGGGCAGTTGTAAAATAAGTGTTTCCTGAAGGGTTTATTTTGAAAGTTGAGATTGTATCCTTCAAAATCATCAGTATTAATCACCAAACTATAAACTATATCTGATGAGTAATTAAGAGATAATTAATGTAGGGTTAACAAAAGAAATATCAACACTGTGCAACACTCAAAACCACTATTTTTGCATAACCAACAAGTTGCTTCAGAAACATTCAAACTTTGAAGAGGTATATCTTGAGAACGGTAAAAGATATTGACATAACTCCCAATGGATTCTTCCTTAGAAAACCTTGCTCCTCAAGTACTAAGTAAATTCAGGGATTTTTGCTGTGTCACACTACCTTTAAAGGCCCAATCCTCTCACCCCAAACAGTTTCAATTGGCCTAAACCTTCTTACTTAAGCACCTCCCACAACTGTCTAAAATTCATCCTCATTCAGATACAATGTTGGTTTATTGCTCCATGGTGAGTATACATGAGCCCAATGTGTACAGTCAAAACTCAGCAATGTACATGCTGTGTACAATGAGCTTTGGTTCTCTGCATTATTTGAAATAGCTGTCAGTCAAAGAGCTGAGCCAATCAAGAATTTCTGTGGACTAACTTTTACAAAAATTGTAATTTGGGGTGAAAAAACAAGACCTTTAAGCCCTCCAACAACTGTCCAAAATTCATTCTCATCCACATACAATCTTAGTTTTTTATTTCAGGGTGAGTATACATGCAAGACCCAAAGGGTGGAATTAGAACTCTCAATACAGTACATGCTGCTGTGCATGGTACTAGCCTTGGTACTTGTATTTTTAAACTTTCTGTCAATCAAAGAGTTGTGCCAATCAAGAATTTCTATGGAGTACTTTGAAAATTGTGGTTGGGGATGAGAGGTTAGCACTTTAAGCCCTCTCATTCTGATGAAATCACAGCAAAATAAGCTTGAGTCTAAATGGGCAGCAGGGACCCACTTCTTTCTTCCAGCATTTTTGAAACTAAAACACATCTCCAAAAAGATCATTGCCAAATAGAGGGCGCTGGTCCACTAACATTGTTTGCTTGGCTACCATTAATGGTACAGAAACAACACAAGAAATTTACAATTGTCCGCTTCCTTTGGGTGAGTCTGCAACAATTGGTTCCAGTATCTTTCTGAAAATAATGCGGTCTAGATATACTGTGCAGCTCAGCACCACAATGGCATCCAATTAGAAAGTCAAATTTATGCAACATTCAATTTGCAATCTTAGTTTTTCCTGGCAACTTGCTTGCTTGTGATTGTGTGCAATTCAAGACTGAGGACTTTATGGATATTCACCAGTAACCATGTAATACTCTTGATACACCAAAAGTTCTGAGACACAAAGGAATACTAGAAAGTCAAATACAGCCAATTGTTGACAAAAGGCAGAGGTAAGGGGGAAGTCAAGAGGACCACAGATCTTGATGGTGTTGACCTGAGGTAACCCACTTGTAAAACTAACCTCGGTAGTATTTACTGAAATGCAAATTTGATTCTGCAAGGAATAAACAAAGTAACTCTGCAATTTGAATGGGCAAAGCACATATACCTCCCATTGAGGATTGTTTCCGTGACCATTGCAGCAAGAGAGTTGTTATTTGCTGTCCTGTGAAATTTTAGGAAAAATCAAAGCAAAAGTAGTTAAGTTAGATGGAGTCTAACAGTCCAGTTTCTCACCACTTTGTTTGAATCCAGTCATGCCACAGTTTTTTGTAGTTGTGGCTCATAAGCTTCTTTAGAAACAAAGTAGCAGGATACTTGTATTCATGCATGCATGTGGAACCATTTGGAATTGAGTTGGGAGGGGCCACAAGACTCTGCATAAATTTAGACTTAACTTTACTCATTATTTTTCTTTTCCCTTGGTTTTACACACAATCTTACATGTCCTTATATATCTTACTAGTATGATGACAATGTCATCTACAGTACTTGTTTCCAAATTTATGTTGACAAAATGTGTCCAAATCTTCTGCAAACACTTTTGCAGAAGTAAATTCTTTCTGGCCCATTAGAGTCACAGAATACTTGTCTTCAAAGGCATGCGACCATTTGGCATTGATGGGAATGAATTTAAGGTTCTCTAAAATTTGGGCAAGGCACAGTGCCCACACCCCTCCCCTTCCCCACCTTCTCACCTTAAGTACACCTGTCTACCTTTTGCACATACAATAAACACTGTTAGCAATTAAAAGGGAAAAAATTTTTGCTCTAGCATCGTTTTGGTCAAAAGCATGTTACAAATGCCAAAGACTTTGCGCAACAAAATTTTATCCCAGAATCCTTTGCAAATTCTACTTAGAAAAGGGACATAATATCATCCTCTTTTGAGCCTTTTGACAAATCAACACAAGAAACATTTCAAGGATAGTTATATCTCTCAACAAATCCACTATTCCACAGTGTGTCAGCATCTGGATAAATGGATGATATGTATGGAACTCTTTAACAAAAAAAAAAAAATGTCAAAATTTTCCTAGAACTGGTCAAAGATCCTGGATAAAGAATCTTCACACCACAAACATTGGAGACATCACTAAGTCTACCACACAATGTAACAATAAATCTTTATCTGAAATGCTGTAACTTCAAACTTTTCTGGGTAAATGCACTTCTCAATGTCCAAAGTTGAAAATTTCTTGTTTTCTTGTTTCATAATATGAGGATAAAATTTTTTAAAGACCACATCAAAGAAAAATATATTGAACTTGCAAAGCAAACAATACTTTAATATTTGTCTACTGAGAACGATGGCTTGATATATAATGTGCAGGCAGAGCTTTGACAGAACATGACCAGCTCTGTAGGTGGGCTGCAATTATTATGTGGATACAGAATATTTTATAGGGCACAGAATGCCATTCACACTTGTACTGACTGGCAAGTATACTTCAGGCTCATTTGAAATCGCAAAATAAAATCTCAAAATTGCAGACACACTCAGGTAGAAATGGTCTATTTATTAGCAACACCTACATATAAGAGAATTTATTTTCCTCTTTTTGGTACATGTATTCTCTGCTACATTCATGACTTCTTCCCATAAGACAAGTAAGATGTTGCATGAACGGTACAAGTGGACAAATGCTATTGACATGCTTATTATGTACAGTGTAAAGCACAGGCACATTACCTGTAAGGCTACTGCCTACAGTACTACACCAGCTGGCATGGGGAGCACAAACTGTAATGTCTACAATCTTTTAAAATGCATGTGTTTAAATCATAACGGATGACATAGAAGTCTATGAACTTAGATGCATGTTAATAATGTTAGATGATAAATGATTCATGGTTAGTTTGTAACTACAAACTCAAGTGCATCAACAAAATGAAACAAATAAGACAAAGCTTCTATCTGCATGCAAGCGAAACTGCTGTAAACAATCGTTGCCTGGATATGGCCTTATAACACCATTAACTTCAAACCCTGGTTATCTAAATTGCCATACACAATTCTAAAATTGTCTCTCTTTTGGCATGAAGTAATGCTTGCACATTGAAGATTCCTTCCCGATGTGACACAACATGTACCACACAAAACAATATTGTACAACCACAAAGTCTGAATTCATATGAGGACATAACCCCTTTTTTGTTGGACTGGTACTGTACATATTGCAGGACTTTGGAAATTCTCAAAACTGTTGTCTAAGTTAGCTACAATCCTCGACAAAAATGACGGGACAAAACAAGCAAAACAAGCAATGTACGGAACACCATCCCCCCACTCCCCCATTCAATGTTGCGACAGCCCAAGGCGTCCTAAAACTTCAACATTGATACGGGGAGCGGGGTTTGTCCCATGTACTTTTGTCGAGGATTGTCGGAAGCCTGTACAAAGGTATAGGGATTTCCAAATTTTGGTTTTAAATGCTCTGAAACGAGTACAGTTGCCTTTTTACTTTTTCAGCTACAGGAAAGTAGTAACAGTTGAATTTGTCCTACCAGTATACTGGTGTGTTAGATTAGCGATGGGCGCTCGAATAGAAATTTGTCTTCCTCAAGTAGCTCATACGAGAAAGGGGGAGGGGGAAATAGTATTCTGCCTGGTGAGAGATTTAATTTACTTTAAAAATTTCATGTACTGTAATGGGGGAAAAAACAAAGAAGTTTTTCCATCTTAATTTTTCGTGTTAGGGGTTGGGGGTAACATATTTCACGATATACCCAACGGTTAACCACAAAATTCTCTCTTTTTTCACATAAATAAACATTGAATGATGATTTAAACTACTGTCTGGTTAAAGACGAAATTATATGTAAGTATTAGGATTAGTGAACGTGACAATTAACGTCAAGATTTCTCGAAAATGAAACGGTTAACCATTTTTGCACAATGAAAGTTCCCTATAAATAGAGAGATTTTCTATTTGCACGATTAACCCTCGACAGTCATTGAAATAGTGTGTAGGTCAATGGTTAATCGTGGTGAGGTCAACCGCAAACCGTGGCACTAATTAAATATTCTTAGTAATGGGGAGCAGTGACGAGTTCTACATAGGGATAACAAATAAATTAAGCGTTATATAGCCTACTTTTGGAGCTTTCTGTAGCAGTTCGGTTTCAAAAATTTAAAACGCCGCGTTTGTCCTGTATTTTATCTGCAATATCTGTCCCCCTCCCCTCAAGGTTGTTTTGATCTGCCCTCCTCCCCGGGAAATATTTCTGGCTTGAAAGCGACCCCTCCCCCCTCCCTGTGGTACCCTCCGGCAACGGGTCTTCTGAACAGGTTAATGACAAAATAAACGACGTTAAACCAGCCATGGGTACCTTTTTTGATCACTTCCCGGTCCTAATTAGAAAAACCGAATTTAAACAGAAGTCTGTAATGCGTGATAAGTTACATTTCTTCCCCGTTAAATATTTAAAAGCCGCTTTTATTGTCTTGTCATGCAGCAATTGTTCTTCATAATGCTAACGCCGTGACATTTGTCTTCTAATCACTCCTTTCAAAGTACACAACCTTTATTCACCAACTGTCATTACGTTGCCCGTGACCGAAAACTTCTTCAGATACGTTTGTACAGGCTTCCGACAATCCTCGACAAAAATGATGGGACAAAACAAGCAAAACAAGCAATGTACGGAACACCATCCCCCCACTCCCCCATTCAATGTTGCGACAGCCCAAGTCCTAAAACTTCAACATTGATACGGGGAGCGGGGTTTGTCCCATGTACTTTTGTCAAGGATTGTAGATAGAGTTTTACAGCCCAGTTTCCAATGAATTGGTCCAAGTCAAGCAGACCAGTCTCTCTACCACTTATGACTCCCTGGCCTTTTCCCTTCTTCATTGTTAATGCTGAGCACTCGCCCACTGTAAGCACAATAGAAAAAGGTTTAATTTTTTAAGTCTGCAGTATGACCTAGCCAGGACTTGAACTCCTGACCTCCAGACTGCATATCAGATGTTCTAAACACTTGACCATGAAGATGGTCATATTTTTGCATGAGAATGAGTAGATGACAGTTGTTATTCACATAACTCAAAAGTTATTCATCTTCAAAGTTCAGCTATTTTTGAGACTGTCCATTAGGTATGTACATAAAAGTATGATGCACAATTTGCATTTCCTTTGTTAATCTTTCTTGGGTCCTCTGCTCATTACTTACATGTGCAAAGAAGTAAATAACTTCAACTTTCATATCTCCCTCCCACCCCCACCCCCCCCCCCTTAGCTCTAACCACTTCCAACAGCAACAAGTCAACACCCTTCCCCCAGCATTTAATGTGAGCAAATGCAAAGAAGCAGCGACTTTCACTATTCCAAACCCTCCCCACTTATAGCAGCAACTTCTGAAATTCATCGGCTCATTCTTTTCCCAAGTACCCCATCCAACCCACCCCCACCTGACCCAACCCACGTAGCATCACATAACTACATATGTCCTTGGAATGGCTAAACAAGCACATGCATCACAAATTATACGTTCATGAAAGCCTCAACTTTCAGAAGAATTTACGGTTGTCCTTCAAGCAATCATCTCACAAATTTTAGTTGTGCACAAGTAAATTTGATTGTCCAAAACATTTTTCACTCAATTACAAAAGAGTTATTGTGTTCATGCAACACTGACACCTCAGTAGATCAAACATGATATGAGGTGTAATTGATATCTGAGTTTGTCACATGATCTGTGCCCTAAAGTGATCTGTGCTTTCATTGTGTTCACACCTGTGAAAAGCAATGTAACGCATGCTTGACTGGCCTGTTAGCTCACCCCAAATGTTATGTAACATTTTGTGCATTTTGCTATATTTGGCACTGCCAATTTATAAATCTATGTGAAACATGATTATCAAGTATGCATTGTGGTGTCTTTGATTTACTCCCTGTGAGGTGGTAAGACATACAGTATAATCAGGCAGGGAAGAATGCAGTTTCAAAAAGTATGGAGAAAAGTTTCATCATGTCATCCTGGGAATGAAATAAAATAAACAATGCACTACTCCACAAAAATAGGCACAACCTCACACCTAATACTGAATTCAGCCCTGTAATGGGTGGATCAGTCATATCCTGAATATGAAATAAAATAAAAAATGCACTGCTACACAAAGATAGGCATACAACCTATCAACACCTAATTACTGAATTCAGCCCTGTAATGGGTGGATCAGCAAGTTATGTGGGCCATCCTGAATACAAAATGAAATCAAAAAGCACTGATGCACATACAGTAGGCAGGCATACAACCTCACACGAACCTCATACTGAATTCAGGCCTGTATAATGGGTAGTAGATCAGTCAAGTTTACATTTTGAAATCGGTCATGGAGTTAGTTAGTTATAGTTAGTTTGATGGAGTTTTAGGGCCCAGTTTCAAACCTATTGGTTCATCTCCAGTCCCATACCCATGAAAATAGCAGAAATGTAGAAGATACATTCAATAAAAGTAGGTCTGGCAAATTAAACACAGAATAAGAAGAAAAATATCATTCAGTTAGGACTGTAGTCTGTGGGAGGGAGGAGGAAAGGGGCCAACTGCCTCCTTGAGATTTACCAATTGAGCATACACCATATGTTAAGGGATGGTGGCGCTCTACGTTGACAGTATATGAACCGCCTCCGAGAGTTTGCTCAGGTTGGAGTCCTGTCACCATCACACACTTTTACGACTCCATATTCAATACTGTAGGCACCATACAAGCCATAGCTTTGAGGGTCCCACTGCACATATTATGTATACTGTACAGGTCTATTCTGAAACCACATTCAAATGTAAATTTAATGAAGTTAGAGTTTTATTGCCCAGTTTCCAAACTATTGGTTCAAGTTGAACGGGCCATGGCCTTTTTTCCAGTTGTGACTCCTTGGTTCGTTTTTCCTACTCCATTACTTATGTGGAGGATCATACGCAACGGCAGTAGGTTCCATTTTTAGAGTCTTTGGTTTGACTCGACCTGGGAATAGAACCCGGGCCTTCCTTATGAGAGGCGTAGGCTCTTACCGTTAGACCAAACAGGCTGTAAACTTAAAGAAAGCAAGAAGATCATTGCCAAAAGCAGTACACAACAACTTTCCAATGGTTCAAAAAGCTTGGTTACTGTAGACTTTGCAAATTTCAGACAAGATGACTGTAACCTCATTGAAATTAAATCTGCCAGTATACCTATCATATTTCATGAGAGTTAGGTCAAAGATGCCTGGTTGTTACATGTGCAAGTTTGGTAAGTATTTGTAATTGACACACTTAAATGGTTGATATGATATTATACTGGTAACAAACACCTGCAGCAGGATACAATTTATGAATTCAATTCCATAGAATTACGCATATTACAGTACATCACTTAATGATGCGAGTTTACTCAGTTTAGACACAATTACTTTATGTATCAATATATGTATGATACGTTAACTGTACCATACAGTAAATATCCTTAACTACTATGACTATGACCTTCATAGCAGGTGTCAATTATGTACAAGTTCCTCTTTTTGAAGTATACTGTTATGATGATTAAAGCCAATGTAGGTAAAGGATTAATACACATCCACCAAGTAGGCAATCATTACTTCTGCCTTGTTCCCACCCAGTTCCTGCAATATTTTATAACATAGCAAATTCTTACAGGAACCCATGCAGCTTTCTGCCCCTAACCTTTAACTATCAGACCAAAACTCTGTGACAGGGTACCAATACACCCTGCCCATTCCAGTGACCTAAACAGACAATTGTTAACACTACAGTGTGAAAATATATCACATTATTGTTGAATTGTGAGTAATAACACAATATTACGGCTGTTTAAAGGGTGAAATGGAGAAGAGAGTCAAAAACATTCCTGAAAAAATATGTTTTGGGGTCTTGACATTTGAGGCGTGTGAATGTGTTGCATACCATCAAGTGCTCACCTGAAATAAATGTGAGTAGTGTGGTTATTTGCACACATAGGTAATCGAAGGATGGGAACTTATATAAATCTGTTTAAAGGCCCAATTCTCTCACCCCAAACAGCACCAATTCTCCCAACCTTCTTTCTTAAGCCCCTCCCACAATTGTCTGAAATTCATCCTTATCCAGTCACAATCTCAGTTTATTGCTTCAGGGTGAGTAAAAAAAGGTCTTATAATGTGTACAACCAAAACACTCTCAGTAAAGTAGTTCATGCTGTGTAACATAAGTTTTGGTAATCTACATTGTTTGAATTAACAGTCAATCAAAAAGCTGGGCCAATGGAAAGTTTCTGTACCCCCATACAAGAAATGTAGTTTGGGATGAGAGGATTGGCCCTTTTAGGTTACAAGAAACAGCACACCTACCACACTCCTAAAGTTTTTGAGGATCGATGAGGTGTTATTTGTAGCACACCAGGAAAATCTAAACTCAAGGTCTGTGACAGTTTTATTAAGTTAGACATGTAAAATATGATGCGTACTGCCGTAATCTCTCACTCTATTCAGGCTTCATTCTATATGCTACATACTGAGATAATTAACATGTGTTCCTATTTACATTGCCTGTGTGTATACTATAGAGTACCCTCTTGACAAATAAAGGCACAGTTACAACAATGTTATAAAAAAAAATACAAAATAAATGTCCTTTTGAAGTTAAAAAACCTCTGGCCTCTATGAGCGAATTGAATAGCACTCTTGTGACTGCATGTTGTATGTATGGGTAACATTATACTTCAACACAGGCTGCAGTGTTTACTGCTTAAAATGCAAATAGGGAAAAAATGCTGCCCAACTTCCATAAAAAAAAACTCACTGTGTGGAATTAATACATGTACATATACGCAGTAAATGTTTCCTTACTATCCAGTCATAACAGTCACTTCAAGTTACAACATATAGTCCCCAACCAAAACTAAATTGTTTAATTAATTGAGAAAAAATTAAAACAATTCACATTTCCAAATAAATTACATGATCATGGTACACTGTTTGAAGGTCATCTCAATATGGTAGGGGGAAGGATTCCAACTTTAGTTGGACCGACTCAATGGTAATTCAAAAAAAAAAAAAAAAAAAATTCCCAATTTACTATCTATATCCCCACCCCTTCTTCATACAGTGCAATGATAAGTGTAAACAATTTGTTTATTTGTTCAATTTAGACTGAAAATTCTGCAAATTATAGAGTACTTCAACAAAAAGTATTTTTACTGCTGTTTTAAAGATTTCTTCTTTTTTTTAATATTTCACAGATTTATCAAATGATAAAGAAACACTGAATACAAATAAACAGCCAATACAGACTGTTTTAAGTCACATCTTACAATGTATCACATAAGCCCAGAACTTGACATAATTGATATCTAGATAAATTAAACCAGAATGCAAAACTGCATTGAGGTTTCGATGATACACAAATGTTCCATTTCAAATAATCTCATCATCAGATGACCTTTGACCTCCTCTAAATAAATAGGGACCATCTTCTGACAATAACGCGTCCACATACCATATATGAAATCTATCCAAGTTTCCTATCTTGAGATATCGTCTTAACAAGATTTTCAGACTTTGACCCCTGGTGACTCCAGATGACCTTTGACCTCTTCCAAAAACAAGAGGGGACCATCTTCTGACCATAATGGGTCCACATACCAAATATGAAATCTATCCAAGTTTCCTATCTTGGTATACCATGCTAACAAGGTTTTCAGACTTTGACCACTGGTGACTCCAGACGACCTTTGACCTCCACCAAAAACAAAAGAGAAGATCTCCTGACCATAACACATCCACATAACAAATATGAAATCTATCCAAGTTTCCTAACTTGAGATATTGTGCTAACAAAGTTTATAGAAACTGACCCCTGCTGACCCCAGATGACCTTTGACCTCCATAAAAAACAATAGAGACCATCTTCTGACCATAACGCATCCACATGTACCAACTATGAAATCTATCGAAGTTTCCTATCTTGAGAAATTGTGCTAACAAGATTTTCAGCCTTTGACCCCCCGGTGACCCCAGATGACCTCTGACCTCAATCAAAAACAAAAGGAACCATCTTATGACCATAACCCATCCACATACCAATATGAAATCTATCCAAGTTTCCTATCTTTAGATATCGTGCTAACAAAATTTTCAGCCTTTGACCCCCGGTGACCCCAGATGACCTTTGACCTCCATCAAAAACAATAGGGACCATCTTCTGACCATAACACATCCACATACCAAATATTAAATCTATCCAAGTTTCCTATCTTGAGATATTGTGCTAACAAGATTTTCAGCCTTTGACCCCCATAGACCCCAGATGACCTTTGACCTCAATCAAAAACCATAGGGACCATCTTCTAACCATAACGCATCCACATACCAAATATGAAATCTATCCAAGTTTCCTAACTTGAGATATTGTGCTAACAAAGTTTTCAGAAATTGACCCCTGGTGACCCCAGATGACCTTTAACCTCCATCAAAAACATTAGGGACCATCTTCTGACAATAACGCATCCACATACCAAATATGAAATCTATCCAAGTTTCCTACCTTGAGATATCGTGCTAACAAGATTTTCAGCCTTTGACCCCGGTGACCCCAGATGACCTTTGGACCTCCATCAAAAACAAAAGGGACCATCTCCTGACCATAACGCATCCACACACTAAATATGAAATCTATCCAAGTTTCCTAACTTGAAATATCGTGCTAACAAGATTTTCAGCCTTTGACCCCTGGAAACCCCAGATGAACTTTGACCTCCATAAAAAACAATAGGGACTATCTTCTGACCATAACGCATCCACATACCAAATATAAAATCTGTCCAAGTTTCCTAACTTGAGATATCGTGCTAACAAAGTTTTCAGAAATTGACCCCCCGGGACCTCAGATGACCTTCGACCTCCACCAAAAACAATAGGGTTCTTTCTCTCATTATGGCACATTCATGTACAGTACCGATTCATCGAGGTTAGCGGACGCTGACGGACGTTAAGATTACATACTATCAGATACTAACTTTGACGATCTTTGACGGACATCAGTTTCACTCCAGTTTTCTGATCGTCAAAAATCGTAAAAAGATTTCAGTAATCCTAACCTAAGGGGCGTCTATTGATACAAGGATTACATCGATCGCGCAACTCGGCCAGACAATGAAAAGATCGTAAATAATCCGGACGCTTTGACGATGCTTTGTTGTGGTGCAAAATCAGCCACGCGTACAATAGGCTGTCACTCATGAACTGTATCTGCCCATAAATGCTCAGTACTGGCCTGATGTGCCTCAATTAAACAACATTGACTTTGCAATTTTAATACTATATGTGCACGAGTAACTTAAGACACTTCTGAAACAAAGTACGTATGCCTTTTACTTATGAAAACCATGTCTTCAAACATTGAAATATCAATTACCAAAACTTGAAAAACAAGAAGTGAGATAAGAATCTAGCTTGGCCATACGTTATTGTCTAGGCTTGTTCAGTCATGTACTGCATAAAGCCTCATTAAAATAACTTGATATATACCCATGCACTCACCTGCAGGGTGGTTTCTTGCAGCCGAGTGATTTTTTTTTTTGCCCTTTTTTTTCCATGGGCCTTCGTTTTTGGTTAAAATATTGCAGCCCCCCAAAATACCAGACCTGTCATATTGTAAAGGCCTAGCATAGGCCGACTTGAAAAAGAACTCTGGAAAAGCGATGTCTTTTAAACACCCTAATGTATGATGCCGACATGCCGAAGTTGATTTGAAAATTTGCAGTGCAAACAATGACACGGGTGAGCAACAGATTATCACATAAAAAAAAAAGTTTGATCCATAGGCCTATCCCTTAACTTAAAATCTCGCCCAAGCAGGTCGCTTTCATTTTCTATTATTAAAAGACTCGGGCTAGTCCCGAACTTCCTCTTACCAATTTTGCGAGACACTCAAACGGGACGGTCAGTCCATGCCCCGGTAAAAATGAAAAAAAAAAGATTAATCCATTTTAAAGTCCATGATACTTCCAGTGTCACGTGAGACTGAATGACAGTTACACCTGCCGGACAGACGGACCCACGAGTCATTACTTCCCCTACGACCTGTGAAACCTGCCTTGTCATTCGATAACGCTGCTATACTCAGCTACGGGTGCAACTCTGTTAACACGTACTGTATTCTGACTGTTACCACACTTCGCAATTATAACGTTCCATTTTCCTAGAATACTCAGGGGTGTTGTTTAAATCGAAATGTCCAATCAAAGGTCAAGACTAATAATTAATTATTCATACATGGCCCAGCCCCAACAATTTAATGTCACCTTTTTTGGAAGTTTGGTGACGTCACAAGACATCGCGTAAGACACTTCGCCACACGATCTTTGACAGCCCATGCCATTTGCACGTTCACAAATTCATCACCTTCCAACTCTTACTGAGTTGTAACATGCGAAGACTTATGAGTAATCAGAAAATAGGGTCAAGCAAAAACTTTTACTACTTTGAAAGGCCGGTCTTGCTTCCAATATTCTGGCATAATTTTAAACCCTTTACAGCTGAATTTAGCAACATATGTACAAGATGGAGAACGTGTTATTCACACATCTCTGCGGAGTGAACGGTACAGTAAGGTGTAACAGTGTGCAGTGAAGTAAAGGCCACACGCGGTTCAGTACGCAAATCCCTGCGCACGCGCACAGTACAGTATAAAAATAGCAATGAACAGCAAGACTGGCTGGCCAGCTAAACAGTGTGTTCTTACGAGGCATGTGTAGCGGGCCGGGGATGGGTGGATAGAAAATAATTCACGAATGGAAAGCAATGCGTATGCCCAAATGTATTGCGCTAGATAGATCTGTCAGTAAGGGCATTATAAATACCGTTATGGCTAGGCTATTTACACAAAAATATTCGTGAAAATAAGCCCATCTGCAATCACTCAAACGAAGATTTACGGAATTCTAAGTAGAGAGACACAGGCATATATGGCTCTGCAGATATCGTTGGAGATCTGCTGTTAAATAAAAAGTAGAGTACTTGCAGATGAGTCTCTTTTTTATTTGTAATCGAAGACAGGCTTTTTTATTATACATCACCCGTTTCAGGTTGCAAGTGGAGTATGTTTATACTGTACGTTTGTATGTACACAATGCCTGCATGCTTATACGTGAGTCTGCGTGTTCGCTATATATATATATATATGGATTTTTAGGGGCGGAAACTACCGAGGGCGGAAACTAACGGACCCCCCCCCCCTTCCTATTTTCACTTCTGTCCATTGTTACAGCGGGTGCCGGTAACAGCGCAATTGGAATTTCTACATAGGTTAAAAGCCTGCGAAACTAAATTTTGCGTGAAGTGCTGCTTACTTTGATGCAAAGCGACTAACCACTGACAGAATAAATCTAATATTCGAAAAGCTTTACACTCACCTACTGTACTAAGCAGCCATCCGATAATCAATACCGTGTTGCCATCCCTAAACTTTCCACTACTGCGGGAATTGCCTTTCGAAGGTTCCCTATGTATGTACGGCACTTTTCGGGCGTAACACGTTCCTTCCAAAATCGCACAATGCCTGCAACTAGTTCATCCTTCTTGGTAGGTTTATGCTCTTTTCGAAGAAATTCTTTCATCTCGTGCCATAATTTTTCTATAGGATTGAGATCCAGGCTCTCTGCGGGAGTTTTCCACCACTTGATCCCGGCTTCCTCCATGAAACGTTTGGCATACCTACTTGTGTGTTTAGGGTCATTGTCCTGCATGAGACAGAAACCCTCGGGAAACGTCTTTCGTCCGAACGGTACGAGGGCTTGAGTTAAAATGTCAACATAAAATTCCTGCCGCATGATGCCCTCGAATATAAATATAGGTGAAACCCCTCTTTTGGAAATTCCTGCCTAGGGTTTAACGGTACCACTGAAAATTGGTACCGTGGGTACCGCCACAAATGGTACCGGTATTACCGTAGTACCGGTACCAGAAGAGTAAAAAAGTAGGATTTTTATCACATGCAAAATATCCGTAAAAATACCATGCATTGACATAAGTGAAGTCTTCTGATAATCCCTGCCTCCCGTTTCAGTATTTTTTTATAACATTTAGTCACCCCACACTAAACAAATCGGTAAACAAAAAAAGAAATAACCTCTCTGCAAATTTAGCGTCCGATAATTTCGGGACACACAATAAATCAGCGCCGCACGTCCGCACCGGAGCTAGACCCCACAAGATGACAAGAGCACTCAGGATTGTAATGAAGATTGCAAAAATAATTTCTGCAAATAATAACAACCCCCCTCCTATAGTATAACCAAAAGTTATTAAGTAGAACTTTACAAAAATATTTCCATAAAAGACTGATTCATCAAGCTTTCTTCCCGCCGAGTTATCGCTATCAAAACTAAATCAAAGTTCTTCAAGATTGAATTTACGAATGGATCGCGCAGCAATCCGTTGTACAATAACACTATACTGTTCTTCAGTACGTAGAGCAATACAACAAAGCAAGTGAGTTGATCAGTTGAACTGAACACGCGAGCCAATGATTTAAAGGACCAAACCTCTCACCCCAAACTTCAATTTTGGAACCAGGGTACCTAAATTCTCAATTGGCTCAGCTCTTTGATTTGTTAGTGTTGACTTTTGTTTTTCTTTTCCTCTCCCTTCAGGATACTAGGTGGGGTTTTTAGTGCTATAGTGTACAGCAGTGTCAGACATTTAGCGAAATTAGTGCAAAGCTTTCAAGAGCAATCATAGTGAAGTTTATACCAACTACAGTGTATTGTTTTAGCGATTTAGTGTATGAACTTTGAACTTTCTCATTCCAAATACTGAGTCAGCTCCCTGAACCTATTTTATCCTGCTATAGTGAATCAACCAAGGACTTAACAGGTAAGCTTTCTTTAGAGGCTTTTAACATGGTAGCAGAGCCTGGTTGCTAAATCCCATCCTCCCTATACAGAGTCATGGCAAGTTACAAAACCCCACCAGTATTTAGTGAAGCGAAGCCGTACGCCAGATGGATCGAAGAGGTTAAAGCCTGGCAGGTAGTGACAGACTTAAAGAAAGAGAAACATGGCTTGGCCATAGCCTTAACCCTTCCTGAGGTGGGAGCCAAATCTATAAGGGATAAGGTCTTCAGTGAAGTGGATATAGAGGAATTTAAAGAAAGATACAGGTGTTGAAACCCTCATAAAGTTTATGGACAATGTTTTCAAGAAGGACGAATTATCTGCTGCCTATGAGGCTTACACTAAATTTGATCGTTACAGAAGGAAAACAGAGACGACCATGGAGGAATATGTTGTGGAATTCGAGAAGCTGTATAACAAAACCAAAAAGTATAAGATGGAGCTCCCTCAACCAGTCCTGGCCTTCAAACTTTTGGAGAGTGCTCAATTAGAGCATAAAGAAAGGCAACTAGTACTTACAGCTGTGAATTACAAGGAACCAGACGGCATGTTTTCTCAAATGCAGATTTCTCTTAAGAAGTTCTTTGGAGAACAGTCGATGTCATCAATGGAAACCAAAGATGGACTGGCCATCAAGGCTGAACCAACATTTATTGGTTCTGACGAAACTGCATTTGTCACTGGAAGAGGAGGTTTCAGAGGTAATGGTCGTGGAAGGTACAGTAATGCTCAGTATGATCGTGCTAAGAATTTTAACAGAGGTCGTGGCAACAGAGGAGGAAGGCAAAATTCTCAGAGTATAACCAAGCGACTGAATCTGCTTGGACCTGATGGTTACCCTTTGAAATGTAGCAGTTGTGAATCAATCCGACATCTTCTGAAAGACTGCCCAGATTCATATGAGAACCTGCAAAGGAGTGTATTGCAAACACGTAGTAAAGAAGAGGAAGCTGTGTTGTTCACTGGGAACAAACAGTCAGAGACAGAAGTTTTATTGACAGAGGCTTTGGGTTCTGCTGTCTTGGATAGTGCGTGTAGCTCAACGGTTGCTGGAGAAGCCTGGATGGCTCATTATATTGATATGCTTGAAGAAGAAAAGAAGGCTCATGTAATGAGGAGCAAAAGTGACACAGTTTTCAAGTTTGGGGGTGGAAAGCGCTTGAAGTCTAAGGAGAAAGTTACCATCCCATGTGATATTGCTGGTGTGAAATGCCAAGTGACTACTGATGTGGTGGAAAGTGATATTCCTCTGCTTTTGGGAAAGCCGGCAATGAAGAAGGCAAAAGTGAAACTTGACTTAGAAAATGACTGCGCAACCATTTTCGGGAAGACAGTTGACCTTCAGTGTACCTCTTCTGGTCACTACTGCATCCCTATTGTTGAAACAACAATTCCTGTCAGTGACACAGTAGAGGCCTTGGTGTCAGAAGAAGAGAGTTCTAAAGAAAAACGAAAGAGAATTGAGAAGCTGCACAAGCAATTTGCCCATCCAACTGCACAGAAGCTGAAATACCTGCTGAAAGATGCCAATATTTCTGATCAGGAAACAATGGATTTAGTGGAAGAAATTGTATCAAAGTGTGATGTTTGTAAGAGATACAAGAAAACACCTCCAAGGCCTGTAGTTGGATTGCCTCTGGCTAGAGAATTCAATGAAGTTGTGTCCTTGGATCTCAAAGAATGGAAAAGTGGCGTATATTTTACACATTATTGATGTTGCTACACGTTTTAGCATGGCTGGTGTTATCTACAGAAAAACCCCAAGGTGATCATTGATACAGTGATGAAGTTGTGGATTGGCAGTGGTTTGGGAGCACCAAAAAATTTCTTTCTGATAATGGTGGAGAATTTTCCAATGAGGATTTCAGAGATATGGCTGAAAATCTTAACATTGAGGTATGGAACACAGCGGGCAGGAGTCCCTGGCAAAATGGTCTGTGTGAGAGAAACCATGCAGTTGTTGATAATTGTGTTCAGAAGATTTTGGAGGATTACCCCAACATGGATATCGAGCTAGCTCTAGTGTGGGCAGTGAATGCCAAAATTCATTGCAGATGGTGTATGGATATAGCCCTTACCAGCTTGTGTTCGGTAGGAATCCAAACCTGCCATCAGTGCTCTCTGACCAAGCTCCAGCCCTTCATGGAACCACAGTGAGTGAAATATTTGCTAAACATTTGAACGCCTTACATGCTAGTCGTAAAGCATTTGTTCAAGCTGAAGCATCAGAGAAGATAAGGAGAGCCCTCCGACACAAGATTAGAAGTTCTGATGATTTTTTTCAGCCTGGTGACAAGGTGTATTACAAGCGTGATGAGGGTAACAAATGGAGAGGTCCAGGCAAAGTTCTTGGGCAAGATGGTAAAGTGGTTTTCGTCCGTCATGGTAGTGTGTATGTGAGAGTGCATCCCTGTCGACTGCTAAGAATTGATACAGAGTTTGATAAACCACCTTTGAGGGACCCCAAACTTCAAATACTTGGAAAGAGGGTCATGGTAGTTCCCAAACAAGTGGCAAGGCAGATGATGGCTTACCTGAACCACAGGAAGAGGAAGATGATTATAGTGATAATCCTCAGGCAGTGACTGATGACATAGAAGAAGGAGAATCCAGCCAAGATCATAACCAGTCTGACCAAAGAACAGAAATACGATCTGCCCAGGCATTGCCCAAAGTGAAACAGAACATCACATACTTACCAACTGGTGGAAGCTCATGGATTGAATGCGAAGTTGTACAAAGGTCTGGAAAGGCCACTGGAAAATACCGTAATTGGTTTTATGTAAAGGAGAAAAGTGACTCATCACTTAAAGAGCTGGATTTTGAAAATGATGTTCAAGATTGGAAGATTGTGGAAAACAATTCAAATGAAAGGGATGAATCTGGTACCAGTGAAGAGGCCAATGCTGTCTTTATTCCCTTACACAGACATGATGAGCCAGAAGTTAGACTTGCCAAAGATGAAGAACTTGCCAATTGGAAGAAGTTTCAAGTATATGAAGAGATGGTAGATTGTGGCCAGCAAGCTATATCTACCAGATGGGTGATAACAGAGAAGTCAGCTGATGGTAAGAGAACTGTCAAAGCCAGACTTGTGGCTCGTGGGTTTGAAGAACAGAATTGTGTTCAAGCTGACTCTCCTACAGTTTCTAAAGAGACAATGAAGGTTTTTCTGGCTCTGGCATCTACTCTCTCCTGGAAATGTCACTCCATAGATATTAAAGCTGCATTTTTGCAAGGAAATGAGATCAACCGTGAGATGTTTCTGAGGCCACCTAAAGAGGCTGATGTTACTGGCAAAGTGTGGAAATTAAAAAAGTGTGTGTATGGTTTGAATGATGCCTCAAGAAATTGGTATTTCAGTGTTAGGGATGAACTCCTTAAACATGGATGCTCACGCTCAGAAGTAGACCTGGCATTATTTTCTGGCACAATGAAGGAAACTGAAAGGCATTTTCATTTTGCATGTTGATGATTTCCTGTGGGCTGGTACAGACAACTTCCAAAGAATGGTGGTAGACAGGGTAAGATCAGCTTTCAAAATTGGGAAGGAGGCAGAAGGTGCTTTCAGATATATTGGACTTGAAATTGCTCAAGGAAAAGATGGCATCATGCTCACACAGGATAATTACGTAGATTCCCTTTCAGAGATCCCTGTTCCAGCAAAAAGAGTGGCTCAAAAGGAGTTTTTACTCAAACAAAGTGAAGTAACAGAGTTGAGAGGAGCCATTGGTCAAGTGCAGTGGGCATCTAACCAAACAAGACCTGATGCCAGTTATGATGCCTTGGAGCTTAGTACTGCAACCAGAGAACCTAGAGTAAAGATTTGATCCAAGCCAATAAGGTGATCAAGAAGTTAAAATCAAAAAGGAGTAACATCCTCTTTCCTAACCTGGGGGAGATAGAGCAGTTGAGTTTGACAGTATTTTGTGATGCCTCCTATGCAAATTTAACTGATGGAGTTTCCAGTGCTGGTGGTCACATTGTGTTTTGACTGGTGAGGACAACAAATCTTGTCCCCTTACTTGGCGATCTGGAAAAATTCGAAGAGTGGTACGGAGTACTTTAGCGGCAGAAGCTCTCTATGGCTGATAGCCTTGACTCAGCTTATTGCCTTGGATATTTGCTGTCAGAAATGGTTTTCAACAAGCCTAAGGAAAATAGAGTGCCTATCAGAGTGTGTACTGATAACAAATCCCTATTTGAGAACATTCACTCTACCAAAGCAGTTAGTGAGAAGCGTCTTAGAGTGGAGATAGGAAGCATCAAGGAGATGCTCCATAAAGGAGAACTTTCTAGTGTCAAGTGGATTGAGAGTGGTGCCCAAATTTCAAATTGCCTGACAAAACGTGGGGCATCTTGTAAGGAACTAATGGACATCCTACAAGTGGGGAACTTACAGAACTATGGTGTTTCCCATCAGTATCCTACCAGAAGTTAAGTTGTTTCCAGAAAAAGAAAAAAGGGGGAGATTTGTTAGTGTTGACTTTTGTTTTTCTTTTCCTCTCCCTTCAGGATACTAGGTGGGGTTTTTAGTGCTATAGTGTACAGCAGTGTCAGACATTTAGCGAAATTAGTGCAAAGCTTTCAAGAGCAATCATAGTGAAGTTTATACCAACTACAGTGTATTGTTTTAGCGATTTAGTGTATGAACTTTGAACTTTCTCATTCCAAATACTGAGTCAGCTCCCTGAACCTATTTTATCCTGCTATAGTGAATCAACCAAGGACTTAACAGGTAAGCTTTCTTTAGAGGCTTTTAACATGATTGGCATCTAATTCAAACAATGCAGAGTACCACAGCTTATATTACACAGCATGGATAGTACTGAGAGTGTTTTGATTATATAAATTGAGTTTTTCTATACTCACCTAGAAGCAATTAACTGAGATTGTATCTAGATGAGGATGAATTTCAGACAATTGTGGGAGGGGCTTAAGTAAGAAGGTTAGGAGAATTGGTACTGTTTGGGGTGAGAGAACTGGTCCTTTAAGCGGGATTTACTGTGTGTTCAGTCCCATTGCTTCACGGTGTTACAGTAATTTCTGAAAGAACGTTCGTTGCGTTCGTACAAAACTTTTTCTCCCACAGACATAGACAGTGGACGTTATGGAACGGTCCCACTGGATCACTGTGTTAAAATTAGAAATCGTCGATGCAACGTTATGTCAGAGCTTGCAATGCTATGATTCTTTGTCTGCTTACAACGAATTTCGCATTCGTATAATGTTGTGTGCTATCGTAATCAAGGTGAATTTTTTCAATCAACGCATAGTATCTATTCTTAATACACCATGTGAAAGCATTTGCTGATGAGCAGCGATCGTTCGGGGGTTGCGCAGAATGTCAAAAGAAAGCAAGGGCCCTGTTAGTGTGGAAGGTACTAGTTCTGCGAAAGTAACGTTTAACAGCACTTCTGAAATTCGTAGGGGGATTTGTGACTGAAATAGCGCAAAACGATTATCAAGTGAATGTGCCCTGTTTGTATTGCAATCCTTAGAGACACGGCGCATTTATCAAATGGGTTTTTGTTTCATTCAAGTATCATTCAAATTCAATGCTTTATTTTTGAGAAAAGATTTTCGCCGCAAAGTTGACTAATTGTGTCCGTCTAAATACACAATGTGAAGGCGCGGGTGAAGCTAGCGCTGGCAGGGATCATTCTGAGATAGCGCAGAATGTCGATAGAAAGCAAGTTCCTTTTTAGTGTGGATGGTCCTAGTTCTGCGAAAGTAACGTTAAACGGCAATTTCCGAAATTTTTTAGGGGGGATTTGTGACTGAAATGGTGCGAAATGATTATCAAGTGACTATTCCCTGTTTATACTATAATGTTTAGAGAGTTTAGGGGCATTTATCAAATGGACGTTTGTTACATTTTAGTATCATTCTAATTTAAATGCTATAATTTGGAGAAAAGATTTTCACCTTACAGTTGAGTACCGAGTCCCCACGATACTTCGGTACCTTTAGGTTGGTGGTACCGTACCGTACCGGTACCGGTACGTACCGGTACTTACGGAAATACCGGTATACCGTGAAACCTTATTCCTGCCCATACGTGTACCTTATAAGGGTCCTTGGGCGACCTTTCATCACTGGTTTTTCTTCTTTTTTTCTGAAAGTAATTCTTGCGTGGTTGTCTAGTTCTACCGTGCACTCATCGGTAAAAACTACATTATGATAAGTCTCCTTTGTCAAATCAAGCTCCCGCAGCAGTCTTTTAACTTTGTTCATGTGTCTGATACTCTGTCCGTACTTCGTATTGTAGCACACTCAGCCTAGTTCACGTTTTTTCTTATGAATATGCGAGGCCGAAAACGTGTGACCGGTTCTCTTTAACAATTCCTTCTGTAAATCAACGGAAGTACGTTCTTTGTTTTCTTCCATCAAAGAGTTAATTAATTTTGCATGTTCTTCAGTCACTCGCCGAACCCGGCCTCCACGCTTCAAATTGTTTATGTGTCCACGTGACAGGTACCGCAAAATGATGTTTTTCACAGTTTCTCTAGAAATTTTGACACCCGACCGTCTTAATTCTTTCCAGATATCGTACGGCTTTTTCCTGCGAATTTCCGCAGCTCGAATAATCCTCAGTCGTACTTCTGGACGTACTAGTGTTCCCGGCATTTTTTATCCCAGGTTGAAAACTGCTTTACCACTGTATATAGCTCACGTACTATCAAAAACTAACGTTCACTGTAAGAACTCGCAAGTGCGTATAACAGTAGAAATATTTCGACAGAGATGTACACTGAACTGAAGTTGAAAAAAATGCGTGAAATAATATCGGTCTCACTTTAATGCAAACTTAGATTTTGGTAGAGATGTATACTGAACTGAACTTGAATTAGTTGTGTTTAAAAATATTGGTCTTTACTCTAAAAGTCTTTCTGGCACGTCACGGTAATTGGTGTTCTTTCTTTATTGATCAATCAAAAACCAGATTAGTCTATTTACCAAGTTTCCCAATTATTTCGACCACCGTGCTAATGTTAAACACCAGACGGCTCAATTACGATGCTATTGAAAATCCCGATGAGCTTCAGTTGGCCTACTGCTAATCTTCACTGGGCAATTACGCCAATTGTTGTGGTAATTTAGTACAGCTCAATAGATCAATACTATTCTGGAAGTAACATGGCACCAGAATGTGTGATGTACCCGCTCATTACGACATTGAGCCACGTCCGGCATACACAATCATCCTCTCTTCCTTTGACAACTGTCATCTTTATGTCAATTGATTTCGTCAGTCTCAGGGGCTTATTAAGTAACCTCTCCCCGATTTTATTTTATGCTGTTTGTTAGAGTCGTGTCGTCAGCTCCCACCTCTGTGTAACGCCCGTTTATACTCTGGACGGCTTTCTTCCCGGGACAGGGGAAGAGAAAATGGGTTGGGGCGCATTAAACACATTAATGTCAATAGTGTCAGCTGGAAAAAATGCTCGGTGCGGGTCGCGAGGGAGGGGGTTGGAGGAGTGTCTCCAAACTTGTAACACTTTAATTACTATCATAACAAACGACGTGTAAAACTAGTACACTGTCAATTATACACCTGGATATTATGGTCATATGCAGTGCGGTACTGTTACTGTATCGCTTCACACTTAAACTCAAGATTATTTTGGGCGGACTGCCAAGAGTCTTGAATTGCGCGATCAAATATTTCTCACGGTCGGGTCGGTGGCAAAGCGCTTCGCGAGTATGGTACGGCGAATCTCGGATTAACTAAAGCAGGGGTCGTTGACTTTGGATCGGTGATGGTAGGTGAACGCTGTAGCTGAGTGTAACTTCGTTCGACAGCGATGCAATTTTTAGGCCAATGAGCTGAAATGTACTTCGAGGAATACCGGACCTTGTAGGCCTACACTAACACTGATAAACGAGGCTGAATTTTGGAAAAGTGTGAGTATATCAAATTACGATGACACCTTTCAAATCAATTAAAAACAAGGAAATAATGGGATATATTCCAAGAATAGCGAATTGAGGTCGACTAGCTCATTCTTTCAAGGTAAGAGTTAATTCTTGTACTCGATTGTTTTTTGGTATGCCTACCCGATTGTTATTAGGGAGAGTGGGTGGGAGGGTGGGGAGGGAACATAGCTTATTGCACTAAACTGAAATTCATGGACTGTTTAAAGGGTGGAAATAGTCTACATGGGCTACAACAAGCAAACAGTCCAAACAGCATGGCAAATGGTACACCTTCACCTTGATTCATGTAAGCGGTAATATCCTGAAGGGGTAATGAGTCAAAACTTTCGGAAAACGCTGTAAATGAGAATGCCCTGGATTTCAACCTTGGTTTTTTTTCTTTTGTTCAGTAGAACACCCATCAAGATATTCATCTACAATGGAGTTGTCATGGAGTGTACTGTCGGAATATGGAGCTGCAACCGGGGGATACGGGAGGGAATAATTTAGTGTTCAAATTTTGCGTAGCAATTTGGCTGTTTCAGGGCTCTTCAATCACAAAATCATTAACAAACCATACGTTTAAAGTAGAAAATCTGCTACCCAATTTTGCATTTGCATAGTAATTTGGCCATTTTTTGGACTCCATTATTTTCTCAGCTAAACCCTCTGCATATACTTACCTTCAGTTTCAGAGAAGACGGCTGTGCCTCCTTCCTATCCCTACAATGGTAGGCTACCTCAGTTGCTGACTTAAATTGTTGATATATCAGCCAATAAGTCGGCCTAAAATACGCCAGTGACTGGATTGTGAATATTTCGATGTCAAGTTTGTTCATTTACACGCATTTAAGCCAATATAAAAAACCTTCCTCCCATCCGCTGGCTTTTTCTCGTCGCTCTATCATTTTTTTTTTAAACTAAAATACGGGTACAGAAAATGTTTTGCCCCACAACTGCCTGATTGCAGATATCATGTCGCCAAGTTTTCGGCGTCATAAAATAACTTTTTTAGGCAATCACATTGAAACAGACGAAAAATTAGAGGTGAAAAGTTAGGACGAATCCATTTTCTTCAGCTAGACTAGATCGCTAGCCTCAGGCGGTCGCTAGTCTATCTTGAATAGGCTTATGAACCTACATATACTGTACATGCGCTGTGGGTACTTGTTTCTTCGTGGGAAAAAAGACACTGGTCGTCGGCTTTTTGTGATACTTTTTATTTTGCTTGCTGACACTAAAATAATGAGGTGCCCTGTAAAAAAAAGGCAAATCAGAGACGCCTAACAAGCCCAGTAAAGAAAGAAAGAAAACACACACGAAAGCAGTGCAGTAGAACGCCGTGATCAATACAAGTATTACAAGTAACAAAATATGTGTGATCGTGATTCCTTCCAATTAGCCTTAATAGCTATTGTGCGTTATACTTCTCAAAAAGAATGGACTCGGAAGTGCCCCGCCACTAGAGAAACCCCGTGGGAACCGCTAGGGTTAAGAACACACTCACACAGTCTCACAAGTAGGTAGTTGTTTAGAAAAAGAATGACACGTACACGTGTGGTAATTAGTTATCATATCAACTGTTTGAGAGGGAGAAAGGGAAGGTTTGAAGTTTCAATAATACAAATGTTTTTCGCGATAACTTTGGCATGAGTTCAAAGACCGTTACCCATTCTACATAAGGAACACATATGAGTCTTTTCTCCTGCCAAATGCGTGTACAATATTGAATTTGAAACCCCAACCACAGCACTGTGCTGAACCTAGGGAAATATGTATTCAACCGTGGCCGTGCATGTAAGCTAATAGTAATACCCTCTTCAATAGTGAAGAGCACAGGCTCTGCAGTCTTTTGTTTCCTTTGTTATTGAAAAAACCGCAAAGTGCGCTAGCACTCAACTGTGAGCTATTGTTTGGCTGTTTGTAATCTTTACGAACTTTGACGATCATTTTTGACTTTGTCGAAATGGACGATCTGGTTTTTGACTTGGATGAAATTTAGGCCTTTACTATCTTTTTCTATTCTTGACGATCTTTTACTATCTTGGACGGGTCACAAGTAGACGATCGCGCTAACCTCGACGAATCGGTACTGTACCAAGTTTGAAAACTATCAGACATTCCTATCTTGAGATATCGTGCTAACAAGCAAAGCATCACAAACACATACACACACACATACATACACACATACACATGCCATCATGATTGCATAGGTTTCTCTTATCATCGAAACCAAAAATCAAGAACTGAATTTAGCAAATTCAATTTAAAGGGAAAGAGCAGTCACTCCAAGCTTATGTTTAAAGAGCAGCTAAATCCCCCAAATCTACCTGGTTTGGGATTTCACAAATTTTTTTCATATTTCTCTTTAACAGATCTTTCATAAAATGTTAAGGCTAAATACTGCACATTCAAGTTAGTGTAAACAGGGAGTTACTCTTTGTAAATTTCAAAATTAAGGATTATATATGATTCAAACACTTCCTAAGCACCACAAAACTCCAAAGAAAAATCCCCCAAAACAAAGAAAAAAAGGAGAGAGCTGGAAAAATGTGGCTTGAGCATTCTGCTGGCAATGAAACAAGGGTGTGTTCAGGGAGAGCTCCTACTAGGGCATAGCGCCACCTACAGAAGACATGGCCAGTGAGTATTTCGCGGAAAATGGAACAGTCCATTTGTAAAACAGGTGAGGTAAGTAGGAGCGAAGTAGATTAAGCATATAGTCACATGATTCTTAGGAACCAATGGTGAAACAGGACAGCCTATCCCAAAATTAGGGTGGCTGCAAGTTTCCTGTACAGTAAGTTCACAACAGTACTCCATCTGTATGTACGAAGTATCTAGATGAATCTGTGCAGCTGGTGAAAGCAGCCACTAGAGGCCGTCCATCAGTCTAAAAGCATCTCATTTTATTGTCTCTATGCAAAATTCTGAACCCTCATATTCCATAAATATGAGGAAATCAAGAGTAATTTTAGTGCACAATCATCTATGATACAGGAAGAATTTAAGATTAAACCTGATGGGCCCCATTTATGGCCGACTAAATCAGACCATCACTTGGCTGCTCTGATTCGTCTACAGGCCCAATGCACATTGTGAACTACTAAGACAATGAAGTATTACTGTGGAATACTTGTGGGTGGTGGCCTTGTGACATTTAAGAGTATCTACACAACTGTACAGCATAGTACATTCATGGGAGAGAAATCCAACCTGGATGACCTGTTATGTGAGAAGTTCAATGTTCGGACTGCGAATGGTTCATGTAGTAACATAACACCATTTGACAATACTTTAATACTGCAGTGCTGTAGACCCACTTTTATATTTTGTAGGATATGCCTACAACTCACTCCACAGGTTTACATTTCGGACCATCCCAAAACATATCCACACATGACTTATCGCCACAGATCAGGTCTAAAAGTATTAGTCATGTTTTACTGCGTAGTAGACTGGGCATATTCCTTGTTCAGTCATATCCCCACCAAGTCTGCCAGAGTGACCACCAAACAGATTCTTTGGAGAAATAAGTGGCCTCGAGACTGAATGAATGTTAGTGAATATTCACAAGAGCCGTGTTCCCATTTGATCCAGGGAGGTGGATCTTGATCTACCGAGGTGGATCAACATCAGTTACCTTGATCGAGATCCACGTTCCCATTTGAGTGAGCGCGGTAGATCAAACGTGTTTTATGAACACATTGCGCAAGCGCGAAAAGGTCACCAATGTTTACAAGTTGGCCCGCCATGCATTTCGTATCGATGTATCACAAAAACATACATGAGTGTAACCGGAGATCCAGGGTCACTTGATCTACCGATGTGGATGTGTTCCCATTACAAACTTTGATCCAGCGCGGTGGATCTGATCTACCCCGAACGGTCGATCAAAATCGGTGGATCTTGATCTTGAGTGAGTGTTGTTGATCTGCGTTCCCATTAGTGTTTGATCCACCTCGGTAGATCAAGATCCACCTCCCTGGATCAAATGGGAACACGGCTAAGAAGGCAACATCTGGTCCCATTTAAATCGTGCAGTAGCCCATGCCACCCACAGAGTTTATATGACATCCTACTGTAAGGCACACTTCCCAGTAGTACCAACTGGACAGTTGTTTATGAAAAGCAGTAGTGATCCGATCAGGTTTCAATCTAGTCCTTCAGTTCATAACAACAAGAATTCACACATGAATAAGTCATAGTATGGTAATGAAGTTTCAATCTAAAATTGAACGCAGGCCTCTTCGTTTTGGTGGAGGGTGGTTTGTAAAGCCTTGAAGGGAAGTGAACAAACCGAGTCCGCTCCACGGGGTACAATCACGTAAGTTGGACATCTTTTAAAGAGCAAAAACAATGGAGTCTACAGATGTTCAAGTCTGGTCACATGATCCTCACACAAATTTTACCATGCTGTACATATACAACTTTTTTTTAACATTAAAAAGATACATTAAGTTGCCATTACGTGGAACTACTGAAGTACCATGCACATCTATGATTTTATGTACCCCTGTACGTTAATGTGCACACACAGTGTAATTTCATCCTCCCTGCCAGCAAACCAACAAACTGAAAGCATTAATTGTTATGTAAATCCAAGCACTTCATTCATTGGAGGGTTCAAAATATCAAGTGCACATGTGCACTGATGCATTTAACTTTTCCTCTGTGCAATGTGTGCATGCAACTTTCGAGTTATTTCCTGTGAATGTGCATATAGGCCTAATTGAAATACCGTATTTACTCTATTAAACGCCCCGAGGGCGTGAAATTTTGCTTAAGGGGGGCGCTTATTAGAGTCAAATTTATGTGACTTCTGATAAACTGCTACATATGGCATATTTGTCCATTTGGTTGTCAGCTTCACAATCAGCTGTGAGCTCCTCCCCAATGATCGGTAACCAAACTTCCCTATAAATATGGTAGCCACGAACAGAACTCTGAACTTTGCAAGTGTGATCAACTTTCGCCGACATCTTGATATGTAACGTTACACACAGAAGTGACTTTTTTACATGCCCGCAGCATATGCATGCATGCATGCTGTGCACAGTATACAGCCAGGCCTCACGGTACTATACTGACCGGACGGCTATACGCACATACATCAGTAATTGCAAAATAGTTACCGTGAGTAGCACCATTAGCAGTACATACGCATTCATAGCATTTCACTGTTAAACAGTTTTCCTGTGTTGAATTTGAATTTTTATGATAGGCTGTTCGGATAGGCTAGTGAATATTTGCATACCAACGGTATGCACAGTACCACTTTCCAACCGCAAACGAAGCAGTATAGGTTCCCGGTATGTGATAGCGTGACAGATATCAACAGAAATTAGTTGCAGAAACATGCCTTTTACTTCAGGATACAGTATGGGACTTTAGGAGATTTCGTGGCTTCAAGGCAGGACTATTTCATTTTCCTTTTACCATTATGTCTTTGGAATTAACAATTTCACTTTATGCAATGTGACGAAAAAGTTGGGGGCGTTTATTAGAGAGGGGGCGTTTAATAGAGTAAATATGGTAGATGATCAAAAAGCAATAAGCTAGTTCGGTAATTCATTGGCAGATGGAACTATGGGGCACAGTCATGTGGGATATACAAACCAAGCTTGGCACATAGTGTACCGCATTCTCTTGTTTTCATATTAAATACCTACAACATTATGTTTAAATATTAATAGCCAACCCAAACAAAACAAAGGACACAGCAGGGATTTTATACCATATTTTTTTATACCAAAAGGGCCTTTTGGACCAGGTTAACTGCACAGAACCATACTTATGATTCCTTCCTATTTTGTTGGATAAAGGAAGAATGATGTCACCAAATTCCATGCAAACTTTAATTTTGGAATTTTGGAACAAGCATTGTCATGGCTCCATTTTCATGGTTGTCCGATTGTCCGGGACAACTAAAATTTCATGAGGACAACCAAAAGTTAAAGATTGGTTGTCCGATGGACAACCATTTTTCTCTCAGACTGAATAATTATAAAGCTGACTGATAAACTCTTTCAACTTTTTTTGTCTACCATGTTTCAGACTTGAAGTGTTTCTGTCTCTCAAACATCCCAGGTTTTTCTTCAAGGCCAATAATACATGAACACAATTACTGTTTTGTAATTGTGTGCTGAGTGTTTCGGACAACCAAATTTCATTGTGGACAACCAAAACTAGTTAAATGGTTGCCCGAAAGACAACCATAAATTTTCCTGAAAATCGAGGCCTGATTGTAGGTTTGGGTCTGGGAGAATGGTTTATCTCAACCATGTGAAGGATGTGCGCACATGCCTAGCCTCCTAAACAAATTACCGAACTGGTTAGCTCATTAGCGTAGGATCACCGTTGGAGCCAATTTTCTAATTAGGGCCGCAGAAATCTAAAAAAATATGCAAAATCACATATTGCAAGCACAGTCAAATTTCAGGATTGATGACTGAACCACCTGCTCTGCCCACCACCTATCATAATACACTATTGCATTTGCAAAATTGGGGTCTACAGCGATAAAATTTTGCGATTTACAGGATGTTGCTCTCCCTTTTGAAATCGAAGAATTGAAGAGTCGTAGTACCATTACAGGTGAAATGTTGCCACAATGGGTGTTTAATAGTGATAATATACAGCATATGTGAATATCTTTGAAAAATTCAGGTGTGCATTTGACATGGTTTTGGAGAGTAACAGCTCAGATTAATCAAGGCCTAAATATTAATTAGTTAGACCTTGGGCCTAACCACAGGTCTTATACAGTAACACATACTCTAGTCTATAGTGAGTTCATGTATGTATTTTGAGTGGGTCAGTACCTTGGCATGTTCACAGTGTACAACACCTATTAATTGATTGACTTGTAGACCTTACAGCTAGTATGCCAATTTGGAAGAGCGCACTTCAAACTGAAACAATTAAGTAATAATAATAATAAAACAGCTTCTACTGTATAAGGCACCTTACTCAAGGAGTCAATGTTGAGTACAATGAGTAGGCCAATGCAGGTCACATTACAGAATCTGTTCGGCATAGGAAATCCTTCCCACAATGCAATTTTTTAGGTTATTGGCATAATGTCTATGGAGTTACCAATTAAAGCCTAGAATGGTGCAAGTACATACTTAATATTTACGGTATTTGAGCATGCAGGCACAATTTTAAAGTTCCATGCACTTGTGGATGTAACTATTTCATTTTCTAATTCAAACATTAATTCATTCTCACATTAATTCAACAAAACAGGTGAGGTAAGTAGGAGCAAAGTAGATTCCAAGAACTTTATGCACCCAATACTTCATGTCACCGCTTGCGTTGTTTAAACATTGTGTTATGCATAGTATGGTGTTTTCTCTGTATCCCTCTAGGAGATTAATAATACAGCCCTGTCTGTTAATTACCATACTATTGAATTTCTAGTCAGATGGTGAGACAAGATTATAAATCATTCAAGGCTGAAAATGTTTAGCCTACTGTATGCAGTCATTCAGCTAGGTAACTGTTTAGCAATCAGTGCTCAACTCTGTACTATAGACAAATTCGAACAGTCAAGTGATGGCCTGGGTCTGATTAAGTCGGCCAGAACTGGGATCCTTGTCTTTCAGCTTCCTGGTCAGCTTTGCTAATCTTTTCAATTCTTTTCTTAAATGTACAGTATCATGGATGATTGTATGTAGTAAAACACCTCCTGATGATTCCTTTAATTTCACTTAATATGAGGGTTTAGCAAATTAGCATTGCATGTAGGCAATAAACTTAAAGACAATTCAAGGCTGAATGACCCAACTATAATGGCCACATTCAATAGCTGCTTGGATTCGACTATACATACAAGTAAAGAAAAAGTATTACAACCAGTTTAAATACATATAGTACCTGTAGCCTTTAGGCAACTACTTGACATTTGGTCATAAAGTTAAACAATCTAAGCTTGATTCCACTGATGAAATTTTACTCAAACTTGCTATTCGCATTTTAGTTTAGAAATTAAAACATGTATCCTTTCAGTTTACGGATAAACATCTTCGTCCTGCAAGGAACCAATCAGTTAACTGTGCAATAAGTATTTGTTCTAGACCAGTGTTTTGCAACCTTTATGATCCACTTCCACACTTCAGAAAAAAATTTTCTACCATTCACCCCTAGTACTATCAAACATCAAACTACTAAAAACTTAAAACTAGATTCGTAGACCATTATTGCCATCAGTAACTGTCCATTCATACAAGAGAGCTGATGTTTAGAATATCTCTCTAAACACCAACTATGTACAGTTATACACACTATATTCTGACTCATGGATACCAGTCAGATGAAGCTATGAATTTTCAATTCTGAGTATGAAAACTCAATTCATGCAAATTTTTCTCTATTCACAAAATTCTCCTCTTTGTGTTTAATTCACCCCCAATTCCCCAATTTTCCAAATTTCACCCTGGAGCATTTCGAGTTCACCCCTCGGGGTGCACTTGGACCCTGGTTGAGAAGCACTGTTCTAGACAATCTGGTAGTACCTTTGATAGTTGTTTACATAGTAGTTGTGTATCCATTTAGATTGCATCCTTGGGAAAGATCTTCATAGCCTTACTCTAGGCTAGCATTAAAGGCAGATATCCATCATTCCAAACTACAATTTTACCTGCAGTCTATACAAATTCTCAACTGACACACTTCCATTTTGATAAACATCAAATTAAAAAAACTAGAGAGTACAGCAGCTCATATTATACATCATGTGCTGAGAGTGTTCTGATTTCATATTACATGGGCCTTGTATACTAAGAGGGCAAAATGAAGCAGAATATGGGATTGTGTTTGGATGAAGATGCGTGGTTACACAGACCTGTCGAGGGGGGGAATGTTTGGAAGTAAAATTTGAAATGTTTGGAATGAAGAAATAACTACTGCCTTTAACGCTCATCCACTAACAGCAACTGTAAGTGAATTTTCCTTAATTGTGGTGAAATTGCAGTAAATGTTAAGTCAGTGGGTTGAGCAAACATACAGTTTCCCTCACAATTTCTACCCTTAAAATTGTGTACAACTTATTTATACCTTGATCAAAAAGAAATCAAAAATGCAAAATGTTGAGATTGCATTTTTTGCTGTTGCTTATATCTTGGTAAGAGACACATGACTCAATGGCACTTAATATTACAGTATGAAGTCATAAGAGATGTGACCATGTAGATATTAATTGCTTCACGATTGTATGTGCAATGAAATGTTTAGTAAAATGCTCCTTGAAATTAATCATAACTGATTCCCTTAAAAATCCCTCCCCCATTTCCTACTTTCAAGCTAGTTCACTATCCCCACCATATTTTCTGCTATAGTATCAGTGGTGGCTACATAACCCCAAATTTGCACGTTGAAAACTTTGTCATGACTTCATGCATTCGTTTCCTATGGCCCTAGCTACCAGGGTGGAACCAGGAGAGCTGTGTCGTTGGGTGAATTGTACATTAAGTACTTAGGTGCCGAATGCCAGCAAGTCTCGACTCTAAGACTATTTGGGGTTGTGTTCTCCCAGAGGGGGTAAGGGGATTTGTCACACCCTCTTCCAGAAGTGGACCACTGATATTGCACCCCTTTTCTTCTCCATAAAAAGCAGAAAATTGTTGATATCTTGGTTCCTTACTGAAAAAGAAGACACTTCTACAGCAATGTTGTAACTTACCTATCTGTAGCCTGTAAAAACCCTTCAAATTGCACTTTACACGGGTCTTAAAGCAAGTTTTTGTCCCCCTATACCCACTCATACTTAAGCCTTGGACAGAATCACATTGAACTTGGAGTTTAGCACTTAACAAGCCCTCTCCCCTCCCCCTTATGTGTTTCTGGCAGAATCCATGTCAAGGGACATGCAAATGTGATGAATGGCTAAACATTCACAACTAGCTTTCACAATTACTATACATGTTTACAACTTCCCACACAATTGCTGTCCTAGAAGGTTTCATAGACATGGACAAATCATGGGTAAGCTATTTCAAAAATCTAGGGTAAGAATGGGATTATGTAGGTTTATAGGTTAGACAGTAAAGTATAGCGGTATTGCCTATGAAAAATATCGATATATAGGTCCGAAAATACCGATAATACCGGTAATATCAGTATTTTCACATGATAGCGGTACACACACTTTTTGTGTGTAGAAACGAAGTTCGAAGGTTACTCCTTGCCCCATAATCCATATACGAGACAAACAAAGGTTCGCAATTTCATGTTGATCAGCAAAGATCACTTAAAATTTGTACAAAGAGAAAAAATGAATAAATAATATTTTTATTAAAATGTTTGTTTAGCCTGACTTAATTCTCTCTTTCATTTTATTTGTCACAGGATTCCCGCCCAACCCTCCTAAAATGCCCTCAAACATAATAAGTGCCCGCTATCCCCATACAGGCTTGCCCGGTCCTTGCAGTGAATTCAAGCAGCAATAAACTCTAGGGCTCTGACAGCATAGTTGCAAAGTTTCTCTGATACCGAAAATACCGACCAATTATTCTGGATATCAAATATATGCTTCGATATTATAGTCAACTCGTTCTAGAAGTCAGTATCACATCACTTAACTGACCTCTGTCAACTGTCTGTTCGACAGCGATCGATCCCACCCTTCAAATATTATTCCACAAGTCCTACGAACACTGCACTGTTCGTTGTCAAAATCCAGGTACCATGCACTGTGTTGCATTGTAGCAGCTCTTTAGCTCCTCGCGTCTGCACTACTGCCTTTTCCAGGTCCACGATGTAAAAACTTTCCCATATTTTTTAAATCCCATCTTCAATGGGGCAATGTTTTACAGAGTTTGCACCGTCCTAGTTTCAATTACCTTTTTTAAACGGCAATGCAAAATATTGCGGGCTAAAAAACTTGCAAAATTCGATCAAAGAAATAAATTACTTATAAAGCTCTATATCAAAAATCCCTCTGTATCAAAGTGGGCAGATCCAGCCAAGGCTATGTGCTAGGAATGCACAACCTATTCCACCATGTGTTTGCATGTTTGCACATGTACAGTGTATTACACTTACGTTGTGTTGTACAGCAAATGCTCATGCTAACGAAGGACTGAGTTGCTATACTAAACCTGCATTGACTTGAATGTGCACTGTAGTAGCCTGCGGTGAATTCCCACATCTAACTTCTACAAAAGAATTTTGTGAAAATGTTACGTTCTTTTCGCCCTTTGTGAACACATCATGAAGCCTTTACAATAAAGTTTGAATTTTACCAAACAGTAAGACTGATTGATATGTAAAAGGAATTGACTTGTAGAGTTTTGGAACGCAGTTCCTTGCAGTCAAAAATGTTTTTTCAAAACATTGGTTAAATCGATTAGCCCATGTACTTGGACACTCTTATTCTGCCATTACATATACACCCGCGTACACAGACACTGCCGCTAAACATATGTAAACAAGTGCATTGAACTATTCCACTGTGCAGATCATTGAGTATACAGCGTGAGCTGAGCTGTAGACTGTCAATACATACACAGTACATGAACGAACAGCTCTGTGACTGGAAAGGTCACGGAGAGGTGAACCTAAACATCTCATAGCTCTATTCTGCTCATTGAAAACTCTTCTTGTAGTTTATTGGTGGTTTGCTATCGGTATTTTCTCGTACCTGTAATGAGTCACTGCTGTTAAATATCAATATTTGTGCTGAGTGTCTATATTTTGGTTGAATCGGTATTTCAGTGAGGAGTGGAATATCGGTATTATAGTTCTATATATAGATTTGACTATATACCCATATTTTTGAAAACACATGTCGACGATATTATTAAGGTGGAAATACCGACTAAAACCAGTACTATAGATATACCCCTACTGCTTATTAGATAGGGTTGTATACCTCAAGCAATAACCTTCTGGTTTAATCAATGGGGCCCACAATCTTTTTTCTGGTAATGGGGCAATGCACTGTTATCCCCCCTCAATAACATATGCAGAGCATCAGACACAATTGCAGTACTGGGGCAATGCATTGTATCCCTCCTCTAATACATGTGCAGAGCATCAGGCACAATTGCAGTACTGGGGCAATGCATTGTTATCCCTCCTCTATTACATGTGCAGAGCATCGGGTACAACTGCAGTACAGTACTGAGGCAAAGCATTGTTATCCCTCCTCTATTACATATGCAGAGCAAGCACAACTGCAGTACTGGGGCAATGCATTGTTATCCCTCCTCTACAACATGTGCAGAGCATCAGACACAATTGCAGTACTGGGGCAATGCATTGTATCCCTACTCTACTACATGTGCAGAGCATCGGGTACAACTGCAGTACAGTACTGAGGCAAAGCATTGTTATCCCTCCTCTATTACATATGCAGAGCAAGCACAACTGCAGTACTGGGGCAATGCATTGTTATCCCTCCTCTACAACATGTGCAGAGCATCAGGCACAATTGCAGTACTGCGGGGCAATGCATTGTGATCCCTCCTCTACTACATGTGCAGAACATCGGGCACAATTGCAGTTCAATTTATCAGGGACTTTGTGGGTAAGTCAGTAAGTGAAAACAAGTTGAATGTGAAAGCAAGGAGGAATGTTTGGCCTTCCTCTAATCAGGGGCAAATAAAGAAACAGTGAGGTATTAAAATTGACATCAGGCACACTGTTAGTGTTGCTTGTTGCCATTGCACTGGAAGGTTTGTTTTGAGACCTTTCTTATCAAACATGGGCATATTGTGATACATCTTTGATTACTGCTGTCTCACTACTGTATACCTACAGTAGATACTGGCATACTAAAATGAAAATGCCGGAAGTCATTGTAGGTTTGGAAAACCCTACTTGCCTCACACACCTCTCCATACCAATCGAAACACCACGTCTTACTCCGCATTTCCATGGTGACAGGATTGTTCGTACAAGCACAATAGATGAGTTACAGTATGAAGGAGCACATAATTACATTTATAATCAATATGGATTTACGTGAGGCTAAATTAATTTGGGGGATTTACCTGAGGGCTTAATTAAATTTAATAAACAAAAAGTCAATTCAAAACTACTGTACAGCACTCCTATTTAATGGGAAATGCTGCCTTTAAAAGGCACCAATGTGCTGTACATACAGTAGTATGATAGCAAATAGGTAGAGTCACCACTAAACCATTCACTTTGGTTAATAAACTCCAGCAACAGAGTAGCCCCATATCTCCTCAAAATATGGTACACAAGAGTTCCGGACTGAGACAATTAATGGTGTGTCTGGTGACAGGTCGATGTCAATGGGGTATAGCTCCACCTACCAAAACACTAGTCATGGCTTGCAATGGGTATGTGCATCATTTGTAAAAGTGTCTGGACAGTCACTTTTTTTTGAAAAACAAAAGTAACTGGCTATTACAAACTCAAAAAGAACTTCTTTGTATACATGCAGAATTTTATATGAAGACAATTGTCTAAGTTTGACCACTTGTCATTAGTATGTGAATTAAGAACACTAGAAGTTTGGTAAGGTAAAACTTCCTCAGTTTTACAAACCAATTCACCATGTGCTGCTTTTCAATATGGTGAGGTTGTATTTCAACAGAAATCTCAACAGATAATTTGACCAAGTTTATTTTCTTGTGGTTTATCATTGATGGACACATTATCAGGACTAGAAAAAATGTTGATTTACCAGAGAAGAGTAAAATTAGTTCCCACGAAGGAAGTAAAATTTCCCACAATTCTATCTACATTGTCATGTACAAAAAAGGGAAATTTCTCTTTCACTGCCAAGATTCCTTTTCAAAAGCCTAAATTTTTCAAGAGAAAGAATCCTATTTTCCCAACTCTTCCCACCCATAGCCTAGGGATAATGTACAATGTGTAATGACAAAATTATTGTAGAATATAAGGCAGGAAATTCCATCTGTTAATAGCTTTCGGAAAAGACTGTCCAATCATTTATAAATATCAACTTACTTTTTTCTAAAAGTCCCCACGACTCTCTGGCGAAGAGCCAAGGGGCGAAAACCAAACGATTACTCCCAGAGGAGTTCTGCTCCCTTAAGGAGCTTAACGTCCCAAATGGACAAGTACGCCCTCCAAAGGGCAAACACTGAGTGGTCCTGCTCTAGACTGGCTGAATAAAACAGAAGCCACAACCTGGATGCAGGTTCTAGGTCTTCCTTAGCTAGGGTAAGGGGTGTACTTACTGTACATACTTCTCAGTAAGTGTTTCAGATCTCTGATCTGTACCCACTTTACCTGGTACCTTCACTCTGTTTGTACCAAATATGTAATGTAATGTAATGTGAAAGGCAGTTGATACTGTACCAGCATAAAGTACACTAGACCTACATTTTATGTAATTTAAACTTGTGTAACTGTACTATACATCTTACAGGCCTAACTTATATGAATATCTGGTCAATAGTTGGCCATTTTACAGGATAATTTCTGATTTACACTTATCATGAATAAACATGAGCTAAATAAGCAAATCTTGTGATATCATGTGAGGTATAAGCTTGCCCATCTAACAATCTCAAGATAGAAAATGGTTGTCCAATACAATTTTCACCCATTGCAGATGACTGGATAAGTGCTAAATTTCAGTCCTGACCAACAGATGCAAAACATAAACTTAAATCCACATATGACGGTTAAAGCCAAATTGCATTTCTTCAATTGCCCATCAGGGTCCATTCCTATGGGACTTCAACTCTCCATTGGCTAAAACATTTGATTGACTGTTGGCACAAGGCGGCAACAGTAATAATACTACAACACAGAGCTGCCAACCTGCCATTTGGAAAAAGAGGAACACCACCCGTGTATATATGCTAGGATAAAACTCCAGAGGCTAAGATCCAGGACCTGTTTTAGGACCCCTGGAAGGGTCCAGCAGGCAAAGCACTTGATTTTGAGTAATTTAGGGTTTGTCTGGAAGATTTTTTGAGCCCTCAATAACAGATTGGTAAATTGCATGCCCAAATCTACAATGCCTACTGTACATTCAGCCTGTCAGATTTCAAAACTCACCTTACCATTGAGGACCTCAGATGATTGTACATAAACACACATTTAAACAACCCCTCTATTTTCTTTATTTGAAGAAACAAAAGAAAACATTGCACATGATCATGATCCATGTTGTACTGAAAATCTGAAAATGACAATGGAAAATCGGAACAGAGCAAATTTTTATGCAAAAAAGCGGAACTGTTCATCTTACTGTAAATCGGAACAGCTGGCAGCTCTGGCAACAGTAAAAGGGAACATTATGACTCACACTGTACAATAAAATTTCAATGTTATTGCCTAACTGTTTCAGTATTTAACTAGGTAACATTTTGCACTGTATCATTTAGGAATTCCTACATTGAAGCCTTTATGTAAGGAGAATGAAATATAATTTGACTAAATCATATTAAACACAAAGAATGTGAAAATTGCTAATGAACAGTAGTCTACCACATCCTAATTTAGTGTCCAGATGGCAATATGCAATGTCTGGTGCAATCACTGCAGTACAATTCTCTTCAAGAAGCTACTTCATGAGTATTTATGATAGATGCAGAATGGGAACTTTGACAAGCCAAAATCATTTCTATCACCCTAGATGCAAAATAATAATGATCTTCAATACTAATCTAAACTGGGAAGCTTTTAAAATATCTTTTATGTGGTGAAAATACAGTAGGCCTAATGAATGTAGCTCATTAAATGCTTTAAAATGGTACTAGAACTGTTGGTCAGAACGAACAAGGAACCAATCAACTTTGGGGGCAGATTCTCTTTGCGGACAAAGCTGTTGGAGCCCAGGGGTTGTAGGCAACTGCTCCAAATCATTCATTTTCAGTTTGAATGTGTTTTTGCTTAAAAATATTTCTAAAATTACTACAGGGCTTGAAATAAAATAGCCAGAAAAAGGGCACAACCAAATTACCCAAACTCTGTGATTTGGGACAACTTCACACAAAGGTACGTAAAAACGATAAAGCAAAAATGAAGTAGGAAATAGTCAGGGTATCTAGCGCCCTCTATGGGTAGGGGTAACTAGGGTGCTATAAGTTTTCTGCCAGGTGGTTATTGGGGGGAAAAATACTACAAAGGGTAATAGATGGTTCTCAGTGACGTAACAACTAGGCATTAGCAACCAACATGTCTAAGCTATAGGCAAGCCAGTGCGTACATATAGGGGTTGCCCTCAAACATGGCTGAGATACGCCACGTGAAAGACTACTATGATGACACGTGAAAACTATCAATAGGAGGTTGCAAAGAGCCAAATAAACTGAACAGTTTATGTATCTACAGGTCTTTGCTACTGTATATCATAAGACATTTCCCAGGAGCACCATGGCTATCAATCAAGGCATATAGCCATGTAGATTTTGGTGTTGTCTGTTATTTTATGCCCTGTTATTGTAAAATTATCAAAACTATCTGAATGGTTTGGCTCCATCTCCTACTGTTCAACTCATCTAACAGCACTGCAGCATACTGTATGATGAATTATAGAAACCTGTTCCCTACTCAATTTCATCAACTTATCTTTTGTAACTATACATCACTTACAGCTCCAGTAAACTTAAACATACTAATGAAACATCCTTAATTATCAATATCTGGAACTATTGTTGTACAACTTCACTTAAATCTTTCTTTTATAATTCCCATTTTTTTTTTTTTTCTTTTTGCGGGGGACAGGTTACAATATATGTACTATACCTCTGCAATTAATATGTGAGTTCATTAAGCTTTCATTACAAATTGGTTTTTGAAAAGACGGCCATGTCAATTTAACCAAACTCTGAAATGGCAAAAAGCTTTTAACCAGGTATATGAATCAGGCAGCATCGAAAAAGAATACTTTGTAACACACAATGACAGTAATTTGTGGTATAACCACTACTCCACAAAACAGAAATTTCATGTCAAACCTTTTTAATTACTTGGGCTGGGAGACGAGATTCATCGATGTAAATCATCTCTGCCATTCAATGATAGAAGGTTGGTTGAGGTACAGCAAACATGAAGAGGTACTTTATATGCAATATGTTCATGAATCTCTTATTGAATGGCTTTTATGTTTCAACCTGGACTGCGCACTTTGGGTTTGAATTTGGTTCATATGTTTGTCATTAACTAATAGAGATTAAAACAGATGAAATAAGGAACTGCCATAGCCAAATGAACATCAGAGGAGGTTGCCTTGAACCAATCCTTATGAGATATGAGTCCCCTGTTTACTGAACTAAATTATTGTAAAACTAGGACAGAACAATTGATAGATTACATGGTACAGGTAGATGATGCCAATAATGCAGTTATGCATATGAGTGCAGTAAGGTCAGGTTATTACAATATGAGTACAGTAGAGTCAGGTCTCAAGCCAGTGAGACTGCGGTCTTACTGTACATACCCTGCACTGAAGGCAAACTACTGTATATTGCCTTGCATGGGAGATCTTGTTTCAACTGCCAATATTCTCCCTTCAGATTCCGAACTCAGATTCCAAACTTTCCCTGACAGGAGCCTCCCACCTTCTTAGCTTTCCTTCCCCCCAGTTTCCTCTCTCTGATTTTCCTGTTGTTGTTTTTCTGTTTTTTCTTTCTTTTTGTTAAATTTGTCATTGTTATTTTACCGAGGGCTCTTTTACAAGCTCTATGGAACCTTTCTGAAAATCCTCCTGAGTCTCTCTAATAGTTTTGATTCATTGTATTATGTTTGAATTGTGTTATATGTAAATCCAAAGAACGACTCAAATGAATGTTGTCGAACCAAACTTTTTCCACCAAAAGTAAAATGAACAGTGGCACGTAGGAGGTGACAACGAGCAACGACTTGCACTATACGTGTCACCTTGAAAAGCACTCTCTCTAAGAGAAGTCTCAAGGATATCATGTGATTGAATGTGACTGTTACACCAGACCTAAGCAACATTCACCTGGAGTTTAAGGCTCTAACATTAACTATTCATGTATTATATATCCACCATAAATTTATTGCATAAATCAAAACAGTTCAGCTTTTCCTCACAGGCACATCTGAAGTGTTGGGAATATAATTTACATGACTATTTGTAAACTTAGGGTTTAAATTACTACCTGCGAATAAGAAGAGTACAATAGAAACAATTCCCGAAAGTCTGTTCTCTAGCTCTTTAAAGTCTTCAATTACTCATTCATATTTATGACGTATCTGTCTCTGATCTAAATAAACGATGTTAACTCTGCTTCTCTCAATCTAATCTGCCGCTTTACATTTTTCTCCCTTCTTCTACTGAAATTTTATCAAGACATTGCGAGGGGCCCCATGCAGGTTTCACAAAAACCTTCATGAACATTAATGTGTACCTTGAGTCTAAAATGTCAAAAATATCACAGAACAAAAATAAAAAAAAAAAATGAATTCAAATGGTCTAACTCTAAAACTACCATCTCCATCTTCATAGGACATTCCTGAGATGAGATAAACAGTCCAAGTTTATTCGCTCAATATAAATTAGAACATTGCCATATAATTTATGATGTCATTGTCATACTACTGAAATTACAGTCTTTATATTTCATTGTTTATTCATTGTTTACCATCTAAAAGCTACTGAACCTCGTACCAATTTGTGATAGCAATGTTACTGTTATAGGGTGATGTGATTATGAACTGCAGCTCTCTGTTAACCCACTATGCAAGAAAAAAAAAAGAAAGTGCTCAAGGTCATTTAAACATTTCCATAAGGAACAAAGCATGTGAGTGATACAACAGGAAAGTCACAAATTATTGAGCAATGGCCAAATTTAATTTTATCAATGTAATTTCAATACTTAAAGCAACCTACAGAGTTGAACCATGAAATTCAACAAATCTTTTCAAAGCTTTTCAGTTTTCTTCAAATAGTTTTTTGTTACTTGACCAATTACAAATTATGTTCGAACTTAGACAATCCCCTCATTCTAGATCTGTTTTTTAAAATGAGTGATTTAACGCTCAATATGGTTAATTCAAAAGTTTGTCCCCAGACACTTTTGCAAATTAAACACAAAACTGGCACAAGTCGGGACAACACAAAATTACTGTAACTATGAAATATAAAACTTGACAATTTGTGCAAACTTTAAGTGGAAGTGCCCTTAAACACTTGCAGCATGAAGTTATCAATTTCAACTCAATGAGTCCTTTAATATCTCAGTTATCGGACAAGCTATGACAATGGGAGTTTACATGATAATTCACTTTGCAACCTCTGAATCATACATTTTACAATTCTAGACTTTAGGCACACTTTGAACACAGAATTATGAGAAACCTTTCTTTGTGCCAATAAGTTATGGGACTAGCTAAAACAATGGAAATTACAAATCATTTGCGGGGGCCAGATCATGTGACATTTATTTCACAACGGCAACATTAAGGCCTTCTTGATCTTGGTTTCTGAATACTAAACTTCCCATTGGAGTATATTCTCAAAGAGATTTATGATATGTGTAGTTCCATTTTACCACATCAGTGTAATAAATGCATCAACAGCATGCAGGCCTTTTAATTAAACAGTATTAACAATTCTTACACAGAAAAGCGAAAGTCAGCCAATGATTTATGAAAAGGGACTCTCCCTTCTGAAATGGAAATTGAGGGTGTCATGGATGGGTGGATAAAGGCTCTTAAGTGAGACAAAAAGGAAACAATGGATTACTTATAAATTTATAACATTTTAAAACACTGATCAGAAACTTGTTTTAATAGCTAAAAGGTTAATCCAACCTGGAGGTAAGTATTGTAACTTTAGGTAAAAATTAAAAAGGACCAGCTTAATTCAAAAAAATGGTCGACTCTCCAGAACTCAGTGACGTGATTGAAATGATGATATATCGGGATAAATGGTAGAGATAAAAAATAAGTCAATTTCCCTTATAATGGTGTATAGGAATAAAATTTACAGGAAACCAGGGATGGGTCTGGTTTATTAGTTCAATGACTATAGGTAGAGGTAAGCTATAGCAAGTGTGCTATTGCTAGACGCGTTTCGACCGTGGAAGATAATTAACCGGTCTCATCAGTAGCGGTAGGATAGGAAATGGCGGTGCTGCCACTAAAAACGTGATAAGTCATGTTAAGGGGTATTATTCATGCATGAGTTCTACAAGAATATCAACTAGAGGCGCATCTAAGTAATTAAGCTTATTCGAGGAGATTTCCGAAGTAAAAGATGCTCTGATAAGAGAGTCGCTCAGATTTTTAGCCCGTTTATAGGCAATGAGCAGGGGTTTCGGAAAAATCTTAGATTAAGTCGGGTGTTTCTGAATAAAGTGCCAGTGTTTAATGAGGCAACCTTTGAGATCTCTTGTTTTGATGTGGGGTGTGTATAACAGTTTGAATACCAGAGGTGGATTGGATGGCTTGGGTTTAGATTCAAGGAGAGATGCGCGATTTTCGAAGTTAATAGTGGCGATGGCACTATCTATAAACGTGTCTGAGTAATTCCGCTTTCGTAGATTTTCTTTGAAAAGTGCGACTTTAGAATTAAAGTCGGAGCAGTTATTACAGAGGCGGAGATGGCGCAAAGTTTCTCCTTTGATAAAGCCTTTAAAACAGCTTTCCGGGTGTGTAGATTCCCGTGATAAATATTGGAAGGTTTCGCAGGGCTTAGTGTAAGTACGAGTATCGAGGTATCCCGATTCTGCGAACCGCTTCCCTTTGAAAATTAGGATATCAAGGTAAGAGACCTCGGTGAGTGAGGCTTCAGCTGTGAATTTAAGGGTGGGATGTAAGGTGTTGATATAATCCACAAAGTGGTTAAGTTCGGGGGTGGTACCGTCAAAAAACTGTAAGATATCGTCTCTGTATCTGAGCCAAGTGAGAATTTTATTGGAGATGGGTATAATGCTTTTCTCCAGAAGGTGAAAAGTAATGTCGGCAATTTCTGGTGATGATTCGGAACCCATTGCGACTCCCATGGTTTGCAGATAAAATTTACCATTAAAGGTAAAACAGTTACGTTTGATAATTAACGTGAGGAGTTCCTCAATGAGGTGAATTGGCGGTATATCAATTGAGAAGAGACTAGGATTAGCCTTAGATATTGCTGTAGTGCAAGCCGAAATAGCTTCATCATGTGGTTTATTAGTATACATACCAACAACGTCGAGAGTAACCAAGAGGGTGGATTCAGGTAGTTTAAGATTTTCTAGAATATTAAGGATGTGGTTAGTGTCCTTCACGTAAGTTGGTTGATTTTTCACCAAGGGAAGGGGAAAATAGTCTAGAAATTCTGAAATTTGTTGTGTCGGGCTGCCGCAACCAGAGATAATAGGTCTCCCGGTAAAAACAGAGCCTATTGGCGGTTTTTTGTGGACTTTAGGTAGCAGATAAAAGATCGGTGTACGAATCTCATGGTTACCAGGGTTGAGGTATTTGAAGATTTCCTCCGAGATAGATTTTAGGGAGAAAAGCTTAGAGACGAGATGTTTGACCTGGAGTGTTGTTTCGTGGGTGATATCTGATTCCAGACATTTATACTGATAGCCTGAAAGTTGGCGTAACGCCTCCTTTTCATAGTCGGATTTATCGAGAATAGCAATGCCTCTGCCTTTGTCGAATTTTTTTATGACGATAGTGTCGTCACTACGCAATGAGCGTAAGGCAGCTAGTTCTTGACAAGTTAGGTTGTTGCCTGCGTGGCGGATAGGTATTTTAGCTAGACAGGCTTTAGTATTCAAGAGGTAGTCCTCTAGGTCACAACAGGGTGTCGGGCGTGGTTGCCATGTGGATTTAAGACGGAATTTGGTATAAGGTCGGGATGGTTTATCATGCATAAAGTAGGTTTTCCTCATAGTTCTGGTAAGCTGGTTCATAGCTTGTAACAGAGAAAACCTTTTTGGTTGCTGTGGTGTAGGGATGAAACCAAGACCCTTACCCAGAAGAAGTATTTCTGGGTCGGTGAGGGTACGTTTAGAAAAGTTCCTGATAAATTTCAGATTGGTATTAACTTGTTCTTTAGATGAAGAACTTAATCTCAATTTACGATTAAATCTCGATCGGTTACGGATAAAATTCGGGCGGTGGGGCCTTTTATTGGCTTTAAAGCGGCGATTAGACATGATAGTCTAGGGTAAAGACTTAAACTTAGAAGAAAACACAGACACAAGCATGTTTGATAGAAAGGGTAACCTCTCTTTCTGAGCGGTATGGTGGCCCTGAAAAGAGCCTTTTGGTTTGTGTTTCCGGTCTTAAGTAAAATTAAAGCTTCCGCTTCTTGGGTGGTGGTGGACCCCGGTGACGCTGTAGTCTTCTGAACTGCCCGTCGACCAACTTCGGGAACAAAGAAGCGGCTTTCTTCCTGTCCTCTTCTGGCTCGAACTTCTCAATAGAAGCAAATGCCTGCTGCCGTTGGAGAGCAATTTCCTTCTTGACCTGGATTGACTGTTTCTGGAGAGCCTCGATAGTAAGTTTGGCCAATTTTCTGCTTCCTTTAAGCAGCGATGCTTGCCACTTGGCAAGGAACTCAGAGTCATGCACTAGAGGGGTAGGCAGCGATGGAGGCTGCTTTCTAAGTGCAGTCAATCTGGGTTCACGGAGATCAGTTAGGTCTCGGGTATGGGTGGCCAACTTCCTTTCAAGGGTCAGAAGAGATTCCTGTTGAATTCTGATGTTGCTCAAGAACGGCTGCAAGGCGTTGTAATTGACGTCAGAGAGGCGGAGATTCTCTTTCTTCGGCGGTGGGTGTTCGATGTGGATACTGCAATCACTGGAATCAGACTGATAGTCCGGTGGAGCTGGATTTTGTCTCTTGCGTGACAGAGTAGTCTTGTTTGACTTGCTGGTGTTCATTGTGAACTGATGCGGAGGATAAATTGTGATGAACAAATAAATCCTCATTCGGACGTGAAAGAGAATACATAGGATTCTGGCTTCTCATTGGTCAGAAAAAATGGCGTTTTTTTGAATTGTGGTAAGGAAGCAATTCCATTGGAGAACAACAGGAAATGTGAGCAGTTTCCCTTTAATGTTCAATACTTAAAGGGTCAAATTAAGTGCTGAATTTGGAGTGATAAGCTGCATGTGTATGTGATGGGGGGAGGGGGGAGGAGGCAGCTATTTCTCATCTATAATTGGTAAGGATACCAAAGGTCAAAATTTAAAAAATATTTCATCTGGCTGAAATTTACATTCTACTGTAGGTAGAGTATAGTCAGCAGTTATAAAAAGAAAACCAAATAAGACACATTGGTAAGGTATAATAAAATACCTAAATCAATGGTTGGATGTATTCCCTGTCTTTGAAATATAGTATTACATTGACAAAATCAGTAAAATCCCCATTGGATGCCTAGTTTATGGAAATACCCAGATACAACCACTTCAAACATTCCTAGAAGCAAACTATTCAAGGATAATTTTGATAAAGAAAAACAAGTCCCATGTTTCTAAAGAAAAACAGTCCATGACTGCAAAATGTCCTTGTTGGATGGGGGTTGTAGAATATGCCTACTGTAATATATAGATATTTACCATGGTCACTGAATTTCCAGCGATAACATGTTACCAACTGTTCAGGTTTATAGAAAAAAAATTCGGACATTTGATACCAAAAAGTGGAGCCCATGGTTTGGTTCCTAGATGATCATGGCTTTGTACAAACTTACAGTAGAGGAAAATGGGTGTGTGTTGAAAAGGGTGGCTCACAGTTTAGAGACCTATAAATTTGGCGAAAAGTACTATACTCTCATTAAGTCACTGGAAAATGAAAGACCTGGTACAGCAAAGGCCTTTACCCAGACCAGAATGCAAAAATGCATTGAGGTTTTGATGATACATAAATGTTCTGTTTCAAAGAGTGCCATCATGCACCATTATCTTCTCATTCAAATGATAGCATGTTCAAAAAATAATTTTGTCATTCCAGATGACCTTTTGACCTCCATAAAAGCCATACATAGCTAGAATGACAAACAACAGACAGACAAATGGACAAACAGCTTTCTTGAGAGATCACATTTAAAAAGGTTTCCAGGCTTTGACCCCTGGAGACCCCAGATGACCTTTCATCTCTGCCAAAAACTATGGGGACCATCTTCTAACCACAATGCATCCACATACCCAAATATGAAATCTATCCAAGTTACCTATCTTGAGATATTGCATAAGCAGGATTTTCAGACTTGGGCCAGCAGTGACCCCAGATGACCTTTGAACTCCATCAAAAACATTATGTACCATTTCCTGACCATAACCCATCCACATAACAAATATGACATCTATCAAAGCTACTTAACCTGAGATATCACATACACAAGGTTTCCAGACTTTGACCCCTGGTGACCCCAGATAAACTTTGACCTCCGCCAAGAGCAACAGGGATCATTTACTGACTATGACGCATCCACATACCAAATATGAAATCTATCCAAGTTTCCTACCTTGAGATATCCCATTAACAAGGTTTCCATACTTTGACCCCTGATGACCCCAGATGACCTTGGACCTCCACCAAAAACAATAGGAAACACCTCCTGACCATAATACATCCAAATCCCAAATATGAAATCTATTCAAGCTTTCTACCTTGAGATATCGTGTTAACAAGATCTTCAGACTTTGACCCCTGGTGACCCCAGATGACCTTTGACCTCCGCCAAAAACAAGAGGGACTATCTACTGACTATAACGCATCCACATACCAAATATGAAATCTATCCAAGCTTCCTATCTTGAAATATCGTGTGACCAGGTGACCCCAGATGACCTTTGACCTCTGCCAAAAACAATAGGGACCATCTACTGACTATAATGCATCTACATACCAAATATGAAATCTATCCAAGTTTCCTAACTTGAGATATCCTGTTAACAAGGCTTCCATACTTTGACCCCTGGTAACCCCAGATGACCTTTGACCACCGCCAAAAACAATAGGGACCATTTACTGACTATAGCACATCCACATACCAAATATGAAATCTATCCAAGTTTCCTATCTTGAGATGTTGCCTTAACAAGGTTTTCATACTTCGACCTTTGGGGACCCCAGATGACCTTTGACCTCCACCAAAAACAATAGGGACCATCTCCTGACCATAACACATCCACATACTAAATATGAAATCTATTCAAGCTTTCTAACTTGAGATATCATGTTAACAAGGTTTTCATATTTCAACCTTTGGGGACCCCAGATGACCTTTGACCTCCACCAAAAACAATAGGGACCATCTCCTGACCATAACACATCCACATACTAAATATGAAATCTATTCAAGCTTTCTAACTTGAGATATCATGTTAACGAGATTTTCAGGCATTGACCCCTGGTGACCCCAGATGACCTTTGAACTACCCCAAAAACAATAGGGACCATCTACTGACTATAATACATCCACATACCAAATATGAAATCCATCCAAGCTTCCTATCTTGAGATATTGTGTTAACAAGGTTTTCAGACTTTGACCCCTGGTGACCCCAGGTGACCTTTGACCTCCACCAAAAACAATAGGCTTTTTCCTCTCAATATGGCGCATCTATGTACCAAGTTTGAAAACTGTCACACATTCCTATCTTGAGATATCGTGTTAACAAGCAAAGTGTCACAAACACACACACATACACACACACGCGCACACACACACATACATACATACATACATACATACATACATGCATGCATACATTCACACGCACGCCATCATGATTGCATTGGTTTCTCTTATCATCGAAACCAAAAAGGAAAAGGAATTAAAGGGAAATTACCCTTTTGCATGAGACTACAGGGAAAATTCAGGGAAATTCTGCTTAGTACCTGGGAAATAATTGAAATAATTAATGTTATTAGTTGATGTGTAAAATCCTTACCATTAAAATATATCAAATGTGACATTCTTACCTTGACTGTGAAAGTCCACGAAAAAAAAAATTTATTCTGAAAATAGGTCTTTCTTTCTCTTTTCTTGTGAAGCAATTTAATGTTGCGAAGAGTCACCATACAGGCATGTGCAGCTATACCCACTTGTTCCTGGAAAGCTTTTGACCCTAACTTCCTACCCTGTTTAGACACCTTAGTTAAGAATGTCCTATATAATGCTGTAGCCTTGCCCTTCACTATTAGCACATGTTACAAAACGCCTGTTGACATGCTAAAGGGAAACATTGACTGAACAGACAACAGTACCAGCTAAATTTGTGTTTATCCTGTACTTAGGATAATAACAACTCATGAAAAATGCATCACTTCCTCTCACAATTATTTTCAACCCCCAAAAATTAAACTCTGATTGTTTAAATGAATGTACAGTACAGTATACAGGGCAAGGGCAAATGACCTTTTTGCACCAAGCTTTAGCCTGGTGAAACCACAGTCCCTATATATAAATGGACAGAGCATGTAAGGTGTATGAGTTATCCATAGGTTGTCACCACCGACTGGGGCAAAAAAGGCACACCAAGATGGCCGCGTGAAGCTATAATTTGTGTGATTTGACAACGACTCTGAAATATTTCAAACAAAATTTTAACTTGATCACGAGAAACAATATCATATTCAGGACTGCATTACACGTAGTGATTTTGACCTTACCTTGCATTTTTTCAAAATGCTTGATTTGCTGGCAACATATTTTCGTGATAGTTAGAAATGACAGGATAAATTGCCGAATCGGTAAGTTTGGGAGGCTCTGATGACATACAGTTTGTCTTGTCATCGGCGCTAAGTAGGCCGATTATTTAAGGCAGGCATCGGCAATCTAGTTATTCACAAGTATCAGCCAAGTGAGCTCGGTGTACTTTCAGCAAGTGTATGCATTATTCCCTATGAAATCGAAGAAATAAAAGTTCTTATATTAACTACAAAATACCGTGTTCTTGTCATTAATTATCATGCTAAATTTGTCATCTTTTGATTTCACTGTCCCGAGTCCTTCCAAGTTTGCACCGCATGCTCAATGTAACAATTGAGACCACATGTTTATGTACAAGACGCGCTATACCAACAAAGTGGCATGGCTCGATTTTTCTGACTTTCTGTAACCAGCCAACCACAATGCGAGCATTTAGCAACATCATATGTGTTGATGATAAGTAATTTTCACGAAACATCTATAGGCCCTTTAGTTACGGTGGGATATACAGGACCATGTGTATTTGTAAGCAAGCATGGTTTGTGAGAATTACTGGTCATCAACAACGTGTGGCAGTAATTGCATCGTTTTATCAGTCTGCAAGGAGAAATAGCTTCAAACGAAGACCGGAATACGGATATGCATCAATTACGGATTAACAGCAGTGGGAATTTAATGTGCAAAACTTGGGTACAGTACTTAAAACCTAACAACAAACATTGTTATTTAGTAACGAGTTCAAGCTTTCATTCTAAGTTATGCATGAGTAATGTATGCCAATTGAAAGTCACATTTCTGTGTCATGCTCACATTGTACCCTGCATGACACTGCAAGCCGACTCAGGGCTCTCTACACTACTGACAATTTATTTACAGCAAGATCAGTGTGTACTGTTGTACTTCTGTTGTGTGTATGGAAGTGCAGTGTGCACAATGCACTGGGATCTCCAATTGCTGTATTGTGCGGTCAGTTCTGATGCACACACGTTAACTATCGTTGAAAGAATTTAGGGCGGGTGAAAACATGGTCGCCGTTAAGAATTAGTGTATGCTATTGTCTAGTCTTTTGAAGGATTTTTGAGCTGCATGAAAAATTTTTGCACGATCTTGTTTTTTATTATTTTTTTTTTTTACTGTCCCGCGGGGCGCAAACATTTCCTGGGAAGGAGCCTCCCGGCTTCCTGACTTTTTCCAGCCGTGATGACATGGATAAACTTGGGATAGATGGAATTTTATACCCCTGTTTCTAACCAGTTGGTAGGCCACTTGCCTTTTTCCCAGTTGTGGCTCACTGGCTTGTTTTCCCTTCTCCACTGCTTATGCTGAGCACCAACCACAAAGCAGCAGGTTCTTTTTTTAAGTCTTTGGTATGACCCTGCCAGGACTGGAACTCTGGACCTCTCAACTGCACATCTGATGCTCTAACCACTTGACAATGCAGTCGGTTATGCATGATGACATTGGAAGCTAGGCAAAATCAGAAACTACTTTCTTGGAAAAACAGGTTAGAGGGTATGACCAAGGAAGTGTCACTTGTTCCATGTGACAGCCCCATGCTCTAGCTTCCCCACAAAGCAGACTCCGTTTGCTTTGCCTTTAGAACTTTCTAATCTGGACATGGACTTCATTACCATAATAAAAAAAAAAATTGTTAGGTTTTAAAGGCAAGTTGTTCTACAATGCTGAAAGGATACAGATGTGGTGAGAAGCAAGCTGCTCTCTGGCTTTTAGAGTTTTTCATGTCGAATGGCAACTAACCCCAAAATTCAGATCGAGTTTGATACTTTTTAAAATGCAGATTTAGATGAAAACTCTGGATTGAAACCAAAGGGTGCTCTTGGATCAGAATTGATTCACTGACCTCACGGTTGCCACAGCTTCAAATACCACGTCCTTCTTCATTCCTTTGGCCAAAGCACCAGTCATACGCCAAAGTATGACTTATTACGTCATTGTTTATGCTCATGTTACACTGAGTATGTCTTACTCTAATAGTAATGAAACATCTTCACAGTATTCCACCTGTAGAAAGAGGTTCATGACTAAGCGTGAAGATCTGGACCTACTTGATCCCAATTTGGCAATCGGAGGATTAAATGTACCCTTCAAAAAATCGAGAGAATTGCAGCAATTTTTACTCCCTCCCTGGGAAATAATGTTACACCCTTCCTCAGAAACGAACATTTTTCCCTACCATAGCTTGAAACAAACAAGTCAGATCTTTCCAGCTCCTTTTGTATGCCACTTCATTAATGAAGGCCTGTAAAAACTATAACATGACCATCTTTGGTCTATCCGTCATTTGCAACAATTGTCTACATAACCCTTACTAAGCCCACACCAGCTTTCTTGTCCATTGTACTGTAACTGTACAGCCTAATGCAAAAGTAAGACAAAGATGTTCCAATCTCACTGCATTTCTTTCTTTTAAATCTTCTGAATTCAGGTCTTCTAATTCAGGCCTTGAATTTTGAGGCATCCCAGTGGGATCACTCTTCATCACTATTCTCAAATCACTGTGAGAAGTGTTTTTTTTTTTTTTTTTGGCTCAACTTTCACTTATAGTTCATGAATACTTGGAGAGCTCATATACATATATAACATAAATCATATAAACAAAGTTAAATTAAAAAAGCACACCTTCCAAGCTACTTAATTTTCTAAGGAGCATAATTTGTAGCTCTCCTGGAGAATTGAAAACTCAAGGCCTACTTTATCAACAAAAAACAGAATGTTGCTCTGTGTTTCTGACACTAAAAGTTTACAGTCCCCAAGTTAACTTGTCCTGTTTTTTGTTTTTAGGGTCAACTTTTGTGTCCCACTTTTTTTCTTTTTGATGGTATATATTGCAGATAAAATGCTGGTGACTTTTGATTCCTCTTTAGTGTGCAATTTCATTTGGCCTTGATGCATGTTTATTGTGTAACTATTGATGAATCATGTAATGCACCGCAAGGCAATTAAGGTGTTTGCGAACATGTGTTTTGTTTACAAATTTTGTATCTTTTGTCTTTTGTACCCACATCTTACAAACAAAATATCACACTGTAATCGTTCATTATTTCCATGCGGTCACACCAAAATTTTACTCAGAATGTTCGATGGGCGTACGGTAGTTGTACCGAGGTGCTAATTGATTACCGAAGCAACAATTTTGTATAGCACAGCAGATTGAGACATATGCGATTAATCGCAATGGTGTTTCACAGAACAATTAGCTGATCAGAGAGTAATCCCTCACAACCCTTACTTGAACAGTACTTGAACTTTAAACAGCCAATCCTCTTATCCCAAACTACATTTTTTGTAGTGGTTTACAGAAATTTTCAATTGACTCAGCTCTTCCATTGACAGCTAGATCAAACAATGCAAAGTACCACAGCTCATATTACCCAGCCTGTTTTGTAATGTTTTGATTACACATTGGGGTCTTGTATGCTCACCCTAAAGCAATAAACTGAGTATGTGTCTGGATGAAGATGAATTTTACACAGTTGTGAGAGGGGCTTAAGTAGGAAGGTTGGGAGAATTGGAACTGTCTGGAATGAGAGGATCAGGCCCTTAGTAACTAGCACATTCGTGTTGGCATGTCCTAAAATCCCTTTTATCTAGACCTTACCAGACTGAAACCTGAGAAGTGTAATTACTGTGTTGCATTAGGTACTACCAGGGTTAGGGGTAAGGTTAGCTGAAGTTTTATGGTCCAGTTGGTTCAAGTCCAGCAGGCCACAGCATTTTTTCCAGTTGTGGCTCACTGGCTTGTTTTTTTCTCTGCTCCAGTGCTTATGCTGAGCAACAAGAACAATGGCAGTAGGTTCCGTGTTTAAAGTCTTCGGTATGCCCCGGCCAGGACTTGAACTCCTAACCTCTCAACTGCAAGTCTGATGCTCTAACCAGGGACTGGGGATTGTACCAACCATATCATGGTGGCATACAGATACATACCAACTCTGTTGGTGACATAGGCTAGTACTCCATGACTTTTAAACAGGACCAGATGGTTCCCAGCACCTTAAGAAAAATAAAATTTCAAGACTTTTCCAACACTATTCCATGACTTTCCATGATTATTTCATGACCAAATTAAATCCAAGACTATATAAAACTCAAATGGTGCGACCATCGAGACAAATGAAGCAGAGGGTTACAGAGGAATGTAATCACCCCAATTTGGATAATTACTGTAGTAGTCTATCATTTTTAATGAATGACTTTAGGAATGCTGTTACAAAATTTTTGTCACTTAATTATTGAATTTAGGAGAGTACCCCATTAATTCCTGAAATAGGGCTTCCTTTTTTGAAAAATGTAATTCTTGAAATAGGCTTATTATGAACGATACTTGAGAGCAACATGTAATGAAAAAACTGTAGAATCTGGCTGTCATTACAAAGTGAAGTTGGAGCGCCTGCTTTTGCCAATTGTGTTGTTGTTTTTTTTTTTTCTTGATTTGCAGTTGTGAAATTTCATTTCCCTAGTCTACCAATTCTTCCATGTAAGCTCTGCTGTTCTGGTAGTGACACATTCAACAAACTGTAAAACCAGCAGTCTTTTAAAATCACAGTCTCATCTTAGGTGTACAACTACACAGTACAATCTGTACGGTAGGTTTTGTTATTTGTTCTAGTTCAAGTGTCAGGCATAATATTGTACTGAAGTCCTGCATTTATTTGGAACATTCAAAATTTGTACTAACTGTTGATGTGAAAAGGTGATCTTTAAATTTAAACAAATAAGCAGGAATTCAACCAAAACATGTTCCATACTTGGTTACTGTACATTTCTATGGCACTTCATTAACTAAACATAATGTACTACCCTAAGTAAAGGTACTCTAAGTACAGTAAAGGATTGCATTGCTCCTACTGTACCAAGGGGGGGCTACAGTGGGAGAGCTAGGGCTTGTGGGGATCCACCAAGTTAGACCAGTTAAAAGTTACAGTAGTTCAACTGCTGAAAAATACCTCTCCTCTGACTTAATTCTTCACCACTGATATGCTAAGATCTCAGAGATAAACGGGACTTTCCCCCCAGATCCACAGCAAGGCTTTACCCCCTGGCATGATCAGGCACTTCACATTTCAATTTGCTCTATGCTTAAATATAGTTGTCTCCCCAACACTTTTGTTTGTCCCTAGTTTAAACAGGTGAGATAAGCAGGTGGGAAGTAGATTATAATCCACCCCCACCCCCTCACACCCATCCCCCTCACACCCACCCCCTCACACCCACCCCCCATTTTGACACTCTGGTACCACCACTGCCTGCATGGTAGACATACCATAACCTATACACCACCCACAGACGTCATTCGATTAAATACCCAACCCATGTTGTAGAAAACAAAAACCAAGAAAATTTTCTGCTTTGATTCAATTTGGTTCCAGATTATAGCCACTTTATGTGTTTGTACTTTAAACTGAAAGTTGGTGAGCAGTTCTCAAGATAGGCCTAACGGTCAACTTGAAGCAAGCAAACCATGAGATCATATCCTCACATCACAGTTTGACATTATTCAAGAAAGCACTAGTGATCATTTGATAAAGGCATGCCAAAATGTTTCAGCAGTGGTTATTGAAAGCAGCGTACAGCATGTACCTCAAACAATTTCACCGTACCCTTCTCAAAAGAGCAAAATTCACTGCACGTCACTATTCTGACCCTGTGGTCCTGGACATTTTGGCACCCATTCCCACACTTTCCAGGCAATTTCACCTTGCTAAAATTAGGCTGGCAACTTCAATGTTACATGTAGGCTAAGCAAAGAAGAGTCTAGATGCAAAATACCTTGTTGATGTTAGAGGCGTAATTCTCTCACCCCAAACACTTCTAACCAGGGCTCCTAACCATAGTCCATAGTCACACAGTAAAATTTGTAAATTCTACCGTGCAGAAAAGTTGGTGATTTCATTCCAAAGTTTTGACCCTTTCCACAAGATTTCAGTGATCAAATAGGGTTTGGTAGCTCCTGTAAGACTTGAAAAAGAACTGTTATGAGTGTTTTAAGGTCTAAAATTTGCTGTCAGAAGGAAGTTAATTTGGAAGGTTAAAACAACTACCTATCACCTGGCTCATTTGACCGGTTGGAGTAAGGGCTGTGTATAGTGAGAATATAGTGAATGACCACAGTCCTATACTGAGGACTAGGCCAACCCTAACCTTTTACCTATGCTCAGGTATGTGTACGCATGCGTGACAAAATATCGATGATATCGATATTATACATAATTTTGCTGTTAAATTTTGTGGGACAGGTACAGACAGTACCGTAAATACAGTGTAGGTATGGACAGAGTGTGTGTTGTTTGTACACAGTTTAATTACCTTTCTCATGGAATATTTGATGAATTTGTTTTGACCTTGGTGTTCCAAGAGGCGAACTTACATACGTAGGGCTAGCTGAGTCGGTCTAAGCTACATGGAAATATTATACTATGTACATTGAATGCATTCAGTACCAGTTTTGAATGTGCATATCTGTAATGAAACACTGGGATAAAATATCTGCATATGTGTAGAATATCAATTGATATCATCGATGTTATTGTTGAATAGGTATTACAGTGTGAGATGTATAAATATCGATATCTACTATAATATAGTGTTTTCTACTTGTTCCAAACTGGATATGGATAATATAAGTGAGATTGCATTATAGATACTATAACCTACATAGATATACCACTACAGCTTAGCTGTATACATCCATATAACTTAGTTTCTGTCACATACAGTAACCCAAATAAAGACTAACATTAGACGGCTAGAGCCTTTTCTTCTTCCAGATTAAGGTGACACATCCAAGGGAATTACTGAACCACACCTGTTATATGGGTGCCATAAGCCCTAGCTTAGGCTAGGCCGGGTAGACCAAATAAAATTGGTAATCGGGACTATGCTGAAAGGGTCATTGTGGCCACCTAAAACATTGAAAGGGGGAATAGGGAAGGTGACCCGTTTCATTTACACACGTCAGGGAGTATACCCTAACTGTTACTGTTGGGCCTAACTTTTGCCTTTGTGCAGTGTGAAAAATTTCCCTCAGCCCTGCAGCCTGTTGGAATTGTTTGGCCAAAACAATGGCATGAGCCATGCGCTTTCATTTTCAAAGGACTGTGTTCCATAAAGTAAAGAAACCACTTGTACAAGTCTCAACTATTACCAAGGTCATAGAACTACACAAAGGCTACTGAAAATTATTATTTGGGCTATAGACAAATCGGGAGAGATTGTGATGGTCTGATCTTAGTTGGCTATTACTGCGGTCCATCACCTTTAATCTTTAAATTTCCTCCCTTATGGATGGTTGTAGGCTACACTGAAGTGTATCTTGATTTTCTCAACTTCACTGAATATGAGGATTTGAAGTTCTCGTAGACAATAGATAAAGACGATTAAAAGCTGATGGACCCCACTAATCTCTGCATACAGACACTAAAAACAAGCGCTAATCGGATTCGTCTATTGAATACTGCGTCGGTAATGATAAACCATACTGTTGAAACGTTAGTGGCTAGGCTATTGCGATTGGCATACTTCGCCTAGGCCTATTCCGTTAACCTAGTATCAGGTTTAACGTTATGTAGGACTAAGAGTACGACGCTGTACGCAAGTATAGCACAGTCTTACCTCTAACCGTGGTCTACTGGAAAATAAAACGCTGCTGGAACTAAAACTAATGGCTCCTCTCCTTTTCAGAACGGTTAGCGGGATGTCTCGATCTAAGGGCAGATGTGGAAGTTCATGGCACATCGCCATTGCATCCTCAAGAGTTCGTTGAAAAGAGAAAATTTCATGGACAGATGGTCACGACTTTTGTTGCCTCTCGCCATTACCAACCTGTCGTGAATTTTTGGCAATCGGTCTCCTAATAGAGGGCGTTGGACCAAAACGCTTCATGTAACAAACTTTCCCTAATTTCGTACCTAGTTTTGTGACCTTAGCACAACTATCAGGTCAAGTCGGGACACTGCTTGGTAGTGCTGGCGTCGCCCTATTAATAGTACATAGCCCTAGATTTTCAGAAAATTTCATGGTTGCCCTTCGAGGAGTCATTTTACTATTTTTCGCTGTAAGGACAGTATCTGTCGGAAACATTTTTTCGCTCAACTTCAAAACAGTGCGTTTTGCAAGTACCTATCGCGATGATTTTTCCTGGAATTCAATAGAGGGGTGTTTGAGAGACCAAAGCTTGGTATTGTACTAGTGTTATGATAAAAGCTGAAAGAACTGATAAGAAAGCAGGAGGCGGGCTCACCTTCAAAGAAGTACCGACAACCAACTTACTTTTGGTTGTCCATCATGGAATTTTGGTAGGTTGTCCCGGGCAGACATAAAAATCGAGACTGGTTTAGCTGAATCGCCAACCCATGTTGGACGGGATTGAAGGGGATCGAACCATCCTAAGGAAGCCGGGATGACCAGGTTTTAACCGCCTCAGGAAATAAGCATGAAATCTCGGATATTGTGATAGGCCTACCGGTAGGACACTGGCGGTCTATGATAAACGATAATTCAAATTGATTGTCGCCGTCATCAAGTACTTTGTTTCCTAAAGACAAAAAAGCAGTGCAAAGGAGTGCTAAGGCCCCAAAAGATGCATTTTATTTAGAAACCGTGATAAAAAACAATAATTAAAAGCTCAATTCTCTCACCCCAAACAATATCATTTCTCCTAACCTTCTTACTTAAAATACTCCCACAGTTGTCTGAAATTCATCCTCATATAGACACAATCTTAGTTTCTAGCTTCAAGTGAGTAAAGTAAAGCTCAATATTCATGACCAATACCAAGAAATTGCTTTCCATTGAAGGGAAACTTTTATAACGACTGATTTGTCTCTAGTTACAAGATTGGGAAATACCATTTCCGGCTGTTTAGAGGTTCTAAATTTTTCAAAATTTTATATAACTCGACTTAGACAACAACAACAAGATAGCTCGGCATTCATAACAAGAAAGTTTTTCTGAAAGGATAAAATTTTAATATATATATATGTATATATATTGAAAAGGTTGCAATAAGTTCTTACAACATAGCTTTACAGAACTGTTTCGTAAGGGCCAATAATGTAGGTCCTCACTCCTCAGAAGCCTGAAGTAGAACCCTTCACAGGGTTGAGCACTTTACCATTGCCTGGTTGACATTACTAATTAATTTTTACTATTTACGGTTATATATATATATATATAAATATATGCAAGCAGAAGAGCAGATATCGACCATTTATTTATGCTGTAAAAGCAAACAAAACCCTACTTAAAGTTTCTCACAAATAAATGCGATCGTCAGGGGATCTCGGTTAACAATGAACACAAGCCTTCGCCGTTCTGGGTTTTTAACCATTGCCCGCTTGAGTAACTTTCTTGCGTGCGTGGTGATGGCGGCATTGTGATAGAATCTCCGATCTTTTGTTCAAGAGGTTGGGGGAACGGTGATCGACTATAGCAAGTTTTTCAGCTTGACAAAGGTTACAAAAGCCAGATGGAGTTATATGTGTGTTTGACTGTGCTAATATGTGCCAACGAATTGTAAAAGCCTGGCCGCTATATATATATATATATATATATATATATATATATATATATATATATATATATATATATATATATATATATATATATATATATATATATATATATATATATATATATATATATATATATATATATATATATATATATATATATATATATATATATATATATATGTATATATATATATACATCTATATCTATATCTATAGTGTTTTTGTACAACTGACGAAGGGCTGTGTAATTTAAGCCCGAAATATTTTGTATTCACGGATTTATATTATAATTTAGTTGGAAATTTTTTGTGTTCTTTTGTTATTTGGTTTCTTTACTTTCCAACACACGCCACCTATCATGTTATATATATATATATATATATATATATATATATATATATATATATATATATATATATATATATATATATATATATATATATATATATATATATATATATATATATATATATATATATATATATATATATATATATATATATATATATATATATAGGCGATGAAAAATAGTGAGTTATACAAAGATGACATCATAAGAGCACAAATTTCCAATACAGAGAAAACAGTGTATATTACGGGCACGCCTATGCCTTTCTTCAGCACCAACAGTGAAGTGAAAATAATAAAGGCCTAATGGAGACCTAGTACACTGTACTCAATGGTATACTTATTGCAAAAGCTCATAGTCACGCTTCACCACGAGTGGCACATGGAAAATCACTTAAAACACCCAAATCCAAGTTTAAACCATTGATATGAGTTTTAAGCTTCATAATCCACTTACTCTCGGACCTTAGTCTATTGTTGAGAGTGGGGTAATTAGAGCCTAACAGGACAAACTTGAGATTGGAGAGGTTGTGATTACATTGATTGAAATGCTTGGCTACTGGATAACTGATGGCCATATCTTTAACTGTCTTTTTGTGGTTGTTGAATCTGAACCTGAACTTTGAACCTGTTTGACCAATGTAATTACCATACACACACTTATTACAAAAAATCAAATACACGACGTTGGGGGTGTCACAATTGAAAGGACCGGGGCGGATGCGGGCATTGGTACCGGGAGGGGTGAAACAGGGGTCAGTGATCAAAAAACTACATACTTGACATCTAGGCTGTATATATGTATATATATGTATATATATATATATATATATATATATATATATATATATATATATATATATATATATATATATATATATATATATATATATATATATATATATATATATATATATATATATATATATATATATATATATATATATATATATATATAAACAAACTAGAAAACTTCAGAAATATTTTCAGAGAAAGCCAACTCCATCGGGGGATTTTGAATATCGTCTTAGGGTCTTGATTTTTATAAAGCGAACTACTTGACTTTTCTCATGAGTCAGATTCATCTATAAAACCCCAACATTTCATTTCATTCATTTTTGTTTCTTCACAGTGCATCAATGACATTAGGGGTTACCATGATACAAAATTAAATTTTCAACAACAATGTGAAAGTGCTCTAAACCTTTATATGATTCACAGGTAGTGACAATGATCCCTGCCGGCAAACAATATGTCATGAATTTCATTTTCTTCTCCAATCTTAGCTTCAGAATTTCAAATACCTTTTTAAATAGCAAATGGAAATTTTTTCAGTTTCGATGAATACTCCGAATAATGAAAATCCAATCCAGCTTTTGTCAGTCACCCCGATTGCCAGAAATTTTACTTACTTTTGCTCTAATAAAAGGATGATCACTTAATAAAAACTCCAACTTTTTCACTATCACCTAAAAAAAAGACCACATTCTCTTTCTTTCTTAAATTTTTTCAACATAAGCTCTTAATTTTCCAATCTTTGGTCAAGAGGAGTAAAAATTTGGGGGGTAAATCAAATCTCCAGTATCATCTGAGAGCCTTAATACGTGCCCACAATAAAGTGAGAAACCCCAAATGAATTTCAGTTGTCGCCCATACAACTCTTTTGATTTTGCCCACCTGAAGTGCAGATTCTTCAATAAACACCCGGATAAGTTTTTGATGATCCGAAAGGCCATATCTTTCAAAAATTTCAATTTTTTTTTCAAAACAAGCTCCGGATTTTTATACCTTAGTAAAAAGAAAACCAAATATTTCGGCGCGCTCTGCGCACCTCAAATTCCGTCCCTGATCCGGTCCCACAGGATCTAATTCATCTCCTTTCGCTCGTCTGGGCTTCGAATGCCAGGGGCCCTGTCGGGGAGTTTGTCAACACTAATGGGCAAACCCCGGAGCCGTTTCCAACAAAACAAAAAAAAATCCGACTAGTATGATGGCGCTACACACGGATTTGGTTTGCCTACAATTTTAATAAAGACCTTGAAAATTTCCTGGTTACTCCCCGTTAAAACACCAACATTTGGCAGTGAAGTTCTTTACTGGGAGTACAGGAGACCCCTGATTTTTTAAATAAAAAATTTTGCACTCCACGCCATCCATCTGAAATTTTATGAGTGAAATCCGGTAAAAAAAAAAGCGTAATGAGGATTCAAGGCTAAAAAATTGATTGGTTCCTGAGGTTCGGAAACGATCCCCAGACTTAGCCAGACTTGATCGCTTTCATGGACGTCTGCAGAAATTTTTACAACGGGGGGGGGAAGGTCATTCATGGATGATTGAATTGTGTACACTATCTAAGCGGAGCGCCACCATCAGTTGGCGCGGAGCGTACAAGAAATTTTGGGGTCTTACAAACCCTCCAGATGGCCGGGAACGACACTTAGCGAGTGTTATAAGCTGCATGTACCCATTCCTGAAACAGGAATTTCATGTCTGTAATTTTTAGGTTTTTAGAATTTTCAGTGTAAAAAAATTGTTGAAGGGAAATCTGCCTCCCGGTCACGGCCTCGCACGCCTATGCACGATAAAACTTACAACTGTCGAACAGCCAATAAAGGCCTTTATCCGTTACCCAATTATGAATCATACCCCCCCCCCCCCCATATTCACCTTGTATATCCCAGTTACATCCGCGCGTCGCCACTTGAGATCAGGACGGGACCAAACCAAGACCAACGCATTCATCAATAGTCGGATGCCATATGCACACTACATACCTGACAACTAGTACAATTTTGGCAGTTTTTACAATTACAAGTTTCCAATAGATATCACGAGTAATTGTCCCCAAATTACGATTTCACTATTCAGCATACCATCTTCTCTTTTGCTATTGATGGTCAAATGTCTGCATATTTCAGTAGAAACTGACGCTGTGAGTGAAGATATTTTGATGATTTATTTTTATTTTTTTTTTATTTTTGTACCTAATTAATTTTTTCACAAGTTTGATTTTCCGGGGGGGGGGGATTGTCCCCCTTGCGGACGCCCATGATCGCTTTAGTGCATGGGGATGGGGTGGAGTTGGCTTCCAAAAGGAGTCGTCTTCGAACTATTTCTGAGTTTGGATGGATGGGCATAGATTCTCGTTGGGATAGCTTTTCCTCCTTTTTACCCCTTTTCTTTAAGCTTGGTGACATGTTTTGCTACTTTCTATATAATCGTCTGTTGTCGTATGTATTTTGTCTCTTTTTTCGGTGAACAGAGAGCATCGATGTAAAAAGGTACTCCCTTAAATCGTAAGACCTAAATACAATAGACTGGAAATCTGGAATTAGGAACGAATCGGACGGTCGATTCTTCACTTATTCCAAATAATAAGATTCATTTTAAAACTATTCAGCGATTAGACTAATTTTAAATCTTTTGAATTTAAAAATTATATGATAGACTCTCTTTCAACTCTGCAGCAAAGCCTGAAGGAAATTTGGCAGCACGTGCAGATTGTATTGCGACATTTTTTTTCGATACATAAGCCTACTAAGTTTTACCAAGTCAAAATGCCCAGTTAGGCTCCGAATGGGTTCCTGCTGTCCTGCTGAGCTACTTGCTTGGTTCCATCTGGGACCCATTCGTGCTTGTCAGATGTTCCCACACCTGGTCCGGCTGGACTAGCCTTTACAGATGAAGCCCTTGCAGCTGGAGCTCAGCTCGGCCTAACAACTTACAAGCCTATCCAGCTGTGCTCCATCCTGTAAAGGTTATAGCACAGTTGGGCCCGAGCCGTGTGGGGACACGTGAAAAACACGAGTGGGTACCAGCTGGATCCAGCAAGAAGCCCAGCAGAAGCTCATTTCGCGTTTGTTGGCTTTGTACGGTATAGATTGGTGTCGAAATTTTGTCCAAGCAATGATTGCCACTAATATACCAGGTTCCACACTGCGTGACAAATCCTTTGCGGTTAGAGTGGATTTTTTTCACTAGATTGAGACATTGCCTGAGAAACTGATGTTTCTCTGTAAGAGATTGACATTATGCCATAATACGCGACTGTTAGTGAGAATTAACAGCTCTGGAGACAACCTCCCTATACCAAAATGAACTAAGTGGTGGCTATGCACATGCGCAGAGCCTCCAAATCGTCTGCATTAACAAACCAGTCCCGCACCCACAACATGTGCTCCACAATTTAAGTTTATGTGAGAGTTTGATGATACCATTCTTGCTAAATCCAACCATAACATAAGGAGGAATCATAAGTGTGGTTCTGTACAGTGGATTTTGCCCTTTTGATGCAAAAAGATGCATTTTAATCTGCTGTAAAGTAGCCTCGGGATGAGTCCCTATTTTCGTTCGGGTTAGCTGTTCAGATTTATGCTTAGCGTTGTAGTGCACGTATTGCACAAAAACAAGGGAACGCCGCACACTACGGTATGTGCTGAACGCGGTTTGTGTATCGCACTCGGACGTACCACCCATAATTCCATGCGCCAACGAATTACGCAGATAGGCCAACACAGTTCCACAAATGGGGGCGGTTGTCGTTCTGTCGAACCTTGCAATGGGTTGGTTGAGAGTTGTGTTCCAATTGGAACCGAAATTAACCCTGCGATACTGCGAAAATACCTTCAATCTATGTCGAGCTGTTCTAATGCAATGAATCATGATAGAGTGACGTTCTCAGTGAAAGCGATCCAATACACGTGCACACAACAATCTCCAGTCGGAAAGACTGTCAAATATGTTAAATCGATTATTCCACTAGGCCTAGTTCATGTTGAACTCCGACTGGGGTTGCAAATCCAAGCAACCTAGGCCACCGAAGGACATCGATCTGTTGCAGGTATTGGGGACGGGGGGGGGGGGGGGAGGTCATAGCTTTACCAACGGCAGACGGGTAACCAGAAACTCTAATATGACTCACCAAAACGGGTCGCTGTCCACGAAATAACCCTCAGGAACCTGCAAGTCTGTAATATTTAATCAGTGAACTCTCTGTGCATGTTATACAATGCCAGCTGATCTGCACCTTGGTGATATTCAAAGATCATATAGGACGTTTGTTTTCTCCTAAATGCATGGGGTATAGCAGGGCACTATGTTTTGGGAGATGATCAGTGGCCTTGCTGGGGGGAAGGGGAAGTTGCCCCGGGCGTCACTGTAGGGGGTGCCAAATCGAGATCACATAAAAAATGTTGGATCTACAATTGGCATTGATATAGCAATTTCAATATTTAAAGGGCCTCAACCAACTTTATGAGAGTGATAAAGGGTTACTACAACATCACAATGCTTATAGATAGCATATTAAGTCAGTTTTCATACCCAATAGTTACAGGAAAAGCTAAAATTTTGAATTATGTAATTTCCTGACTTGTAACGGTTTTGTGCAAAATTTGAGAAAGTGTCTGGTCACAATTTTTTGAAAACCGAATTGAACCCTAACGTACTCACACATTAAACGGTTATTTGTTTGTAGGATATGGGGATTGTCTAAGACTGACCATTTGTCATTGGTATGTGAAGAAAACTTCATGGGTTTGGAAAAATTTGTGGAATTTCATGAACCAACTCAATGAGCCGCTTTAATAAAATATTTTAGTAATATTGACGCAATTAAGTGTCAATCTAAACTAGAGAAGGGGCAAATGAACGCATAAATCGGCAACAATACATCAGGTTCGCGAGAATTTTCGCTAGCTAACCATACCCCCTACATACTTCCTGCGTATTTTATTAGAAAGCCAGAGAATTTCTACACAGAGAAAAAGTAAATAATTCAATTAAATCAAAACGTTGTGTCTGTGGTTTTAAACATGAATAATGCAATCATTGAAGTCCTTTGGGTCCTTTAATTATGTTCTATTTAAGATCTTGAACAGTGTAAGTATTCATAAGATACCCCCGAGGATGGGGATAGGGCGCCAATTTCGTTTCTTGCCCGGGCGCCACAAACCCTAGCTACGCCCCTGGAGATGATTTTCTTTCTCTATTCTTTTCATTGAAACACTTAAAGGTCCAGTTCTCTCACCCCAAACAGCACCTATTCTCCTAACCTTCTTACTGAAGCCCCTCCCACAATTGTCTGAAATTCATCCTCATCCAGATACAATTTCAGTTTATTGCTTCAAGGTGAGTATAGAAAAACTCAATTTATATAATCAAAACATTTTCAGTACTATTCATGCTGTGTATTATAAGCTTTGGTACTCTGCATTGTTTGAATTACCTGTCAATCAAAGAGTTGAGCCAATTGAGAATTTTGGTACCCCCGTACCAAAATTGCAGTTTGTGGTGAGAGGTTTGACCCTTTAAGCCCCTCCCACAATTGTCTGAAATTCATCCTCATCCTGACACAATTTCAGTTTATTGCTTCAGGGTCAGTGTAGAAAAGTTCAATGTGTATAATCAAAACATTCTCAGTACAGTCCATGCTATGTAATATAAGCTTTGGTACTCTACATTGTCGATTGTTCGTGTGCATGGGGCAGCAGGTGTGGTTATGAAGGAGCACAACATTTGGGAATTTGACGAAGTGGAACCGTCACCTACTATGTTTTAATGAAATGTGTCGGCTCCAGTGAATGAATATCCTGGAAGGCTGAAATTGGCAAACACATTTAAAGATAACTGAAAATGTCTCGGTGCACAGTCTACACATGGGCGTAGGAAGCGGTGTGGGGGGGGGGGGGCGACAGCCCCTAGTGGAAAATTAGAGGGCGAAAGCATGCTTCCGCCCCCACTTCCCGTTTCAGAAAACGCGTTTCTTCGTTGTTCCTAATGCAAAAAGAACAAATTTCCTGGCGTGCTATGCGCGACGCAAATTGCAATAATCAAATGCATTTGTTCTCGCTCATAAATTAATTTGGCAAACTTATCTGGATCTGTTCTGGATGTAATAAAGTTGACAATTTAACATATGTGACACCACATCACCAAGAGACACCGGCAGCTATATTGTCATTCTCGTAAACTGTCTTTCAAATTTTCTTCAATGAAAGCTCTTGATTTTGAAATATTTTGTCTAAAAAGGACAACAAAGTTTGGAAAACTATTAAAATGTCATCGTAGAGTTCTGAGATAACATTATGCAGCAACAACGATTTAGTCGTCGTGCAACCTAGCTTCTTCGGGAAGCAGTTTAAATTTTGGTTTCGTCTCGAACGACTCTTTGTCAGAGAGTCGGGGGACTTTAGATAAGCAATCATTCTCAGATTTGCCACCAATATATGAAGGAAGTGCTCAGAAGGAAAAGCTTTCTGCAATGGAAGCTCCATATCTACATATATATTTGCTAAACAGCGGAATAGGAAGATGTCTGACATTCATTAATGAAAGAAAGAAAAAGAAAGAAAGAAAGAAAGGAAGAGATAAATAAATTAATTAATAGATAGATAGATAAATAAATAAGTAAATAGATAAATAAATAAGTAAATAGATAAATAAATAAGTAAACAGATAAATAAATAAATAAATAAATTAATGAATGAATGAATAAATAAATGAATGAATGAATGAATGAATTAATGAATGAATGAATAAATGAATAAATAAATAAATAATATCCAAAGAATAAAGCAAACACAAATTTAAAGAAAACATCAACATCAGATCTGACAAATCCACCCCAAACTTTTATGAAAGAGCTCGAATCAGTCATTGCTGACTTCATATGGTCTGGTAACCCAGATAAGGTAAAGCGAACAACTTTATTTAATTCATTTGAGAATGGGGGGTTAAAAGTTAAGGATATAAAGAGTTTTGTAAGTAGTTTGAAGTGTACATGGATTCGTAGGTACGTTGATGAGTCTAGTGGGATGTGGAAGTTATTTTTTGATAAGAATCTACACTGCTTTGGCAAAGATTTAATTACCCATTGTAACTGTAGAGCAGTTGATCTCACTGGTATTCCTAATGTCTTTGTAAGGCAGGTCGTCAGTGCATGGGTAGAGGGCTCTTACCATACACCCACGGATAGTTTCGGGAATCAAATTATGTGGAACAATCATCACATACGTATTAACAATAAGATTTTTTACTATGAATTTTTGCATAAGAAAGGTATTAAGTATGTGTCAGACCTCTTTGACCATATGGGAAATCCACTTTCACTGCATTCGTTTAAGCAAAGATTTAATCTAGAAAATTTCCCGTTTACCTTGTACTGGGGGATGATAAATAGCATCCCGTCTTACTGGAGAGAGGCAGGGTGTGGCCCTACGGAATCTCCAAATAGTACGACACTGTGGGTTCAAAGTGCCCTTAATGCATCTTCTCTATCCCAATTTGTTTATAATACTTACTTGAAAACTGTAGCTACTGAAGCAACCTCAATGAAAAAATGGAAAAATGATTTGGTTAATTTCGATTTACATAATTGGGAAAATATCTGGAGTATGCCATGGAACTCCGCTCGTGAAACAAAACTTGCCTACTTCCAATTTAAGTTTCTCCACAGAATCGTACCAACAAATAAACTTCTTTGTCCTATGGGCAAGATAGAAACGAATCTATGTACTTTTTGTAATCAGGAGGTAGAAACTCTTGAACACCTGTTTTGGGGATGCAGTTATGTTTCCCAATTTATTATTGATGTAGAATTTAAACTCCTTAACAAGCAATTCGTCTTCTCAAAAGACGATATCTTTTTTGGGTTCAATGATAACAAGCGTCACCCGTACAATTTTTTAATTATCCATTTGAAGTATTACATATTTACTAAAAAGATTCAGCAGTCTCTGCCAGATGTAAACGAGTTTTATTACAAATTTAAATTTGCCATTCAAGTTGAGGAGTACAATTACTTACACGCACGATTTAGAAAAAACAATGCTGTCAATTACAATGCTCTGAAGGATTCTTTCATCATATGACTCGATTAAGTGTTTTTGTGGTCAGCATCCTGAACCCAGGCTGTAAAGTGTGCTTCTATTCACTTCGAGATGTATATGTTGTTTATTACGGTAAATGTAGTACAGGAGTATTGGTCTACCATTTAATACGTTAGAATGCTGGTTAAGTTAGCCTGACATTATATAGTACAACTCATTGTCCGATATTTTTGGCTTCAGCGTACCTACCAGTGATTCCATTACAACTTTTAAATTTCATGATCTTATCAATACAGGCATAGAGTTAAAAATGGGTACAATAATGGTTTCTTCTCACATAATTACATTTTTAAATGCTCAAAGCACAGTGCAGATAACGATGTATTAGAAATAAATGCATATTTGAAATGATGTCATGTATAATAAATAATGATTCGAAAGGTGTATTAAACTACACATAGGAGCACTATGTATACTTGTGAAGAGGTGTTGTGTTGTGAAGTGCTGTATGAAGTATGTTTGTATAACAAGACCGTTTGTATTAAATGTTATGTAACGTCAGCATACATCATTGTAAATATTGTAATATATTTTCACTACAAAGAAAATGGATTAAAGTTTCAATAAACCGATGGAGGAAAAAAAAAAAAAAAGATCTGACAACGGCAAAGAATGATGTTGGCTTGAAGGGCCATTAATTTGCCAGTAATGCTTAAGTCCCCCTCCCCCACCCACAATTAATATGTGCATAGATAGATGGATGGATGGACGGATAGATGGGGGTAGGTTGAATAGGATAGACAGGAGCTGACAATGGGTTTTCACTGGAATGTTCCGAAAAAGTTTTTTCGCCTTTCGTTGACACAAAACATTTGGGCAATGTCCTTTAAATCAAGCTCGTCTGTTGATGTTTGGTAGGCGTGTAGCAACAGGTAGTGGTTCAGACGCTTTTGCGTCATTGTGGACCGAAGATAACTTTTTATCCTTCTCAGAGTTGAGAAAGTCCTTTCAGCTGTTGCTGTTGTAACATGCAGTGGCGTGGCTAGGATTTTTTCCAGGGGGGCAAAGGTATGAAATTTCCCCAAAACTTTTCCCGGTCAATGTGTATGTATTTCATATAAAATATGCAAACTTACAAGTATAACAACATTACCATGTCATTTTGTAATATTACCTGCATTTTAATCTTAAAGTATAACATAGAGCAATCGGAAATAACAAAGTATATTATTTTTGTAAACAATATCTGGTTTATTTGTATGTACTAACGCAGTGGCGTACGCAAGATTTCTCTGAAGGGGTTTTCTTGGCCACAGAATGTTATTTTGTCATAAAGATTATCTAAGCGGAGCGCCACCATTGGTTGGCGCGGAGCGTATAGAAAATTTGGAAAAATCGGACCCCTTAGTTGGCAGGAAATAGCATTTTCCAGGCTAATACGAAGAATCTAGCCAGTCGCTTTCTTCTTTTGTCGTTTGCAATAAAATGCTCTCTTCAAAATATGTTCGCAAACTGCAAAGTGATCAGAGAGTTAAGAGCTAATTTTACCCCAAGTATGTAATTTTGCCCCAAAGACCGAGCGAAGCGCCACCATTGGTTGGCGCGGAGCGTAAAGAAAATTTCGAAAAATCAGACCCCTCAGATGGTCAAAATAGCGTATTTATGCTTCTTAAGAGAATCTAAACATGCAGTCTTTTTTATCGACGCCACCAGCGGGAAACAGAGTCTGCCTTTTAAGTAAAAATTGGAATTTGACAGAATTTGTCTAGGTCTATTTGTAGGAATTAAAAAAAAATGGCATCACTGAAAGACCTTGCAGGGACAATCCTTCCCCTTTGAAAATTTTTGAAAAATTGGGTGTCCTTATAAGCAATCTGGTGCCACATATGCTATCTTTTGAAGTAAAATCTGTGTTAATAAAGTTAGATTACGTATTTTTAAGAACAAAGAAAAAATGGCATCTGTGAGGGGGGCATGGCCCAATGGTCTCCCCTTCGCACGCCACTATGGAGGCCTAATAGTGGCTCGATCACACAGGATGTCCTGTGAGAAAAGCAGTATGTTAAGTGTAGAAGGCTACAAGGTACTCATTGTCCATTTATTGTTACACTCAAAGTGAGCAGAAAGCTATTTTCCCGAACTAGCTTGTAAGCCTCCAAGGATTAGGCTAAGTTACAAAATCTAAGTGTGCCAACGGATCCCGTTAATTCTAATTTCTAGATTACCTTTAAGTTGATCGTTGGCCTTGGATTGTTTCAGCCCAATCCATCGTTATGTACACAGAGTAAAATCGTACAGCTACTGCTAGCTTGTAGAACAGGGTTGTTCAACCATTCGCAGCGGTGGGCCACATGTAATGGTTATAATGGACGAGGGGCCGCATTCTATAGGCCTACTCGTTTTTTTTTTTTCAATTTTTTCCGACGCCCAAGGCAACAAAATGCAATCATTGCGCGTAGAGAAAACTAATTCATTTTCGTTTTTGATTGAACAAATAAATAAATTTTAGCAAAAATTGATGGTGTTGGGCAGAATGTTCGGACAAAGTTTTTTTTTGTTTTTTCATATTCCTCCTGAATCATTCTCAACCCGCCCTTGTGGATAACACTCCAATGTGGCTAGACATGTAGCAGACATTTGAAATGAATTATTTCATTCAAAAGTAAGCATGCTATAGCGGACGGCGAAGCCTAAAGTTGTCATCAATTAATCTGCTTATTGAATAATTTTGCAATATAGATTATTTTTGACGGGCCGGACGCAAACTTTTCGCTGGCCGCAGGTTGGACAACCCTTTTGTAGAAGAACATAACAACCTCGGAGGTCTACGGTAGTGACTTGTCAGTTTTCACATCATTTTACTGAATTCCCAAAGTATCACCTGAATAACAGCTTCCTGTGCACTGAAACGCACTGATCATAACCCCCGTGCGTATACAAGCACAAGAGAACATTCAATCTGCTACGCGGCGAGGACATTTCTGTGGAACGCGAATTGGGCCGGTTCATGCGACACTGACGAAATCTGAGTTCATTTGTTGCATTAAATTCGAATTATGTATGAGAAATGTCTCACAATTTCTTATTGTAACAAAAATTTTGAGAAATTTTTGTGAAATTTTGTAACAATAAGAAGATTCATCAAATTTCCCCATTTTCATCAAATTTCCCCAAAAATTTTTCCAGGGGGGGCAACTTGCCCCCCCCCTGCCCCCCCCCCCAGTAGCTACGCCACTGGTAACATGTACTGTAAGAAAAGAACCGTCTTCTTCCGTTGATATTGCACAAACGAGAAAAAGGGACGCAGAACGCCGCTTACTACATTTTATATCCAGCTGAAAATCGGAAATTTAATAGTTGACTTCAAACTAAACTTATACATGTAAGTTAAACTAATCTTTCTCTGGGTATCAGGGTAAATTGTGCTTCCAGCAAGTTACTTCTCAAAAAAAATTCTGATTTCCTTACAATTATCCCAAACTCAATATAAGTTCCCGAAACTAACCGTTTTGGAGAAATTTCTTTAAAAGCCTGAAAAACTGACGTTTTATAACACCAGTATTGACCTCGATAGCGTAGATGCTTTATTGATGGCATTCTTGTAAAATAATCAGATTATTGAATTAGAGTATGATGCACTATGCATGGCAGGCACAATTGTGTTTTTACGACATCAAATAAGCAGACGACATATGAAAGTACATATCTACTGATCTATTGTATATGTATTAAGCGTTCTCGCGATTTTTTGGGGGCCACAAAATATATTGGCGGGGTCATGGCCCCCTGCCCCCTGGTTCCTACGCCACTGCTAAAAAGGGCAAAAAGGCAACGGAAATACTTCCCTGATAAATGGGTGTTCACACTTCTAAGAAGAATCCAAAAACTTAGCCACTACTTACAAGGCCAAGACATGCCATTTCCAGCTGTCTGAGGGTTTGCGATTTTTCAGAATTTTCTGTGCGCTCCGCGCCAACTGAGGATAGTCTTTTGAGCAAGACTTCCCTTTCCGAGCAGGGAACCATTAGGCTAGCCTACGGTACTCAAATGCTCTCAATCACACCTATCATCATATACCTTTCAACACGGTCAGTTGAGTAGTCTGGTAGATGGATTCTTTAGTTATTGAAGTGTCAAAATTTTATCAATGTTCAATATTGCACAGCAGCCACAGGAAGCAGGGGGAGATTGGTCTCCCCCTGCCCCCCTCCCTCCTTACCAAAAAAGAGAAAAATTCGGAAATTTTCCACTTAAGACATCAGTCAAATACAGTGCGGTTCCGAATTCTTCCCAATAAAAGCTCCATATTTGTAATAAGTAGTTTTAAAAAGGCAAAATTTTCCTCGCGTTTCGCGCGCCTTAAATTACATCCCTTAAGGCAGTAAGTGGTCGCTCATAAAGCAGTCGGTGAAATTTTTTTCGAGCAGTTCCTTTTCCGTTTCCTTAAAATTTTCTTCAAAATGGGCTTTTATTTTTTGTCTTAAAAAGGCAACAAAGTTTTGGGAGCTTTTTGAATGTCGCCTCAATCTGCACTCCTTTGAAAACATGTTCTTGCTCGTGGAAAAAGCGAAAAACTTTAGCATAAAAAATGTGCCTTTTGGTCCATGGAGTAGGATGAGCTGCATAGTCCAAGTCCCCCCTCACTTTCAAATTGCTTCCTACGCCACTGAGTCTACAGGCAAATTTTCCAGAAAAATATATTGTTTCTTATGCAAAATTTCGACATGCGCACATCGCGCATTCGTTTTACGATTCGACCATTTCATATATAGACCATTATCAGAGAAGTAACATCGCACTGACGCCGCTAGATAAGAAACTTCAAACTGGAATCAGAGGCACACCTCATTCTCTGCCTGTAGATAGTGTATGATGAGGTGTTGGACGAAAGAGCATATTTTTGTTTTTATTATTTTATAAGAAATTTTGCACAAATCCTCCGCAAACTAAAACAATTTCCGTTGTGATTCTAATTATTTATAGAGTACACCCGGTATTTATATTCACATTGACATATTAGCCCGGCTTCAGATTGAGGCAAGTGCCACCTGGAATGGTCATTAATGCCACCATGTTTTTTCGATACCCTGACATGTCTATTAACAGAAAAATTCAGGTATATGGGTATCTTCGGGTGGGTTGGGGAAATATAGCGGGGTATCTGCCAAGAGTCAGGGTGCTCAAAAATAAAAAAAATACGGGGTAGGGGAAAGTAAAACGAAAATTATTTTTCATCTAGAAACTCGAGAGTTGCAAACTACCCCTCAAAATACTTGCAAAGAAATTGTCTTTTAGTTGATATACAGATTTTGAGAATCACGTGACTTTTGAGGTCATTAAAAGCCAAAAAGGTACGAAATTTGACCTTTTACCTAAATCTTGACTATGCTATTTTCAAATGCAATTGTGCACAGTAAATCGATTCATTTGTCCTAGTTTGACCTGAAATGATTATATTACATGTCTTCAGACAATTTTAGGCTACTAATGTTCCAGGGTTTGTACTTAGGAAGCACCAGTGTCGAACGAAAAGTTAACTAGTAAAAAATCTGTTAGAAAAACATAGGTTTTCCAACCCGGAAATGACAATCTATTCATGGTTAATGAGAGTTACAAGCTGTTCACCATCTCGCAATCATTTTTATATCTATATAAGCATTCCTTGTTATAGCAAATTTATTAATGGCATATCTACATGTCCATATCGATACCCCTGTCCCTCCTTAATACCTAAAAGGTGCAAAACAATACAATGAAATATCAGTACTAATAGCTTCAAATTGGGCAGGAGATTGAGGTAAGTGCCATCTGGAGTGGTCATTATAGGCTATGGCCCACAGGCATCTCACAGGCAACCCTACAACTCTCCGTCGCAATATTTTTTGGAAACGTTACGATCCAATTAACACTAAATCAAGTGGTATTAGTAAATATTTTGGGTCTCGCCCGTTCAAAATGGCTGCCAAAAACAAAATGGTGGCAAACATTTTGAATATTTTGTATTAAATAATAGTAAAGAAAATATTCTTAAAAAATATTTCCCCAACCCACCCGAAGATACCCATATACCTGAATTTTTCTGTTAATAGACATGTCAGGGAATGGTGGCAATAATGACCATTCCAGGTGGCACTTGCCTCAATTTGAAGCCGGGCTATATTCGCCATATTCGATTGTGTCAGGTCCGATTTTTCCAAACTTTCTGTACGCCCCGGGCCAACCAATGGACGTGGCATTCTGTGTAGATGTCTTGGTTTTTCTGGCGGAATGACAAATTTTGGACAAGGAATCTTCTTCCCTCCCCATCCCCCTCCCATCAAACTGAAATACTCCAGTGCGATTATATATGCTTCTCGGCGAACTTCTACTCCTATATTGGCTGCATATACTATGAATTACCAACAAAATTGTGAGAGGGGGTTGAAAGACCCAGTATATTGAGCTAGCGAACAGGTCCGCCCCCTGAGTAAACGCCAACTGGCAACTGCTATGAAGGTAGCTTGGCCCATTGCCGCCTTATTACTATCACTATAGCCCTCAGTGACAAACATGTGTTACAATCCGAGAGGGGTACGTTTTCTCCATGTAAGAGCGAACACTTGTTCTTCAGTTGCCAACCACACGTTTATCCCGTAACCATGCAAGTGCTTCGGGTAAGGTCATTGCAACAGACAAAGTAAGACAAGAACAACACATTGACAAATAAGATATTACTACTGGAAATGTATTATCTTGAGAAATCGGAAAATTAAAATTAATTTATGCACTAAATATACTTAAAATTACTCATTTATCAATTTCTAGACTGTTCAAATTTGTTATCATCGTTTTGACTGTTATTTTTTACTGCGAGTGTATATTTAGACTTGAACAGAATTTCGTGTCTAGCTTGCCTATATCTGTGGTTATGTTTCGTCTCCAAATGAAGAGTACGTTCATCGTAGAACTACTTAGTACAGTGTGCCAATGTAGCATTGTTGCAGTGTAGCAAGTATTATGTACGTAATGTAGATCTCGATCGTGTATACGTACATATACGATATGTGCAATTAATTCAGGGTGTCATTTGTGTGATCTACTGCTTTTGAGGTTTGTGTGTTGTTGTTGTAACGTAAACTGCATGCAAGCAATGTAGCTAGGCCTATAGGCCTATATACTAACGTGCGGTAGAGCTAGCCTAGCTGGAACTGGAAGTCAACTGTGATCGCATGAAGAAATCAGGAAAGAAGAGCCGGGGATGTTTTTCTTCTGAGCATTGACCATCCCTAACGTTGGGCCTAACTCGGTGATGGGGGATTCCATGGAAGAAGAGCCAACGAACTTGGCACAAGATTCAGAAAATCAACCACCGGAAGGTAACATTGTTGCCCTAACTTCCCTAAGGCAAAGACCCTAGTGTAGCCTACCTTGTATCAGGGTTGCCAGATTTTCCAAAGTTACAAACCGCCAAATCTGGCGTCAAATGGACTGAAAAAACGCCAGATTCGAAAAATCCCTCAGCGTTGGTAACACATGTCAGGATCAACAAATTTATCACTCAGAAGGGCATGAGAAGTTGTGCGCATACTTCATTGTATTTTTCACAGTATACTGGGCTTATCATGATTCGATCACCTAATAAAGTTCATCACCACAAAAATATGAAAACATCTTCAAAAATCAATAAAACTTGACAGTACTATTTTTTAATATGTCTCCTTCTTTGTGCTAAATTTTAGTGTTAATTGGACTGGGTAATCTTTAGAAAATGAATCTCGAAATGTAGGAGGCAGTGCAAGTAGCAATGCTTATGATTCGTTATCATGAGTCGATCACTTCATAAAACAAACAAATAAAAACCTACAAATTACTACATTTAGGGCCAGATTTTTGCATAATGATACAGAAGAATCTCCCTTCTATCAGAATTCTTACTTAAAACTTCATATAAAACATTCTCATCATTTTTACTGATTTTTGCAAATTTCTGGCTCATACTGGGGATCGGAGTTCACCTTGTAATTACAGGCCAGTCAGTTTAACTAGTGTTGTGTGCAAAATTATGGAATCCTTAATCAAGGACTGTTTGCTAAAGCATCTCATAGATAATGGGTTACTCAATCTAACTCAGCATGGTTTCCTACCCAGTAGATCATGTGTTACAAATTTGCTAAACTTTCTTGAGGATGTTTCTTTGTCTCTCGATTCAGGTTCCAGTGTGGACGTCATTTACCTTGACTTCCAAAAAGCTTTTGACAAAGTACCTCTAGGTAGACTCATGGTAAAATTGCATAGGTTAGGCATCATAGGCAAGTGCGCTCAGTGGATCAATTCGTGGCTCAATGGTAGGTCTCAGAGAGTTGTTGTCAATGGAAATTTTTCTTCCTGGAAAGAATCTCAAGTGGTGTACCACAAGGTTCTGTTCTTGGCCCACTTCTTTTCTTAATTTTCATAAATGATATTGATAGCTCTATCACCTCCAGTATAAGTAAGTTTGCTGATGATACAAAGCTCTATAGGAAGGTTGGAGGAAAGGATGATTCTCTATTGCTTCAGAAAGATCTGGATAGGTTATTTTCATGGTCTCAGACTTGGCAAATGTCTTTTAATGCTGATAAGTGCAAAGTCCTCCACTTTGGTTCTAAGAATCCCCATCATGATTATACTATGAATGGTACTAATTTGAACAAAGTGACTTCTGAGAAAGACCTTGGTGTAGTTATTACAGGAAATTTAAAGTCATCTGGGCAGTGTGCAGCTACTGCTGCAAGGGCAAATAGGGTGCTTGGGTTGATCAGGAGGAATTTTAAGAGTTTTAGTAAAGAAATTGTGCTTAATTTGTATAAGCAGCTGGTTCGACCCCATCTCGACTATGCTGCACAGGCCTGGAGTCCCTTCTTTGATAAGGACAAATTGCTTTCAGAGCAAGTTCAGAAGAGAGCTACCCGACTCATACCTGAGGTTAAAAATCTACCTTATTCCCAAAGGCTTAAGCTGCTTGGGCTTACCACTTTGGAGCTGAGAAGGATTAGGGGAGACATGCTCCAGGTATACAAATTTCTATCTGAAGGGAATCCTTTGTTAGCTTGCAGTTATTTAAAGGTCCAGAGTAATCCTCGGGTCAGAGGCCATTGCAAAAAGCTTGAAACGTCTTTTGCTAGACTTGATATTTGGAAGTTCAGTTTCTCTCATAGGGTTGTTAGTGAGTGGAATAGCCTGCCTGAGTGGGTTGTTAACTCCACATCAGTGCACCGTTTTAAGGTTAATATTGACAAGTTTTTCCATGACTGTGGTAGTCTAATCTTTCTGGGCTCTTTAGGTGTTGGTGGTTTGCTTTGTTTTGGGGTTTTTTTTGGATTACAGGGCATCTTATGGGGCCTTTACAGCCCTCCTTTGCCCTTTAACCTGTTATGTTACGTTATACTTGTGCTGAAACTTTAAAATCTGGCCATGACTTACATTTTTGCTTTCAAAATCAAAAACATGAAGACAAATAATTTTTGTTTTCATGTTGTTTGAAGAATTTACATCACAGGTTATTCTAGCATTGCAATCACATCGCACCTACTCACTGCAATGGCGTTTAGAAGGCGGTGATCGACTTATCGACTCATGATAACCTACTAGTATATATGGTACACTGTAAATTTTTTGCTGTGTAACTGCATATTTGGCCCAAACTATGTATTCTGAGCGTCACAACAGTTGTAATTTGTCTAATTTCTCCTAGAAATCTAGTAAAATGGAAGAAATGTTGTTGTAATAGGCTACTTTAAAAAAAACGCCAAATCCTGTTTGGCGTCCCTTTTGAAAATCTTTGTGCCAAACATTTCCAAAAAACACCAAATTATCCGTTTTTGGCGGGTAAAACGCCAAACTGGCAACGCTGCCTTGTATTGTATTCTTTACCGTATCTTGTCTACACTACAGTATAGTATTGGGCCCAAGCTATGCCTGATAAAAAACACCACCAGGCATAAAAACACCACCAAGTTACTACTTCCCCCCTATTTGTGTTGCAATAAAATGTTGTACTAGCAGGCTATACAGTACAGTAGGTGGTCAAAAATAGCCTTCCACCTTGAAAAAGTTTTGGGTGCTTTTCAACCTCCTTGCTCAGTCAGAGACAATTTGAGGGCAAGTTCTTTTTGTGAAAACATTCGGTAAACCTACTGTATTCTATTTAGGCCTATTTAATTTATCAAATCTGACCACATATTTAATTTGTGGGTATAAAGATAGAGCCTGGTCCTATAAAGGAGTAGGCCTAAGCCATTGGTTAACCGACCATATACTGTATAAGAATGCATGATTTTAAAACAAGTGTATCTGCAAGACTGCATACAGTAGGTTTTCAGGTTCAGTTTTTTCTTTGTTTTAAATGGTTTGTTCAGGTCAAAAGATGGTGATTTTCAATTGCCCTGCTCAGATTACTTGTTGGTAAAGTCTTAAGGTTAGGTGCTAATACTTCTTCATGATATTTACAATTTGCAGAAATGTTCAAGGCGGTGGGATATACGCTACCCTGTAGGTTGAAAACCCCCAAATATACCCTAACCAGCCTTTTTGCACCCTTGCACATTTGCCCCAGTAGGCCCCAAGCATTGATCAATTTATCTCCCTCACCCCCCCCCCCTCCAAAAAAAGGCCTGCCAGTTCACCCCCAAGTGCTGACTACTTCACACAATTAATTTTTAACAGTCCCTTCACCGCCTTACCAGTTTGCCCCAAACCAGTCCACCCAGGCCGTTCCAGGCCGTTCCACCCCCTTGTCAGTTCCCCACCCAAGTGGAAGTTGTTTTGCCTCAAGTACTATTGCCTAACTTACTTACACTTGCCATGATGTATGCTGCTGTTGTACATCAAAAAAATATTTCATTTACATTGAAAGAATATTATGAAACTGTTTTTGGTGCAATTCTGACTAGAATAACTCTGCCAAAGACCCCTGCATTTTTCAATGGACAACAACCAGTTAAACGGTTACTGTAGTACATCAAGTTGGCCTGGTATTCTTTTGCATGTCCAGAATGAGTGAAGCTTAACATTCAATATCAGCAGTTTCTTTTGTGCAATTTCTAGACTTTTTAAAACAATGCACTGAAAAAAAATCATGATTCAAGTTTTCACACTTGTTCCCACCATATGCTAAACTTTAACAATAAACAGATGATTATATCAATATTGGTTTTAACCAGTATGTATCTGTTTGATATGATTTTTCAATGAGGAGAAAATACAAATAATCATATAATAAATTAATAAATTAAAAAATCTTGGAAACGGAAACAAATTTGGAAATCAATTTTGGAGCTTGTTCACCTCCATTTGAAGAAAGACCGGTCAAGAAACTTGAATGTTGTGGCAAAGATAATTTATGGCAATTATGGTAATTATCTGTAAATTTTGGAAGCTGTGAGGAGTTGCAGGTTGTGCTCATCCTGCAGATTGTTGTGATTTTGTAAGACCTACAGTATGGCCAAGGACCATGTACCGAGTTGGTTCTACCATTAAGCATAGTGTGTGGTCCTAATCAAGTACTAACAAATGATGTATTAAAAAAGATGAAAAACATGAGACAATCAACTCAAACACATCATTCAGTAGCACATGAAAGTAGGAAATACAAATGAACAACTTCTACCATCTTTTGCAATCTAAAATCAACCTTATTTCAGATGAAAGAAAGTCAAAAAATATATTTAAATTCTTTGACATCATTTTGTCAATAACAATCCTTTTTTGTAAAGGAAACTGTCGCAAACAGATTAGGGGACAAACTGGCCAGTACTTGAGGCAAACTAACAAGTCTTTGGGAAGAAGTGGTTAATGCTTTGGGGCCAACTGTTAGGGGGAGAAACTTGGCAAGAGGGCAAAACAACTTTTGTTTTAAAATTTTTGAAGTTAGTTTTCATTTAATATCTGCATATAGATGCTTAAAACATTACAGTATTTTACACAACACATCACAACACAAGTACACAACACAACACAAGGGCAAAGAAGCACTAAGGCCCCATAAGATGCCCTGTAGTCCAAACTCTAAAGAAAAACAACTAACCTAGTAATGAAACTACAGTACTGTAGTAAATTAGTATCCTTCCACAGTTACGAAAAAAAAATATCAATATTAACCTTGAAGCATTACACCTGTAAAGAGGTAGGGCGAGTTTGCTATCCACTCTGGCAGACTATTCTACTCATTGAAAACTCTACATGGGCGAAACTGAAATTCCTAATATCAATTCATGTGAGACACTTCAAACTCTAGCTTTTTACAGTATAGTGTCCACAAACTCAAGAATCATGTTGAATCTTAAAAATCACTACAAGACAAAAGAGGATTTGTGTAAGAAAGAACTTTGAAAATCTGAAGCATATCTCCCCCAATCCTTCTTACGTCAGGCTTGCTTGGAATGGCATCGATTCTCCAGAGCTTGACTTCATATTTGCCTAGCCATTTGGATTCCTAATATTATGCAGTATATACTGTTTCCCAAGGCTTTTGGTAGCCTTGCTCCCTGGCCTACACTGGAGTAACATCCCTGGACTCAACTATGAGCTCTTGCCCAGTTACTGTGTCCTTCAGTTGCCTGCAGCAGACATCTGCCTACATTTGGAAAGAACATTCTGCATGCTCTATGTCAAATTGTGACGCTTTGCGTTTTGTGCATGGTGCAGTACTGGCGAGTCTTTAACTTGTGTAATTTGTATCAAATTGCACGTAGCCCATTTGCGTCCCTGTGCTAAAAGCATGCAGCATGCATTGGTCTTGAATCACACAGCGTGCAAGTGCTACCGGAAAAAATATGAAGCGCTGCATGTGTGCTGTAAGTGCTTGGCACACACAAGTTAAGCTCAAGAAGATTGTTTCAAATTGCAAGCAATTTGTTTGCTTCCTGTGCACTACAAGCACTCAGTGTGCATCCATTTTTGATGCAAACAGCTTGGGTGTGCTACCTGAGAGTTGCTGTCATGCTGACAACCAGTGGCTCACATTGTTTCAATTTGCATGGCACTATCCGTTTGTAAATCAACAGATTTTGCACCCATGCAGACCAGTGGCAAATTTGTCCAGGGTAGGCACTGTTGACCAACTGCTGTGGAAATCTAAAAATGTTTGAATGATCAATCAAATTAATTTGCAACTGTAAATTAGAGCTCTAGAGCTACAGCATGCCCAAATATGGGAGGACAGGTAGCTGCTGGCAACCAGGCTTGGGGTAATTGTAATCAGTAATCCTAATCGATTGCAATCAGTTACACATTTTGAAATAGTTTTAATCGTAATCGATTACTTTTGTGAAAATTGCAAAGTAAGTGCAATTGTAATTGATTCCAATGGCAAAGTATTCGCAATTGTGGTTTCATTTCTGATTACAATGAAGTTGAATTGAACAAAGAAGTAAAGTTACTAAACAATTTTTTCATTGCTTGGTCGTTCTTCCATTGGAATGACAAAATTAAATTCTTTCTTGGATGTTCCAGCTTAAACTGAGTGAGAATTGCATCCATGGGTTCAATAATCTCTACTTTGGGAGGACTGGGTTCTGTCTGGGCTTATCTAGAGCAATGTCCATGGCCTTTTTTCCAGTTGTGGGCACTGGATTGTTTTGCCTACTACATTGTTTATGTGGAAAGAATATGTAATCACAATTGCAATCATGATTGCATTGCAATGTAATCGCCATCATAATCAATTACTTTCAATTTTAGCTGTAATTGTAATCATAATCGCAATCGTAAAATATGAAGTAATCGATTACATTGAGATGTAATCGCCCCAAGCCTGCTGGCAACTCTTTCATTTCTGTGGGCAGGGAAGGTGGAGGGAGCTAGGGAAATGGGAGTGCTTTATCCCCTTTAAAAGTATTTGAATGTACATGCTACTAGTACAAATGTCTTGAATTTGAGGCAATTAAGTGTGATGTTGAGCACCCTCACTCACCTCAGATCAATGCGGGAAGAGTGATTTTTTTACCCACCTGGATAAACAACTGGAATAAAGGTATAGAAGTTTGACAACACACAATATATAATTACAGCTCTGCCTAATTTCTTGAGGAGTGTGATTGTGGAAAAAATTGTGGTGCATCTGGCAAATTTAAAACAGAAAGCCTACTTAAACTACAAAACATTTGCAAAAGGAAGGAAAAGTTTTCCATCAAAATTGGCTTGGCTACTTAAGAGATATTACAGTAGGTGTATTGAAAAACTAAAAAGTGCAACATACTGTATTGTACATACTGTAAAGTACAGTGTTTACTTAGTGCCAGTATGGGTGGTTGGGGAAAGATGTGAAATCCTGAGAATGGCCATTCTTTAAAATAAATATGTAGCCCTTCCTAAAATTCTGTTGAATACTTTCAGCATGCCAGTGATGGCTTGATTTTTTGACTGTTAAAAAGAATATACATAGCTTGAAAGCTTAACAGTTGACATTGAGGTGTGATACAATCAACTCTAAAAAATTGTGGATTCCATCTTTCAGTTTTCATTTTGTGAATTAAAATGTGGCAGTTTTTAACACTGAATGTTTTTTGTTTAATATTTCTTTTCAGAGGAGAATTTAACATCTGTTACTGGAGAAGATGAAGGAAAGGAAAGTTCACAACTCCCTCAGCATGTGCTGTCTGTTAAAATTAGCAAAGATATTCCTTTACAGGACCAGAATAATGAGTCTGCAAATCAGGAGGCCAATCAGCAGGATGTTACAGAATCAAATGAAGAAAAATTGAACAACTCCAAAAAAAGGGAATCAAGTTCTCATTCCAAGGGGTCCAGTCATGTAAAACCAGCTACTAAAAAACCAAGGAAGGCTATTTTCATTTCATATTCTCCGGACGGTGGTTTCATTGAGAGAAGGTTTGTTTGTGAGGTAGTCCGTCAATTTAAGGAAAACAATTTGGCGGAAGATATTTGGTTTGATAAAGACGAGCAAAACCTGAACTCGGCAACTTGGTTTTCACAGAGGATGGAAATGGCAGAAAAGTGCCGAGCTGCTCTCTGTATTCTGACTCAAAGTTACTTCCATTGTCCTGTCTCGGTATATGAGCTTAGAATACTGGCAGAGAGACAAAAGAGTCACAATCCTCCCAAAGTGTTTACAGTCCTCTTGGAGGAAACAGACTTGCCAAAGCAGTTTTATCCTCTAATGGATGATGGTGTCAACCTTGCCATTCCAGCATTTCACAGACTCAGCCTCTCAGAGAAAGCATCGATAGTTATTGGGAGTTTGATCGCTAAAGTGGAACCCTACGCCACTGTCAATGCGCCCTATGTTCCACCTGCAAGAGAAGATGACTTCACAGATCAATACAAGAAGAGGGATCTCTGTCGTTGGACTGTAAATGATTTGCAGAGTTGGCTCTTTGACTTAGGGATTAGGGAATTTTACCGACAGAGTTTTGTGGAAGCATTCATTGATGGCTTTCTTTTAATGTCTGTTATGGACCAAGATATGGCAGAGCACCTTAGTGTCGACAGCCGAGTGGTGCGTAAGAAACTATTGCAGCAAATCATTTCTATCCTTGAGAAAGAACAGAAACACCCAGACAGCTGGCACCTCAGAGCAAGAACTCAGAGACCAAAACCTGACAGTGTTTACATAATTTATGATCCAGCAGATGTCAGACTGGCCCAGAATTTGAAGCAAGATTTAAAGCGTAAAAATTTGTTGGTAAGGCCTTATTAGGAATCAAAGATGAAAAATTGGTTGTAGCATCATCATCATTTCTTTACTTTAAGCTCAGTAAGAAAATTGAAAAGGATGCTAACAGCCCAGTATGACTGTGCTCGCTGATATTTTTCGACGCAAGGAGGAGTCAAAGGCTCTCATATCATGCTGTACAGTACAACAGAACTGACTTCTTTAGGTTCAGTATGATAGAGTATAGTACTGTCTTTCTTTGCAATTGTGAAAGGAGTGTATTGATCTCCTTCGTATCCTATCCATCCTTGCTACCTCACCTCTGTTCTTTTCTTTCAGTATTTCCCCAAATTAAAAATTCTTACAACCGATATGGTTTGGCCCCCCCCCCCCCCATAACCTGCAACCTTTCCCTCCCCTTCCCTACTTTTAGAAAAATGCTGCCATCTCTGCTGAATCTTTCAATTCATGTCTTGTATTTCTCTTTATCACCAGGTTCTGAGTCATGAGAAGTTAGGGCAGTCTCGAGATGAGTTCCTTCAACTGAATGGTTCTCATATAGCTACTTGTAAAAATGTAGTTGTACTTCTGACAGAAGCTGCCAGCTCATCGCCGTTCGTATTTCACGAGGTACTCTTTGCTGATTGGCTGGGAAAGTCAGTAGTTTGTCTCATGTTCAAAAATGTTTGGCCAAAGTTGAGACCTTCTTTGAAAGCAATCTTGGGTAAGCCAAAGTTAATTTCCATAATTTTAAACTGGTTCTGCCAAATTATGTGTTAACAACTGTCAGTCATCATCCCAACATGCAATTGAACCTGATACTAAAATTCTTTTTTGGTACGTCCCTTTAACTTTCAAATGCAAAAAAATGAAGAGTACATGAAACATTTGATAAGGGATGTTTTGGACAGCACTGTCAGTATTATATATGCCATACCTTATTAGCTCAAACCAGGAAGTGTTGTTGGATCGCTTAATTTTGCTTTGAGGGAAGTGGAAATACTTTTATAACATAAGGCAGTTTCTCATCAGTTGTTATCAAATTATTTCTTTCACTGTTGCAATAAGATGTGCTTTAATAGAAGGTTGTTGTATCCTATAGCCTGAATGGTAGGCCCAATGTTGCCTTTTAGGGTTTATTGCAATAGGCATAGTATACTTAATCACTTACACCAGAAGTTTCAAAAAATTTTGGCACAAAATAAAGTAGAAAAAAATTATAATGAAAAATTATGTTAACCTTTTCAAAGAAATGCAATCACTGTAGTTGGTTGGATCATGCACAATTGTTAAAATTTCTCATTGAAAGAAACTGAAACATTTGTATCAATCCAAAGACACTTCTCATCAGTTGCTATTAAATGATTCCACTTCGCATTTGTCTATATGGTGTACTGAGGTCATCCTTAGTTAAGATCTGAAGGCTATGCTAGGACTGACGTTGCTGTTTACAGCTCCTTTCTGTAGACATGGTGTATTTAATCATTTACACCAGAATTTTTTAACATTTTGACCCATAATTTTGAATGGTTGCAAAGTAGGTAATATTTCCTTAAAAATAACGACTCTTTTTTCAGCAAAATGCATTCACTAGTTTGTTTTACTTACCACCCTTTTTTAATTTTGGACCCTGACCTGTCATTTTGTTTCCCTTCAGGTGATAGCATGGCTATAGACTTCGAGAGTAAAATGTACAGTGAAAGCATTGACATACTGGAGCATCACATCAAACCCCTGAAGAAGGTACCTGGGGTCGTCCTGGAGCAGAGCTACCTCAACAGGATGACTGAGGGCCTCAGACCACTACAGCTTTTGACATCTATTTCAGGTTTGAGAAATTATATTGTTTAATGGACTTAAAGGATAATTTTGTAGGGTACGGCTGTATCAGGAAATCAAAACAGATATATGGTGCAGACATAGACTTATATAAATGGACAGAGCATGTAACGTGTACGTCCTATCTGTAGATTGTCGCCATAGACTAGGACTAAAAAAGCGCACCAAGATGTCCGCCGTGAACCTATAAATCGTCTGATTTGCTAATGACTCTGTAGTATTTTAAGCAAAAGTTTAACTTGAATGGGAAACAATATCATATTCCTGCAATAAGTGAAGTGATTTTGACCTTACCTTGCCATATTTTAAAAATATTTCAACTTTCTTGCAAAATATGGGAATATGCTTGAGCAATGTGGTGGAGCTTGGAAGTTGCACATGTTTGTTCTATGTGTGCCCATGTTTTGTGGGCAGTAGATGAAATCTGCTTAACATTGCATCAACATTGGAAAATAGAAGACCCTCTTCTAGTAGGTTAAGTTTAGTTGTATCTTTAACAATATCACCATTTTATCCTGATATTCAGGATCGTGTAGTTTCGATGCAATTCCCCTACTGACAGTGTGGGACAAGTAAAAAAGGTCACTCTGGCAAGTGCACTGCTTATATTTCAAACATCTGGGCAATTATCCTGACACAGTCTCCTCCATAAAGGAGATTAAAAGCATGAAAGATGGACTTGTAAGACTTAGAAAACAGTCAGCCCAATGGACAGGACAAATAAAAAAAAGAGTGGGTGAAGCTTGGCATCATGTTTACACTTTGGCCCATGGCCTAGGTTGGAAAGAAGGGCACCTGCCTGGGAAGTTTTCTCCCACTTCAAAAGTTTGAGTGAGGAAAGCGTACTTCCCAAAATAATCCCAGGTAACATCTGAAAAATGCAATGTCAGTAAACAGGATTTGCAACTTTTTTTAATTACAGCAAGGAAAAGTCTAAGCAATAATTTAATTGCAACTATGTTTTTGGGAAGAGCTACTCATGGGGATCCCTAACTTTATTGTTCCAGATTGGTCCATTAAGCTCCTTTCCCCTTACTGTACCCTTTTTCAACTTCTTCAGTTGGGTTTGCACCATAATTTAGTGGACCGGCCGTACCAAGGAGAGCACTTCTCAACTCTACTAACACAGTTGTTTGTTGGTGAAGTGCTACCATCTCAGTTTAGTTGAAGAAAGCATTCTGTAAAACCCAGGATTTTAGGGAGTCCCGAAGACAGATGGGGCACAGCTCTCTTCCTGTATGTAGTGTGCTATGCAGCTGTGTTTCCTCAAACCCCCCTCCCTTTTGATGAAGCTAGGGTGCTGTACCATAGAGCAAAATGTTGTCATGAAGAAGTCTTGGTGATGCTGCACCACTGTTACAGCCATTCCACCACATTCAGGATTCTTTCCACCACGTTCTGAGACTGGTTGTAAAGTCCTGAATAGACTCAATAGTATGGGCCTGTGAAAACAAACAATGCTTGCCCACCTCCTGTGTGCTATAGGGACAGTGCACCTTCAGTAGTTGACACTTGCTAATAATACTCATTTAAGTGTTATAGATAAATGACTCTGTATTCAGGCATTTCTCAAAAAATTAGTCTTGGTATCTTAATGGGGTTTTTTTTTGAATAATGTTATTAAATCTTAGTGTGGAGAGTTTCAATTTATATTGTCATACAGTAAATGAGAACAGTACAAGCACTGTTTTAATGTGATTTCATTCAAAAAGTGGCACTCCTGAGGTATTGCTTTCCATATTTCAATTTTGTCTTCAGGTTGGTGTAAAAGTAGGAAGTGATGTTTTTTTTTTTTTTCTAAATAATGCATACAATAAATTTTGATGCCATTTAAAGCTCAATAATCAGTAGTTATGATTTCTAGCTACCCTAAACCATAAAAGTGCCAGTTGTGGATGAGTGTTGTCTTTAGGGTGGCTCCATTATTGGCCAAAATTTTCACATGTTGAGTTGTTAAAAGAGGTTACGCATTCATTATGACCACATATTTTAAAAATAGAATTCCCAGGAACTAATAAACATATGTCCAGGCTTTCATTGCCTTGTGTGCTCAAAGCTTAAAAATGAAGTATTTGTGCATGTGTACAATATAGTGCATTTGGAATTGGAATTGGTGGTCTTTGTATTTCTGAAGTGAGCTCTCTATTTGATACAACCTCAAGTCATGTTTAAAAAAGTTATCTCTGAGTCTTCACTGATTTTCATAATTAGGGACAGATTTGTTATCTGAGAAGAATACAATTGATTTAATATGAGAGCAAGTATTGTGTCTCCAGTTGTGAATGCATACACATCCTTCTCTCTATAACCTGACAAATTTTTACAAATGCACTGACGAAAATCTGTAAGGACTGGAAGTCCGCAAAAGTGTAAGTACTGTAGACTGTCAGTCATGATCGCATTTGTCAAGAACAAATAGATAGGATGGCACTAGCTACTGGCTATTGGTAGTTTTGTTGCTGGTCACACAAAATATTTCCTGGTCTACAACAGTGTAATGTATGTAGTTAGATGAGGTTTTACAGCTCAGTGTCTACTCTACCTGTATGTACAGTATACACTGTTATAAAATTCAAATGGTTCAGTGGACTAGCTTTTCAAATTCTTACAGACCAGTTGGAAAAATTGTCCCGAAGTCTCCTGCTAAAGCAAACCCTGGAATATATACTGTACTCCCACAAAGTCTAGGAACAGCATCTAGTTCATTGATTATGAGTTAAGAGCTCCTTGTGAATTTTTTGTCCAAACTTTTATGCAGAATATGATTTTAGGTTGTGTAGGGGCACAATTAAAACTTGAAAGGCTGTGGGGCTTTTTCAGGGGGACAGGAGTGTAAAGGCAAGCAAGACACACTGACTTAAAAAAAGGTCACAGTCACACTCAACTTTAGGTAGTATCTTTGAACTTAGGTTCTTAAAAACTTAATTTCATCTTGAATCTGTGAATATAATTGTCTCTTTCCTACAGGATCAACCTGGTATGGTGGAAATGACATGGTGCAGCCTAGAGTGTACATCAGCTACCAATGGGATGCCCAGAATAAGGTGGCAGAAATCAGACGAATGCTGGAGAGTCATGCCATTCCTTGTTTCGCTGATTCAAGCTCCACTATATCACAGACACAAAGGGGAAACAGCAGTAGCAGTCTCCGAGGGGGCATCTCCCACCTCAACAATCAGTCTTCTGTACCCAGCGAGGGTTTGCAGGTACATCTCCAACGTAATATGAAGTCATCTGCCATTGTGCTATGTTGTATCACCCCACGTTATCTCCAGTCTGAAAATTGCTTGAAAGATATCATTTTTGCAGAGTCCTTGGGTAAGCCCATTGTTCCCGTCCTCTTGAGGTTCGTAGCTTGGCCACCAGATGTGGGGCCTTCATCGGTGAAAAAAATATTAGCCCGCACAACTACAGTAGACTTTAGCAATGACAAGTTGTATAAGCAGAACTTTCACCTTCTTCTGGATAAATTGAGAAAGTATTTAAGTGGAAGGAAATAGAACTATAACTTCCAGAATAAGGTTTAAAGGCAAAGCCCAGGATGGACCAAATTCATGTTTGATGTGTCAAAGGTCAAAAGCAGTGCCCCCAAACTTATTTTGAAGCAACACCTTAATATCACAATTTTCCTCTTATTTCACTTCAAAATATCTTTTATTATGTTTTAAAACTTCAGTTGTGCATTATTCAATGTAGAACCAGCAGTTACTTCAAGTGATTTTCACATTTGAAGAGAAAATTTTTTGTCACATGACTCTCAACAGCCAATCATGAAACAGGACAGTCTACTACTGTGCTCTACTTCAAGTTGGGGTGACTGCTCTTGCCCTTTAAAGAAGAGCATAAAATAGTAAGCATGCTGTGCAAAATTCCAGCCACACCAGCCAGTGATGGCAGTTGTCGCATGCAATGATACTTGTTGACTGGCATAAAAAGCAAATCAACAGTCTTCTGTACATGCCAGCATAAAATTCCATGAAAATTCCCATTTAAAATGTCCTCAAAATCATGGAAATACATACTTTCGCAATGTTAAACAACCCATATTTTTCACCACCGGTCATATGATGGATGAAAAGGATTCGTCAGTCACAAACTGTCCCTAATATTGCCAGCAAAACTTTCTAAAAGACCCCTTCTACCCATAGACAGTGTTACAGCTATGAGCATCATGAGTAAGTCTTGACCTTCACTGGTTTGTGCACACTGCACAAACAGCCATCTCTCAGAATCCTCTGGTGGAGCTGGAACCCTGTTACTGTGTGAATGGTAATAGCAACAGAAGTTTACCCATTTCCCACAAAAAGTGAATTTGAAGCTTGCAAGTTTGATGCCACAGAGTCACATTTCTGACTGATGTCTTTTTTTTCTTTTCTCCTATATTTTTCCTCCTCATCCTTTTGACCTTGGATTAAGACCAAACATGGGAAATGCCTTAAAAATTTGACAGAATGCTTAGAATTCGTTTGTCTTTAACCTATAATACATAAATTTTGTCTGAGACTATTCTTTTAGAAGTTGTTCGTAAGCTGAACAATTGTGATAAAAGAATCTGAAATGTGCCTTCTGTGGTGTGACCTTTGTGTGGGGTCATAGTTTTCCCTTTCTATTCAACTTTAGTCGGGAAAAACTTTTGTATTTTTATCAAGTAATTACTAATTAGGCAGCATTATTACCAGCATTTTAATTTTATTGTCTTGAAAGGTATTGAATACACATGGTCAAGTCATTGTCCTAGCCAACCACACAGTACCCGAGTTTGCTTATTTTAAGAATTTGCTTTTCTTTATTGTCTGACCATCTGGCCGTTATTTCAGTTTAGATCTGTTTATTGGTTTTGATGAAAAGAGAAACCTATGCATTCATGATGGCGTGCGTGTGTATGTATGTGTGTATGTGCGTGTGTATGTGTGTGTGTGTATGTGTATGTGTGTGTAGGTGGGGGTTTGTCTTTGTGTAAAACAGAGGACCTAAACAATAGACTTCCAGGTCCTCGGTAGTAAATTCAAAAGATTTCTCAAGTCCTCGGTTGTCTAACAATAGACAGTCTATTGTGAAGGTTAGGGTTAAGTAGGCAGACACAATGGAGATAACAATGAAGTCCTCAGTTGTGTGTAAAAACACGACTGTATGTGTGTGTGTTTGTGACACTTTGCTTGTTTACACAATATCTTGAGAAGGGAAGATCTGACAGTTCTCAAACTTCGTACACAGATACCCCGTACTAAGAGGAAGAACCCTATTTATTTTGGTTGTGGTCAAAGGTCATCTGGGGTCACAGGGGGTCAAACACCAAAATCCTTGTTTACACAATATCTCAAGTTAGGAAACTTGGATTAATTTCAAACGTGATATGTCGATGCGTTATGATGTAAAGAAGAACCCTATTGATTTTGGTGGAGGTCAAAGGTCATTTGGGGTCACATGGGGTCAAACCCCAAAATCCTTGTTTACACGATATCTCATGGTAGGAAACTTGCATTAATTTCAAACTTGATATGTTGATGGGTTATGATGTAAGGAAGAACCCTATTGATTTTGGTGGAGATCAAAGGTCATTTGGGGTCACATGGGGTCAAACCCAGAAATCCTTGTTTACACGATATCTCATGGTAGGGAACTTGGATTAATTTCAAACTTGATATGTTGATGCGTTATGATGTAAGGAAGAACTCTATTGATTTTGGTGGAGGTCAAAGGTCATTTGGGGTCACATGGGGTCAAACCCCAAAATCCTTGTTTACACGATATCTCATGGTAGGAAACTTGGGATTAATTTTTAACTTGATGTGTTGATGCATTATGATGTAAGAAAGAACCAAATTAATTTTGGTGGAGGTCAAAGGTCATTTGGGGTCACATGGGGTCAAACCCTGAAATCCTTGTTTACACTATATCTCAATGTAGGAAACTTGGATTCATTTCAAACTTGATATGTTGATGCATTATGATGTGAGGAAGAACCCACTTAATTTTGGTGGAGGTCAAAGGTCATTTGGGGTCACATGGGGTCAAACCCAGAAATCCTTGTTTACATGATACATCATGGTAGGAAACTTGGATTAATTTCAAACTTGATATATTGATGCGTTATGATGTAAAGAAGAATCCTATTTATTTTGTTGGAGATTAAAGGGCATTTGGCGTCAGAAGGGGACAAATCCTGAAAACCTCTTTCTGGTTGTTGTACTAGTTATATCAGAGAATTTATTTCATTTGTGACTGATGTACAGCAGTTTAGCATAATGGCTCTGTAATTCCCCTCCTATAATGTATAATGTATTTCTGCCTCTAGATTTTGGCAGCCTATCTGTAGGTTATTGTCATGTAGTGTTATTAAATGTAATAATTATAATAAAGGAAAGTGATTTGTATTCAATATTGCTAGAGCAGGGAGGGAATATTACCTCATTTTCAAAACAGATAAAAAAATTGGGGGACACTTTTCCTTTGTACTCCCAGGGATTTCCTTCCATGATTATATATTAATGCTACTAGGGTGGTTTCGTCAATCTGGAAAAGGTTGTGATATCATACACAAAAATATGATGAAATGCAAAGAATCTTCATGTTAGGGAATAAATATGTTTGCAAAAAGTTAATATTGCGTTTAAAGGGCACCAACGTGACAAATGGAAAAAAAACAGTTGTCCCAGCTGTTAACAAACTACCAGTTTCAACAATAAACCACAAATATGGCTTCGTCTTCAAAAAATGTGGTCCATCAGAAGAGTTATAAAAGTTGCATTTTGAATTTTTGAATATATAGGTGAATGGATTTTTCAGCAACAAACAGCTGGATTGCTATTCATCAAAGACTTACTTCTTAAAATGAGGCTTGCTGCCTTTCTATTTACTTTGAATAATATTTCACTCTTGAGTAAAAAATGTTGGTTTTGAAAATATGGATGTTTTCTGTAATTAACAAAATGCAACATTTCCTTTTTAGAAGCCTAAACATGAAAAAAATGTAGCATGCTGCTAGAACTGAATCAGAAGTTTTAGCCAATGTTACCTGGGAAAAAGGCATTTTCTCGGGTGAAGCTTGTCCCTGTGATTACGGCAGGTGAGTTACCCCCATTTAAACCAACCTTGTTCTATTGAGCAAATAGTCTTTGAAGAGGGCAAATGTCTTTAACCTTATTGATCTCAAGATACCTGAACAGGAAATCCTCTGATAAATTCTGGATTATTAGTTGCCAGCTTGAGATGGCCAACACTTGCTATTCGCTTCTATCGTCATGGTATGACACAAATCTGCCATGTTGGAGGAAAATCATGCCAAGTACTCACGGATCTTGACTGAACACACTACGCAGTGAGCACTGTCGTATATGTGGTGTGTATACGGTCAAGTGTGCCTAGTGTGGTCAACTGTGTAGGTACATGTACTCTAACTGGAGAGTACTATTGCATCATATGAAAAGTCTCTGTACTGCTATTATGACATAAAATTAGTTAAGAACCCCTCCCACATATGGGTATTAAGCCCTTTTCCAAATTATCGCAGTTAGAAAGGATTATGAAATAGCTTTGTTGGTTGTGGTACCAAAACCCGAATACCCTTTTTGCTTGCTATTTGGGAATAAGTATAATATGTCATTGGTCCATTATTACATACCAATTGTCTTAATAAACATTACTTGCAGAATCATTCATTTTTCTTCCTTTCAAGCTTATTTTGCATGATTTGTAATTCATATATTTTTTTATTAACTTATGGATATATCAAATTATACATGAGTTACTCATAATGTATTTTGTACAAACATAAAACTCTCACCCATGGCTATAAAGCCTTTTTTCAAATAGCATGCACAAATGAGTTTTGATAGGCGGTCTTCAGATTGCATTTACTCTGGCCAATCTCTACCCCTCAATCCTTTGTGTTGCTACTTGGAAAAGAGTAGGATAAGAGTTGAGAAGAAAAAACAATCTGAAAGGTAGGTAGAAGATTAGATTACGTAAAAAGTTACTTGATTCTCATCACTGGCCCAGCCAATTTTGGTTGGATTTTTCTCAACTGGATTCTTTTTTTTTAATTTCTCATTCAAATAGCTTGCCCCAACTTACTCCATTCGACCCAGTTAGTCACACATGCAACCAACTTGGCTGGCTTGACATTACCACTCTGGAAATAGGGCCAGGGAAAGCACACATAGAAAAATTGATTTGTAATAAAAAAAAAAATAGGAAATAAAAAAGGATCGAGCAACAGATGTTTTAAGAAGTCAGTAATGAGAATTGAGTTCTTTTTTGAGTGGCCTTAGGTGGAAATATTACTTAAAATGTTGCAATATAGTGGGTCCTAGTAAATCAGAAGCTTTTTTTCTGCGACATTGTAAAACAGTAACAAAAGGTATCCATCCGTCCAGTGTTACATACCAAAGGTCTTAATGCACAGTACTTACAGAAACATTTTATTCTTGTATAAATCAAACGTATTTGCATGATTTAAATGGCATTTATTTTTCATAAATATGTGAATGTAAATTAGCAAGATGAAGTGTTCCAGATAGGAGTAATTCGTTGAATAGGCTGTTTCTTGATGCTTCAAGTTTTGTGACTGGATAGATTACTCCTCAATACAGTGTATAAAAATGTCCTTGAGTTGTAATGAACTTTTATACCAACATGTATGCCTTGAAAAGTGTAAACATTAATCTGTTTTGCAGAACAATATATTCCAGCTATTTAACTTGAAAAGGACAAAATCACCAATTTTTTCTTTTTTTTATTTTTTAAATATTGTCAGTAGATGTGGAGATACTGATGAATGGAAACAATAAAAATCAAATTTGTTGTGAGACTCCATCAAGTTTTTAATTATATCAGGTCGAGTATTTACATAATCAAAACAAAGTAAGATACGTAAACACATTTTTCATAAGTTTGTCATCAGTGATTTGCAGTGTTAATATCTAATGTTTCAAATGTTTTCATCATTTTGTTTAAAAAAGGCAGAAACCATGTAGCAAAACTACATGTTAAAAGATTTTTTTACTTCCTTAGATGGAGATGGGAAAGATTGGGGGGAGGTCTGTTTTGACCTTTTTGTTGCAGTGAGAAGGGTGTGTGGAAGGGCATTTTAGATGGGCATTGCCCACTGTTTAACAAGAAATTTAATAACTGGCTAAGGATAACTTTAATCCCTAACCTAATCCCTAATGGGAACAAAGAATACAAGAGATACAATACAATGGCAACAGCCAATCAAGAAACACCTTGTTAAACCCATTTTTGTTGGCATTTCGTGTGAAGGTTTCTGTTTTGAATGGGGTTGCAGTATATTGAAAAATAACACTGAATGTTGTTGTGACACACCATTTAGTTTCTGTTCAGTTTTTAAAATTGGAAGTGAAAGTTCTTCATTTATAATCTGAGGAAAGTAAGATACATTACAGATTCTGTCTTGACAGTGATCAGCAATATGATTTTTTTCTATGTATATATTGTATTGAAAAGAAAAAGTGTAATCTTGCAGCAAATTTACATCATCCAAAGGTGGTGATTGTTTGGGCTTGACAAGAGCTTTTTTGCTTCATTTGCATATTTTTTTTCGTTTCTTATGACTGGAATTACTTTAATCCAAAGATTTTGCACCTATTGAAAAAACAACATTTTATTTAAGAGCAAGTTTTAAAATCAGTATTTTAAAACCAGGTATTGTTCATCATTGTATTTTTGTGTCTGCTAAGATTTAATTTGTGTGGCAGTCCTTGTAGTAGTTGACTGAATGATATTCCCTATTAGAAACCCAAAATCATTGCTGTGCTGTTGTTATCAAAAAGATAGTAATTTGAAATATGTACATAGTTAAGTTTTTGGAGGGGGGATCCCTCAAATTTGGATAAATTTCCTCGTAAAATTAGAATCAGATTTAACTTGAGAGAGTCTGGACAAATTTCATAACAGGTCTTTAGCCAGTTCTAATGCACAGGTTTGGTGTGCCAAGAAGAGGTTAAATTTTCCAGAACCAAATTTTCAATTAGGGTTAGCTAGACAAAGATAGATTAGGCAAGAAATAGCAACAGATTAAATATTCCAGAACCAAATTTCCAATCAGCGTTGCTAGATAGAAAGTATCACATACTCCCACTGTGGACTGTGGACACTTGGAATGCACCTTCCGATATCCTAAAGTTACATTGCAAGGTTAGGAAATGTTTCCTTTTCAGTTTTTTTTTTTTATTTATGCTGTCCTTATGTAGTGTGAATAAATATTGTGTAGATTGACAATCAAAGTAAATTTGTGCACTAACAGCCTTTTGTGACTGCCATGGTGCAATATTGAATACAAATTTTGATGAAAAAGTTTTACTAAATTTTGTCACTTTTTAGGGAGAAAAAAAAAGTCTGTCAAATTTTCAACAAAAAATTCTTTTTCTTTAAAAAATGATGTACATATTGCAATTTCAAACTGAAAGGTATTCATTTGTTATATTCCACAAAAATAACGCATATTGAGTAATTTGAATTTTTGTTTTGTGTGGCAATCCTCCATGTGTATTCACTTAACTTCTGAATGTATTTTCAAATAATATTTAATACATACTTGCAAAATTCTCATTGATCCTATCTAAGGTGTGGTGTTCTTAAGCTGTTAAGTAGAAAGAATTAAATCGGATAGCAGAGGATATTTCTCTCTAATACGGCATGTGACAGAAGGAAATGGAGCATCATGTCATTAGTTGGAAAAGGATATGAATAGCATCAGAGGCACAATGCATTTTTGCATTCTAGCTTTCTGATATTTCAAAAATATGTTTAGGTAGAGGGGAAAGGTTCCTCTTAAGCCATAGGTAATCTTTGCACAAATACTGCCAGTGTATTTATGAGTTGCCTCTTGAGACCAGTCCTTAGGTCTAAAGTTTGTCGGAATGTCCTCTAGTTTGAGTATTCAATGGAGAAGTGGCAGAAAATGGAGGGAATTCATTATCTTTTCCACAAAGGGTATGACCAAGCATTATCTAAGTCAGGTTCTACTACCAGATGGCACGCAAAATGTTGAACAAATTATAGGAATAAAAACCGAGACATAATTGCTCCTTAGACGACGAAATATTGCATGAAAAACTAAGAACACTGAGATAAGATTCATTACTCATGTCCTAGCTGGAAAGGGAAACTGGATGGCGCTAGAATATTTTGTTTTATTTTAAGGCATGTGTCCTACATTGCAACTCAGCGAGCCTCAGTGACGGGAGTATTCGACTATTCCGTTTTGAGCTGAATGAGCACGAAACAGGATACAGAAATGCATGTGATCATGCTTCTTATAATTACCTAACTTAAGCTATCCGTCAGTTGATTAGAGGGCAAGATTGATGATAGGGGCCGGAGGTCATGGGATAACTTGCTCGGGATAAGAATTTATCCTTTGGCAAATTTCCTACAAGACCCAATAATGAGACAAGCTCGTCAGAAAATCGTGTAGATAGCCAGCCAACTGAAGTTGTAGCTGTTTTCTTTAAGTGATTAAAAGTAATTATTGCCGTCGTCTATTCCACCCTATCTATTTTTGCTGTTTTTCAATTATTTTATGAAGTTTTATTCTGCGAATGGGACATGCCCCCCCCCCCCCCGATCCGTATCATCTGGGAGGATGGTTCACGGTAGACGAGGGATGCATTAGACTCTAAAAACATTCTCCCCAAACTGTTCAGCGGCAGTGTACAATTTCGCATGATTCATATGTCCAAAACATGACGAGAAGGCCCGGCTATCTGAGGGGTCTAATTTTTCAAAATTTTCTCTACGCTCCGGGGCCAGCTAATGGTGGCGCTCCGCTTAGATAATTTTTTTTATGGTAGAATATCGTTTTGTGGCCAAGAAAAAGCCGCAAAATAGAATTCTCCCCTTCGCCTATACCGATCGATGCTCTTTTATTTTGAATCCTAAAAGTATGTAAGTTTAATGACAAGTTTTACTTCGAAAGATAGCCTAAATGGCATAAGGTTTAATGTAAAAGAACAAAAGATTCAGTTTTATCCACATGAACCACCACAATTAAACTTTTAACACTGTTCCTGTCAAAGTCGAAAATCTTGCACCATTTTGCATCTAGGCTCCTTAGACCCTTTCCCCAGGCTCAACATACTGCAATCTCCCCTTCAGAGAAATCCTACATATGCCACTGGTTCTGGTGTGAAGAGTCCAAAACTTTCCTTTAATCCTTATTTATCTCTTTATTTTATTTTTTTATTTTATAAATCTACAGTAATTATTTGCGGTGTACGCCGCCACATAACAACATGTGAACACAATGAGGCAAAAAAGAAGAACTTAGTAAAAGAGCACCGTCGTCCCTAGAAAGGAACGGTACTCTTTTTAGTAAGAGTCACGGGCGCCCTCTATTTGTAAGAGTTACCGTGGCGCTGTTAGTCTTTTTACCCAAAGATATTATAAACCAACATAGATACCAAACTTAAAATGGCGCGGTGACTCCTCACGGAGGCCGAATCGGAGGGGCGGAAGTGCTGATCACTGATCAGTCGTTTTGAAAGCTAATTGTAAATTGATATCATCCGGTGGTATAAATACGTGTGATTTTGAAACATTGCAATTCTTACAAGCACCGTTCTTCAATAAATTACACTTACATGAAACAGTTTTAGGTTTCTTTGTCAGCCTTTTACTTAAGAACATTTGAACATTAACGCACAACGACTGGTTCGAAGTTCATTGGCATACTGATTGGTCAGTTTCTATGGTATCTTTACAAGCACACATCTATACACGCATTTACATTCTTACGCGCTTCCAACGAAAAATCAACCACTGCGTTCATTTTCCCAGCACGCAGAAGTGCGCGTCTCTTTTACTCCGGACTATTCACAGAAAAGTATTTTGCGCGTATATAACTCGTTTTGAAAGACATCGCGTCACAATGGAATTTTCTGTCATGTATCAATAGTTATGCACGCAGATCACCGAATAGAACTGTGCGCATGTCCAATAAACACTTCCGCCCCTCCGATTGAGCCTCCGTGAGGAGTCAGCGCGTCTAACAGTGTAGGGATAGGAGTTTGGTATCTACGTTTATAATATCTTTGTTTTTACCAGACGGTTGTTTCAAGCAATAACGAGGTAATACTGTGGTGGTAGAGGTGGTTTGGAGTGCCTTGCACACTACGGGTCCACATATCAAACAGTGCTGGAACCACTTGGAAATTGTCCGTTAGCATAGCTGTTCACAGTGATGATACCGAAATGGTTTAACTCGGTGACTTGGAGTTTGTAAATTTGATTATCCGTTTCAGTTATTTAGTTAGATAGACAGATGAGAATTAACGACACACCAACACGAATGTGTCATATAGTGTTAGCCAACTCGATAAAAAGTTCGAAGTTTGAATATATTTTCAAGTATGGTTCATGCTTGGCTTCCCTTTTGCCGTCTTTGACATATTCTACACCCCCCCCCCCCCAGCCCACAGGGGCGATTGTCCGTTTCAGAAAGTTGTCCAACTGGTACACTTAGGAAGTCACAGCTTTGCTCGGTTCAGCTCTCTAGATGTAATGAAATACGTCCTTACCCTCTTTGGCAAAGTCTGGGTATGTTTCGACCCATTTTGTTACAACTGTCTGCCTAAAATATAACAATATTATGGACTTTGCTCCAAATTGTACAACTTTCTGACCAAAATGTAACAACGTCAAGATTCTCATCAGACGATATTGGAAAAGTCCAGTATTGCCGCGTTATTATTTTAGATGCCATAACTTAACCAAACAAGGTCGGATCAGACTGGAAGTTGCATCATTCAATAAATCATGACATACTCCATCTTTGCTGATTTTCCAAATATTTCTTAAAACTTACCTCTTTACTAGCTATTCCTACTAGTTTTGTTTACTGTTAAGTGTTTTGATGGCTTTGATTTAGCGCTATGTAAGCACCAGTCATTATTATTATTATACTCTCATTTGCATGACGTCTATTCGTCAGATTTGAATGTGTTTAGGGGCGATGGGCAGTGTTCAACGAGAAATTACCCTTAGCTCCTAACCTAATCCCTAACCCTAACAAAGAATACAGGCGATAAAATACAATGAAATCATCCAATCAAGAAAGTCCTTGTTAAACAGGACGCATGAGCCGGGTGTTTCTACTGTTTGAATTGCTGTTGAGAATGGCAATAAAGAGATGAAAGATGCACTTAACTTGTTAAGCTTTATCGGAAAATTTCAGAATGGGGGAGAGGAGGCTAATTTGTATAACAGATGCATCTTCCAACTTTTATGAAACGCCATCACCATCGGCAAGCAGAGTTCCAAGTAAGTTTTGCCAAAAAAAAAAAAAGAAAAGAAAAAAAAAAGGCAATTACCGTACTGTCCGGCTGTCCAGCTGTCGGGTAATATTTTATAAGTCGCGCGTACATAACGTCTTCGACACCCTGCTAAATACTACAAATCCTACTGTAAGAATAGTGTTAAGGAATTAAACACTTTCCCTTTTTTTGACACCACTTTGAAAATACTTTTACCATAAGCACGTTTAGGAATTACACCAATAATATTTCAGAATTAAACGAAAAATGTTGAGGAATTATGCTTAGGAATGAAATTCATAAGGAAATTAATAGCCAACACACAATGTTAATGAAGTAAACACAAAAATCCTTAGGAATTAAACATGTGTGTTTAGCATTGCAGCATTTTTGCGATGTGAGGGAGAAAATGATTTCACGTTTTCAGAGTGTAACCCTTTTGTCACCTGTAAAGCTGACCTCAATTATAGTATTTTGAAGTCGAACTTTTTTGTATTCTCCGAGGTCATATCCCTTACCTCTCATCTCAAACACTTAGTACACAGACTACTTGTAATTAAATGTAATATTTTTACACGGATCATTTAATACAGTCAAATACTGCTTTCAAATCTTAAGACTGGTAATGAGCTTTATTGATTGATTCGTGAGGTTATATTTTAATGAACTACAATTAAAAATATTCAGCGTGTAATTACTGTTCAGCTGTTATAGTTTTTACTTCTGATATAACTTTTATTACAGTTTTCAATTTTATGGTGGCACATTTAAATACCTTCGCCATCATACCGGTGTACATTTTGTTTTAGTGTATGCTCACTTCGTTGCCAGCGAATCGCCAACGCATTATAACCAATTCGGAAACTTGTTTTTAGGCCAATTAAGTTCCGGTCGCAACGAAATGATCAGGTTAAGTAGTCTTGCAAAACAATCGTAGCATTATATGTCAGTGTGCCGATTGCCTAAAATAGCTTCCGATATTATTCATTCCTCATATCTATAAATTATTACCACGCGGTATTAAGAATTTATCTGTGCAACCTTAGCTGACCGCAAATTTCCTAAGAAAAGCGGCGAACTACCTGTCCCGAGCTATTGTTCAACTCTAGACCCTAACGTGAAATGGTAGATTTCCTCATCTCCAACAGTTTCAATAATTCTTTGAACGAAAGTTTCTTCAAGTCTTTCCTTCCCAACAATGTCTTAAAATTTCTCACCAGGGGCCGCATTCAGCATATTTCTCTACAGATTTATTTTGAATTTGAATTTAAATTTGAATTTACTTTGAATTTGAGTTTCGTAATCAAAACTTGTTAAAAAAAACAGAGTGCCGAAGTTCATATTAGACAGAAAGTACTGTACTGAGAGTGTTTTGATTACACATTTGGGTTTTATCTACTTTCCTTGGAGCAATAAACTGAAAATTTTGTCTGGATGAGGATGAATTTTAGGCAGTTGTGGGAGGGGCTTAAGTAAGTAGGTTAGGAGAATCGTATATGTTTGGGTGAAAGGACCAGGCCTTAAACTCTTTGGATGGCCACCGTTGTGACTTGTGTAATGAAAAGCAAGAGGCAAAATCTCAATGTATGTATTTTCATCAGTCAGTCCGAATAACGAAAATCTTCGGCATCATCAGTTATAGTTTATACCGCTAGAAGTGCAGGTGTCACATAACCAGTACATTCTTGAACTGGGATAGCCTGCAGCTGTGGCTAGTTACCCTGCGCCCGTGGAAACAGGAACAGGAAATATTTGAAAAATATTTGAACAAAGTTGAAGTGATAGTTTGGGAAAATCCTTACATACTTTTTCTAGACAAGGACTTCTCAATCTTTTAAAAAATGTTATGGGAAAACAAAACGCATTAGAAAACCTCTGCACGCTTCCCAAACAACCAGTCACGTGTCTCCTTGTTAAAAATGTAGAAGTCAAAAGAGGATAATGACGTCTTCCTCTTATCTTATGTTACTGCAAATAAAAATATAAACGGAAAAACATTTGCTTGTAACTACAGCGGGCCTGTCGATGTGGTATATAGGGACAAGTCAGGTGCCTAGGTAAGCGGTGCTATTTACGCCTTTGGATGTAATACGTGGCGAGCAGCTCTTTATTTGTCGAGGAATAATGTTCACCCTAAGTTTGTTAATGAATGTACAGTAGCAAGCTACTGCTTACCTTATAAAAATAACGTGAGTCATCTATGAGACAGGCAGACGCCGGTAGACTGGCGCCTACCTGATATCTTGACAAGTCGATGAGCAAAACGTGACTCTTATCTGTCTGACACGTGATAAAATTTACCTGTCGTGGAACAGCTTGCCTTTCCCACCAATCTGCATTCTTCCCTACAGTTGACTCTATGATTAAATTGTCACTCACATGGGATAAAAAAAAGTTCGACGTTTGAATATTAATTAGTCAAATGCCTTCAGTTTGACCACTACATGAAAGTCATCTATTTTTATTTATTTTTTTTTTTTGTCAACATGAACCCTTTCTCGCCAGCCAGAAATTTTAACACAATGTTACTTTTTGGTTTTCCCCGCTATAGCATATTTAAAGAATGATGTGCTATGGTATGAATAGAAGTGGCTTTTGAAACAGAAAATAAAAAATCGACGTAGTAATTTTGGAGTAAAAGGTGAAAAACCGGAGAGGAATGCAATGAAATGAAATAGCCAAATAGGGTAGAACATTTTTATTCATCCGCTTGAATGATCCCGTCGCCAGAAATTCTTACATGGGACCAGGAAACCTCGACAAAGATGTCTTTTCGTCAACTCTTGTTTTTCAAGTGACTTTTATCCGTTGCCGTGTGTGTTTCTAATCAGGTAAAAGGTTCTGAAAAAGACAATGAATCGCGAAAAGAAAAGGGAGGAACGCTTCTGATAACTGAAAAAGATTTCGCTTGTTTTACCAAAACATTGTAAAAGTGGGTCTTTTTTAGAAGAAAACTGGAATATTTAACTCTGACAAAACTCTGGAACTCTGGCAAAGTAAGAAAAATCTCGGTCTTTGTTAAAAAGCTTGCTCCTCAAATGAGAAAAACCAATTTTACTATCGGACGCCTGAGGGTTGTTGTGATTGTTAGTTTGCTCTCGGATTCCCAAGTTGAAAATCACTGCATGCAAGATCTGCATGATGGCTCACCTACAGGTGGGAATGTCCCAACACCGTGGGTCAAGCCCCCAAAGGCGGAAAAGCGCTAGAAACCTTCTCGCATGTGAAGGGTTGAACCGCGAACGTAAAAATTACGATCCTTTTAAAACCTTTACCTGAAATCCGGTGTTTGTACAAAGGAGGGCTGGAAAATTTTGAAGCTTTACTTTTTGAAAAATCTGCCCTGATTTAAAAGGAAAGCAAGAAATTCGTCGGAATACTCGTTGTCGGGGATTTTTACGAACGCCATAATTAGTAAGGATCTTCGAAATGTAACCGAAAGAGTTCTCTACTGGTGAGCCCTCCCTTGATGGGAACTATGCCTCAACACCGTCTGACACGAGGGGGTAAGCAGGTGCGTAGCCATGGTTTTGTTGGAAGTGGCAATTCGAGCTCATCGTTCCCATTTTATACAGCCGTTCCAAAGGGGGGGAGGCATGCAAGGGGAATAGGTGCCCGGCCTCTTTTGATTTTTGTGCTATGTGGAAGCACTTAGATTTGGTGCTTTAAACTGCGTCAATTGTATACTATAGCTAGTGCGATAACGCACTGATTTTGATTCTATCAATGACTATATTTCTTAATTTTGAAGGAAAACGTAAAATGATTTGCAGACCTGCATGGTTAATAAATCATAAGCAGAAGCACAATCAGAGAAAGCATTTTGGAGACACATCGCTGTAAAAGTTTCGCTTGTAGAGGGAGGGGTTCAAACTGAAGTGCTATCTTCCTTCCCTTTGGAAAACTTGTGTCGTTTTTTAAAGGAGAGGACAAGAGAAAATTAGTTAGTTAGTTAGTTAGTTAGTTAGTTAGTTAGTTAGTTAGTTAGTTAGTTAGTTAGTTAGTTAGTTAGTTAGTTAGTTAGTTAGTTAGTTAGTTAGTTAGTTAGTTAGTTAGTTAGTTAGTTAGTTAGTTAGTTAGTTAGTTAGTTAGTAAGTTAATTAGAAAGTTGGTTAGTTAGTTAGTTAGTTAGTTAGTTAGTTAGTTAGTTAGTTAGTTAGTTAGTTAGTTAGTTAGTTAGTTAGTTAGTTAGTTAGTTAGTTAGTTAGTTAGTTAGTTAGTTAGTTAGTTAGTTAGTTAGTTAGTTAGTTAGTTAGTTAGTGAGATGGAGTTTTACGGCCCAGTTTCCAGCCTATTGGTTCAAGTATTGGTTCAAGTCGAGCAATTTATTTGCACTTCAGGCTGTCAGGTTAACGAACTTGAAAACGCGTAGCAAGTTGTCATAACCAAGTACATTTTACACAGGTATTCTTTGAGAGCGATATACAGTTATATTCATACGTCATAAAAAGACTTGGTATCTTTTGTTAGAGACATTATGGGTACTGCTAAAGGTGGGGGAGCAAGCCCCTACTCCTTCCCCTCCCCTCCTCGGAGGTCTGAAACACCCTGCAGTGTAAGTCAAGTCGCTAAACATAATGTTACCGTTCAAGCTTTACTGCATTTCTCGCCCTAACAGAACGTATAACACTTACCCACCTTTCCGGGCCAGAACGACATTTTCTAGATAGACAGGTAAAGTGAAAACACTACTTTTGTTTCCACCAGGGGAAAATATGCGGTCTTCCTCTTAAATATCGTTTTAACATTTTTAGAGATATTCCTTCCTGTTTCATCCTTGAGGACCGCGTGTTTGGTTTAACGGTAGAGCATCCGCCTCTTACGCGGAAGGCCCGGTTCTATTCCCAGGTCGAGTCAAAACATAGACTCTAAAAATGAAACCTACTGCCGTTGTGCGTGATGCTCCGCATAAGCAATGGAGTAGGGAAAGCAAGCCAGTGAGCCACAACTGGAAAAAGGCCGTGATCGGCTCGACTTGAACCAACAGGTTGGGAACTGGGAACTGGGCCGTAAAACTCCATCTTGCTAACTGTTTCATCCTTGGTGACTTCGTGATCTCTGATGGGTCCCATGCATGGCATTAGACTAGTGTTAGACTATTCATTTCTTACACTGACAACTCTTTAGTGATCCTCATGTTCGGAACCAGAACTATGGTAAAAAGTTAGCAATTAAGGGTCAAATTTAAACAAATATCGATATCTTTTGACCATAGTTTGGGTAGACGCAACACAGTTGACCAAATCAATAGTCAAACTGACCATACTTTTTTGGAGTGATATGATGCATCATTATTGTTTTGAAGAAAGTAAGGCATTCGTTTCCGAAGGATAGGTCACGTGACACATGGATTCCTTCCAGATTGTGTGAAGTAAAATGACTAATATATTATCAGATAAAATCTTTAGTACTATGTACTATTTTGCTGAGCATTCTTTCCACCGAATAATTTTCCGGGAATCATGTTAGACTTGTTATCCAAAATCTCCAACTAACGTCAATGCAGAATTTTTCAAAGAATTACCGATGCTTTAAATAATTGCATGGTATCGTAGCCAAGATCTTGTCACGGGAATGGTTTTTCTAGAGTGACTTGGGGAAAGGGGTTTCCTGCCAGTGTAAAGAATAAAATCGCTTGTTTTACGTCTCGAGATGTAAAAAGGTGCAAAACTTGTCCCTCAAAGTCACAAAGTTTGCAGTTATCATCTTTTTTGGCAACTTTGGCCATTACTTTTCTAAACTTGGGTCATGGGGAGAGTGTTCAACTTCAATTCCCTAACGACGCGAATGCTGCAAGAATGGCTTTTGAGGTGAAACACCACAATATTTTTCCTCTCAATGTGAGCTTTTACCGTAAATTCAGTACATACATCACGGACTTCCTACATACATGGACAGATCATGTAACGTGTACGTCCTATCCGTAGATCCGTAGATTGTCGCCACCGACTAGGGCAAAAAGGCACACCAAGATGGCCGCCTTGAAGCTACCGTATAATTTGTATGGTTTGACGACGGCCCTGTAATATTTTTAACAAAATTTAAACTTAAATGGGAAACAATGTAACATTCCTGCAACGCATGCAGTGATTTTGACCTTACTTTGCATTATTTTGTAAATAGTCAACTTTCATTCACAATCTGTTGTTTTGCACTCAGTCCGAACTTTCACACAAAACCATAGCAGACAATCATCTTGCATATAGTATCGCATAGTATGCTCTGTCCATGTATACAGGAAGTCCGTGACATACATAAATACGAAAAACTGAAACTTTATTTCAAATATTCGACAAATCTGATTCAAATTTGACTAGATCATTTTAACTTGCTGAAGTTAAAAAGATGAAGTTAATTGTTCAGTCAAAATGCAAGAAAAATTATATAAATTCCTTTATCCCAATTGTTGGACTTTTGTTTTTAAATTTTAAATGGAAAATTTTCCGTTGAATACTTTATGATATTTTACATGAACGATGAACAGGTACTGAAGGGGCAAAAGTAACTTCCATGCAGAGGGCGAAAATTTTCAGGGGGATGTTCATAAAAGGAAAAGATATTTTCTAGGGAGACGATTTTTTTTTCTGGGGCAGTTCTTTCTACCTCTATTTGACTAAGGGAATATCGCGACCACAAACAATGCGATTGATTCAACTTTATTTAACGGCACGTCTTTCTACAGACTATGATTAGCGACTATGGTTAGTGGGTTTCAGTTGGAGTGTATATTGAATCGCCATATGGACGTGAAAATGAAACTGTAGAAAGATATATAAGTCGTTAACCCCTGCGAAGATGGTCCGTTTCATAGTCCGTCCTTTTTCCTCCTCAAAAAAAAAAAAAAAAAAAGAAAAAGAAAACTCTTCATCTGCCGGGCGAGAATTCTATAGCATGCGTATAACTTTTCCAGGGATACTTATAAACTCTCAAAAAGGTGTGTGTAGAACTTAAACGCCTGTATAAACACTTTCTACTCCACTTTGTAAACACATTTAGATGATAAACACGCGTTTCTTCTTCCTAACCATTGCGTTTTAAAACACGATTAACTGTAACATTTAGTGTTTAATTGCTAAACATGTTTAGAACTTAAACGTGTTTATAAAGTGGGAAAAAAATTATTGTTAAATTTGTAAACAAGTTTTTAGAGTGCATATTATGTATTCCATTCATATTATCCATCTAGTTGAATTCCGAGTTCCGTTTGAAGGATATACACACTGGAAACATATTTGTCAATTTGATGATAGATTTCGTCAACTATACACCGACTTAAACTTATGGTCAAATTGCTGACCAAGACTATGGATACTTTTGACCAAGTTAAGGTCAAATATGACCATTAACTGGTGACATTTCACCAAGGTTTTGGCAAACAATTTGACAATAGCGTGAGTCGATGTATAGTTGACCAAATTGTTTTTAGAGTGAATTTTCAAGACGCATGAGTAGGATTCCGCAGTAGGTTCTTGCATGAAGTTAATACTTATCTCCAGGTCGAGTCATACCAAATTCTCTAAAAGTGGAACCTACTGACGTTGTGCGTGATGCTCCGCCTAAGCAATGGAACAGAGAAAATAAGCCAGTGGGCCACAACTGGAAAAAGGCCATGTCGGCTTGAACTGAACCAACAGGTTGGTAGCTGGGCCGTAAAACTCCATCTAACTAATTGACTTATTTGCATGGTTGGTGACTTTATCTGTTTACACACACGTACCAGGTCGGTAAAACCGTCGACATTTGCGCATGCGCACCAGCCTAATTAGTCTGTGCAGGTGTTTGACGCTAACAGAACAACCCTTCTTTATCGATTGGGCCATCCTGCCAAAACCCCATGTCGATTGCGTAGGCACATATGGTGGGTTTTAAGCGCCAACGATCACTGGAAACCCACATGTGGGATCGTGTAGCGATAGCGTTCACTAAAAGAGAGTGAAACTTTAAAGAATCCGCACGCTTCTAATCAGTTACTCAAAGCTTTTCAATGTTTTCTCATATATCGTGATTTTATATTTTTAAGACACCTATCGATGTTTCTCAAGTGCAACAGTAACACGTCACGTCCACTAATATTGAAGGGTATCGATTATTAACTTTTAACGCCCGCTTGAAAAGTATAACGAAGGACGTGATCTAGTTTAAGAGAAAGAGAAAAAAATAGCATGGCTTAATACGGCGTGTTTTATCCTTGTAAACCGCAGAGATCATGATGTAATTTAAATCGTCTTCTTTCATTCATATATATTTCATTCTCTGTATTCAAAGTTAGTTGCTTTGGCACGGTGTTTGCTTTGGCTACTGGAATAAAACATAACTGCGAGAAGGGCGGGAACTTCAATGAACGCCAATAGGGTTTCCCTGTCTTTTTCTCTCCCTCTTCGAGGGTGGGTATGCACGCCCCGCGGCTACTCCATACTCCATGTACTTCTACTGTGTACGATGTGGACGGGTAAAGGCAACAACAAAGCCTTTGGAAAGTGAGTGTATCTTTTAAATATAATTTTGTGCGAAAGCACACGCGGGGGAAATGCGCACAACGTCTCTTATTGTCTTATTGAACTGATTCACATTTCAACATATTTGCAGTAAATGTACCCGATGATCTGGTATATTTTGATGCCATTCTTCGCTTCGAAACGATGACCTAATGAAGGTCATTTGTTTTTACGAGCTGATCTTCCTGGAATGACTTACCCCGGTACGTCGATGCAATGACAAGAAGGACTTAAAATGGATTGTGGATAATTCGCCGAAGTTACCATAGCAACGCGTGGCACAATGACGCTGCTTTCAACGGGAGGTGAGTAATTAAGATTACTTAAAACTTAATGATGACATGAAAAGGGGACCGTAAATCTGTACCCATGGTTTATGTTCTGCGAGAACGTGAACAGAAGAAGCTGTACTTGTCAAAATTTAGTCTATCTCTTCATTAAACTTGATGTGTTTTTATGGTTGCGTTGTTGGGTCCTGATCGGCAAACCGAGTCAAACTCTATGATTGACAGACCATAAGTTAATGAGTGCCGTCTCGGGATGAGGTGTAGAAAAAGAAACAATTTTTCATCAACTTCAATATCTACGTAGCTTACAGCCGTGCTTTAATCGTACTTTGAGAGGTACCACCCGCTGGGACGAAACTGTGCTATGAACTTTTACTGAAAAAGTTCCCTTCAAAAATTCCTTATCAGTACATTTAGTTGTTGTTTTCTCATTGTTTTGTGTCTATCATACCAGGTATCAGACGGCGGAGGATGTTCACGGGTGGTGTCGGACTAGACCGGACGGTGCAAGAATGAAAGGCTCTGGAGTGTTTTGTTCATAAAGCATGTAATTATAACTTACTTCAAAAATTTTTTAAGAATACAGATATTGCCACGACGGTCCTACGGGGCAGGGGGAGGGGGGGGGGGCAAGAGGGGAAAAATGCCACCCTCAGGGCTCCTCCTTGCCTATACAGTTATAAAGTTTACCTCAAAATCAGATCTGGTATTTATCTCAAACTAGTTTAATCATTATTAAAATGGTACTCCTACGGAAGCTGGGAAATTGAGAATCTGGAGTTAGTTCAAATAATATAGTTCCTCCTGGGACTTAAATTTCACCCAAGGATATGTTTAAAAACTCAGTTTCCCGGCTTCTCCCCTGAGTCCCCACAGGGACTTCTTCTGGAGCCTATTAGGGGTCCTAAGGCGAACCCTGGACTCCAACTGTTGGAGCTTGTACTTCTGGTTCGGTTTCGCCCAACATTCGCCCAGCATTTTTTCTTAGTTTGCCACCATGAATTTTGACATTCTAGCTCCGCCACCAATGAGACCGAATTAACTTTTAGCAACAACTGAACACTTAAAATGCTAGTTTATTTGGGCATAATGTGTGGAATATTTACGTATTTAAATGTGAAAAGAAAATTTCATAAAAAAATCTATTTTTGCTGTATTGACTAAAAAGTTACCCCATCAAAAATCAGGTACTATTAAAAATTGCCTAATGACGGAAAAGTGCATTTTATCTACGGTAAGAAACTTCGGTGATGTTTTTACCTTTTTCAAAAGTGAGAGGTGCACGATGAACAGTCGCTTCAACCTCAAAGATCCGATTACTCTTTTTTATTTTATTTTAACGAGAGAATGAACAACCAAGTAAGTATCACAAAATTAGTGATGCAATATTTTGGTGGTATAGTAGGTCTCTATGACTATTCGTAGATTTTGCCACTCAACGTTGGAGATTCGGCTATATTAGTTGACAGAGAGAATGTTTTCTTTTTAAAGGAAGAGAGACAGTAGCGTGTTTAAAGGAGGACGGGGCACAGCCCCCACCTCAGAAGTCGGTGGGGGGGGGGGGGGGAATCACTCAGTCGGGGAATTTACGAGTTAGTGGAATAGGAAAAGTTTGAAGAGACACTCTGAGAATTCAAACCTTTAGTACTGACAGAGTTTGGTCTTTTACCAAAGGATCCAGCTTTTCCGATCGCCCGTCAGAATGATAAAAGTCAGGAGGCTATATGTGGCCCATGGTGCAGATTCTCCTACTATCATCAACTTCGCCCGTTTAGTCTCCTTAACAAGCTTTAAAAGTTTATGTAGTACTGTGTAGGTTAAGTGCAACTAACTTTCGCTTTCATCAAACATCTCACCAACCGTCTTGGCTGGCGTCGTGATCCTGAATGTCCTGTCCGATGTGTGAAGCATTCTGTAGCGCACTACAGTATACAACTCACGCAAAAGAACGGAAGTTATTATATGAATAAGAGCATCCACTGTTTATAAAATAAGTTGGGAGAATTTGGAATCGTGCCCCCTTTCAAATCATGCTCACGCCACCGCTATATGGTACAAAGAGATTTATTTATAGAGTAGTCAAACTTCTTCTCCACGGGGCTGTCAATGTTCCCAAGGTTCGCTGTTCGCGAGGTTCAATTTTTCCGAATTTTGCGAACATCCGCATTACTGGAAACATCGAACCCCAGGAATAACGAACCTTGTAATCAACGCAAAACTATCCAGATAATACGAAAACCATCTAACCTTGGGAACATTGAACCCTGGGAACATCGGGTAGATCCCCTTCTCCACTGACAGAAATATTTTACTCTACCTCATGCACCTACGCCCCGTGCAGTCTTTGAACCACAACGCAGCCTAAACTGCACACAATGTGTTTTTCTTGTGTTATTGATTAGCTTAAATGCATCTGAAATAATCCTTCTCATATCAGGCGTCTTGAAAATAGCACACGTGTAAATTACCCTTAGGCTACCTATTATATTCACCTCTGAAGAGAAAACCATCTCTTATATCAGACAAAATCAAATTATCAAGACTTGTTTATTTTATGGGTATGTATCGGGAGTTCATAAGCTAACTTCTGAGAGACCTGAACTTTCCATCATTAACATCAAATTTCACAAAATCTGAAACTAAAAAAAACCTGATCAAAAGTGCCTCTAAGACCAATTAACGGCTGTCCTATCATCTTATATTGCATGAGCTTCGGGGGTAGGGGGGGGGGGCTTCGCCCCAGGAACCTCCACAGGGGCTCTGCCCCTGGCGTGGGCCCATGTACCCCACGCGCCCAAACTCGCCGTTCGCGCTCGTGGCGCACCTTCGATGCACTGGGGGTTCTTTTCCGTGTTAGTCGAGGGAATCACAGGCTGTGTCCCCCAGCTTCAAAATCTTGCACACGCCACTGAAGAGAGGTAATAACACCTATCAATAAACCAATTAAATTTTATGGATTTTAATGAGGGTATAAAATGATATTTTGAAGATTTAAGGTTTACGCAGACAGAGACGTACCGCTTGTGGAAAATGAATCATTCTCTACCAACAGTATATTGCGATTGGGGGAGAGGGCAGGGAGACGTATCGGAGCAATTGCCCATTGACTTCAATTTTCACACAGTATTTTTAATACGGAAATACCCTCAATATGGGGAACAAATGACCGCCCTTGCTTTTACCCAAACTATCACATTTTTGAATGACGAAAGAGTCCTTTCGTATTCTAATCTATAAACTAGGGTTCATCAAGTTAAATTCGTCTCACCCACAGGCTTCCTATCTACATAAACAGAGCATGTAAGGAGTACGTCCTATTCGTAGATTGTCGCCACCGACTGCGGCAAAAAAGGCGCACCAAGATGGCCGCCGTCGAATGAGAAACAGTGTCATATTCCTGCTTTCTTGCAAAATCTGTTAAATTGAACAACTTAAGCAAGTCCAAATCTTCACACACTAACTCGTAGCAGACTGACAGCCATCTTGCTAAGCCTTTACTCACACGTACGGTAGCAACAATCTGACGTGCAGTAGGCCCATGCTCTGTCCATGTATAGAAGTCCGTTGTCTCACCTTATCAATGGCTCTCTTCATCATTATATTGTTCCCTTCACGTTGCACCAGACATCAGACAGTAACCTCACCAGTAACAGGGCCGGGGGGGGGGGGGGGCTGAACTGAGAGGAAGAGGGTAATAGAGGTTCTCTGACTGAAATATCTAATCCTGTCAGAAAGATCAAGCGGAGCGCCACTATCTATTGTCGAGGAGAGTACAGAAAAGCTTGAAAAATCACGACCACTCACAAGGGCGTGTCTAGATCTTTCTTCATTAGGGGGCCAAAACTTATGCGAGGAAGCGAAGCAACCTGGCCCGGGAGCGATTGCACTAGGGGGGGGGAGGAGGGTGTCCCTCATCCCACGATGTGAAGCTTTTTAGTTTTTAATGTGAAAATACGTGATTTGACGTATTATTTATACGATATTTTGGGTGCTTAAGGAGACCCATTATTATTTATTTTATAAAGTACTTTCTAAGAATAACCGCATTGAATTAATTGCGCACCTATTGCTGGCAAAAAATTGAGTTTGCACGAAGCGCAAGAAAGCTTTGGTCAAAATTGCCCATCACCCCGATGGCTGGAAAAGGCTCCCCTTAGGTCTGTTTATGGTATATTATTGGGAAAACACTAGCAATATTGCAAAAAAAATATTTATATATATAAAAATTATGCTAATTGGGGGGCGTTTTCTCTTCGACCATCACCCCCACCCCTGGCTGCGCGTCTGTCTCACTTTACCCTCCAGGACATCTACATTGTTATGTATTTTTTATTTTCCCTCAATTTCCATTGAAGTGAAAAAATATTTTAAAAAGTTAGGCTACATCCAAAGGCCAGTGCCCAGGAATTTCCGTGGTGTATGCGAAGTGACGAAATTTGGAATAATGAATAGCGGAACAGGACAGTGCATGGCAGCAGGCCCACTATCTAAGCGGAGGGCCACCATTAGTTGGTTCGTAGCGTTCACCAAAGTTTTAGTAAAGATGCTTTCAGTGGCGTAACCAGACCTGACTGTCCGGGGGGGGGGGGGGCAATAGCATAGAGGTTTCCCGATTTTGTACTAGTTGAGATGTGTTAGTTTGTAGATGTCTTAGGGCCTTAAGGGAAGTGTTGGGGGGGGGGTAATTTTGCACCATGCAACTCACTCTACCCCATTGACCAAAAGGTACATTTTTATGCTAATTTTTTGGCTTTTTCTACGAGCAAGGACAACTTTTTAAAATTAATGTCATTTTTTCTTAAGTGGGAACACTACTGTATAAGCATGGAAGTACTATCTTGAAAATTTGGGTCCTTCTACATATTTGTAAATATGGAGCTTGTTTTGCAGAAAATAGATTAGATTCAGGGTTTCCTGTAAGGAAATTTGCATATTTGGGGGAGTATCATAGAATCTGCGAATCAGCATATATCTGAGATAGCATGTCGACTGAAGATCGTGTTATCTAGGGAGTGCGGATTATGGCTTCTCGGAGACATGAAAAGACTCTCGACACTTTGTTGCCTTTTTAGACAAAAATGAATGCCAATATCAAAGAAAATTTTACGGATACGGCACTGTAGTGGCTAGGACAAAGTATCCACTGACTGCTGTATGAGCTTTAAGGCTTGCAATATAAATCGCGCGAAGCGCGCGCAAAATTTTGCCTTTTTTAAACTTGTTATTTCAAATATGGAACTTTTATTAAGAAGGATTCGGAATTTTATGGAGGAAAACTTGGGAAAACCGCACTGTGTTTGACTGGTGTCTCAAATGGCAAATTTTCGAAAATTTTCACTTTTTCGAGCAAGGGCGCAATCGTCCCTGCCTCATGTAGCTACACCACTGCTCTACAACATTCAACATAGAAAAAATTTGGACACTTCAATAACTAAAGAATCCATAAAAAGACTACACAACTGACAGGGCTGAAAGGTATCTGATGACAGGTGTGTATGAGAGCATTTGAGAACGGAAGGCCAATGGTTCCCCTGCCTAGAATATGAGGTTGTGCTAGAAAAACTATCTTCAGTTGGCGCAGAGCGTACAGAAAATTTGGAAAAATCCCGACCCCCTCAGACAGCCGGAAATGGCATGTCTCGGGCTTGTAAGCAGTAGCTAACTTTTACGATTTTTCTGCCCTTTTGAAACAATTATCTTTTGATATGGAGCTTATATTGCAGAAAGCTTTCCCCTTTGAAACAATAATTTGATGACATGAAGCTTATGTTGCAGAAAGCTTTGGATTCTGGGTTTCCAGTGAGGAAGTTTAAAGAGTTGGGGGATTACTGAAGAATCTGCACTTCCTCCAAATATTGTTGGCAAATCTGAGAATGATTGCTTTTCTAAAGTCCTCCGGACTGTCTAGCAAAGAGCAAGATAGGAAAGTCTTTCCTCCGATAAAGTGGACCTTAGATATTATTTTGTTAACTTTATGCGACTAAATAAATATTCATATATTTTTCGACATGAATGTGTATATATATTGATCTAAACACTGTTCCATGAATGCAGATCAATCTTGCTTTTGATTTCATAGTTGATCCACTTTCTTTCTTTTCTCATTTTTTCTTTTTTTCCTTTCCCCTTTCTTTCCTTTCCCCTTCTTTTCCTTTTTCCTTTTTTCTTCTGCCTTTCTTCCCTTTCCTTCCCTCCTTTTCTCCTTTTCCTTTTATTCTCTCCCCTCTCTTTTCCTCTTTTTCCTTTCTTTCCTCCCCTTTCTTCCCTTCCCGTTTTTTTCTTCCCTTCCCATTTTTTTGTGTCGGGGAGACAGTTTGCCCCCTGCCCCCGCTAGTTATGCCACTGGATGCTTTCAAGATCGCTGGATTTAGCTGTTTGGGCTTTGCGCCTTAATTTTCAACAGTCTTGTGTAACTAGCTGCGCTCACGGTCTCCTTTCCAGTTGCGAGTTAGATTACCCCCCTACTCCGATGCTTATGCGGAACACCACGCACAACCATATGTAGACACCGTTTTGAAGTCTTTGGTATGACCCAACCACTGCCCTCCCGTTTGGAATTTTTTTCGATATTCGAGGGTCTTTAGATTCAATATATTGAGGCAAAAAACAAGTTCTAGATGCATCTTTAATTCTAAGAACCTATGAGGGGAGGGGAGGGAACTTGGCACGGATCTTCACCATCAGCTGGAGCGGGAAAGTAATTACCAAATACTTCTTCCTGATCGCAGGAAACTTTCACTTCCCACGCACTCCAACATGCATCTGAACCACCTTTGTCTTGAGATTCCAAGTTTAAAATTAATTCAAATAATGAAACAGGAGCTGTAGCAGTTCAACCATCAATTTGGACAGATATTTAAGAAAAACACTAAGTCTAGCCAAACATTCTGAAGAAAACATTCACTCATAAGTTTTGGAAGCAGTCCATATCCAGGCCATATCAACGGTTTCTGCACACTTTATCCCTATAAACCGTACGCATCAAATGAAAACATACCGGTGCGCGACTTAATAAAAATCAAAATAAACGTTTAGATAGTTCTCACTGACGTCACAAGTATGCGTTAGCAACCGCCATGTTTTTGGGCAACTCTGTACATACATACATACCGGGGTTGCCCTCAAACATGGCTGGAATATTCCACGTGAAAAACGTCTATGACGTCACACGAGAACTATCTATGGCCCATATTCTCCATTATCAGCATCAACAAGTATACAGGGGCTTCAATTCTTACGTGTCGCATTATAATTAACACTTCAAACTTAACTTGAAAATTGTAAGATGCGTTTTGTGTTTCTCCCACATGATTGTTTTTTATCGCTGTCACATTGATCAATCTAACGGGGGAAGGATGAGGGCAATGGGTGACGGTAAGACGCCACCTAGTTTACACCTATATCAACTTTACTGAGGCCACCAAGATGGCCACAGCAACATGATTTGGTACAAATATATGCACGCTCCTGCTCCAGCTATACCATAATGAACCACCGTTGGAAACTGAGACAAGACTAACGTGCCGATTGTTCACAGCCACTTTATTGCACGCATGGGGAGCATAGTTCAGTCGATAACGCTCATTTACTGATGACATATTGGTCGACAGCTATTTACATCATTCAAATCTTGTTGTTGTGGCCAGGGAGTTGCAACTCCCTGTTGTGGCGAAGGCAAGGCGGCAGGAAAGTAAGTAGATAGCCTATTCACCCGGACTTAAATATCATACGAGGTTCGTGTATCTGGATTTGTGTTGTGAGGGAAAGGATGAGCCTGAAATAGCCCCCGTGAATATTCTCGTACATAAACAGTATGCTTATTTTAGTGTATTTGTTATTGTTGATGTGAGGAAAAAAGGGGTGTGTGTGGTCATAAAAGCCCCCTTGGATCCGCGCCTGAGTAAAGTTTCTATATAGGTGGATATCATTCACGGTATATAGACTATACCGATTTTCAACCGGTTCATATGCCTTTGAACTTCGGCATAAGTTCATTGCTTGTCGATGGTTTATAACCTTTCCAATAAGTGTCGAATGGGGCCCTATTCTAATGTACATAATCTATACTGGTATGCTATTATGAATGCCGTTTACATCAGGGTGACGGAGTAATACATGTTTGCGGTGCAAGAAGGTTTGTTCTATTCGAATGCATACACAAAACGGAGAAAGAGTATGAAATGCTTTGGCTTAATCATGGAGCAATTGTGTAATAGGTCCATGGTTGAATTCTGACCTATCGCCAGACGAGGGAGGGGCCGGGTGCAAAATAGCTCCAGAGGAACAATGATTGAATGGGGTGAGATTCACTAAAATGCGTTATCTGATTAAAGCAGTGTTATGTTTTATCTTCTAGGGGGATTTTCATCTGTAATTTTCTGTACCACAGGGTTCGTGTGCTGGTCCTGTCTTTTATAATATCTATACCAGCACACTTCAGTCTGAGATTAATAAGTACCATACACAAATACTTGGATATGCCTATGACCACACCTTATACGACAGCTTTCAAGCTAATTCATGTGACTGTTTTTCTTGTATTCATAAAAGGCATAGTATTCTTCTTTTTTCTTTCCCCGATTGTCTGTTTTTTTTTGTTTCGATTGTTTTATGGCTGTATGGTCACTAGCTTTGATGAACAGTATGTTTTTTCGAGTGTCCTTCATATGTATATGTATAAAGTTTGTTGAACTTAATCTTGTTGATGTGAAAAGTACATATGAGAAATAAATTGAATTGATTTCAGGTTAGATGAACGGTCATTATCAAAGCTGGAGAGACGTTTATGGGATATCCAGTTTTTTTTTTTTTTTTTTTGCAACTCTTTATTCACGTTGATATTATATAATACAGTGATATGAACAACATGTTTACCTTAATATTTTGGTTACATTATTACATCGAATCTTACTGCAGAATATCTTTGAGATTTTGTAGATACTTTTCAACAGGAAAAATTAACAAAGTTTCTGACCCATCAATAAAACCGTGGAACATCATGTTCTATGCATGCTTAAATATTAAGTATTTATATGATTCGAAACAACATTTAAAGGAAGGTAACTGCCGATCGGTACTTGTTCACAACATCAAACTGATTTTGTTTCATTAAAATATATAATTCAACCTCTGTGCCAAATTTAGACTTATGGTAGAATGTAATGGCATTTGGTCTTGAACATTTTTGCTTACAGGAATATAAAAAATACTTTGCATAGAGAAGAAAAAATAATTATGCTTTTGCTCTTTTCTAAATACCCAAAATGAACAGTTAACTCATCTTTATTCAGGTTTGGATGACGAAGAACGGATTAAAATTGAACAACGAGAAGACTAAATGCATATTTTGGGGAAATAAAGTACAGCTAGATTAGTGTGTTACTACAAATATATTTGTCAATGGAGCTAAAATACTTTTACAAAATGAAATAGGCCTAGGATATCTTGGTGCGATGCTGGATGAGACCGTGAACATGAAGCTTTTTATCTAAGTAGAAAAAAAAAATAAAGTGGCAGCTTTTAATCTTCAAAATATCAGGGAATAAGAAATAGCTTGTCACAGAAAGCTGCTGATTTTTTTTTTTTTCTTTTGCAACTCTTTATTCACGTTGATATTATATAATACAGTGATATGAACAGCATGTTTACCTTAATATTTTGGCTACATTATTACATCGAATCTTACTGCAGAATATCTTTGAGATTTTGTAGATACTTTTCAACAGGAAAAATTAACAAAGTGTCTGACCCATCAATAAAAATGTTATATCACTTGTAATATCACATTTGGATCATGCTAACGCCATTCTTATTAGCCTTTCAGCCCAAACCATTTAACCTCTTCCGAGAATCCAGAACCAGGTTGCAAAGCTCATCTTGATGCGAAAATGTAGTGATAGTAGCACGGACGCACTAAAGAAATCTCATTGGCTGCCTGTTAAGTGGCGGATAGTGTCCAAGTTTCTCTGCCTGCCCTATAAATGTGTCACTCCGTTTGCTTATATGTATTTGAAGGTTGAAATAAAGCGTTCCTTCAAAAAAAAAATAAATAAATAAATAAATACATTTGTCACTCCAGCCACAGATTACCTTTAGGAAATGTTCGTTAGTGATGTTAGGTATTACAAGTTACGGTCACATGGTAAAAAAAATATTTAAAGTTCCTGTAACACAAACCGCTAATTTTGGGGACCGTGCCTTTGCCGTTGACGCATCAAAGAAATGAAACGATCTGCCTTTAGATCTTCAGAATTGCACGGACTTTCTGTGTTTTAAGGGCAAGAGCAGTCATCTGAAATTGAAGTAGTGTAGTAGACTGTCCAGTTTTATGATTGGCTGTTGTGAGTCATGTGACAATGTTTTTTTCTCTTCAAATGTGAAATTTACTGGAAATAACTGCTTGGTGTACCTTGAATAATGCAATAGTCCAGTCATAAAATGTAATGACAGATACTTTGAAGAGAAATAAGACAAATTGTGTTATTTAGCTTTTTCTTCAAAATAAGTTGGGGGGGGGGGGGGGGGAGGCTGCTTTTCACCTCTAAGCGTAAACTGAAGACCTATTTATTCAATATTGCTTTTGTCTAAGGTGCCATTGAATGCATGCTAACTTGCAATAATGAGCGTCATATAAGTGCACAAAAATAATTATAACAATAATGATATTTTTTCCCGGGTCGCCCTACCGTCTTACGTACAGATACACTCCCTATACATCAGTTTAGGGTTCCACACGGATCGAGCGCCCATCGGTATCTGTGCTTTCCCTACACTTTTGAAATGCCGGTGTATTCGATGTAACTTTGATAACTGTGAGACGTGTGGGAGAACAAACCATTAAAATAAACCTCACCCATCGCTTCATCTTCTCAAAAATTACGCACAAGAGATTCATGGAAGCTGCATTATTCGAGTTTTTTTAAGTTTGGGTAAACAAAGTTTGGGTTAGCAACAAATAACAGAATTTCTATCAGTGGTAAATTTATTTCTTTAAAAGGATCAAAGAGCCTTTTTTCGTAAGATAATCCTTCACTCTGTTTCAACAAATATTCGTTTAAAGGTAGTGTGAGATGTCAGCAAAATGACCTTACTTCACTCGGTAGTTACAGAGTGAACTTGGAAAATCGGTTGGATTTTTTTCAGTATCTTTTACGGTTCTCAAGATATACCTCTTCAAAGTTTGAATGTTTCTAAAGCAACTTGTTGCTTATGCAAAAATAATGATGTGGAGTGTTGCAAAGTGTTGACATTTCTTTTGTTAACCCTATATAAATTATCTCTTAATTACTCAGCAGACAGTTTATGGTTTGGTAATTGATACTGACAATTTTCAAGGACACAATTTAAATTTCCAAAGTAAAGCCCCTCAGGAAAAACTAACGTTACAACTGTCCTTGAAATAGAGATTGTAAAAACAAAGGATTACATTAGCCATTTATGGCATGTCCCTCTCATGACATCATAATATTTGCGTATTAAGCTCATATTTATTAATAGTGGAGTTCAAATCAGAAATTGTCCTTTAAAATGGTCATTTTATGACGGATTGTGATGGTAATTGCGGCTATGTTCTTGGTTTTTATGCTTTTTACATCAAATACCCAATTTTGCCATTTTCATGTCACACTACCTTTAAAGGGTTGCTTTTTCCTGTGAAATAATTTCAATATCTCACTTTAAACTATCGACAATTTGGTGTTCCATCACTAAAGAAATCTCAGCGAAACGTACCTTATACAATATACATTTTGCACCTTTGACAGGAATTGTGACAAACTAAGCAATAAGGCAAATGTACGGTGCTATACAAAACACGTTCGCTGTGGCAAAACCAGGTGATGATTGTGACAATCGTGACGGTACGGTAGTTGTGACGAAAATGGACTTCAACTGTGACAAAAGTGTATATGTAAGACAGAGGTGGTGTTGTGGCAAAAATGGTTGTTACACATCATGTCTATCAAAGGACGGAGAGGTAAAAAACATTTAACAAGCCAGATAGCCACCTTTGGGCTCCTCTTCGCTGTTTCGTCATCCGGTCTTGTATGGCTATGATATTGAGTGCAGCCTGTCACCTACGTAACAAACCCCGTCCATTTAGACGTGAAAATGGAGTGCGCATTAAGTGTGATTAGCTGGTAAGCAATTGACGACCCACATGTGCCTGTTGCATTGAAACACTGTTGAATTTTGCCCGGCAGTGGGCGTGGCTTACCAATTGTGACGTAACGTGAAATCACTCTATTGGAAGGTCCATCTACCTTAGCTATCAAAACCATTTCCTTAGATCATTAGGACAATTTTGCTCTAGTTTCTTTTTCTTTAGACATACACCCTATTACTTCAAACATGTAAAATGATTTAACCGGAAAGATCGGATACAGCTAGGCAAGCAGTAACAACTAGTTTGACTACAGATCATTCTGTTAACTTATTCCGGGCAATATCGCAGTTAAGAGTACTATTACCGTTCATATGTCAATATTATAAACTTGGTTATTCACTTTATAAGGAAAAACCTACATGTAAATCTGCATTATTCATAAACGGTAGGCTACTAAATTTACACTAGTTTTCATAATTCTATTTGATTACAGACTAAAACAGTTTGCTTCGTCGAATGGATACTGAACAATATTCATCCAGCTATGATTGCTTCGTTTCTTTGTTTATCGAGACGTAAAGGCAAACTGCTTCGACGCCATTCTGCTAAAAGAGTACCAGTAACTTTTCAATTTTCAATACTCCGTAAAGCTGATTGGTGGGTTTTCATCCGTATTGCGGGGTTTTATGAGATACGGAGGAGATTATGCAGAAACTGTCGTAGACCCGGGAGCATATTCTGCTTTTCAACAGATGCAATGCCCGTTGTGGATGATTCGTAACGCATGAAGAAACCGTAAAATATGGAATTCATCAGCCGAGAAAGCCACGAATCTCGTTCAACAGTCAGACGGTTTGCGAGGGTAAAGGTCGCCAACGAACGCCAAACATTTAATCAAAATATAATCATGAGTTAGCCTATGTTTTGTGTGTGAGCACTTGGAACGTGTTTCATAGTCGCCGACAACTTCATTCGATCTGTGAAAACCTATAGTGGCCATGACAGATCCAGGTCCCGGGGGGGGGGGGGGCAGGCACAACGGCCCCATTATTGGCCGCTACGCTCATAGGCGTACGAGGTTGGGGTGCAGGGGTGGCACTCACCCTCCCAGTTCGGGCAAAAGCAGTTGGTCTATTCGGGCAGAACATAGGCAAAAAAAGATAAACGATGACATTATTCGGGCAAAAAATGCTCTTGCCCCCTCATAGAAAATTACGCTCGTACGCCTATGGCTATGCCTATTTGAGTATGCTCCAAATAAGTAAAATGTGATTGCTAAATTTAGCATCCTTTCCAAAAGGTAACAAATTTTCATATGGGAGTGGGCACAGTCCCACTCTTATGAGACTTCTACCCCGTGACAAAATTAAATCGAACCATGTGGCCTTCTTCAGAGATTTCCTGAATACGTCCTCCAGTAAAGCACTGTAACGCTAACGAAGGGGACCCATGACTCATAGCATCGATCAAACTAAAGTTATGCCTGCCGTACTAAAATATTTGCTGAAAATAGATTTTAGTGGGCAAGAGAGGGAAAGATTCCACCCACAACTTAAAGTAAGATCTGGAAAGTGTCCGCTTTTCCGTCGGCAATCTGTGATGAGAAATATCTAAAAATAATCTTTTTGGTACATTCGGTACGCTGTGGTGCTTTTTTCTAAAGTCCCCCGACTCTCTGGCAAAGAGCCCTTCGGCAAACCAAACTTGAAACTGCTTCCCGAAAGAAACTATTACGTCCACTGAAGGACAACACGTGACCAACGTCAAGGCCCTCAGACCACTTACCGGTACATCATTGGTCCGTCATGTATGGCTCCATTCTAGACTGGATGAGAAAAACAGATACTACACATGATCTTATCCAAAATGCTTTGGTGCTTTTCCTGAAGTCATCCCGACTCTCTGGCAAAGTGTCGTTCGGCGAAACCAAACTTTTAACTGCTTCCCGAAGAAGCTACTACGTCCACTGAAGGACGGCAATACGTGACCACCCCTATGGCCCTCAGACCATTTACATCATTGGTGTTGACGCTCCTTTCAAACGTATGGAGGTAAAGGTTGAAATACTCGAAACTGCTTTACTTCCTTACAGCCCTTTCCATGGGCGTCCGCAGGTATGGGCAAGGGAGGGGGGCACTTGCCCCCCCCCCCCGGAAAATCAAAAAACGTATAAAAATCAAAGCAAAAGCCTGGACAAAACGTGTTTTCCAAGTTTCTATGCCAAAAATAGGCTTTAGAAATGCCATTTCCGGCGATCTGGGAGGCATTTTGGGCTGAAATTTTCGCATGCTTTTTGTCAATTCATGGTGACTTGGAGGTTTTGCCCCTCCCTAGAAATTCCCCCCCCCCCCGACTTTTTTTTCTGCGGACGCCCATGGCCCTTTCACGACCAAAATCCAGTGGCGAGCAAGCATAATTTATAATTTTACATTCCGTACTACAATGGAGTTGTATCCAATTTTTAAAAACTCCCCTTCTCACCCCTTTTCCAATGAAAACTGTAAATCATTAAACGCTTCCAAGAACCAGCATTGAGAAGTAGCTGGTAGTCTGGTACCTACTTTAAAGTGTGCCTCATGTCTAAAATTAAAAAAAATGTATCGCAGAGCGTGAGATATGAATTTAAACAGTCCAATCTCCGCCTTCATGGGACCTTCCTGAACTGAGATATAAAACATTGAAACTTATTCACATAAATTAAAACTGTACCGATACGTTGCGCAATATTTTGCAATGTCTTTGTTGTACCCAAATTGCTGTTCTTTGGTTTTCTTAAAGTTACTGCAAAGAACAGTCAACAAGTCGAGTGGTGATTTTAGTTTGACATAAAAGGGGTCCTTTAGTCTTCAATTTCCTTCCTTACTTGTATCATGGATGGTACACTGAATAACCGGTATATCTTGATTCCCTCAATTTCAACGAATGTGTGGGTTTCAACACATGTAGACAATAAATGAAGACGCTTTAAAGGGCCAAACCTCTCACCCCAAACTACAATTTTGGTACCGGTGTACCAAAATTCTCAATTGGCTCAGCTTTTTGATTGACAGCTAATTCAAACAATGCAGAGTACGAAAGCTTACATTACACAGCATGATCGGTACTGAGAGTGTTTTGATTATATACATTGAGTCTTTCTATACTCACCTTGAAGCAATAAACTTAGATTGCATCTGGGTGAGGATGAATTTCAGAAAATTGTGGGAGAGGCTTAATCAAAAAGGTTAGCAGAATTGGTACTGTTTGGGGTGAGAGAACTGAGCCTTTAAGGCTTATGGACCCCACTAATGGCTGCCTAAAGTGGCTAAACACAAGCCGATTCGTGTATATGTGAGAGCAGTCTTCCTTTTATGGGTTGATGTGATGAATTAAGCCCTCTCTGAACAACAGGCTTGGCAGGAAACAGGAAGAGTCCAAACTCATTCTTAATTTCAAAGGGAAACAAAGCAGGTAATTAAGTTGAACAAGAAGAAATTCACAAATTATTGGGCAATGGACTACTTTGTTTAATCAGGGAGTTGTGGTTTAAAGTAAATAAATTTCAACATTTAATATTTCAGCAATGGAACAAGCTATGAAAATGAAAACCGGACGGATGAATAAGATTAATTTTGCAAACTCTAATATATATATTTGATATTCTACACGTAGTGTACACCTAAAGTAGACTTGAACGATGCTGTCCCCCATGCAGCGTGTGAGCAGGGAGCTGCAACAGTGTGTTACAACTCCCTTGTGGAAGCTTCCAATATTTAGGAACAAAACTGACACAAGTCTGAAGCAGGCACATGCTTCGCACTGTTTTTCACACTCAGCCTCACAATCAGATTAGAATGTGAGGCTGCGTCATTTTCCTGCCTCAGAATGTGAAGCCCGATGTTAGGTTGAATCCTGACGGTGACTTTCAGACTAGTCAATTGACCAACTAAAACAGAACCAGCTAACCGGCCTTTAAAATAAAAGTGTATTGTGTGTATGTATATCACATCAAAGTGAGCTTATCAACAGTGTCGAAAACCCTCGCCCAGTCTATGCCCAAATATGTGTGTGCAGAGGGTTGCAACCAACTCTCAGATTTAGAGGGATGACATATCCCCTTTAAACATGGTTTGATCATAAGCGTACATCGCTAGGCTTTCAAATTGGTATCTACCTGCACGTTTGTGCATTGTTCATGAATCTTAAAGGGGGGTTACTTAACAGTTTTTATACTCAAGATATATAGTTTAAAATAAAATTATCGTGAATTTATAGCAACCCCCCCCCCCCCATCTCAGTTTATTTGCAGCTCAAGTCTCTAAAATGTTACCGTAGTTTTTAATTTTTTAATTTTCGTTTTAGAAGCTTGATACTCCTAAAACCCAAGCCTTTAGTTCACTCATTCCACTGCTGCACTGAGAGTGCGTGAAATATACCCCGTGGAGCTCATGATATGGTTGTAATGTTTTATTTGCGTTGGAAACAAATGTACGGCTAAGAGTGATAAATTCGTTTTAAGGGAATTTGCGGGAAAAAAATTATTGACTTCAAAATACGCAGAAAAGTTTCCCCTCTTCAGGAGGTGATCAAAACCTAAGTATGAAAAGTTTCCCGAAAGAAGGGAGAAATATTTCTTTAGATGTGGGCAGTCCAAAACAACCTTCAGTGGCCTAATTGCAAAGTTTTTCTTTGGATCTAATTTCAGGCTGTGAAAATAGCGAGTGAGACTTGTTATAACCTATACACTACTACGATCCGGTTGAAGTGACGCGACGGAATGATTCAACGCAAGTAACGCGTGTGTTGCCACTGCGATAAAGAATAGAAAGGTCGACCGGATAAGTGACCTTTTAGGAGGTCCAGGTGTCTTCTACTTAAAGGCAGTCATTCGTCACCCCAAACTACAGTTTCAGTATACATATATCAAAACTCTCAATTGGTACAGCTCTTCGATTGGCATCACATTCAAACAATGCATCATAGCTAAATTACACAGCACAAAAGTTTGCACAGTTTGCAAAAATTTAAGTTTGGAGACTGTTTCATTTAGTGGGTTAAAACACTGTACCGTAATGGAAATTCTTGTGTCTGTAATAACGGTTATTCTTCTGGAAATTTTGTGTTAAATAGAGGGGTGAGGCAAGGCTGCCCACTCAGCCCTTATCTTTTCATTCTATGTGCGGAAGTTCTTGCACAAAAAGTCTTGTCAAACGAGTTAATCAAAGGTGTTTCGGTCATGAATAATGAAATAAAGTTACTACAGTATGCAGATGATACTATCATTTTCTTGGATGGTACCGAAGGCTCCTTCAAGGAAGTTCTTCTCGTCTTAGAAGATTTTCGCCTTGCTTCGGGCTTGAATGTTAATTATGACAAGTGTAGTATTTTCCCACTGGGACCTTCTGTTAATGCTAAGCCTCGTTGCATGGATGATTCTCCAATTAATTGGACTCTTGGACCCGTGACCCTTTTAGGTTTCTCCTTTTCGAACAACAGGGACGATTTATTTACTCTAAATTTCCCTCCAAAGTTATCGCGTCTGAAAAAGCTTCTTCACCTGTGGTCTTCTAGAGATTTAACCCCGGTCGGTAAGAATATAACTGTGAAAAGTTTTGCTATCTCCCAGTTGGTGTTCCTCTTCCTTGTTCTTCCCAATCCACCTTCCCATTTTGTAAAGGAGTTGAATACTTTAATTTTTGATTTTATATGGTCTTGTAAACCAGATAAATTTAGGCGTAGAACGGTAATTAACCCTTATCATCTTGGAGGACTCAATATTATTCATTTAGATAGTTTCATTAGGGGGGTTAAATGCACTTGGGTCCGGAGATATACAGATAATACACATGGGTTTTGGAAATTGTTCTTTGACCTCTATCTGGAAAGATATGGAGGGGCTCTTTTGTTTAAGTGTAATTGTAACTCAAGAGACATTTCTAATATTAACAATGTTTCTATTTTACATGCAACTGAAGCATGGCTATCTTTTACTCATTCACATCCTGATTGTGATTATGACCATAGAAAAGAAATTATGTGGAATAATTCACATATTAACCCTTTACCGTTGTGCTCCGATCGGGGCATATTTGCGCGCCTCGGGAGTGGGCGGAAAAGCGGACGTAGCCCGCCCCGCATCGGCTTCCGTAGGCCATTGACCCCCTGACCTTAAACTGTTGTCTCTCTCGCTGTTGTGGCCGAATTTTCGGGTAGCTACTCGCAGTTTCGAGCTCCGCGTGAAACAGTAAAGATGTGTGACAGCCGAGCTCTCCGCATGGGTCCAAAAGGACCCAAACAACGGTGAAGGGTTAAGGTAAATAATGAAGTAATATTTTACAAGTCCATGTTTGAGAAAAAGGTTATGTATGTCAAAGACATCTTTCATGAGAATGGAAATGTCCTTTCTTACAAGGAATTTTTAGATAAATTTAATATTAACCATTGTTATTTTACTTTATACTGGGGTTTGGTCTCTGCAGTGCCCAGAGAGTACAAATACAAGTAAAGGAGAACGCCTCTTAGACAGTATACAGAATAATAAGAAAGTATCAAAGTTTGTTTATTTGAATTTAGTCAAGACGGTGTCAACTCCTCCTAAAGCCATTTCAAAGTGGTCTGATAATTTTAAACTCAGTGTTAATGATTGGGAAAACATTTCCTTAAGTCCGTGGAACTCTGTCAGGGAGGTTAGGCTACAATACTTCCAATGTAGATTTCTCCACAGAATTTTGGGGACAAATCACCTGCTTTTTTGATGAATATTCGGGATAACCCATTATGTTCCTTTTGTAACCTCCATGACGAGACACTTGAACACTTATTCTGGGAATGTCATGTAATCTCTTCTAAAATCTTTTTGCTAGAAGTTGAGAAATGCTTATTGAATAAACAGTTTTTCTTTTCCAAGGAGGATATTTATTTTGGTTTCAAGTTACTTCACAAACACCCATTAAACTTTTTAATTTTTCATGTCAAATATTTTATCTATCAATCGAAGCAAAACTGTTCTCTCCCTACAATTGACAATTTCATTTACAAGTTTAAGTTTGCAATAGAAGTAGAAAAAGGATCTCTAGAGGTGTCCCCGGTAAATCAAAACGCTATATATTATATGAGGAACTCAAAAAAAAAAAAAAAAAACGTTTTCCTCCTGCCAATTATTGTTCGAAGACGAGTAGGCTGTATACACCTCACTATATTGTTATTATAATTTGAAGTAATTGATTGTTGTTTTAAGTTCCGTCCTGTAAACATTGTAATGCTTAAGTTCTAAATAATGACTATAAAATTCGAAATAAATGAGATGGAAAAAAAAAATAAATTACACAGCATGGGCACTGAGAGTGTCTTGATTACACATTATGGACTTGTATGGCCACTGGGACAAGCCATGAAGCAATAAACTAGGATTGTATCTGGATAAAGATGAGTTTTAGATAAATGTGGGAGGGGCTAGAAGTAAGTAGGTTGGGAGAATTGGAACTGTTAGGGATGATGAAAATATGCCTTTAAATCATAGGGAGTAAAGAGTGTATCTTGGCTAAAAAGTTCCTAACAATTTGTACCAAAAGTATTTTTGAAGTTTGCGCCTCTCAACAGCATGTACGATTGGAAGATACTTATTTTCAAAGTAAGGCAATTTTTCTCGAAATTAAATGCATTATGGGAACTCGTTTATATCAAGGTGGCACATTAATTTCATATTGCATTCAATTTATTAACAGTTTTGATGATGCTGCTGCAGGCAATATTAAAAAACTTCAATATAGTGTACGGTAATTCTAGATTTGTGGAAAATAAATATTTGAACATTCCAACAGTATCAAATTTCAAGGACAAACAAGATAATCAATTATAGAGATTAAAGATTAAGATATTAAAATTGAAAAAAGGAAAAATAAAGTAATGTGCCCACATTACATAACTTTCTGTGGCTTTTTTGAAAAGTGGAGGTGTTTTATGACAAAAATAGAGATATCTTGAGTTAGATAAGGGTATTGAACTTAGTTTGGAGGACATTGTCTGGTATAATTTGTCAGTTACATGATACCCAAGTAAAAAAGTCACCAGAATATAACCTCAGTTTGATACAGAATACCCCTCATCTCCTTAACGTTTAGAAATGATTACTTACCGTATGTTCCAAAATATCATCAAATAATATGCACTAATAGGGATGAAATTTCCCTTATATTATAACGTCTAGAGATACATGTAGGCTACACGTTACTTCACTGTTCCCCCATACGTTCATTGTTAATAGATGCGTGTCCGTAAATCGTGACTAGTTACATAGGCTACACATTGTGTGTTTTGTGGGACTTAAGTTGCAACACGTTTTGCATAGTCCATAATAAAAAATTGTTCTAACGCTGAAACGACACGATTTTCACCCCACTTTCTCTGTTCCTCAGCATATTTTCACCTTTACAACAAAAGGGAAGAAAAAACTGTTTGACCTAAATTACTCAAGATATTTAGATTCATGAAAATTTTAGACAACAAAATGATAGAATTATTTTGTTTATTATCTAAAAATGCCAGACGACAGATGAAGAATCAAATACCATACATGCACAAGTTAATGTTGTGTTTGGTACGGTACTTGGTTTTGTGTCAGCTTTTGGGAGGTGAGAATGTCGTTTTACTGTAGGACCGACTACATGGTCAAGTGGTTCGAGCATCAAACTTGCAACTCTGGTCTCCGGTTCGAGTCCCATCGGGACTTAAAAAAAAAGTTGAACATACTGCCATTGTACCTTTTGCTCAAATAAGCAATAAAGTAGCGAAACAATTGCCAGTGAGTGAGGTTAGGGATTAGCGCTGCCTTTAGCCAGTTAGGAAATTTCTTGTTAAACAGTGAGCATCGCCCCGAATAAAAGATCGTGGCGGGGAGGACTTAAACCAAACTGGTTAGAAACGGAGCCGCAAAACCTCATGTAACTAACTCTAACCACGTATAGTAAGTAAAACGACTGTTACTCGCCTCAGAGTATCACTTCAACAAACCAAACCAAACTATCTAACGTATTACTTGCCTGGGAAAAAACATACACTCTAAAATCAAAAGAGTGAACTTATTCACTCTTTGATCGAGTGAAAAATGTAAATTCACTCCATTAAAGTGATAATTCACTCCAAGGGGAGTAAAATTCCCTCCAAAAAGAGTGAAATTCCCTTAAAACGAGCGAAGTTTCACTCTTGATGGAGTGCCCACGGTGATCGCTCTTAAAAAAAGAGCGATCATTGCAGGCACTCGTGATATAGTGAATTTTCCCTCTTTCTCTAGTGAATCTCACTCTTTTTAGAGTGAACTTCACTCTTTTTGGAGGGAACTTCACTCCTCTTGGAGTGAATTATCACTCTAATGGAGCGAATTTACACTTTTCACTCGTTCAAAGAGTGACTAAGTTCCCTCTTTTGATTTTAGGGTGTATTCCTCTGTCGACTAGAATCATAAGCTCTAGGAAAAAAATAATTTCGCTTGATTCATACTAGCCTAAGGTACTGGGGAAAGTATTCAGGGCTAAGCGAGGGTTACATTACAGCGACACCGGATAAGATTATCGTCCGATTTTTTTCAGTTTTGGTTTAAAATCTTATCCATCTATAGATTTTTTTTTCAAATAACAATTACAAAGGATTGTGGAATAGATACCTGGTACCCGTCGTTTTTGTCAATGTCATTTTACCGTGTCCAAAAGCGAAATACACCAAAATGCTATCTCACAAGTCCAGTTGTAATTTCTATTTGGAAAAGCGTCTACAGTATGAAAATAGTCATTGCCGACCTGTGTAAACATATAATTTGTATCAGAGTATACTACGGAAGTTAAATGATAAACCAACTATGTCGCAATGTACTAAACACAAATTAGTCAAAGTGGTGTCTGAATTTACTAACTTAGCCAGTCATATTTGACTAATTTGAAATGATCTCCGACTAATTTTGTAGTAATGGACTAAAGCATATCAGTCAAAACTTAGTCAAGAAAGCTTGATAATGGTTAGAAACTAATCAAAATGTGTCAAATTTTAGTCAAATAGTATTCAGTATTGGTGTGTAACGTAATTAGCCGGTTCAGACACCGTTTTCACTAATTTGTATTTTTAACAATGTATGACATTATTTCACTCTCCAGCTACACTCGTTACTGTGTATGATGGAGAGCATAGGTACTACTAGCCGATAGTTACATGCTTGGTAAAAACAAAATACAAGGCCGATTAATCATTGCAAACTTTTGTTACTGTAAGACATATTTTTACTTAAGATAGTATGAAATTACCATTGTGTTTTGTGCTTTATTGGTTAATTGTTAGACATTACCTGCATAGACTCATTTGTATACCAGCCCTTAGTACATATTAATGTAATATATCGCCCGAGATAACATGCAGGTATCCCGCCAAAATGTAATGTATTGGGCAAAGTTCACTGTGATGAAGTAAAAGTCCCATGAAATCTCGCTTGTATTGCAAACAGCTAAAGCACATGATCAACAGTTTGGGCTTATTTTATGCACCATCCCAATTGGAGTTTGCATATTAGTTTCCTTATGGGAGACCCACATTTAGTCATTTACGTTGAAGTAGCATAGTTTCATAAGCCGGTATAGCTTTACTGTAGGATACAGTCACTGTACCTTTATCATAAGATTGATACACGGTAGGTAAGTGCAACTTTGCCTGTACGTATAGCATATTCGTATAGCTCTGTTGCAAGTTGTAAAAATTGCGGGTAGGAAATTAAAATTTATGCAAATGAATAGCGCAACGTAAGGCCCATACAATTTTACTCCTGAAATCACGTGACCCACTTCAGGGTGGAACACGATCTCTCAATAATAAGTTAAGCTGGTATCCTAAGCTAACGAGAATATTTTCCTGTTGTTCGTCGAGAACAGAAGGTTTCACTCCAGAATATCAACTTTATTCTGATTTTAACTACATAAAACAGGCTTCAACCGGTGAGTTTTTTGTTTCTTCGGAATTCTCGTGGTTTTTACTTTTCATTACTAACATTTTAGTCGCATTTTTATCATTTCGCACGACATTTATCTTGTTTTTGAAATTGATCAATGCATACGATTCTGCAGAGAACTCAGCAAGTTGTGTATACCGCCATTTTCACCCGACTATTTTCAAAAAAGAAGGTACAACATTTGTGTGCTCCTAGTGTATTTTATATATGTTGTCTTATGGTAACAGTTTCAAAATGAGTACCATGCCATATACACAAAGAGAGGGTTTAGCCTGGTGCCTCTACTTTTAGATTCTCTTAAGTTCCCAGGGACTAGTAATTTAAATAAAAATGGTACCATTAAATGTATTTTGAAAGACAAGATAAAGGTATTCTTTACTTTTTAAATGAGATCTTCGTTTTATATTCATTTTTCAACTGGTTTTGGTACACTTAGTCACAATATTCGTGTAAAGATTGACAAGCATTTCATATTGGAGATCACTTACTGTTTTCTAAAGTAATATGTCCTTGTCGTTCAAACTTAAAAAGTGGACATACTTCGCGCTTTAATTGTAAGATATTAAGTTAGTTTTCTTGAACAAAAATTCATGTGAATTGATCTTTATTTGTGCTCGGAAGTTACCCAATCTAAAAGACCTTGGACAAGAAAAAAATACTCAGTTTTTAAAGAAGATTTTTTTACTCAAGTTTATTAACATTGACAAATCGTTGGGTCATATTAAAGCGACTCGGTGTCATGATTTAACTCAGATTTGAATAGGTTTCCTTGTGACCCATCTGAAGGGCAAATTGACCCAAAGTGGTGGTACTTATATTGACGTTTTGTACCAGTATTCGTTAAAAAAATGTTTATTTGTATTCAGAGAAAATAGAAAAGTTAAGACTGTTGTTCATACATCACAAAAACTTATACTGACAGACCGAACAATGAAGGTAAGTGGATATCATTGTTTTAAAAAAAAATTTCTTTTAAAAAAATGCAGAATTATCTTTACGTTTCAAGATACTTAACAGATTTTCAATTAAATTAATAGTCCAACACCAAATTTAATTTTGATATGTTAATTTAAAAAGGAACCCTTCCTAAGCATTCTGGTGGACATTTTATTCATTTTTAATTCATTTCGCATTTTTTGGTTCTCGAAATACCATGAATGGAATGCGATAAATAGCCGACATAGAATAAACCAAGTTGGAGCAAACAGGCGTGATGTTATGGATTCATATTGCTAGTCAATGCTTTGTTTTTCTTTGTAACTTTACCCCCCCCCCCCCCAGTTTGATGCAACGAAATTTGATATATTAATGCCAAAAGTGCATTTAGAGCAATGGAATTTTAAAGACTTCATGTGGCCTTTCGGGCATCTCTTATCAGTCCAAGGTCAATAATAGGATCAAAACTAAATTAAAAACCATTGACCAACAATGTGAATCCATGACATCACACCTGCTTGCTTCAAGTTCACTTTTCATAGAAAATTTGTCAACTTCAATTGCGAATATCTCAAAAAGCGAACATCTATTAATGAAATGAACTTAGACCAGAAAGCTTAAATTATGTTCTGGGCTATACTTTCAATTAAAATTCGCGTTTTTTTTTTCTCACTGATGGTACTTCCACAGAAATGCTGACTCAGAGAAAAAAGGAACAAAGACAACTTCTGTTTTTATAATTTTTGCCAGTTCTGTTATTGATATATCTTAGGAAATGAGAGATTACGACGATCCTCACAATTCACCGAACATCTAAAAGTTTTCATAACTAAAGGAGTTGCCGGTTGCCGGCATTACCTCAACACTCCAAAACCAAAACAATAAACTGAGTCACTCTTTATTAAAAAGAAAAAGAAAATTTCCAAAAAGTGTTTCAATCTACCGAGGTGTTTCGAATATTATGCAACCAATCACACCAATATTTCAACGTTAAAAATAACAAAACTTTCAGAAATGTAAACGAGACACTTAGCCTTTAAAAATGTGGACAATGTTAAGAAATTAACCACCCAATACTTTCGATATTTTAAAGTGTGAAGACAACATTTTAGTATTGGCGTAGAAGATAAAAACGTTTTTAATAAAAAACCACTGAAATACACTGCACACTGTATTTTCTCATACGCGTATAAGGGACCTTTGCACAAATGAGCTTTCTGCTTTCGTTGGTGGTATAGAGGCTTTGCAATTGCGTCACGGAACCGCCATGCTGGAGGACATTCATGCCAAATACACGTGGCTTTGTGGCGAACGCACTGCACAGTGTGCACTGTGATATGCACGGTGTGTACAAATTCAACGAGCAAGCGCGTCCCGTATGGTTTACTACGTAGTTACATGTACTCCAACATGGCCGCCGGAGAGCATTATGACGTCATGTGAAAAGCCTCTATAGTAAGGATAGCGCACGTTTACCTCTACTGAGGGCGTACTTTCTATACTGTGACGTCATGCGAACAATGAGTGAATAATATTAAGCATTGTTCACTTTCTCCTGACGAGATCCTCTCGGGCGATAATTGTTAAAATGAGAAAATCAAACTCTCTGTCTTAAATATATCCACATTTTTCAAATTTTTAAAAGTTTAGTAAATTGGTTGTACGGTTCAAGTTAAATAAAAAAAACCCACTTTACTAGTAACAGCATCGTTGAAAATGGCAAACTTTAAGAAGTAATGGTATATAAATTGTTCTATTTATGATGTTCGCGTAGTAGCTACAGGAAATTTCATGGACGTCATTTGAAGGCAAGCGTTTATTTTATCAACACGCGCAATACGAGTACTTGCAACGCGCTCAGTGTATGTCACAGTTGTTCCTCCAAAAAAAAATGTCACAGTTGTTTCGATGGGAATACCGTATGCTTCTGTTCTAAAAACGCTTACTGCGTGCGTGTTCTGCCCTTCAACGTCGGGTAATTTCAATCTCGTGACGCCACATGAAATTGCCTCAAAGCTTAGAATTCATTTATTATTTTAAATAGACGACACCAGTGGCGTAACCAGACTTTTTCATTTTTTTGGGGGGGGGGGGCTGAGGGGGAGGCAAAAGTTAATATGGGGGGGGGGCTAGTACAAAAAACACTATCTAAGCCGAGCGCCACCATCAGTTGGCGCGTAGCGTACAGAGAAAATTTTGGCTAAAAATGCCTCTCAGATTGTCGGAAATGGCACTTTCCAGTGTCTTTGGCCCTGTGAATTTCAGCTAAATATCCCTACTTTTTTAAAACACAGGTTTGGAAATTTATACTTCCTCTATGAATGTTTGCTTTATGCCAACGTGGGACCTGCTAGAGTCTTAAAAGGGTTGGCAGAAAAGGTTCTCCACTGTGTCAATGCATCGCTTGTTCCTCCGTTTATTGCACAAGTTGACCATTTTACTGCTTTGTACCTGTGGAAATAGTCATACCATGCCTTAATTTAAACTGTGAAAATCTGAAACTGCACATGAACTATATTTAATAAATCATACACATTTCAAAAAAAGCACATGCAAAATTTCTCAATTAAATGACTCATGTGTTTTATTTGTATAAAGTTTGATTTATGCCTAATCAGAATCACGATTTGCCACTCTTGCTATCAAAAATGCTATATGGGGACCTTAACAATTTGCTTGCTTTTAAAATCATTTGATTGTTTGCTTTTACCCCTTTATTTTTGGTCTTGACTTTTCTTCAATATAAATTAAGCTAGGGCTATTTCTCTCTGTTTTAAGAAAAAAATGTATTAGTAGGAATGCATGCAAGAAGATATCAGTAACTGCTGTACAATATCTTCACTCATTTATAAAACTTCTACTCCCACCCTACCCCACGATCAGGTAATGCCACCGCCTACCCATTTTCATTATTTTTTTTCGACCTACGAATTTCATTGGGGGGGGGGCCCCCGCCCCCTGCCCCCCCCCCCCCCCCCCGCTGGTTACGCCACTGGACGACACAATGGTTACTTTGTTTCGGGGATAAAAAAATATCCTGCTTTCTTGTGTTGAATTATTTTCGGCTTAGAAACAGAAGTCACCGATGACAGTTCACTTTGATATCTTGTCCAAAATACGTCACAAAGGGCGTTTCTTGTGGTATACTGGTATACAACCAAGGACGAATTCGGGTCAAACAACCACGAGGAAAGGGTAAAAAGTCAAATGAAAACCTTATAGAATTCTCAAAATTTGACAGATATAAAATTTATATCACAAACATATCCACAATTATTTTATTGGGAGTTTGACTGCCTCGTGAATTTAAATGTTTATTCCATTTTTGTTTTTCTTTCTTTTGGGGTTAGTTATTGCTTTGACTTTTTTATTCTTTTTAAATATGAAAGAATGACACAATTGTCACTTTGGTTTCAAAAAAACTCTTTTTTTGTGTCAAATAATTTTCTGTCTAGAAACAGAAGTCGCTTTTTACGGCTGCATTAGGATAACGCGCAAAATACTTAACAAAGGGAAATCCTTGTGGTAGCATTAAGGACGAATTCCGGTTTAAAAACCACAAGGAATAGCTAGAAAATCAAACGAAAATATTAGAATCCGCAAACTTTGGCTACCTCAGTTATAGAAATAAAATTTGCGTCATAAACATATCCGTAATTATTTTATTGAGATGTTAACTGCCTCGTGAATATAGATTTTTATTCAGTTTTTTTTTTCTTTTCTTTCGGGGTTGAATGGAATAGCATTGTGTGTAACGGAAGACAAATGGATAATTTTGGAACACAAAAAATGAAAAAAGAACGAACTTTTAAATTAAAATTGGTATCATGCAATTAGGGGTGGAGGTTACCCACGGACTTACATACATGGACGAAGCATGTAACGTGTACGTCGTATCCGTGGACGGTCGTCACCGGCTGGGACGGAAAAAATCGAACCAAGATGGCCGCCGTGAACCTATAAATCGTCTGATTTCACGACCACTCTGTAATATCTAAAGAAAAAGTTAAACATGAATGGGAAACAATATCATATTCCTGCAACACGTGAAGGGATTTTGACCTTATCTTGCCATATTTCAAAAATATTTCAACTTTCTTGCAAAATATGATGATATACCTGAGCAAGTCCAAACTCTCACACAAACCCATAGCAGACAGCCATGCATCTTGCTGCGCTTTTTCTCACACGTAAGGTAGAGACAATGTACCGTGCAGTATGCTCTGTCCATGTACAGGAAGTCCTTGGATAGATCTGTGAGAAACATGTTAATGTTCGACCTCTTTACCTGTGGATGGTTAATACATTTCATTCTAAATTCGTGTTTGGTCTAACGGTAAGAGCATCTGCCTCTCAGACAGAAGGCCGGGGTTCGATTCTCAGGTCGAGGCTTGGACGGCTCGACTTGAACCAATAGGTTGGAAACTGGGTCGTAAAACCACATCTAACATCTTCATACTTAATTCGTCATATTGATGCCATCCAGAGTGGTACTGTAAACAAACAAACGAGGACACTGCTTTCTTCTGTGTGTTTTTGACAAGTGTTTTGGTGCAATCTCAATGCTATATCTGCTATGCTTGCCTTTACTTCTCAATCCCAAAGGAATTGCGTTAAAGACACACCCACACTCTAAAACCAACAGAACGAATTTTTCACTCTCTAATAGCTTGAAAAGTGTGAGCTCAATTCAAGAAGAGTGAAATCCACTCCAAGGTGAGTGAGTGGAACTTCACTCTTTTAAAGAGAATTTCACTCTTTTTGGAGTAACTTTACTCTTCCTGGAGTGAATTTACATTCTTTTCACTCTAGAAAAGAGTGACCAAGTTCACTCTTTCCATTTTAGAGTGAACCGCATATATTCCCAATAGCGCGAGACCCTTGTTCACGATATTCCTATCTAACAGTTTCAGTGTTTAACAAATGAACACTTACTTTGCATAAACTAATTTAATTAAAATTGAATGTATTTCTAGTGAACACCAAAATCCACTGCGCTCTTACCTGCGTAGAGGGATGTACGGCATATTCCTTGTTCAGTTATATCTTAGGAGCTGTGAAAATATGGTTCGCTCTGCAGGTCTGCGTTTAATCTTACGTACAACACAAACTAATTAACTTGCGTATGATAATAATAATAACCACGTTGGCCTATGACCACCTCGTGATTCTCGTCTCGTCGAGGGAAACGAAGTCATCCAAATTTGGATTAAGGCCAGTAGTCTATTTGATTTCATGAATGGCCCTTGAGAATCATGTGACAATATTTTTATTACTGAACTCTGGAATTTTTGGAGGGCAACTCATTGCTTTACATGCAATATTTAGGTCTCCATATATATTGTAAAAAGCACATGAGAAGAAACATAAGATGAAAATAATGCAAATTATTTTTTGTCTTAAAGGTAAAGAGCAGTCCCCCCAAACTTATTTTGAAGAAAAAGCTAAACAACTCAATTTTCATCTTATTTCTCTTCAAAGTATCTTTAATTACATTTTATGACTTTACTATTGCATATTCAAGGTAAACCAAACAGTTATTTTTGGTAAATTTCACATTTGAAGAGAAAAAGCATTGTCACATGACTCACAACAGCCAATCATGAAACTGAACAGTCTACTACACTTCTTCAGTTTGGGATGACTGCTCCTGCCCTTTAAGTAACTTTTTAAGACGACTGTCCTTGTCCTTTAACTATTTATTTGTTTTTTCCTTCTCGTTTATTTTTTAAGAAATTCCAACATAAACTCATTACATAATCCGAATACATACATCAATATACACAACGGTAAATGTGCGGGCTACGTTACATACATTCTTACACGAACATACGTTATATAAATATATACATAATGTAAGTGATGTAACTTAAATTTTGCAATCACCTAGTTAACCAACCACAATAAAGAGCAGAATCCCTCGGGTTGATAAAAGCAGTAACAATAAAAGGTACTAAGTTAAAAGATCCGAGTAGTGAGCAAGGCAAACTTTAAGGTCATTAAATTTTCTTGATCTACTCAAAGGAACACATGGTTTGGAGTTTATGTAAAATCTCGACCTTCAGGATAAATCTCATTTTATTAAAGAACTCAATACTTTTTGGCAGACTCTGATTTAACTTACAATTATAGATATAATATTTACAGTGAAGAATGAAATAGTTCATTGGGTGATCTAAGACCAGGTTGTACCCAAAGAAAAAGTCTTTCTCTGTCAATATGAATTGCCTACCAAAAATTGTTGTTCTGGGTCTAAAATAAAGCTAGCAGTATCGTGACATTCCCAAACTAAATGCTCAATGGTCTCAGATGCTATTTTACAAAAGGAACAAATATAACTATCACATGTTCTATTACATAAAGGTACCAATTGGTGGCAAACAGTCGATGAAGAAATTTAAATTGAAAAACAAAACAAAACAAAAACAACTGGAATTTGGTATCACAGGGTGTATAAAAGGGGGTTCTGAAAATGGTTTTCCAATCGTCATCGTTAAAATGAAAAAGTAAATTACATTTAACAATTGCACGAGGGGGTAAAGATAAACGGCGAATTAAATGAGGATAAATTTCCTTCGGGAATTTGGAAATATTTAAAATTTTATCGGCCAAATAGACTAAAGGTGGGGGTCCATCTTACGCTGGAGTGAGCGTTTCCATGAGAATGGAATCGCCAAAAGCATTCCGAAAACTTGATTAAAGGGAATGTAGTCACCTTAAATTTGTCACGGAACTCTAAATACGAAATTGGCAAGCCATCGTCTTAAAACAAATCTTTTACGTATAATAGCCCTGCCTCACGTAACTTACTGAAATAGAAAGTTGAGTTATTTATTTAAAGTAAATTATTGTTCCATATTATTTGGTTACCAAAGTTACTACCAGACATAACGAATGAGGCCTTTGACCAAGCTACACATACTTCACAAATAAACACATCGCCTACATTGGCTACATCACTTGCTTGTGATTTTTATTAATAAATATTTGAATAAACTTTACCTATTTAAAGCGACTCATTGATTTGGTTCATGAAATTCAACACATTTTTCCAAACCTTTCAATTTTTTCGCATCATTGACAAATGGTCAAACTTAGACGATTCACATATCTCACATAAACAAAACCGTTTTACGGAGAGGTACTTAACGATTCAATTCGGCATTTGAAAACTCGTGACCAGACACCTTTTCAAGTCATGCACCGTCACAGGTCAGCCTTACGCCACGAAATTCAAAATTTTAACTTTTCCGTAACTATTGGATATGTAACTTGCCTATTATGTTACGTTAATTATAAGCACTGACATATGGCAGTGCCCTTTAACACTCCCACTATTTTATAGATTTCAACTCAATATACCTCTTTAAGTATTTTAGTTTTCTGTGTTCAAATACGAGTCTTACGTGGGCGTATATATAGTTTACGTTCTTGTAACTTTAAGCTCTTGTCGTTCGTCATAAAACAGTAATATTGTTTACAGCTCGTTGATTGTTTATTTTCAACGAACGAATGTCCATTGTTTAGTTTTGGATTCAATATAAAGGCAAACGTAATTCGTAGGCTCCGGCATTTCAAAGTCCTGGGAATTTTTATTTCATGTAAGCGAATAAACACTGGAAAAACTTTCGTTTCGGCTATTAAGGAAGATTTCCTGCAGTCATTCATTTTATCATCCATTTTTTTCTTAAATTGAGTATAAGCCCACCTCAAATCTAGAATTTTAAAAATGTAAACTCCAGAACACGAAAAAATTCGTACAGTTCAACTTCCATCTTCAGGCCAATCCTGAGCTGAAATAAAAAACGTTGAATTTTATTCACCTGATATAATAATTTGTGATGGCATCGTTGTACTACTCAAATTAGTCTTTTTTCGAAAGCTACTGTACCTTGTGTCAATATGTGATGGCAATCTTACTGCTATGGATTGATGTGAATAGACAAGCCCTAGGCCTACCTGTACAATATGCAATAAAAGCAAATCAGGGAGCATTCAAGATCCTATAAAAAAAATTTTAATTTTAGATGGAACAAAGCCGGTAATGTGAGTTGTGCAACATATATTGCTCAATGGGATAATTTGCTTTAGGTTAATAAATTTCAACATTTAATATCTCAGCAAGAGAAGAAGCTATGACAATGGAAGTTGGGTGAATTTGATTCATTTTGCAACGTCTAAAATTTTAGACTTCAAGGCTTAAAGTACAATTTAAAAAGACCAAAAGACCATAAAACTTCGAAAAAAAAAAGCTTCCAATGATCTGTACAGCCCTCTCCATAAAGCCGTAAATGACGACGATTGTTGGTTTGATAAAACCAATGAACATTCGCATTTTAAATTTCTTTGAGAGGCAAATGTATGTTTGTGTGTGTGTTTGTTGGGGGTGGAGTCGGGAGGTGGGGTAAGAGGGGACGGTCCTTTCATAGGTTGGTTTGATTTTTAGGTTTAAAGGGCTTGAACTCTCATTCTAAACTACGGTTTTTGTATTTCCACATAAATTCTTATTCGGCTCAGCCCTTTGATTGGCAGTTAATTCAAACAATGCAGAGTACCAAAGTTATACACAGTGTTAACTGTACTGTTTTGATTACACAAATTGATCTTTCCTATACTCATCCTGAAGCAATAAACTGAAGTTGTGTCTGGATTAGGAAAAATTTAAGACAATTGTTGGAGGGGCTTAAGTGAGAAGGTTAGGAGAATTGGTACTGTTGGGGGGGGGGGGGTGAGAAAAATGGGCCTTTACTAGCCACAGTGACCACTCTTTGGTCAATCGATTGAGTTTCTACTCTGCCTGAAATTGTTGTGATTAACTTCAAAGTAGAGACAACTTCACTCAACCGAGGATGGAGTGTCACTCGAAACAGAAAGTGTTCACTGTAGTCTGTCGTCTTGGTAGATTTTCACTCTTTTTCATTTAAGTGGCCTGAAATTCGGTGAGATGGTCTACTTAACCCCGTACCATGAAGAAAGTGTGCACTGACAGACCGTCTTGCACTACAGCAGTCTTGTCACCTTCACAAAAACTACCGCACGCCCCACAGACAAATTTTCGCACTTTTCACCGTCTTCAAGCCGCGGTCATATAACAATGAATTCGGATCGAATTCCGTACCGATTTTGTAGATTTTTGTAAAAATCTTCTCCACCCCTGGGCAAAAAGAGCTCAAAATTTGCACACCTGTAGGAATATATATGAGTCGTACCACAGGGGTATGAAAACTAAATTTGTCTCATTATTTCGTGACGTCACGCCGATGGACCGATCTTCTTCTTTTTTTTTTTTGCTCTCCGGCAAAAACTGTATGTCGGTGTAACGTCACGAAAAAATCCGTTGGTATCTTATTTTGAAAGACATTAGATGCAAATCATATATTTAAAGTGGTTGACCATTTTGGGGGTCTTTCCGACCCAAGATGTAGAAGATTTCAACAAAACCCTACAAGGATCGGTCCGAATTCGTTGTTGTATGACCGCGGCTTTGTCGCATCTGAAATAGATTCCACTCCATACTTCAGTATAGCGCTATACAGCTATATGCAAGGGCATAGCTACAGTTGGGCAGAGACAGTTTAACCTCTTGCTCTGGACAATAAAAAATGCCACACATGACATCAAATCATCCATTGACACCCGTCAATTACAGTGCGGTTTTCCCAAGTTTTCTTCAAGACTTCCAAATCTTCTACAATGGCACTAATTTTCACATACTTGTCTAAAAGGACAATTAAGTGTCAGAAAATTATTCAATTTCGTCGGATACTCTCAATCGATAGGCCTAAGGTAACGATCCTTAGTTGTTTCGACAATCTCGACCTTTGCTAATAGGAAGGGCATATTCTTCTATAATCCCCGAAGTGTTCAAATTTTCTTACAAGAAACCCTAATTTTCTTAGACAAAATCCAGAATTTTCTGCAATACAAGCTCCTTATTTCTGTATTTCCAAATATTTCTTTATAAGGGAAACAAATGCTAAGTCGAAGTGCCACAGATTGCGTTTCCTGGTATACTAGTGCACGCAAAAGAAAAAAGTTGTTGCTGCCACCGAAAAGAGGTCTTGCTATGTCACTTAAGCTCTGAAAGTTGAATGATGTCTAACTCCGAGCTATACCCGTGATCTAGTGATAGTTACAAAATAGTAAGGATTGGTTCTTGTAATGCTCTACAGAGGCGTGGAACTTTGGAAGTATTAAGACTCATAGTAATTTATACCGAGGGGGCTTCAACCCTCAGAACCCCCTCCCTTGCCGAAGCCAATGTGAGGGACCTATATGAGTAGCCGACATCCATATGGGATATATTTCGAATCCTGGCCGGGTTTTAACGAATACTTTAAACACGGAACCTACTGCCATTGCGCTAGGTGTTCAGCATAAACACAGTGGAGTAGGGAAAACAAGCCAGTAAGCCAAACTGGAAAAAAGGTCGTGGTCGGCTCAACTAGAACCAGTAGACTGGGAACTGGGCCGTAAAACTCCATCTAACTAACTAACTCAATAGATGAGGTTTTGCGACTCAGTTTTTAACTTGTTGGTTTAAGTCGGCTTTTTCCAGTTGATGTTCCCTGATCGGTCCCCCCTGTTCCATTGCTTATGCCCTTTCTCTGCCAAAAGGGCCGTTCGGCGAAACCAAACTTTGCTTTGATTTGCACACCAAGCACAATGGCAGTAGGTTCTATTTTAAAGTCTTTGATAAGACCTGGCCGTGACTGGAACTCCACACCTCCAGTTGCAAGTCGGACGATGTATTATCCACTTGACCATGCAGTTAGGCTGAAACAAAACTTGACTAGCACGGCGTGTGAGGCATTTGTAGAGTAAAATCTCAAACATTCCTCCATTGAATTCGAATATATTCATGTCTCGCACGTGAAACAAACATCTTGGGCTAGTTAGAAAAGGTTAAACCGTTTTAGACACTGGTTGTAAGCCCCTTTTGCCATCTCGGCATTTTATTTCATCTATGCGCATGATGTCAAATGTTATTGCTGTACGGTTTTCACTGCTAAAGAGAAACTAATCGCCGTTAGCCTGTTAACGGAACAATTACACGAACAAACAAGGTAAGGCAAAACAAATTCATTGGAAAATGTGCGGCGAGTCAGTTCGAAATATTATCCAATTAAGTACTGACTTAAACGAAAATATTTCACACAAGTTTCACTGTGGTCCCCTAAAGAAAAACGTAACTATGTCCACTTATTACTGGAAGTGCCACACCTATATGTGAAATAGATGTTTATGTTTTCGTTGTTTTCAAACTGTGGTTAACTAACGGAAAAACGTAAATGGTTTACGCGAAGCCAGTGAAGTAGTTAAACTTGTTTTTACGTAGTGTAAGGGGCAGGGGGAGGGGCAAGCACCCTAACTCTCAATTTTTTTTTTTTTGCAAAAGTGCAGAAAATTTTGCCTTTAAAGCAATATTGGAATGTATGGAAATTACACTGCACGAAATGTGGAATTATGAGTTCTCCGTAGGAAATTTAAGTTTGGAGATTATTGAAGAGTCTGCATTTCCTATTAGCAAATCTGAGACTGCATGCATGGCGACTGAACTTGATCGTTACTGTTAAAATGTTCCCCAAGTTATCCCGACTGAGACTCTCCGAAGAAGTTTAGAACATTTCCGAAACTTTGTTTAGTTGTCAAACATTTCTCATTAAGATCAAAGAAATTTTGAGTCTTTTGAGAGAAACTTAGTAAAATAGCACAGCAGTTGACCGGTGTCACTTGGTGATCAGATGATCTGTTGTCCGATGGTGCGACTTTTCATTTCCATAGCTCGGAAAAAATTAAAAGTGATTTATGAGTGAAAACTATGCTGCACCAGCGAGCGAAAATCGTTTCCCTTATGAACAAATAATTAGAAATACGAAACTGGCATTGGAAATGATTTCGGAATTTTATGGAAAAATAGGCGGAGAAACGCATTGCAGGTAACCGGTGTTTCTTGATCATTTTGTGTCACATATGGCAAATTTCCAAGGTTTAATTTTTTCAGAGACAGGGAGCGATCCGCCTGCCCCCCCCCCCCCGCCGTAGCTATGCCATGTTCGACCCCCATGAATAGGCCTGCGTTACGGCTATGCACAAGCAGTTGTTACAATCCTCCAAAGGCACCCACGAACGTCAGTAACTTTCCCATACGCATAGATAGTTCTCACTGACGTCACAAATATGCGTTAGCAATAGCCATGTTTGAGGGCAAGTCTGTACATACATACCAGGGATGCCCTCAAACATGGCTGAAATACTCCAAGTGGACGTCACGTGAGAACTACCTATAGGTGAATCATTCTAATCATACGAATCAATCTTACATTGATTCGTAAAAAAACTTTTTAAAACTCGGGTACTTTAAAGCAGTTGAGGCACTATTTGTATGGTACTGCTTTTGAGTAGCCTGATGTAAGACTGGTGTAGCACGTTTAGATGATACGCTGTATTGCTTTTAAATGTCAAAAAACGGATTGAAGTTACATTCTGATAGAGTGATATAGTCATGCATGTGACAAAATTTTTAAATGAAGTCGCAATGCATTAATATCACAATGTTCTCATGACAACCAAAATTAGTAACTTTGTCTTAAAATATGATTTCGAACGAAAACTTGACAAGATTACTAAGTAAATGGCAAACAAAACCGAGTAACCAATGTTTTATTTTGGTTGCCATGGTAACGTTAGATCATTTCAGCATGTAAATCCAGATAGAACTAGGAAAGAAGTGTTTTAAAATTGGGTAGACTTCCTTGCTATTCATCCGGTGGTATACTTTCGCTTTATTAATGAAATTTGTTGTTTAAAATGTTTGGAATGGTGATATTGTTCTCATCGACAATTATTTTATTTATTTATTTTAAAATTATGTTCGGCAGTTAGATGAATTAGTTGTGCCATGGTATTAGTTGTCCCATGGAGGTATTACGTAATACGTCCATGGTTGTGCAAATAGACTTATAGACTTGTGGTACATAGGCTGTACCCTATATTTACAGCCCCACACCATTATTCATGATATTAACCATGTGTGGGACGAGTGAAGGGCACAGGGGCCAACTTAGAAATGATGGACCTCTTAACCTAATTCTTACTTAGTAATGCAATTAGAATAATCTGATCTTATAATGACAGTAGTTCCATTCTATAGTTATTTATTTTTCTGACACACATCAAGGCATGTTTAATGATATCGTTCATACTGGTTAACTGACTTGAAGACTATGCACAGTCTATTGTTGTGATCAATGTTGCCTAAACTTGATACCTTTTTCAAGGAGAGAAGGAAGGACTGTAAAAGCCTAGGCACTACGCCATGATCTATTCGCTGATTATATTTACATTACTATTGAGAAAATCTAAAATACGACCTAAATCCTGTTAATAAATTAGAAAAAATGGCTGTAGTGTCGATAAGGAAAATTTTATTTAGCAAGCGAATTTCTTTAAAGATGACCATTTTTTTTTTTAACTATACATAAAAAATAACATGTTACCATCAAGTAAATTCCATTCTTAATATGTGTCCAAGTGTCACCCCTACCAATTCTTTAAATGTAAAACATTAAAATTCGCTCTTTGATGATTACATACACTGCCCCCTCTCTTACTGAAAGAATAGTCCATAGCCAAATTTGTTTTTGATACATTTAAAGAGGAACTTATTCTAAGCATCATGGTGAAACTTTTGTTAAAGTCTCATATTTTTCTCTCAAAATATTAGCAATTGAATGTGGCCATTTTCCACAAAGAATGAACGTAAAGCAAGCTGATGTCATGGATTCACATTACTGGCAAATGTTTTGCGTTCATTCATAATTTACTACCAATTTTAGCGACTAAACCTTGATACCAAAGGTGCATTCTGAGCAATGAAGTTTTTGAGAAACTTTATATGCCTTAGGGGCAAAGCAGCCCCCCCCCCCAATCTATTCAAGGTCAAACTAATAGGATGAAAAATAAAGAAAACCAAAACATTGGCCAACAGTCTGAACAATTTGAAGCATCACACCTGCTTTCTTCAAGTTCACTTTCTGTAGAAAATGTGTCAAATTCAATTGCTAATATTACGGTAACGAAACATTGAAAATGAATGAATTTTTTCACCAGAATACTAAGATTATGTTTCTCTTCAACATATCAAAATTAAATTTGACTCTGGACTATTCTTTTAAGTGAAATTCGACTAAATTTCCACTCCATTCGGGGTGAATTACATTTAAAAGAGTGAATCGTCACACAAAAGAGAGTACAGAACATCACTCGAAACAAAAAGTACTTTGGGACAATTTCACCTTTTTTACATTAAGAGATAAAGTTTACTCACTCTACATATAGTAGAGGAATGAGGAATGACCCTAATAATGAGTGTAAAGTAGCGCCCTCTATTGGTTATGTTCTAACGATTCAAACTTTTATTACAATGAATCGGTTTATAACTTTGTTTTTCATTTGAAAGTTCCCGCAATATATTTAGCACATTTTACTTGATAAATTTACCAGAAGTTGTTCGTATCTTATATATGCACCGATTTGGTCATGCGCTTCGGAAAACACTTGAAAAAATCATTTGTTTGTCTGCATCCTTCTCCTCAACTTAAAGGTCAAGAGCAGTCGCCCCAAAACTTTTAAAACAGCTACTAAATGTTGCTATTTTGCTATCATTTTCTTCCAAGAAGCTTTCGGGATATTTCAAGGCTTAAGCATTCAATATTGAAGGTTAACTAAGATAGTACTACTTGTAAATTTCATAACTCAGTGAAAAACACATTGTCACATGATTGTCAAACGTCATTCACAAACTAGTATAGACTACTATCCTTGTTCAAATTTTGGTGACTGAGTTTGCCCTTTAAAGATACCACCACGCTGCTTTTCTTTCTAGGAGAAACGCAGTCACCCCAACCCGAAGTAGTGCAATAGGATATCCTGTATTATGATTGGCTCTTGAAAGTCATGTGAAAATATTTTTTCCCCAAATGTGAAATTACCACGGGTAATCGCTTGGTTTACCTTGAATATACAATAATAAAGCCCTAAAATATAACGAAAGAAACTTTGAAGAGAAAGTTGCGAGATTTAGCTGTTGCTTCAAAGTAATTTTAGTGTTATTGCTCTTGACCTTTAAAAACTATATTTTGAAATTTTATACCTCTGTGAAAAAATGGAAGTACTTTCCTATAGTAAGAGTGTATGACAAAAATGGAATAATGATTACAGAAGTGTCGTTTTCAACTTTCCACGATATGAAATAAAATTACTCGTATAGACGTTCACGTTGGCATGGTTAACATACTATCTTTTTTGTAACTTTGTTACGACATTGCCTCATTGTTACAGCAAGACTATACCAGCAGATATTCGTTTCGTAATATCGGGGAGACATGCGCATGCGTTAAATAATGGGTCTAGTGCAATGTAATCATAGTTAATATGAGACGGAATCATAAAGATAAGTTATCTAAGTGTCATCACGGAAATGATGAATGTATACAGTGTTTTCCAATAGGGAGTTCCTGACGTCATTTAACTATAACGTAGTAAACTAAATTCTTTTTATGTCCCTTAGAACTTCTTACCTCAAGAACGTACAGTTCTGTAGGCCTATGTGAGAGGTTCGCTATTGTTTCATACCGGGGTTTTTTTTTTTTTTTTTTGCTGCAAAAATTTGATCTGATTTTCACAGCTTTTGCTTAATAGAGTTAGTTGGTAAGTTAGATGGAGTTTTACCTTATCGATTCAAGTCAAGCTGACCACGTCCTTTTTTCCAGTTGTTACTCAGGGTCTTGTTTTGCCTACTCCATTGCTTATGCGGAACATCACGCACAACGGTTCCATTTTCAGAGTCTTTGGTAAGACTCGACCTGGGAATCGAACCCAGGCCTTCCTCGTGAGAGGCGGATGTTCTACCGCTAGACCAATTGAAACACATGACACATTAACTTTTCAGTGTTTCATACTGTTGCGAAGTCTGTTACCAGGTTACCTTTTTGAAAATGGTGACAGATCAAAAAATCTGATTTAGCCATTAATTTCATATTTTTTGTTTGAAAAACAAAACAAATTAGGCTATGAATGTCCGATACCGCGAAGACTTATTACATTTCATCGGAAGCTGAATTGATATATACATTGAAAATTCAGGGTTTCCAAGAGTAACACTTTCAGAGTGGCCTATAGCAAACTGACAGGGCGGAGTGGCCGGTAGGGATGGCGCAGAAGATTAGTTTAAGGGAAAAATTATGTTGCTCTTATTTTAGGGTGGGGATCTTTTAAAGGTGTTCAGAGAACGCTAAATGTTATTCCTTATCTCACTATGCTAAACACAATTTAGCATTACTGGGCCTAGAAGAAATTCCTTTTAAAAATATCGCTTGCATGGTACCATCAAAAAATATGTATGAAAAAGAAATTTCGGTCATTTTCCTTGGAGACAGGGGGATTAAGTCAATGAAAGGGTTAAGGTTTGACCATTATCAGCAATAGTGGTTTATAAAAATTTAAAGTTCAGCTAAAAGTGAAGATCCCCAGACTGAATTAATATTTGGAAAGTTTTCACAAACCTGGCATCTTTACAACAGTGTGAAAAGCAAGCCGTTCACTTTTTCGATTCCAAATCATGGACGCGGATCCAGATCCCCAGAGAATGGGGTCTGCAGTAATCGATATTTGAAAAATTATCTTTTGAATTCGATTTTTCACAGAGTAATCTTTTAGAAAGTGTTCCCCAGTATTTAAAATTCTCCGTTGTTTTCGGAAATTTTTCCGAACCCAAATTGTTGAATTAAAATAATACTGCTATGTACAATCTCTCCGTATTTTGGAAATAGCAATTACAAAGAATTGTGGGATAGATTTTTGGCAAGTGTCGTTTTTGCCAGGTTCATTTTACTGTAGCCAAATACGACGCATATACCAACACTCTGTCCCACAAGTATTTGTAATGTAATTGCTATTTAAAAATGGGTCAATATTCTACTTCAATTAAAGGAAAGCGCCACCATCATGAGTTCGGCATCATTACGGGATGCTGTACTGTTAAAGGCTGGATTTTCATTAGTGTGTGAGTGGTATGATCCAAACTTGTTTAATACCTTGTTCTTGCAATTTGGCTAGTGAAAGCAAATATATTTTTACACATCTTCACCAGGATATTGTTATGAGGGCCATGAAGTGAAAAATATGGACCACATAGAGGGAGAGTGGTAATTATAGTTTATAGGCCCATGTGCCTCTATACCATGGTATTCTGGGACATTGGGGACCTACCTACCAACCCTTCGGGTAAAAATCTGAGTTTTTACACTTAAGAAATTCTTTTGCAATTTTATATTGGACTCTAAAAACTAAAGAGTGAAATTTGCACCCGTTGAAAGAGAGAAAACTACACAGTTCACCCCCAGAGAGCCAAAATTCACATTAAGAATAGTGAAGTTACTCAAAAAGGGTGAAGTTTCACTCTTGATGGAGAACCTACCGAAAATACTTTTGAAAAAAGAGTGATCACTACAGGCGCTTGTGCAAGAGTGAATTTTCACCTTTACTTGGAGTGAATTTCACTATTCTTGTAGAATAGGTATATCCCGCCTGTTGTGAGAGGCGGCTAAAGGGAAACAAAATTTGAACTTGAACCATACTTGAAAATAAATTTAACCTTTAAACATTTTATCTAGTTGACTGACATTATATAACACATTCGTGTTAGTGTGTAGTTATATCTCATGCAACTAAATTGTGACAAAAGTACGTAGAGTTTAACCAATGATCATATGCTCCATGCTAACGGTAAGATCACCCGAATCTCACGCGGAACGCCCGGGTTCTCTCCCCAGGTCGAGTCATACCAAAAGCTCTCAAAGTGAAAGTTAATGTCGTTGTGCGTGATGCTCCGCATAAGAGATGGAGCAGGGAAAACAAGATAGTGAGCCACAACTGGAAAAATGCCTTGGCCGGCTCGACTCGAACCAACAGGTTGGAAACTGGACCCTGAAATTCCATCTAACTAACTCCATGCTTCGGGCACTCGGGTTTACGGAAATTCAAAACGGAAAAAGGAGAGGATTAGAGAAGCTTGATACGGTACCATAGGCGTAGGAGGCGGGGTGCAGGGGGCACTCGCCCTCCAAATTGGGACAAAGGCAGTTGGTCTATTCGGGCAAAGCATGGGAAAACGTGATAAACGGTGACATAATTCGGGCAAAAATGCTCTTGGCCACTAATAGAAAATCACCCACTTCCAAGACTGAACATTTCTTTTTTCCCTTTTTTCAAAATTTACTGTGCATATGAGGGAGATAAAACCAAACCATTGTGGTAGTCGAGACCTCAACTCCTGAGACCAAGGTCTCAGCCAACGAGGAGGAGACCTTACCCACGAGACAGGGCCGAAACCAGACCAGATCATCCGAAAATAAGGTCATCTTCCATGTCTATAAGTAGACTACACTACTTTCAACCTTTTTTTGCAGTATAATGTGCGTTAGGCAATGTCTGTGTACTTGATGCAACATCTCCCTGAAATGACTGCCCTTGGTACCGTACGTTGACCAAACAAGATGTTCCCCCCCCCTTCTGTTTTTTTTTTTTTGTTGCAATTTTGAGGTGTCTTTTCTGCAGTGAATTAAGTGTAATCTAATGCTGTACATGATTCTAGCTACTTTGCTGATTATCCTAGCTGTTTTCCAAGTAGGCGCGGATCCAGACATTCCAAAAAGGGGCTACCTACGAAAAAAGAGGGGTGTGAAGGGGTTGCAGCACTAATTTCCCGTATGATTTATATTGTTGACGTGGCGAAAGGGGGGGGGGCTAAGGCCGTAAAAGCCCCCCTTGTATCCGCGTCTGCCAAGTCAATTCTGTAAAGGCCTACATAATTACATGGATTCGACATGTTATGAGACAGTTGTGAAAGACAATAGCAACTTCTCCATCCAACAAACTCGAGAGAATGTTACAGTAAACCTGTTTTTCTCTTCTCGACACCTAAGGTACTTATAAAGTGTATAGTATTTTTTCCATCCCATTTTATTCTTTTTTTTATCTATCATCACGTTCACAGAAACAATGTTTTTAAAGATTCTGTTTACTAGAGTTTTTCAAATATAAAATATATAGGCTATAAATGAATGTTTGCTGTAGCATGTATTAAGGTCGCAACTTTATTTCCATATATTTCCATGTATTTATGTGGAGATTATCATAGGTAAAGAAATTTACATCTCAGTTATTTCTCCGCGACACTTTTGTAGTAAATATACAACTGTCCGATTTCAAAAATATGCGGTATGGATTTCTACAATTGAAAAATACCAGGTTCCAGAGCATTAACAAATTTCAATACTTAAAGTGAACCCTAAACTAACATTAAGCATGATCAAGCATTTATTTCCTACAAGAAAGTTTCCTCGAATCCTATCCTTCTCAAATCATTCTCATTCTTACTTATGATATAGAGCTCCACATTTTGAATGAACTTAAAGTTTCTTTAAAATGTCTCCACATCAGGTTTTTTATTTTCTAACTTAGAATTAAAAATGAAATACTTAGCATGTATTTAAAAGAAATTAATGGGATGTTTTAACAGTTTAAGTCCTCTAGAAGTCCAATCTTCATAAGTTCCTAGTCAACATAGAGTCAAAGTACATAGTATTGGTTGTTTTATTAAAGGCCCAGTTCTCTCACTCCAAATAGTAGCAATTCTCCTAACCTTCTCACTGAAGCCCCTCCCAGAATTGTCTGAAATTCATCCTCATCCAGATACTATCACAGTTTATTGCTTCTAGGTGAGTATAGAAAAACTCAATTTACATCATCAAAACACTCTCAGCACCATTCATGCTGTGCAATATAAGCTTTGGTACTCTGCATTGTCTGAATTAGCTGTCAATCAAAGAGCTGAGCCAAGGCTGAGAATTTCGGTACCCGGGTCCCAAAATTGTAGTTTGGGGTGAGAGGTTTGGCCCTTTGAATGAGGGTAACTGAACAATGGAAAAAATAAATGAAGAGTAAGTTGAGCAATATCTCTGAGATCGTATTGGCAGTCTAAGTAAATACCGATATCGATACCGTACCGATATGAGGAATATCGACAGATACGGTAGTCAGATATCGGTGTAAAAAAGAGATAATGAGTTGGAAAACTGTTAACTTCATTAAAATCTAGTGAATGCATTATATATCAATTCCACAACGAGACAAAGTCAGTGTTTTTTCCACAGGGACTTACGTACTTACATTAGCACAACTAAACACGTGTTGCATGGTGTTGTCTACCCCGCGGAGCTAACTGTCATTCCTCTGCTCCAAAGCCACCAATATACCGCACAGCCTGCAACGTAGGCAAGGTTTTACCCTATTCTACAAAATCCTATACATTGTCACAATCGCAATCATGCCCACAGGATTTTGTTAGGTGTAGGCCTATGCGATTAAGAGGAACGGTGGCTAAGTACCGTGTACGGTACCTCTTGTGTGTCTGTGATGGGAAAATTTTTTCAAGCACCATTAGAAATGCTCTGATGTTTGGTTCACAAGAAAGGGTTCACATTTTCCTCAACTGAGAAAAAAGATCTGGGCCGGGAAAATCCCTTACACGCCTGCGTTTAAAATTGTCCATGATCTTAAACGACTGAAGATATGCTAACAAAGAATAGTCCAAAGCACCCGCACGTGCATACGTGTAAGCTCTCCTGCCTGCCACTGGTCGGGAAGTTGACCAATTGATAAGATGTCCATTTCGTATCCGGGTTTGGTCAAGAAAGGGAAAATGGCTGTGAAATATATTGCTGATTAACTTAATGTATTTTATAAACAATTAAGTAAAATTTTAAAAGGGTTTTATGGGGGAAAATGCTCCAATTGGTTTATCAGTACGAGCTATCGTTTAAGCATTGAAGTTGTAACATGTGTTTAGCGTATGAGGCGTAGATCAATTACTTATAAAATATAGTGGTCATTGTCTGTTGGTCAAAATGCAAAGTTACGTATGTATAAAAAATGTAAAATTATACAAGAGTGTAAACTATAAAAGAAGGAAAATTTGTATCCCTGATGAAATAAGGGATTGCACGTAACTTCTTTATTTTTTTTTGTGGGAACAGAAACCTGCACTTCAAAAGTACATAATCGACTGGGCACAGAGGCTCAAAGGAATCAAAGGGCATTTGGGGGCACTGCAGAATATTATAGTTGTCAGGAATAGAAATGCATCTTTACCCTGAAAAGCATCGATATTGCCTAAATATAGCATGTTTTTTGCCCGAGTGCAGTTAATTCTCAGCCTAGCCTCGTTATAATCATTGTAAGGTGACAGTTCAGTTTTAAAAGTAGTTTGTATTTCTTTATCACGAGAAAAGGCTGCATTAGAATTTTAAGAAACGTGATATCTTGGTAATCTATCTTTATTGTTGGAGAGAGAGCAAAGTTGGGATGTCAACTAGGTTAGTTAACTACTTAAAAGTTACTGACGTTTTGCTACACACTTTACCCAGCGACAATCTACGGATAGGATGTACGCGTTGCATGCTGTGTCCATGTATATAGGAAGTCCATGTTTTTATCCCATTAATAATAGCGTTAAATGCAACACAAGTGGTGAAGGAGATTCCACAAAATTTGACATTGGTTATTAAAAAACTATTTTCGAATTTTGTGAGTAATTTTCGCAGGATACAAGATATGGATTTTGCCATTTTTTCTTTTTGGGTTGGAATGGTGGAGCGATCTTAATTTTTTCTTTCTCGGAGGGGTGGAAGGGTGAAACCTTCCCTAAACTCACTTTCGAGCATAACTTAAGAATGCCATATGCTACAAAGTGTGATGATGTAAACGCACCGCAACATTTTACTGTAGAAGGAAACGGATAGAGAAATAAAAATGAGATTTATTAGAAAGTAAAACTCTAAATTCTTCATAATTTTTAAATTTCGGCCAAGAGTCACCAAGCAGTTCGAAATATTGTAATATACGTATTGATTCAAAAAGACCTTCAGATAGAATTTAAGAGCTATGTCTGCCTTGTAGCCAACTAGATATCTAGGGGGCGACATGGCTTTTATGGATGTGATGTTATGGATGATGGTATTTTTGATCTTCATAAATTTCAAACATGCGGAATTTTTAGTAGGCTGATTGGACTTACCTCCTGACCTCCTTTTAAAATAAACGTCTGAGCAGCCATGCACCACAAAGAAGAATAAATACCTAAACCATAATATCCATCGGTTGCTGCGAGAATAAGAGTTTGTCCTATTAAAAGCAGCGAGGCCTACATCGTTTTTACAGGAGTCTTTATCCAGTTAATTTAGGTAAACATATTAGCCATAAGATGTCTCCTCAATTTCTTCGTAATATTGTGCGACACGTGCTCTCAGTTTTGTTCCTGTTGCGAGCTACTGGAGGCTAACTACTACTTCTTACCAGCTTACGCGCAAACTCGCAAACTTACGACCACACTGGCACCAACTGTTGACACTCGTTGGGACCGAAAAATATTTATGATCAAATTTTGCCAGAGGTTGCAAACGGTACCACGCATTGTGATAACATATACTCTTAAAATAAACAGAGATATCCCACTCGATAGAAGAGTGAAATTTGTTACTTTCACTCCCCAATAAACAGAAATTCACTCCAAGAAGAGTCAAATTCCACACAGAAAGAGAGAATTTTCACTGTTGATGGAGGGCATACTAGGACCACTCATACAAAAGAACGGGAATCGTTAAATTTAGTGTGACACCAAAATGACAAAGTCAGGTATTTGATGTAAAAAAGCATAAAGACCCAAGAAAATTGCCGCAATTTCCATCAAAATCGGTTAAAAATTGACCATTTTACAGGTTTATTTCTGATTTGCACTTAATCATGCATAAATGTGAGCTCAATATGTAAATTTTATGATGTCATGGGAGGGCCATGCCATATATGGCTAATGTTATCTTTTGTTTTGCAATCTTCATTTCAAGGGAAGTTGTAACATTAGTATTTCCGGAAGGGTTTATTGTTTATTTTATTAAGTTTAAGTTGTGTCCTTGAAAACCATCAGTATCAATCACCAAACCATAAGCTATCTGATGAGTAATTAAGAGATAATTAATGTAGGGTTAACAAAAGAAATGTCAACACTGTGCAACACTCAGCATCACTATTTTTGCATAACCAACAAGTTGCTTCAGAAACATTCAAACTTTGAAGAGGTATATCTTGAGAACGGTAAAAGATATTGACATAATTCCAACAGATTCTTCCTTAGGGGACCTTGCTCCTTAACTACCAAGTAATTTCAGGGCTTTTTGCTGACATGTCACACTACCTTTAAAGGGTGAATTTTCACTCTTCTTGGAGTGAGATTCCCTGTTATTGGAGTGAAACAGCCACGGACTTCCCAGACATGGACAGAGCATACACTGCGCTGTACATTGTCGCTACCGTAATTGTGACGAAAAGTTTGCACTTGCTCAAGTTAATTTCCAGATTTTGCAAAAAAGTTGAAACGTTTTTGAAATATAATCAGGCCTTGAAGGGCAGTTGTTTTACGACGCTAAGCGACCACGAATGTGGGAGAAGCCGTTGGCTTATGAATTACAACTTCACGTCGGGTGGCAACCAAATCAAACATTTGGGTCAAATTTGGTATTTTTTGAAAGGCCAGTTCAGATGGGAAAACCGTAGATTGCTCTTGGATGAAAAACCTTACTTTGATCCGGCCAGGAATCGAACTCCAGACCTCCCGGTTGCTATATATATGTATGTATGTATGTATATATATATATATATATATATATATATATATATATATATATATATATATATATATATATATATATATATATATATATATATATATATATATATATATATATATATATATATATATATATATATATATATATATATATATATATATATATATATATATATATATATATATATATATATATATATTAATAAATATATATATACATACATATAACTATAAAATGCTAAAAGTCAATCTAAAAGTTAAAATGTCATATCACATTGACATTTTAACTTTTAGATTGACTTTTAGCATTTTATAGTATATCTGCTCCTACTTTGTTGAGCACTCTACCATCTGTATGGTCCTAACCTTCATATTCCTATATATATATATATATATATATATATGGCAAGGTGAGGTCAAAATCACTTCACGTATTGCAGGAACATGATATTCTTTCACATTCAAGTTTAACACTTGTTTCAAATATAACAGAGTCGTCCTTAAATCATACAAATTATGGCTTCACGGTGGCCATCTTGGTGTGCCTTTTTTGTCCCAGACGGTGACGACAATCTACGGATACAACGGACACGTTACATGCTCTGTCCATAAATATAAGTCCGTGGAAACAACACACTCTAGTGGAGCGAATTCACACTTTTCTTTATATGAAAAGCCTGACATGGGTCACTTTTTGGATTTTAGTGTGCACCAGATCCGATGAAGTAGTTAAATGAGCTTTTACGGTCCAATTTCTACAACCAATTAGTTTTAGTCGGGCCAGCAACGGCTTTTTGCCAGTCTGCCAGTTTTCTCTAATCCACTGTTAATGCTGAGCACCACAGCACAATGATGGCATGATGTTCCATTTGTAAAGTCTTCGGTATGACCAGTGGCGGCGAATGTCTTTTTAAGAAGAGGAATGATGAATCAATGAATTATCATTTGTTGTGAATGCGAAATATATTTTAGGAGCCTCACAAAGTAGCACACCGGATTCCTAGTACTCAACCGTATCATCGTGATACAAACACTTTTGAGAAGGGGATCCAAAGGTAAAGGGCAATCTGGTTGGTGAAGATCAAGATGGCCTAGCAGCCTATTCCCTGTTTCTAAACAGTATAACTCTGTCCGGTTTGTAATCAGACAGGTATAGGCCTACTAATATGACGTTGCGGCTAAAGTTAACACTCAGCAGCGAGCGCTAGTACAAACGACTCTCGCCTCCTAATAAAATGGCCAGAGTTCTCATGCGACCCATGGCTTAAATAAAAGTAAATACATGTAGTCGACCCATGGTACACCGTGTTAGCTAGCTCTTTTCAGTTGACTTTGGCTCCGTTCATCACAATAGCTACATAGAAATCCTAAGCTTTAGCTAGAAGGAGCACGTCAAAACGGACGCGATTGAAGGGTCACGTGCCGCGGGAATGTAGTTTTATTGGATGTTTATTTTTTATGCACCCGAACTGAACCCAGTCATCGTAGCCTACTAAGCGTTGGTTTTACAAGCGTATGGTGACATTTGGTTTGTTGTCGCAAATCAACGCGGGTCAAGCAGATTACTACCGAGAGTCGCCAGGACAAGTTTGGCCTTTTCTTTGGCACAACCTACAGGCCTAATAGCTGTTTTGTAGTAACTGCATATAGGCCAAATCAATGAAAAGTTATAGTTGTAAGTTGTACGTAAAGTGCAATGACCTTTCGACCGAATTTTTGTTTGTGTTTGTAGGAATGTGGGTTGAAATGACAAGCTACTGTTTTTAAATGACTGCTGAATACAGTCAACATTTTAAAACCCACACTTGGCTCGAAGAGGGTGAACGTACCAAAGAATGTTAGGAACACCAGCTAACGCTAATCCTCATCCGTAAAACTAATCCCTAACCCTAATCTAACTCTAACACTAATCCATAAACCAAACCCATACACCGACCCCATTAGTTTCGTGTATTACCTAATTCTGCGACACCTTCGGAGTGTGCAACCTGTGAATCATAAAGTGCGTGTAGTGCATTGCACATCCGAAGCGTTGTAATATTCTGCTCGACCCGCGGCATTTCACCACACGCTTAAAGAACAGCGCTCCATACGGTTGGATTCAAAACACACCGTCGGTTACGTACGCAGCAATAAGGTTGCACAAGACTAAAACTGCAATCATGCAGTTTCATTCCCGCGGCACGTGACCTTTGTGCGTCGTCCGATTGTGGGACGCTTCTTCCAGCTAGAGCTTAGGATTTCTATGAATACCTCCATATTGAGCTTTTCCCGCTAAACATTACATTGTGTATGTTACTTACAAAATTGTCAGTTACTACGTTACCGCGGCCATAAACGTGGTATAGCTATGCGTATACTGTAACAAAAACCAAACACCTATAGGTGCGTTCGATTTAGCCGCTCGAGTCGCCTCAACTGGCTCAACTGGATGAAATCTGACGTGAAATACGTCACAGGGCTCAACTAGACTAAAAATGGAGTCTTCATTGTGTCTCTTATCCGATAATAATGGGCAGAATCTCACTGGTTATGTCAAATGTCGATGGATTTCGTTATCACTTGTAGGACATCTCTGTGCGATGAATCCACGGACTTCCTATATACATGGACAGAGCATATAACGCGTACGTCCTATCCGTAGATGGTCGCCACCGACTGGGACAAAAAAAAGGCGCACCAAGATGGCCGCCGTGAAGTTATGATTTGTATGATTTCACGACGACTCTGTTAACTTTTTTTTTAAATTAAAGGGGAGCAATAGTGGCCATTTGACTCCCCACATATGTGTAGTACATATATAAACATTAGATATTAACACTACTGTGTTGTTGTTCCACAAAAAACTCATACCGAAAAAAAAGTTTCAAATCTCCCGCTCTTCAAGACATGAGTATCGCCATACTCGAAGAAACACGACCATGGATCAGCTGATTGATGACGTAAAACCTGCACCTGATCAGATTTCACAAAAGTGGTTACCAACTTACGCACCCTTACAGCTGAATTTATAATTACCCTTTACGAAGCTTAAAAAACTTCATGATTGCTTTTGCTTTACTGATAAAAATTTTTGAAAACCTAATAATTTTTTGTTCTTCTTTTTGTTTCATCCCTCAAATAAAAAGTACTCGTTACTTCTGACTGCTTTTGTACAAACCAAGATAAGTTACTTCCGGTAGACCCTGAAACTACAAGCCGTAACAACAACAAGCTGGGACTAGCGAGACCGTATTATAGCATGCTTTTCGGTGCAACAGTTAGGTTCGTTTTCACTCATTTTCGCAAAGATTTGATTTAGTCGAACCTTTTGTAATTCTCGTAAGTAATGTAGGATATTTGTGGACACTTAAACGTTAAAAGAAGGCAATCGCGAAGAGAAATCGGCTTAGACACCATACACATCGATCGGTGTTATTGTTATACGGCATAGGCTACGTATTGCTATACTAGTATAAGCCTATACGTAACGTACTGACCCTTGGTCTAACGTTAGCTTGTATAGACTGTACGGCTGGTTCGCTGCGGGTGCTGGTCACATCGCTCGCAGGTGCTCGAGTTTTCCTTGGTCGAACTGGCTCAAAATCATATGCACTTGGCCCGGAAGAGACAGCCATATGCTTTTAAGGAGTTAATCTTTTGATTTCTGAACCTTTATCTCAAACTCAACCGTTGAAACATTTGTAAAATGAATGAAACGATGGGCAGTTGTGCTAGTTTTCAGTAGTGTTACGAACGTTTGTGCAGTATAGTATATATGATATTCCGCAATAGCAAACAAAAGTATACATTAGGTGCAGGTTTTACGTCACTGTTCTGTTGCACTATGGGTAATTTCGGAGAAATATGGTGCTTTGCACTGCTTTGCCAAACTGCCTTTCAGACTTGCCTCGGAAAAACTCATACTACGTTTGACTTGGGATAAAATTGGTCTTTAATGATGCCACGTTGCTTGGAATAATTGTATTGAATTTCTGTGCTTTCTAGAAGGCTGTACAATTGCTTCCCTTTAAAGCTTGAATGGCTAACAGTATATCATATTCTTGCAATACGTGAAGTGATTTTGACCTTACCTTGCCAAATTCAAAAATATTTCAACTTTCTTGCAAAATCTGTACACTGGCTTGAGCAAGTCCAAACTTTCACACGAAACCTTAGAAAACAGCCATCATTTTCTCACACGTACGGTAGCACAATGTACCGTGCAGTATGCTCTGTCCACATATAGGAAGTCCGTGGATGAATCACACACAGATACGCTTACAGCATATCGGGCATTACCGTCGGTCGTTCGGACTTCGCAAACATTTCGAAGTTATTTCAAAATGCCATAAGTCAAAAGAAGACATTTCAAACTTAAAATGATATAAAAACGGGCTGGGACTGTTCAAGTTATCGGCTTTCGAGACATGCCATCAGGTTCTGCAGAGTGCACTATTTCTGTCGTAAACAGGTAAAAGAAGTAATCTCTGACCATTCTCAGCATCATTCAGAGGAGTCGCCTTCCTCTGCAGAAAAAAATTGTGACTCCCATTAAAAATACAACGTCAGATAGGCATGCTGCAGAGAAGAAGGGACACATGCGTCTTCAGGAATACATGACTTTAATCCTCCCCTTTGTAATTAAGGACCGAGAAATTGAATGATGTTGAGAAAGAATCAGTGACCAGGATGAATTAATGAATGTGGGCTTCACTTCCTGGTATAGGTCTAGCAGATCAAACTGCGACTACCCTCAAGTTGTTTGAAAAAAATATTCTTGAGACAATGTTGTTGGTAGTCACCTGGTACCGGTTCTTTTTGCAACGGGAAGTGAAGCAAGAACTGTTCGTGTCATTCGATTTGTTTGCAAAAGCATTCAACAGAGGGCCTGTGAAAAGTGAGGAAAACCAGGAGATTTTCTGGCTTTTCTCAAGTTCACCGAAGTTGAAAAAAATATTCTTCTGGCTCCTTTCAAAGGAAACAGATTTAATACCCTCTCTCACAATGCTGCCGGTGTGTATTACTGGTATCCAGAACTGTTGACCTTTTTCAGGCAAGTCGAAAAAGACAATCAGTTAACGAAAGTTGCTCATTCTGATCCGGAAGTTCCTTCTTTCAAGTAGGGATGTAGAGCACGAGGCAACGACATCGATTAGATCATCACTCCCCAATTGTGGAGATCTTTGAATGAAACTGATGTGAATGGAAAAGAGAGTGCGCGTCGCAAAAATGAGTGTGAGGTATGAGTGCTGTGAGAAGCGGGAGAAAGATGCAAGTGGTTTGATAAGAGGAGAGAGGAGGGCGTCCATTTGGGACGTTTAGCTCCTTAAGGGAGCAGAACTCCTCCGGGAGATATCGTTTGGTTTTCCCCCTTGGCTCTTGGACAGAGAGTTGAGGGGACTTTTAGAAAAAAAGTTTGATTAGAGGAGAGAGGGTGTTTGAGGATGTAGAAGTAAGAGTGGATTTTGTGTGTGAGAGAGATGTTGAATGCAAGGCTTTTTAGAGGGACTGTGTGCAGTTTTTTGTGTGATTGCAAGGCGTATGTTGAGTGATCATTTGAGAGGTGGAAGGTATGAGTGAGGGAATGAGAAGTGAGACTGAGAGTGTGTCCAAAACAAATGTGAGTACTGAGCTGCTGAGAGAGATTCTGGAATGCTTGATAGACTGATGCGAGAGTAACCGAATGCTTTCTCGGTTGCTTTGAAGGGTTTGATTATGTGTGCTAAGAATGAGATGAGTGACTGGTGTGACAGGTTGGATGATGACAAAAGCAGAGAGTACATGAAGAATGCAATTAAGTCGGTGAAAGATCAGAGGAGAGAGTTCCATGAGATGCGTGAGAGGATGAGAGAGTTAAAAGTGTGTAAGTGGAACGAGAGACGCACAAGAGAAGGGCAGCTGAGTGAGAAGAGAATGAGAGAAACAGGGTGAGGAGTTTGACTGATGAACTGATGAGAGATGGAGGTGTGTGCAAGAGTGAGAGTGAAATTATAGAGGGATTGAATGGAGAGAGTGAGAAAGAGCAAGTGGTGAGTTTGAAAGTGCGTTTAGAATTTATGAAGTATGTGTTGAAATTGAAAAACAAAGAGGGCCTTGATTAGTGTAGTATATAACAAGGTGAAGACGGCTTTCGCGGTCTTGATTTAGCGAGGATAATGAGAGGTGTGGTGGAATTCAACTTCTGAATATGGGATATTTATGGAATAAAAAGCAACATTTGACAGAAATTTCAAAAATTTGCAGGGCATTTTTCGAGAGTACATAAGATACAGCCTATAGCTAGTCTCTATAGATACTCTCAAAATGGGCCCCTGCAGATTGCTTCAATTTCTAACAAATGTTGCTTTAATTCTGTAAATATCCCACATAAAGAAGTTGAATTCCACTTATCCCCTCGCTAAAATCAAGACCGTGGAAATCGTCTTTACCTTGTAACAGTATTTAGCTTGCCGATATAGCACAACGGTGAACGTGCGTGAGCACAATAGCAAAACGTTGACAGTCCGTAATTAATGAAGAATGTGTACATATACTCTCGAAATAGGCCCTGTTACCATTGTGAAGTATGTGAATTTTATATGTTGAGACCACGTCACAACAGGGTTTAAGGTCAAAACAAGATTTGGTATGTTAGAGGGGTTCCTATTCTAAGCATTTTAGTTAATCAAAAAGTGAACTTGAAGCAAGTACATACTACATATGACATCACATCCCCACATTAATGCACAGTCTTTTGTTGTTCTTTAAACTTAATAGAGTTGATTTTTCCTCAACAATCCCAGATTATTAAGATGTTATTGCATAAGCAGCATAAGAACTTTACAAATTTTCCATCCCCTACAGGGAGGTCCTATTCCTACAAACTTCAAGGTCAACGCACCACTCTGTAAAAAAGCCACTCATTGAGTTGGTTCATGAAATTCAACAAATTTCCCCTAAAGGTGTTAAGTTTTCTTCACATATTGATGACAAATGGCGTTTTATTAGTGGTTACTTAACGGCTTAATTCGAATTTCAAAAAAATCGTGACCAGACACTTTTTCAAAATATGCACAAAATCCTTACAAGTCAGGATACCACAAAATTCGAAATTTTGAATTTTTCCGTAACTATTGGATGTAAAACTTGACTAGACATGTTAGTTATAAGCATTTTCAAATGGTAGTACTACCCTTAAACACTTTTATCAAGATATCGATATTAACTCAATGAGCCCCTTTAAGCATTCCTTTTCATATGAGGAAGTGATATAAGCTCTGCTGCCCTCAACTTTGGAACACAAATCTACGGACTTCATTTATTGATATCTCGAGAAATACTGTCCGATCTCACTACACTGTATGTATTTGGTTCCTCTTTCACAAATGAAAATTAAATTTTTGCTTAAACTTCCCCTTTAACGATTCCAGGGTTTTTCAGAAGCGCGGACGAAATTTGCCCTGTCTGTCCTGAAATTCCATAGAAGGGCCTATTTCGAGATAATGCAGTTGTATTTTTCGTCTTGTTTTCTTTTCTTCGATGAGTTCTAACGTAGCTAGTTAAGCCACCGTCGTAGGCCTACCGCGCTGTAATGTTAGGCTATTAATGAAAGCCTTACTCTAGTGGATTTGAGTTCAGTTGAAATCTATCAGTTTGCTGAGTTGCCTTTAAAGTATGGGGGTGTGACACAGGAACAACTACTAGATGTTTACCTTGCAGGATATAATCATTTTTGTTCGAGTTGTTTTTGGGCGAGTTGAAGCCTATGTTACTATTTGGGGGACTTGTACCATGGAAACCGTGTAGTGTATAGATTACACGACTTCACTTAGTTCACGCTGTCCAGAAACGTTTAAACCTTTACCGTTGTGCTCCGATCGGGGCATATTTGCGCGCCTCGGGAGTGGGCGGAAAAGCGGACGTAGCCCGCCCCGCATCGGCTTCCGTAGACCATTGACCCCCTTGACCTTAAACTATTGTCTCTCTCGTTGTTGTGGCCGAATTTGCGGGTAGCGACTCGCAGTTTCGAACTCCGCGTGAAACAGGAAAGATGGGTGACAGCCCAGCTCTCAAACAACGGTAAAGGGTTAATGGAACATTGTCTTCCATTGTAATAGCCTAGCTAGAAACTGGATTACATCCTTTCTCACAATTCCTTTAAAGGACCAAACCTCTCACCCCAAACTACAGTTTTGGTACCCGGGTACCAAAATTCTCAATTAGCTCAGCTCTTTGACTGACAGCTACTTCAAACAATGCAGAGGTGACAAAGTTTATATTACAGCATGTACGGTACTGAGAGTGTTTTGATTATATAAATTGAGTTTTCTATACTCACCCTGAAGCAATGAACGGAGATTATATCTGGATGAGGATGAATTTCAGACAATTGTGGAAGGGGCTTCATTAAGAAGGTCAGGAGAATTGGTACTGTTTGGGGTGAGAGAACTGGGCCTTTAACACGTGAAAGTGTAAACAAGTCTTTCTTAGGTGTTTTTCAAAGTTTTGGTTCCTTTTTTTTTTATCTTTGGCTCAGATTAAAAAAAAAAAAGAAAGAAAAAAAGAAAAGAAAACCTCCGGAGTACTCTGCCAAACTAGTGCAAAAATGGCGGACACCCAGTCTCACGTCCATGGATGGATTTATGTCAGGCAGAGACAATCGAACCTAAAATTTAGAATTTCTATGTGTAAAGGCCTGTTTACGTACGCACACTAGTCCCTATGTTCTTTCGTGTTTGGTCTTACGGTTGAGCATTCGCCTTTCACGCGGAAGGCCCGGGTTCTATTCCCAGGTGTAGTCATACCAAAGACGCTAAATATTGAACCTTCTGCCTTTGTGCGTGATGTTCCGCATAAGCCATGGAGTAGGGAAAACAAGCCAGTGAGCCACAACTGGAAAAAGGCCGTGGCCGGCTCGACTTGAGCAAATCTGATGCAAACTTGGCCGTAAAACTTCATCTAAGTAACCCTATGTTTTTTGTAGGCTGAGAAAAATCAAATCGATTTTTTATGGCATTTTCGTTCAAGATCGAAACCACAGTCGGGGCCGAGACTTCATATTACTAAGTTGAATTACGACAAATTAGGGAGGATAAACTTGACTTATTCTTGACTTATTCTTCCACAATACGATATGAATGTTACACAAAAAGCTGCCTTTAAGATTCGGTAGTCCTTAGAAGTATTGTGGCCAATTTCGAAACAGTTGATTCGTGAAATAGCATGATTTGACCTTACTCACCAAAGCAAAGCAAAATAAAAAAAAAATAACATTCGTGAAGTAAAACGAAAGGTAAACTAACATACATCATGTGACCCGCCCTGTCGGCTTCAATTTCAATGCGTATTTCGCATTGACGTGCGTCCTCCAGTTATATAGCTCAGTGATTTTGAGTACAACACCCGTTGGCAAAAGTCCCGATAAAAAAATAACTTGATATCCCCAGGGCAAATAATGATCTATATGTGCACAATACGTGACTCTAAACTTTGCAAGGTGGGACATCGAAAATTAACTCTGCCCTCCCTTGCGCGAGAAAACTATACTTTACAAGGACACAATGAAATCTGTCGGATCATCGCTGACGCTCTTTTTGAATACAGCACAGGTGTACGAGTGGAGGAACTCGCACTATGCTATTTCCGATCAAATAACAATAAATTGAAGCCTTTCGTATTATGCTCCTGCTTCACGTACCCGTATATAACTTGAAAGCCAACCACATTCTTGTCTTACGTAATCAGCTAACAGACTTAACGAAAGGCGTCGCGTGCCGTTCGCGTGTCACTGAACTTTCATCAATGGTCTAGCCACCTTTTGTCTGAGCGAGGTCTCAGCGGCGATTTGTATTTGTCCTCCTGTGTCAATTGTCTGAGCATATAACAATGGTCCCTCGTGCATTACACTATTGCAAAGTCTATAAACACGGAGTTCACACTTTCAGTTACGTGGCCAAAAGTCAGAGACAAAGTGCTGCGTTGAATTCTCAAAAGATTATGGGGAAGAAGAGGCATTTTGAAACCCGAGAATGATTCATGTAGCCTATCTGTTTGTTTTTGAAGAAGTAATCCTATAGAATAGTCTCCTTCTGTAATGAACTGTTAACAATAATGTAATGTGTATTCTTTAACTTTTGGTGATGAAGTAATATCGAAGTCGACAGGTAGAAAAATAAAGAAAATTGTGAGCTGGCCTTTCGTCGCAATATTAAGTTTGACACTCTTGAAATATCAGTAAATAGGGCATATGGCCTATTGGAAAACAGTTACCACATGAGCATTCCATTTGGTCGGGATAAGGGTGGACCTGTTAATACAAATGCATAAATTTAAACAAATGAATACCATTTTCGGATATGTAAAACGATGGGTAAATATATGCGAGGTGTCTTTATTTATTTATTTTATTTATTTATTTTTTTTTTGTTACTAACCATCGACTTACATTTCACATTCGTTAGATACCACACAAGCTTATGTAGGAGAGGAATCATGATCCTGTTTTATTGCACTTGCTTAGTGAAGGCTACCTAGGGAGTAGCCTGCATAGCTAGCCATTAGGTATATCCTTGTTGCCGTACGGTACTATATGATTGGTGAAACCATGGTGAGAATGTTAGGTACCGACTGTAGTAATACCTAGAAACATGCGTAGCCAGTGGCGTACGCAGGATCTGTCTGAAGGGGGGGGGGTAGTATGCCGAAGGACCGCTGGCCTTGGGGAAGGGGTGAAAATTTTTTGAACTTTTGTGGGGTGTCCTTACGTACAATCTGGTGCGATGCGTTGAACCTTTTGAATTAAAATTTGTTGCGTATTGTAAAGGACTAAAATGAAAGGGGTATCTGTGTTGGTAAGTCTGAGGAGGGTTCTAAAGGGGAGGGGGGGGGGTCGTCCCTCTGGGAAAATTTTTGAAAAATTGGGTGTCCTTACACGCAATCTGGATATTCCTGATAATCGGGAATTACCACCGCGATGGTGGTACCCTGATAGTGATTGTCATTTCCCTTGTCCGCTGCCCAACCAATCAAATTTAAACGAATTATTTTTGTTTGATTTGAAAATTTGGGTTGATTCTTTATCTTTTCATTGCCGATCGAATTCGTATGTGCAGCAGATTCCTTCTGAACAGAATTGTCCGCTATGCGACGCTGGTGGTTATCATACGAATTTTGATTTACGGAGACCATTACCCAATAAGTTCTGTCACAAATCATCACATTTCATTGCGTTTACGGCTGCTATTTCATTGCAACCGCGGTCACGCGTCCATCACTAGGTGGTCAGAGCTAAAAATTGTGCAACCTAGACACACGATGTGAAACAAAGCATAATGTTTATCGATGACTAACTTCAAAATATGAGAACAGTAACCATTGATTTAATATTAATATCTTGTCATTTTATTTTAACAGAACTATAAAAAAAAGTCAGCGAAGTGGTATTTGAGAACTTCGTTGCTGACCGCGTAAAAGATTCGTCTGAATATAAGCTGGTTAAGTAGGACACTGCGCTTTCACTGGTTTAGGCATGGCATACTATGTAAGGCGAAATGAGGGGCGCACGTGGCCGGCGCCTGACAGTGAGACCCTATAGAGTAACCTCATATTAACCCTACCACTCGAAGGTAAATTGGATTTACTGAAATGAAGCTTTTATCGCTTCATATTTCAAAATGTGTTTGTAAAGAGGGTCTTCCCTATATGTTATTATCATAATTCCCACATGGGCCCACGGAGGCATCTCAAAGTGTACAGGGCATTTCGCTAACATTTATTGTTATGTTAGATTGTCCATTTGTGAATATGGATTTAATTTAACAAATGCTGCCCTTCAAACAGTAGGAAGGAAGAAAGAAAGAAAGAAAGAAAGAAAGAAAAAACCTCGAACATTTCTTTGCTGTAGACCCATAGCCAGGCAACATACTAAGGGGGCAAAAATTTTTAAGGGGAAATGTTTCTCTCCGGGAACCCTATGTGTAAGAAAGTACAATGTTAGGCCCATTTCAAACTCACTATGGGACAAAATAGTCCAAGGAGTATATGTAGACCTGACGTAATATAGAGTACCGAAGTGATGTCGTCACTTCCCCTTAGTTCCCATGGCGATGGTTCTACACAAACTTCGACCTCATCAGCCTAATGGACTGTACGCAATAACTTCAAAAATTTTGATTTTTAAATGCATATGTAAGACCACATGGCATAAAGGAAAGCTGAATATTTGCAACAATGGCACTCTTACTACCTGAGGAACAATATACTACATATTTTCTTTGAAAATCGCTGCAACTGACGAAAATATGTAAAAAAAGTTTAAGAAATATGCTATAATCTCATACCAAAATATTTAGTAGTTTTGATTGAAATATATTAATAATAATGATTATTAGTTTGCATTTTATTGTAAATTGACGTAGTTATCGCATTGGCGGCCATTTTACTTTTCCGCTATCTTGGTTGATCTCAAAAAGAAAAAAATGTTAGCAAAATATAATTTCAATTTATATGTAATAAAATATGGCCACATTTCAAGGGCAGTTATGTTTAAATTATATTTCATGATTATTTCTCATATTATTTTCATAAATTATGATTGTCGTTTTGGGGACCATTTTGTTATTTCTGCCATCTTGGTTAAGTTGAGGTCCTGCAAAAACTATCAAAAATAAAGTTTAAACAATATGCTATAATCCCATACTAAAATATTTAGTAGACTAGATTGAAATGTATTTTTAATTACTTTTTAATGACTTTTATTTTTATTTTTTTTACTTTGTTTCTCAAATTTTTCCACTTTTTGACCGTTGACCTACTTCCGTTTTTCACAGCGATAAATATATAGAAAATAATTGAACATTGGATGTTTAAATATGCAAGGGGATGTCTAAACAACACGTTCCATGTTGTTTACAGTGTTTTTGTACAAATTCAGGGTAGAAATTGCTGTATCAAAATGGGTGTACCACATTTTGGGCATTGTTCAAAATTCGTGACCTTTTGACCTCTGGTGACCTCATATTGCACATAATTTGCATTTTAACTTTTTTGTATGGTAGAGTTGATCAAGGCAAACATTTTGATTGGTCATTCATTAAAAAGTAACAATTCTTTCCAGAGATATTGCTATTTGAATTTTCCCTACCCCCAAAATATAGTCACTCAGCTGTCATGCACTATCAACATTAAAATCTAAAGAAACCATAGTTCATCCCTAAGAAATCAATACTAACATAAATACTCTGAAAATTTACACTTCAAACTACATTCCTATCCCTATTTTATCAATTCTAAGGGGTGGTAGGTGAGCCCCTCCAGCCGACGGACTAAACCATCTTACACGTTACAATTCGGAAGTTAACGGAATTTAATCCAGACTGACAAAAATTGTAAAAACACTTCGAAGAGTCGAATATAAATAAAATATATTGGATTCTCATTTATATTAAAGAATCCATTTCACCACAATAAACTGAAGAAAATGAGCCCCAAAACGTTTGATAAAGCAACATGGGATTGTGTTCCTGAGGAACTATTGAATTAAATGACGTTACACTTCGGTAAAATTTATATAAATAGGTATGTCGGGGCCTAAAGCTTCAAATAGTTATATTAAGTCGGAAAAGTTTTAAAGAGATTATACGAATTACGTTTAGCCCGAAATTTGCGGGGGTGATGGTGCCCACTTTCCGTCTTTTCTTTTAGCACCAATAATTGATTTTTCAAAATATGAATAGATATAAAAAGCTTTAGTAGCTTTTGTACGGATTTTTTTTTATATAGTGTCTCTATAGTTAGCCCGGAATTTGTGTGGGCGGGTGGTTCCTACTCTCCGTCCTTTGGTTCATACACCTATGATTTTGAAACAGATAAGTGTGTACTTTGATATTTAATGATATAAACATTCCAATTCAAACATGAAGTCTTGTGTGTCTTCAAAAAGGCGTCTCCTCGTGATCTATGTGAAGTACGGTAGATGGATAAACATGGAAGTAGGTGGGCGCTTTGGACATGCTGGGAAAAGCCCCTTAGCTACTTTTCAAATTTGGTACCGGTACCCGCCGTAGCAGGCACATGCCAGGATGGATGGATTAAGTCAATACCAATGGAGTTGCCTGTGCTCATTGATCCATGAAGCTACTCAGCAAATGTCCAGTGACCAGCACAACATTGATACGAATGTACGAATGTGCATTGATCCATGAAGGATCCATGAAGGATTGATGCACTGTGTGCATTGATCCATGAAGCTACCCAGCAAATGTCCAGTGACCAGTACAAGACAGGCATTGTGATTGTATTCTTCTGTAACATTTAACCCTTTACCGTTGTTTGGGTCCTTTTGGACCCATGCGGAGAGCTCGGCTGTCACACATCTTTACTGTGTCACGCGGAGCTCGAAACTGCGAGTAGCTACCCGAAAATTCGGCCACAGCGGCGAGAGAGACAATAGTTTAAGGTCACGGGGTCAAAGGCCTACGGAAGCCGATGCGGGCGGGCTACGTCCGCTTTTCCGCCCACTCCCGAGGCGCGCAAATATGCCCCGATCGGAGCACAACGGTAAAGGGTTAACACAAAACAGTGATGGCTCTCATTATTTATCTTTGTTCTGCTTAGTTACTTCAAATTTTCAATGAGCTAAGGGGATTTGCCTCTCATTGGTGTCAGGAAAAGCTCTTTGGTAGGTGGAATACAGTTGAAAGTATCTGAGGTTTTAACAGAGAGTTGTTGTCAAGGCTAGATAATTTGCTGCCCCGGGAAGGGTTCTGCGTGAAAGGGGTGTTCCCCCTCATCTCCGATTTTTTTGTTTTTGTTGCGGTACTTTTGAAACAATAAGAATCATATTGAAATACACATGGTGGCAACTTGATGGTGTACTCGTGTTGCTTAATCCCGAACCTTACGTGCACGGATTTTGTCCCGACCTCTTCAAAAATTTGGGACACGTTCTCTCATTCCCTACCCCCTCTCCTGTCGACGTTCATTTCAACATTTAAAATATACGTTGTAGAATACATTCATGCACTTCACTGGGACAGATATGGTCAATTTTGGTAGCGAACGCGTATTTAAAGATTTTGAACTAAAGGTTAGAGGCCCGCGTGAACTGCAACTCTGGGAAAAATTGTGATTACCATGTAAATGTAATTTAAATTAAATTTGCACACAAAATGTTTAATTTGGTAGAAGAATGCCATACTCCTCACCTCATTGGCCAAAAATGAGGTGATAGAGTTGAACGTCCATTCCGGCAGAGATCAAACTGTACTCTTTTTCTTTTCACTTTACGCTTTTACGTAAACTAAAAGTTCTGACAAACGTGTTGAACCTCTGATAAAAGATCATTGACGGCAAGTTTCAAAGGCCAAAAAAGAATGACCACAAATTTCAAAGGCCAACAACGACGAACCACAAACATCAAACGCCAAGAACAAAGGACCACAAACATCAAAGGCCAAGAACGAAGGACCACAAATATCAAAGGCCAAGAACGAAGGGCCACAAATTTCAAAGGCCAAGAACGAAGGACCACAAATTTCAAAGGCCAAGAACGAAGGACCACAAATACCAAATGCCAAGAACGAACTTGGACCACAAACATCAAAGGCCAAAAACGAAGGACCACAAATATCAAAGAAAGAGAACGAAGAATAAAAACTTCAGACAGGGCTCACACCTGTGGTCCCTTTATGCCCGTCGTCCAAACGGGACATCACACTTACCGTGACCAGGAACTCCTTTCGCCAGTGTTTGCCGTTCTCAATAAATCTGTCATGCATGGCTCCATTTTTTGCGGATGCGGAGGGACACATTAGGGAGCTTTAGATTTTACGACGCGGACCTCATCTACAACGAAATGACGTCATTTGTACCTATGCCATTTCGAACACAACGCGCTACACACAGTTGCTAAATGACAAGGGAAATGTAGGTTGCGACGTCACTACGTTGTAGTTGACGTCCGCGTCGTGAAATCTAAAGCTCACTATTTTCAACTCTACACCTACGCAACCAACTTCCATGAACCTCCCTTGAGGTATACAAGCCAATGTCGGTGGTTCAAAGTGAATCAGGGATTTCTCAAACATGGGAGGGACATGTTCCTGCCCCCCAGGATGACCGCTCATGATATCAGCTCTACTTTCTGTCTAAATGCTAAGTCATGATGCAATCCCAAGGTTACGATATAATATTTCAAGGTTCCTAAAAGTCTCCCGCTCGGTTTAAGACGACAGTCCTCTCTAGGCACATTTAAAACATTAAAAGGGTCTATTAAATTATGCCCTGAAAATTCTCGTAAATTGGCTCTGTGGACTCTTAAATGTAACTCCAAGCTAAGATTATTGGCATTAAAACTGTTGATCAAAAGTGTAATGCAACAATATACACACAACTACTTAAAACTAAAATGTGAAGACGAGGTCAGGAGGTTGTAAGCTGCACATATATTAAAATTTTGTGAGGCCTTGGTTTATATGGGATCGGATACGTCAAAAGGGTATATGACCTTGGTTGGAGGAAACAATCAGAAAGTAGTTCTTCGTTGAGTTTAAATGATTAAAACTAAAATTTCAAGACAACATATCACACTCACAAACACACTCACATATAAATATACTGATATTATTTACTCTAAAAGACGGTCTGGTCAAAAGTGTAATTGCGTGCAGCAGTGTGCACAAAACAATTTAAGATCAAAATGCGAAGATTTTAAATTAAATGATATGAAACTTGGAGGTAACATTTTTTCAGCTCATAATTGTGGTGTTTCACTTGTACACTGTTGCGTGTCCCACACACGGATTCATTTTTAGGGGGTAGGTAGATGTCGCTTATTTTGAATTTGGGGAGTATGAGGGATGTTATCTTTTAAGGACAGGTAAACCGAAAAATAGAACCATGTATATTTTATGTTATAATAGACACATTGGGACATGTGTGAAGTGTCTTCTTGGCAGTTGTAAATTCAGCGGACTCTATTGAAGGCAATGAAGAGCAGGGGTGTGAAAGTTCGCTGCGTACGCAGACACATCTGTACGCATGCGTAAATAAGGTGCACTGGTACATTTGACCTCGTGACCTCGCCGAAGTGCCAAATTCCCAAACTCGTTTATTTTACTGTCACCGTCTTATCTAAATGTGGGCACAATTTTCGTCTCTCGTGCATTGTCCAAGGTTTTACGACCTTCCGATGCCTAAATTTATCAAACGTGACACATACGTCTGCTTAATTTGAAGTTTTGATGGTCATTCTGTCTAGTGGCTATATTTTGTTCGCGTTCAATCTTAAAACTTAAAATTATTGACCAAGTATACACTGGTTTCTGGACTGGGGTCAGGTAACCCTCGTCATTGCAATATTTTGTAAAAAAGTGCGAAGTCGTTTTTGTGCATAAATATGACATTAAATGTTTACGGCCCTGGGGAAAGTTGTCCAGTATAGACGAATTCAATCAGCGCTTGTGTTTAGTCAGTGTAGGCAGCCATTAATAGAGTCCATCAGCTTGAAATCGTCTTCATTTATTGTCTACATGAATTTCAAACCCTCATATTCAGTGAAATTGAAGGAATCAAGATACAATTTAGTGTCCAACCATTTACAGGTACCAAGGAAACTGAAAGATGAAAGGTGATAGACCCCACTTATGGCAACTGAAACATGTCATGGGGATATGAGAAGCTGATTTATCAGATTATCGTTATTGTAATACCAACCATTTCATAGCATCCCGTTGCTACCTTTCTCTTGTAGCTCTCTCATGTCTCTGGCAATGGAGGGGGAGGGAAATTGTAAGTGGGGGAGGGGGTGAAATGTAACTTAAAGAAGAAAATTCATGGGAACGGTGACAGAGGTCGCCTTTTCCATTCCATAGCTCAAGGCTATTTTAAAGGTAAACAAAATGAACATGGTAGCATTCTCATATAGAATTCTTAGGGTCCTATATGAACAGGATATGGAACACATTTCCCGCCCATGGTCCACAATGGGTCCATATGATCAATATAAGATAGTTTTAGCCCACTTGGATAATTGATATGTGAATAAAATTCCTGTAAAAGCATTATACTCCACAAGTAATAGGGCTGGCCCGTTGGTCCCCTTGTGAAACTTTGAAATTGCTAGGAAACTGGTCCCTACAACTCAATCTCTAAACCTAACCTTATGTTACTTGGATAAAAAAATTTGATGAGTTGCCATATGGATCCACCCATACAAGGCCCACATAGGTGGACTACTTCGGTAAAATTTTACTTGTGAATCGAATAAAGAAATAAAGGGTCCAGTCGCAGAAAATCGGAAACGAAAAGTTCAAGATTCGAACAAAAGGCTTTGTCTCTTAATTAGAGCTGTTTTGAAAGAATATCCATAGCGTGTTGATGTGTGGCTACAAAGAAGAAAGCAATATAACGAGAGATGTTTAACAGTTACCGGTAGTGCACATGCAGGTATACAAAAGCCTTTACAATATAGAAAAGCTTAGCTTGCCAACTCTAAAAGCGACAGTAACTGTATGCCACGCGAACTACCGAGAACTTGCGGGCATACCTTAAATTTATGCGGGCACATCGATTTAAATTATACATATCAACTCCATGATCCTTTAAGTGTTATCACTTTGAATGCAAAACAAAAGGTACAAATGGCTAAGACCAAGAGTACAAAAAATAAAGCTTTCAAAAAAACAAAAAAGAGAGGGAGCGAGCCATACGGAAGAGGTTTCTATACCCGCACTGTAATAGAACGACCGAGTCGCCAGTTGTACTTTGATCGTACGGCTCAGATAAGGATTTGTGTTACCATTCACCCTTTTACCTGTTGTAGTCAAACTAGAAACACGAAGAAAATGCTATTGAAACATGTCCATGACACCCTCACATGTTCGTTAACACCAGAGTTTCATTTTACGAGATATGTCCTCTCCCGGTATACGCATGCTTGGCACGATAAATTTTCTGTATTTGAGAACGCTAACAGAAACACCCAATTGTATATGAAAACTGTTCAAGCGCCGAATGCGATAAAATAGACGATTTTTCGGATCTACGGAGGTGCAACAGGTTGGAAGGATTTCCTTTTGGATAGTGTTGAGGGAGAACTGGGGGAGGGGGGACTATTTCGAAGTGTTGCATGTAAAGTGTGTTTTCACGAATGTTTGTCTCAATAAATTTCGGTGAAATTGAATTTTGATAGCCTTTAAAGGGCTAATCCTACCACACTATACAGCAAATTTTTGTAGTACCGAAACCCACAGAAATTATCAATCGGCACATCTCTTTGATGGACAGCTTACAAAAAAAATGCAGAGCACCGAAGCTACACAGCACGTACTGTACTGTACCGAGGGTGTTTTTTTTTTATCACAGATTGGGGTCTTGTATACCATAAAACAAGAAACTGAGATAGTTTCTGGATGAGGATGGATTAACGGACAGTTGTGGAAGGGGCTTTAGTAGGAGAATTGGAAACTCTTTGAGATAAGAGGATCGGGCCTTTTACAAATGATAGCTGTAAGAGAGTCCACTGAAGATTCCACCAGGAGGTATCACAACTGAAAGCCGAAACGCAACCGGTGTTCTTCTAAGAGTATGGAAAAGTCTTAAAATCGTTGAATTGCTTTTCTGAAAAAAAAAACTAATTTTTTGTGACTCATATTTGGGCGTTCGGCTCGTACTTACACAGGTGCATACTCGGGTGGATAATTCAGCCCTCCCCTTAAACTGAAATGTTTGCTTTTTTATCAAACACATACAACCGTCCTGGGGGACACGAGTATGTACCTTTTAGGAATAGATTTGCTTTTAAAATTTCTCAAAACTATTTTTTTTTTGGCAAATGCTGATCAGAATCTCTCAGACCAAATATGCAATTATTAATTATGGATGTGTTGGTAAATAAATCCAAATAGCCGAACTTCCATCAAATGGTGTTTCTAAGCTGAGATATGTATGTTGGAACAGCCGTTCAAGTGGACTATTTGGATTAAAGTAAAAATTTTCAAAGTTTAATTCTAAAGTTCTATCTATCTAACTAATTCAAGGAGGACGACGTTATGCTTAATGCTGAGCATAAGCAATGGAGTAGAGAAAACAAGCAAGTGAGTCAAAACTGGAAAAAGCCCTTGAACGGCTCGACTTGAACCAATTGGTTGGAAACTGGGCCATGAAACTCCATCTACCTAACCCAGGGAGGATGGTGTAAACATCCAATGCCCTTATTCCATTAACTTCTGTGCTTGACTTCCGTTGAAATAAAAGCAACTATTATTAAACAGTAAGACAACCTGGTTTGGGGCTTTATACTTCTTGCATAAGTAAAACGAACAGTTCAATCGAACAATCCTGTTCTCGGCTCTTTTTCTGTCAGATTAGTGGTAGCCTAATATCACTATTATTAAAAAAAAACTTTATTTCACGAAGGTGACTCGTTTAGCTGAAGGTGGCTTATCTTCCACCAGGCCTTCTCAATACAACAAACAACATAACAAGTTAAAACTAAGAGGATAAAAAAATAAATAAAATCTATAAAGAGCAGAAGGGTGTAAGATTACAAGAGATTAACAAGAAAATAAAAAGGAACGAAGTTAAGAAGCCGCGAAGCTTAAGATCTTAAGAGATGGTCAAAAGGGATGCATGTGAATAGGAAAATAGATTATAACACATACTGACATAAGTATAACTCTTATATAAAGACATACACAAAAAAAAATAAAAACAAAAGCATTATATAAGATTAAATACTTGTCTTTTAAAACTAGGTAAGCTGTTTGCATATTTTGTTTCATTGGAAAAGTGTTCCTTTGTTTAGCTGCGGTATAGGAAAATCTTTTTCTGTGGAATTCGGTATTCCAAACAGTCATAAAGATGACCTTAGACTGTAGCTGTGCATTGCATGCGTCAGTGCGTAATCGAACATTTCTTTCATATGGGGGGGGGGGGGCAAGTTCATGTAAAGATTTGTAAATCAAAGTGAGTCTTTTCAGGTTGATACGTTGACAGAAAGTTTGCCAAAGGTAAAATGATCAAATGAAGAACAACATGATTACGTAACCCTCGTGCTTTAATTCATGGGTGTATTAAATAGGTACAGTATTTAACAGTCTAATCAATATATATTAAACGTTTTACTTGTCTTCTTGCAGGACGGTATCGTAGTTTTCAACAGATTGAATTCAATAAGAAAAAATATGACAGATCGATGATCTGATGATATAAACGGTCTGAAGGCAGTAAAACTGTTCTCGCCAAACGCTTTATGCTAGAGAGTCGGGAGGACTTCAGAAAAAAAGCAGATGGAATTGAATAAAAAAATATGATTGCGAAAACTTTTTATGCGCAGACCTATATAGTGATAAACTACAAAAACATTCAAATACTAAATATGAACTTTCATAGCCGTTGTGCGTGATGCTCCGAATAAGCAACGGAGTAGGGGGAAACAAACCAGGAATAAAGGCCATGGCCGACTTGACTTGAACCAATAGGTTGGAAACTGGGCCGTAAAACTACATCTAACCAATTCTAACCAATTCTCTACATCTAAAAGAGGGAAGACCGCCGGATGGCTCCAAAATTAAGTTTGAATATTTGCTCCAAAAAGAGTGAGAGTAACCCTTGTTCGAATTAATTTCTTCAATTCAAATTTGAATTTGTCCCTAATTTTACTCCTTTAGTGTGATCTTTGACTCTTCAAGAGAATACCTCATCACTCTGAGGAATATATCGTCCCTTGGAATCCGTGTCACAAACTGATCTGACTAAGAGTTCACCTTTTCAACGTTTTTGCTCTATATTTCAAAGGCATAAACTGCAAAGATATGAAAAACAGGCCTGCTTCTGAAGAAGACCTGCGCTCCGCTGGTTTTGTCGCATTGCCAAATAGGTGAACAATGGCCATGTATTTTTATGAAAGCTAAATTGAAAGTCATGAAATACGAGTGTGAGTTTAACCATGAGTATAAATTTCGATCAACTTTAAAAGGAGTTGATATGTAACTTGACGAGGGTGGAGGGGACATAAACTACCATATCAAAATGGTTGTTACTTTAGCAAATATATTCAAGTTTCACATCCAATAGACCTATATACTTACAAAAAAGTTAAAATCTGAATCTTTACAATTTTAGAAAAAACGATGAATTTCGTGCACCATCTTGTCACTGAGTGTGCTAAACTTATTTTATTTGTTACCGATATCTGAAGTTGACCGTTTATAGATACACCCTAGTCGTACGATTAGATATGCATCCTCTCTAGCTTAGTACCGTCAAATTTGATACATTCCTGAAAGGTATACTAAGTTTGAAAAGTACATATCACGGTTAACTTAAGTGTGACGAAATCTGACACCCGTATGCGTGATGACACCTCCCAGCATAAAGTGATATGCATGTGCGACAATTGTGAGGCTAAATATACAACTTGCATTTTTTATTTTGAGTAAAAAATTGGTAACACGATTTCTATTAATATTCTTATGATATAAAAGAACACATCACAAAAATTGCAGCACCCTTTGAAAGATAAATATGATCTTTGTTCTAACTCATAAATTGAAGAAAAAAATGTTTCCTCGTTCACCGACTAATGCAACAACTATTTCAGCATTGATCTTATCCCTAATCCCAAATTATACATGTTCAAAGATTTAATAATTCAATATGTCGGGAAATGGTTTGAGAAATCGACAAGGGGTACAAGGAATCCATTCAAGTCTCCTTATATATAGTGCAGGAGGAAGCCCTTTGAAGCCTAGTCTCTATAGGGGACATAATTTTGAATTACCCCCAATTTTTTTTCTACAAAACCCCCATATATGACAGGATATAATCAGCTGCATATATTTCTTTCTTTATGCAACAAAAAAATGAGAGGCAAATTTGATAGGGTGTCCCACTAAAAGTATTAGAGGGATACCCCCTCATATTAGCCGCTCATGGTATTTGGTATTTCTAAAACCTGAGTGTGTTAGCATTAAGTCTCCACAAAAAAGTTGCCTATTAGATAGTCTAACAGTCTCTTTATACCAATTGACAAAGTTATACCAACAAGTCAGTGATCGTTACAATTGAAATGCATTCTTTTTAATAGGCTTAGTAAATGACCAACCCATGTAAGCCCCTCTTAGCGGCATTATACTTTTAAAACGACAGGACAGGTGGAAGAATATAACAACGCACGCCAATAAACCTTTAACGAGTCCTTTCATAGTACTAAATACAGCTTAATTAGGTTTGCTGTATAACCTTGGCTTTCTTTTCATCTCGACTTATTTTGTCGCTGCCAAGATTTTTTCGATATTCCTTCACAAAAAAAAAAAAAAACCCTGACTACATTACAAAGTTATTAAGTACAACAGTTCTAAGCCGTGAAAACACTGAGACAAGCTGTCCGATCACTCTTTTTTCATTCTCAATAGACTTAATCAGACGCACGCGCTACGGATTTCGTTTCACAGAAGAAGCAACAAGTGTATATATGGTGTTTGTGATGGGCCGGGCAAGGTGGTAGGCAGGGGTTGACCATAAACGCCCATAAAAGACTCTTCATCGGTTTTCTATTGTTAACTGAATCCTTTGTGGATAAATTACCACGAAAATAGCCGCAGGCGCGCGTTACACTCTATGAATATTCATAGTAGCTTACGCCGGTCGCGTGCCTCGTCGGAAGCATTAGCCAATCAGGGAAGATAAGAAACTTTGAAGGCTGAAAAACTTTTGACTGGGTTCTACCAGCAAGCGAATAAAAAGTGGGAGAGGGTAGGTGGTATAGTTAAAACGCTCAAAGAAGATCAAAGAATTAGGTTTGCTTATAGACGAGGGTATCGGTGCTGGTATCTTGAAATATCATCTTTTGGAAAAAAAAAAATCAAGTACCAGTCTTTTGGAAACGACAACTAAAGACAACCAAATTTGATTTTTTGTTGTAGTTATTTTGTTATGGACGATCTTTTTGCTGGTGCATTCCATCCCTCTACATCATCGCTGGTATCCACCGCAGCGGTGGTTGCAGGGGTGCCCATGAAACCGGAGTCCACTGGGGTCGTTGTGTCATCTGACGGTACCTTTTCTTTTAACACGGAATCAACTCGGTGGCAAGATAAGGGTCGTTCCGGTCGGTCAACTCGTTCAGAAAAAGACGAAATTAAGAAATTTAAGAAGATGAAGATTGACAAGGTATGTCTATTTCTGACATAAATTTTCAATACCTGTTGCTGTGCAATTAAATATTCGCTATCTGAAACATTAAATGAATGAAGAGTCGTTCATAGGTCAGCTGCTCGACATTAGGCATACAGATGATCAACTCTTTTTAAAATAGATTGAGCTTGCATCTCTAAGTTATTTTAGGAAAGCTATAACTGTATATTAAATGATTTTATTTCACATCTTTTTTTTTTCAATAGCTGAATTTCTGAACTGGTCAAACTTTTTTGTAACCGTTCGCATGAATACCCCTTACAGTTAATGCGAATTTATAATTTGTGTGTAACAGTAAAAATGAATCACTTTTCTGATGAAAGTCCTCTTGCAATTTCCAATCTCGTGCAATTATATCTACATCCTCATTCTTATATACACTCTCGGCTTACCTCAGGTGAACTTTTTATACGTTTTGCTATGGTTGGTGTAAGTGAGAACGTACCGGTACATCAATAGATCTTTAAAGGTAAAGAGCAGTTCCCCCAAACGTATTTCGAAGAAAAAGCTAAATTACACAGTTTTCTTTTTATTTCTCTTCAAAGTATCTTTCATTAAATTTGATGACTTTACTGTTGCATATTCAAGGTAAACGAGGCGGTTATTTTTGGTAAATTTCACATTTGAAGAGAAAAACCATTGTCACATGACTCCCAATAGCCAATCATGAAACTGGACAGTCTACTTCACTTCTTCAATTTGGGATGACTGTTCCTGCCCTTTATGGGAGACAGAAAAATGACTTAATTCATTCACTGAAATGAAATATATTACACAGAAAATAGGACAATTAATCATATCGCGCAAGGCGAGACGAGACGATCGTCCCATGAAATACGCACTTCAATGAACACGTTTGTACTTCACACCTTTAGCTTGTTCTTCTGCGTAAAGCTACTCTACTATGTTCTTTTGTTTGTTTAAAACCTTGTGCAAATTAATGTTTCGCACACTGCCCCGTCGTTGGTGAAAGGTCCTAATCACGCATTTACTCCAAGCTTCAATGTGGATTTAAACGTTATTAAAGTTTGTTTAAAATGAACCTATATCATTTATATACTAAGATCGTGCTACAAAGCAAACTTTATGATTTATTAAAATTTAATGATGTTCCTTGGGGAACAAAGGCTCTATTGAAGCAAGCAAGTAAACGCAATGTTGTTCAGAAAAATTTTGAGACGCGTGTCCTCTTTAATCCATTAAAGTATTAAATGATACTGTGATACCGTGGTGATTACTAACCAGTGACTGTCTTTTAACAATGTGCTTGGTTTTTTTATTTAACTTTTAATATACCTCTTTAAATGAAATTGTGGAAAGACGCTCAAACAATTAAATTGACGCTTAAGTAACTTCGAAATTGTGACCTATCGTAAACCTTCGTGTTTCCCTTCAAATTTAATTGAAAAGTTGCATCATCAAAATACCATTTAATCTTAAAATTGTATGGTATTTTCATTAGTTTTCGGTATTGTGTATGATTCTCTTCATTGTTCAAAATGATATTTTAGTGTAGTACACGCAACATCTTCAATTAGTTACAATACTGGAACAGAGTGGATCATTGGTCAAAGTTACATTATCAAGAAGCGAGTTGAATAATTCGTTGGCCCATGCGTGCAAATCCCCGAGAATTGACAAAACACTCTCTTATCTACAAAGTGTCCTGCAAAATTTGAGTTTACGTGAGAAATTTAAGGAATCACCCTTTTTTTATCTAACCTTACCTAACCTAACCTATGTCTTCTACAAACAATCCCAAAGTTTGGGAGGAGTTTTGGTGTGGTTTCTTGTCAGAGCCCCGCAATAAAGACATTCAAACCGCCTTTTTGTGTAAAAATGTATAACATTTAATCGCTATTTAGACCCATATTTTCGCGCAGTGAGACTTCGTTACTACACTTAGATAAACGAGGCATAATGTGCACTTTCTCTTGAGGTTTGGTTTGTGTGCGACACTTGGTCGCCGCAACTCCTTGAATATGTTATATTAAATTCTAAACTATAACGGAAAAGATATTAAATATGCTAAATAGTAAATAGATTTATCTACCTGGAAAAGTGTTGGGGTGCGGGTGTTCGATTCTACCTTACAATAGATTAATTATTTTATTTAAATTCACCTGTAGCGTACATTTACACACACAAAAAAACATTACAGAAAAGTAATGTTTTACTCTAAATGTTTCCGTAATAATGTGTCTAAATGTACACTGCATTTTGGCTTAAATTTACGGTACCATTTTAAAAATGTAAAAATACCCATTTTAGGTGGTAAATTTAACGCCCGCGCGGCATCACTTTTAAGCCTTAACAAACCCTCCTATTTTTAGAGTTAAGAGAAATGAGAAGAAAAGTGTGAGATCTGACACTTGTTCCAGAATGATGCTTTTGGGACGATTACTCACTACCTTTAAGGTCAGAATAATCATGTTTTTTTTTTTTTTTTTTTTGGCGCTACTTAAAAGAAGGGTTTGAGGTCACATCAAGTTTTCATGTGTTAGAGGGATACTTATTCTAAGCGTGTCAGTGATATTTGTATTGAGATCCGATGTTAGGTTTTCAAGATATGAACGAGTAAAGCTGTCACATTTTCAACATAAAGTAAACTTGAAGCAAGCACATATGACATCATATTCTCACATTAATGGACAGTCTTTTGTTTTTTCTTTAAACTTTACAGCCTTTTTTCTCTTCAACAATCCCAAATTATCAGAATGTGATTGCATAAGTGGTATGAGAACTTTAAAAACTTTGCATTCTCCACAGGGAGTTCTATTACTGTTAATGTCATGGTCAAAACAACAGTGAAAAACAAAGGGAAAAAGCATACCTTGTCAATGTGAGAAAGTGATATCACCGCTGCTGCCCTCAAGCTAACTTTAGAACACAAACCTTGTGACTTGATTTACATGTCCTATTTGAATATAAATTTCACCACACTTTGTTGAAAATGTGCTTTTTTCCTTAGACTTCCCCTTTAAGTGTACCTCAAGTCCAAAAATTCAAAAATATATATTAAAGACCACGAAAACTGAATTCTAATAGTCCAACTCCCATGACTGAGGTATAAAATGTTAGTTTCTTTGCTTAAAACAAATTAGTCCATTGCGTATTAATTTGTGACTTTCTTGTTGTACAACTCATATTTCCTGCTTTGTTTCACTTTAAAATTAAAAATGTTTTTATGACCTTAAACACTTCCTGTTTGCTTGCATAGCATGTCCCACAGGGAGGGGTTAATAAATTACATCACCCAATAACAATAAGAGTCCCATCACACCTTGTAACAAGGTGCAGTAAAGTTTAGAAAAATAAAGAAATAAAGATTGTAATTTGAGTAGTACAACAATGACATCACAAATTTATTGCGCAATGTACCATTTTAAGTTTAGTGAATAAACTTCAACATTTTTCATAGTGTGTAATATGTATGTCGGATTTTTTTGACCTGAGGTACAATTTAAATGACAAAGGAATTGAAATATGCATACGATACGAGTGCTCTGATTGGTCTGATTTACACCCCCTTCTCCCTTCAGTATGATGATTTTCAGGAATGGGTCGACGGTGACGCTACCTTTCGTTATCGGCCTAAAGATCTCGACGCCAGAAAACATCTTAGTGGTTGGGCAATGAGAAATACTAATAATCACAACAAGAAGGTACTCAAGAAATCTTGTTTAGGTAAGTTACAACGAATACAATTTTGTTAGCAAATTTGTCAGGTGCTTTTTGCGAAAATTGTAACCCGTTAAAACTCGGATCGAGCCAATACCGTATAGATCTGGTCAAAGTATATTTTCTGCTTTAATTCTCAAAGGGAAATACTGGTTAAACTGTATTACAGATTATTAGACATATGATGTTCGACGGTTTGTAACTTTGTAACTAGGCTGTACTGATAGGTTATCACCGTTTTTTTTAGGGGGGGGGGGGTCGGGTACACGGTGATTGACGACAATGATGTTTTCATCTTCCTAGGAGGGGGAAAGTTACCCCCCCCCCCCCTTGGTAACTCTCTCGGACTTTGGTTAGGTTTTAGTTTGTTCAATTGAGTCCTAGTTCGTTTACATCCATGCTTAGAGCTAACACTCCTGCGTGTGTATTCTACATTCTTCAACGCCGTTTAATGAGAAGTTCGTCATTTACATAATCATTAATTAAGGACCACACGTGTATAAAAGGAAGAAGAAACTGAGGCTCCCGCAGTCAAGAAAATTAATGATGTTCTGATTGAAATACAGTTTACCATACCCAATATTCTAGTACAATGTACTCCTTTTTAACTAGTTGACCCACAGATGAATCTAATAGAGGGTAAACATGAACATTTATACAATGACATGTTTGCGTAGTAGTTTAACAACCCTAGTGTAAACAAATTAAAAGTTTTAAGTATTCATTTGGTTATTACGGACTGTGTCTGAAGTGTTTTAAATATTGAGAACTCTATCAAACTATCCTCTACTTCCTTGGCAACATACGCCTCGTTTCACACCAGTGAGCGAAAGAACCAAAATTTGTCACGACAGATTGTTTGTATAACAGTGAAAACGCGTATAGTTATTATGATAGATTACACCGGCGAGCATTCAATAATTCTAATGATTATCATCATGACGGCATTTGAAGTACCACGAAGCTATAAGGCTGTTTTTACCCCCTCCCCCCGTTTAACAAGCTTTTCTTTCAAAAATTAAAAAGTCCATGAAATTACTTAAAGAAAACGATTCGGGGTCATTCGCTGACACTATCTATCAACAAAAATAACCATTTTTTTTTTTTTAAATTTTGCCTCACTTAAGAGAAATGTTCAAGTGAAATGGTACACCTTTCAGCACAACAGATAAATAATGCAAAGGTGCATTGAACCAAGAATTACATCATCACGGGTACCCAACTTCACATAGTTTTAATGCCATATTAAGTAACATTTTGCTCGCAGATTGTGTAGCATGATACCGGTACTGGCCAAATAATTTCTGAATTGTATCTGAAGAATGTCCCAGTATCTAACTCCCAATTCCTCAAAGAGGAATTTTGTCATTATTCGCTCAAGCTGTATCATTCATGTTACGCCTATCAGTTTGAGTTTGTGGTTTCCGCAACATAGTTGATCTATGACTAGACGGCAATGCTTTGAACCGGAAAAAGAAAATATTTTAACTCACGCAGTTAAATCAGATTGTTGAATAAGAAGACTGACATCTCACCCGGATTCCTTTGAAAAACTTCCCCTTCAAGTACACGTAAATTTGTCACAAACATTTGTCGTTCCAATCATACAATGGATCTTGTACTAGACTTCAAAATGCTTGAAGTTCAAAAAGTTCAAGCCAACTTTTAATAGACATAAAGAATGCTCACTAAAATAAACAAAATTTCAGTTTCATTTCCCATTCTAATTTCTGTTCCTTTTTTTTAAACCAAGTCAAATGGCAGCATTCTTTTTTGCGGTTCTTCCACACTTAGTTACTTCATGGCGACCGACTCACGTCGGCATACTTGTGCTTTCAGAATTTACGAGGACTTTTTGGTTTTGCTTTGACAACCATTTTTTGCCACCACGGGGGCAGGTGTGTCGTTAAGGTTTGAATGCTCGGTGTATCTCTTCAAAAATTTCCTCTTCCTCGAACCTGTAAATCGCCCAACTGGGTGATATTCCACCGACTGACCTTGGAGGTGGGGGATGGTCCCCCGGATCCCCTTTAAACAGGATACTGTCTGTCAATTACAACATACCAGTGACGTAGCCACGTGGGTTGGGGTCAGAACCCCCATGACCCAACCTTGAAAAGCAAAAAAAAAAAAAAAAAAACACCTAAAATAGCGGTTTTTCTCTATCCTTAGACTTTTACCTCATGTCCTGCTCCGCCCCCCCCCCGTGACTCACCCCCCACCCCCCATCTCATTTCCATATTGCTTCCTACGCTCCTGTCAGAGAATGACCCTAAATCATTGTTACCAAGTCATTTCATTGACTCTTCAACTAAGGAAGTTGTTCATTCACATGTACACACACAATAAACCTTGTTCTGATTATATCGATTTAGGGAGATTATTGTACTCTTAAGGACAAGATTTGAAAAAGGTATTTTTGCGGAGAGACAGTTGTTGCGCGGCGCGGGTCGCGTGCCTTAATCTTGATGGGCTATTGTTGGTCTATCATTGGTCAGTAGTGAACAGGAAAGAAGTCTTTTACACCTATTGTCTGTGAGAAACGTGTACTCTGTTTGAATCAAAAGGCGCGAATACTTCCTCATCTCTTTGTAGGAAATGTGGTCTAAATAATTAGACATAGGCTAATGAGTTATCAAAACTATTGAACACAGCTTTTACTGGCATTTTATTTGTTGGTAACTTAGCCTAACTCACATGTTAAGAGTTATGAACCTAGTCCTTGCACTTTCTACTGTTGTTGTTGAAAGATTACGCATTCAAGATGAATGATAACCAGATAACAGTTGGAGAAGAAGATCGAGAGATTTTACAAAATAGTAGGGCGCCATAGGTGCAACGAACTTACACCTACAGTGTGCCGACAACGGGGGATGGGGGAGGGGGAAGTACTTACGGATCTGCAACGGTCAAATAAAAAAAAAAAAAAACATGGAGTGAGTTCTTCGATGAAAATTATGACACGAAATGGCATATCATGGCTTTGTAAATCAAGATAGACATATTCCCAATGTGCAGCAAATATTCTTTGGGACAATATCAAAAAGAGATTTTGTAACGGTGAAAAGGGGCGAAACCAAACTGGGTCCTCCCTTATCGGATTAACGTCTGGCAACAATCTTCAATCAAGGGCAGTGATTTGTTCTGAATATTAGGGAAGGCGGGCATTCCACTTTATTTTAAAACACTGCCGGGTGAAAAAATCAAACTAGTCAATGGACGGTTCCTCAAAGATCGTGGGCATGACCCCTTGCCCTCCCGGTAGTTCTGTCTATTTAATTATGCAATATATGTAGAAAACCAGCCTCAAGAAATATTCGACCCATAGATCATTTTCCAAAGCGCAATTACAAAGCATTGTGGGACGGATGTTTGCCAGTACGTGTCGTTTTGGCCAATACCATTTTACCGTGGTCAAAAACGACACACACCCAAAACCAGTCCCACAATCCTTTGTGAAGTTGCTATTTGGAAAAAAAATGTCTGTTACGGTGGCCGAGCGGGGACAAGCAAACAAAAAATGTGGATTTTGTTTGGTTCGCATTTTAATTATCTCTTTATTCTGACTTAGTATTTAGGAATTCTGGGATATTAACTCGGAATTCTGAGATAGTAACTCGGAATTCTGAGATATTAACTCGGAATTCTGAGATATTATCTCAGAATTCTGATATGCTAAGTCGGAATTCCGAGTTACTTAGTCAGAATTCCGAGATACTTTCTCAGAATTCTGAGATAATTAAGTACCCAATTAAAAAAAAAAAGAACTTTTTTGCTTGTCTCCTCCCGGCCACTAGAGTCTGTGACCCGTTGATGGAGTATTTGCAAGTTTCCGACATAAAACAACTTAGAGATCAGAAAAACGGCGATTCGTTGGAGATTCGATTCGTCACGGAGTTTGATAGCAATACCAGGATACGGAACCTAATTGTTAACAGTCACTTCACCGTAAATCAGTACTCACAGTGCAAAAAGCGAGTGTTCCTTTGTGAAATAGGCTATCAATCGATGTTTGAGTTGGTTTTTGAAAGACCATCTTTCAAAAGATTGAGTTAATCTACGGAACATTTTCCAGATTTACTTTACATGTTGTCACCCCTCACATACAAGTGCATACCTACTTCAGGCAGTGGCAGTGTTATTTACGTTCGCGCTTTTTTAGATTATCACATAGTGTGGTGTTTTTGTTTAAATTTATTTTTTTATTTACGTAGGTGTATTTCTATGTACCAAAAACTGCCGTAACAACCAAGGAGAACTAGTAACCGTTCGTCCGGCTACTTCAGACAGGGCAAGGAGAAAACAAATGGAGAAATCCTGTCCCAGGCCTGGATGTGATGGGAAATTGTATCACGTGGTCTGCACCGGCAAAAACGGATATCCAGTAACACACTTCTGGAGAGTCACGGGTAAGCTAAACTCAAAAGAGCCAATAGTTTATCGAGGTATTCCTCACGTGACGATCAACGGTTCATGGCTTTTCAATTTGTCTTGCTGCTCATGCTATGCAGACCATGCGCAGGGAGTGGATGTGTAGTTAAAACGCCCCATAGTCCCACGCATTGTACTGAATTTGGTGTAGTGTACACATAGTTGATGCCATTTTCAAAGAGAAACACATGCCACATAGTCAAGTCTGCGGGTTGCTGATATGTTTGTGAAAAAAATAATATGTACTCTTGAGAATTAGCAGCCTGAGAGTGGTTATTCATTGTAAATTACTCACTGGATAAGGTAAATAAAATTAGGCTTAAACCCTGGTGTGATCTATAACTCTCACCAAAAGTGTATTATTCAAAACCTTATCTTCAAGACTTCTTTTCTCCCTTTCAGACGTTGTAATACTTTTCCAGTCAAAAGGAACCCACGATCATCCGAGACCGGACGTTGTGAAAACTACCTCAATGGCCAAAATGGCCCTTCTCGAATACCATAGAGCTCACCGCCATGAAAGACCCAAAGAAATCTGTCGGAAAGTTGTAAGTCTAATTTTAAAACCATCAAACTGGGGTCAATCTCTCTAAACCTCACTAAACCTCATGGTGGGGTGCGGTGGTGTTTGGGGTGGATGGCTCACGCGTCTGAACATTGTAATATACTTTGCAGCATATCGGTAAAATATGTTTGGGAAGGTTTGGATAGCCTAGCAGATGTTCTAAGTCGGGCAAAATTACAAGACGTCATCAAAATCTGACATATAAATGATTATGAACTCCGCATGTAAAAGAATAATTTGTAAAAATGTATACATTCCTTACATTAACTTGTAAATAGAAGCACTTGAATTTTAAAAATATGCCAGTTTAGCTTGTGCAGAAGGAAACTTTTTAAGTCAAGGCTGAAGTGGGCTCTTTATGTTCGTAGATTAAAAAAACTAAGGAGTTGTCCTTTATATGGCTGGCCATTTGAGCCAAAAATAGTTAGATGAAGGAAAAAGAGCAAACCGTAAACAGAGGATATTCAGGTGCTTCTGTTTTCACATTAGAATGCACCTGTACCTGTCACAGGAAGATCCCAGCAACAGACCTTGTCCGTTACCTTGCAGGGCGTTCACTTGCACAAGTCATTCAACCGTGTCGACAGAGTGGCCAGACAACTCCGGGAGGTACAGACAGGAGTTACTAAGGACGAAAAGGACCCCAATGGCACCTTCCCCAACGTGGGTCGTTCTTACTCACTCCGGTCGCATGTTCGAGGACTTTTCACGTCACCACAGAAGGCTTCGGAAGTAGAGCAGTATGGCACCCAAGGTGAGCATTTATTGTCACAGATCTCTGCTTCAAGTTCAATGGCGGCTCTACGGGGGGATTTTCCCCAGATTTGTCCTGCCCTCACCCCCCCCCCTTCCCAAGTTAACTCAGTTAGGAGTTGGATTAACCGAATAAATTAATAATATATCCCTTTCTATGGTCATAATTTTTCATCAAGAGGTATACTTAAAACCTCAGATTTCCTGGGCTTAACTCCTGGATCTCATCCTTAGAAACCTTGGGCTCGGTGTCACGCTTCTTCCGAAAGGTTTGCACTTTTGCCCCTAATATCATTCTTTGTCCTTAGTTTGCCCACCTCCCAAATTTGACATTCTGTCGCCACCACTATTTAGGTTACATTCACGGTAAGACATTCAAAATCAAGAATTAAGGCAAAGGCCAGACATTTCCAATTCTCCTAACATACCTAAAGGGCAAGAGCAGTCACTCCAACATGAAGCAGTGTAGTAGACTGTCCTGTTTCATGACTGGCTGTTGTAAGTCATGTGGAAATATTTTTCCTCCTTAAATGTTAAATTTACTACAAGTACCTGCTTGGTTTATCTTGAATATGAAATAGTTAAGTCAAAAAATATGATAAAGGATACTTTGAAGAGAGAAAAAAAATTTGTGAGATTTAGCTGTTGCTTCAAAATAAGTTTGGGGGACTGTTCCTGACCTTTAAGTCCCTTCCATAACCCTCCTAAACTCATCCTCATCCAACCACAATCTCAGTTTGATGTCTCTCGGTGAACAAACAAGATCCAATATGTAATGAGAACACGATCAGCACAGTACATGCAGTGTAATGAGCTAGAGTACTTAGCATTTTTTTTTTTTTTTGCTATCGAACAGAGGGCTGTGTTAATTAAAAATTTCTTTTGAAGACTACAAAATTTTAGTTTGGGTGAGAATTGACTTCAATTAAGTCAAAGACTACAAGATCAAGACAAAAACATATATTGTCATTTTCTCCCCTTTTAAAAGGATACCAAAATTGAAGTTTCTGATGGGTAAATTTCAGTATTTCTGCCGTAAAAAGAGCACGCGGTGGGGAGGGTCGCTTAAAAGGAATTCCAACTTGTCAGAAAAAAGAAAAAGAAAAGACTATTATTGACTGGGAAAAAGGATTTAAAATTTAGAACAGATCTTCATAAAATTTGGCTGGAAAGTATACTCACCACTATAAAAAAAAAAGTGAGTCCGTATACGCTTATTAGGAAAACTGGCTTTGTATTTCAAATTTTGTTTATTTAAAAAATCATTTTGGACTTTCTCATTTGCATATTTTTTTCTATCGACAGTTCAACCTTACAATGGTCGACACCACTACGGGAACTATTACACACATCAGAACCATCTCGAGACATGGAGCCCATATTCGACACCCCACGAGTTTGCGTATTCGCCTTATACCCAGGCAGAGCACTTGAACGCTCTTCACGCTAATGGCTACGTGGGTTACTCACCTGCCGGCCATCCAGACCTTGCTCAATACGAACAAATGAAGATTGATTATGCTGCCTGTGGACCCAACTATCTCTCAGGGATGCCAGCTTCCGGTTTGGCGCCAGTTCATGAAAGTTATACTCCAGACAACTCGTCCATGGCAAACAATCCTCTGGATCTCGTCGTTTCTCGTAATGACGTAAGTTCAGTGACGAACGAATCTGTAACCATGACGTCATCAATGGTGGACTCCTATGTTAACTCCATAGGACATCGCGACAACAACAGCACCTTGCTCACACCTGTGACGTCATCGATTTCATCTCTCCATTCTACTGACGCACAATCAACTGCAGCTACTAACATGGGATCACCCGTGACGACAAATCCAGGAACGACACCAACCCCGCTGCAACGAGAATCTACAACGCCCTCGTTGAAGAGGTCGGCCCCTCCCGAACTTCAGCCCCTCTCCCGGGAAAGCAAATATCCTCGAACCACAGAAGCCAGTCAAACAACACAACCTTCGAAAACCATTAAACTCAAGGAACATACCCCCTCTATAAACATTGACCTATCTAATTTTTCAGACATTTTCGACATTGGTGCAGGGATAGGGGAAGAAGGACTTGCCGGTAGACCAAAGTCTCCAGTGTATCAGACTCTTTCCCCAGCTCAAATAGCAAGTTCACAAAACGAAACTACAGGCACCGTGCAATACGACAAGCCCCCAGTGGAAGCCAAGACAAAGAAAGTTCCGCTCCAATCCCCGGAAGTCGTTGAGGGTCGCAAGCACCGAAAAACACCGGACGCTATGACCTCTCCGCATCTGTCAACGCATAAAACTACCGTTGCTAAACCTCACGAGTCCCCAGTCTTCGCGCAACTCAGTAACCACCCCCACCCTACCTCATCCAACCCGGAAGAGTCAGAGACAAACAATTATCTCGACAAACTAGTTTCAATGTATCTCAGCAAAGACGCCGACAAACCAATATCCCATCTTAAAAACGAGTTCCATGTGTACACAGAGAAGAACGGGGCCCCAATGAATGCTAAAACCTTTGCTGCCTATCGTCAAGAACAGGGGCATTACACTCACGACTTTTTCCGCGCTGCTGCCAATCATCAATACGAAAGTTGGTGCAATGAGAGGAGGAGCCACGCCTACCGGGGATCTTCTGGAAATAGTGGTGATCTCACGTACGGCGACACTGGCTACATGTATGAATACCATTCATCTGATCACCCTTACCCGTCGGACTCCTTCAGTGAACAAGCCAGGTACTTGTACAGTGGTTCGGGTTTTACATCTCCAAAATTTAGCAGACATCAATTTTTATCAAACTTTGCTGCAAGTAGTGATAAGTGAAACACGAAAATAGACTTAGTGGGTAAGGACTAGATGACACCAGTGACTCCACCGAGAGCAGCTGTAAACTAGGCGAATTCCCAAAGGCTATTGTCCACATGACTTAGTTGAAGGAGTGAGTTGCAACCGACAGACTCCCCTGTCTGTTGCAACTCCCTGGTTGAAGAATTGAACGTTGTGCGGGCCGTCTGTAAATCCTTGAAAATGTATGGCAAAAAGCTAAAGGGGAGTCAGTCGATTTAATCAGTGGACTTTCGATGTAGATACTGTGCAAATGACGCAATAATATTTGTTATCAATTTTCTTGTCGGGTTTTCTGTCTTTAACATTCAAAAACGTTGCAGGATTTTGTACATTAGCTAAACATTTCAGGCAACAAGTAGTCGACCAAATGTTTATCTGATGTTTTCAAACATCGGTATTTGAATGTTGAAGATTATCTAAAAATTTATTTTGCATGAATTCAATAATTAAATGACAAAAATATTTTTTCTGATGATTTAACTAAACCGTTCTCAATTAGAATACCAGGGTGATGGAATCAAAATGAGATTTCTTGATGTCCTTAATTATAACTTTTCGTACCTTAACATGACATGCGAAGAACAACCGTATTTAAGCATTGTGTAATGACGCCTCGTGACGTCAGTTTGGAAACAAAATAAGTCAGTAAAACGTAAGGTAAGACTTCACACAAATCAGTTGTCTGTACTTTGTTGTTGAAAGTTGCAATTATGCGCTCTTGTCTCCATTTTATGACCCACTTCCTGAAGTGCAATACCGTATGCATAGAGTATGAAGTGTTTTATGTGACATCGTAATTGGTTAGCCACACCCAATGTCAGGAAAAATAGACAGTCTTCATGTTAATCGTGAACTGGTTTTTAGCTAGCTACACCACAATTTTAGTCCGGCATTTCAAAAATGGATGGGGTTGTGACGTCAGAGAGAACTTTATAGACTCATTCATGTTTACAAAGATATGACGTCACGGCTGCTTGAAAACAGATTGAATGAGATACGCGTACATTTCGTCACAATGAAAAGTAGATCCTTATTCCTCAACATTCTGCGTGCAATAGTGGGATTATTGCACGCGCAAAACCGAAAGTGTGCGCAAATGTTCATGCGCATGTTCTATGCCAACAGTGACGTAAGCGTGAATGAGTCTATAGATATAGAATCGACGCTCCTTAACATCTCTTCAGGTTGTATCACCAGAATGGTACTGTTTGTTCAAAAACGAAATTCTTCCGCTCGCATTAAAAGAAAAAAAAACTAAGCATAACCTCAATTCACTCAAATAGTTTCTATGGAAACACGCAGTGTACTAAAATGGCAATATTTCAATACTTTGTTAAATCCTATAAGATGACACGTTCCGTATTGTATATAATTTTTGTTAAGTTTTATTCATTTCAGTCCTTGTCTTTTAAATTCTTTTTCCATCTCAGGCTATATGTTTCCATTTTTAAAAAGCAATGACGAAGTCAGCTGTCTTGTATTTTTTGTGGAAAACGCTCCACTTTTTTGGATAGATGTTAGAAATTTATTTGTGTACATTGTTTTTATCTTTAAATATTGTGGCGGTGATAACCATAACGTGGTATAGACGAATCCGGACAGATTGTGATGGTATAATTTTAGTCGGCCATTTATGAGGTCCATCACCTTTAATCTTTATATTTTCTTCCTTACCTGTTCCATGGATGGTAGTGCAATAAAGTGTATCTTTATTTTCTCAAATTCACTGAATATGAGAATTTGAAATTCACGTAGACAATAAATGAAGACGATTAAAGGTTGATGGACCCCACTAATGGCTTCCTACAGTCACTAAAAACGAGCGCTTATCGGATTCGTCTATACTGGACACACCGTTGTATAAATGAATGAACCATTCGCACTTCTCCGTCCAAATATCAAAGTGATCCAAAGGAAAAGTTGGCTTCTTGAATAGTTGAAAAGACTTTTCCAAGGATATTAAGATGATCTTATCAGGGTGTGTGCTCTCATAAGCTTACCTGCTTACGGACAAGAGAAAATATTTCATCATTTGCTACGAATTTACTTAACAGGAAATTTGAAGTGATTCTATAATTTTTCTAATTCTACTCATTTTTCTTAGGAATCGGTCAGTTGAGTAATATTTCTATCATTTATTACAAACGTTCACTAGTCCAATGAAGTGCGAGTGATCCATCAAATATATCAAATTTTGGTTGTTCAAAAATAGGAGGTTGTAAATATTTTGAGATCAAGGTACTTGGCATACGTTTTGAATATTTGACGTAAGTGTAATAATAGGGCATGTGCAATAAAACTTCCAAAAAGCATCTAATGAATTTTTTTGTTTTATATATGTGAGATAATGGTCTATGATAAGAACTTTGGCGGCTCTACGGTAGAAGGGAAAAAGTCAAAAAGGGGTCATTTACCCCCAAATTTTTTACTGGTCCCCCACTTTCATCCAAGTTAGGTCAGTTAGGAGTTGGATTACAAAATAAATAAGAAACCTATTCTGAGACTCAATTGTTCAGCCAGAGATAAACTTAAACCTGAGAACTTCCTGGACTCCGCCCCTGGAACCGCAGCCCTAGATACAGGCGCTTTATAGGCTCGGTTTCAGACATCCCCCTTCAAAGTTTCTCCCCTTGCCCTTAGTTTGCCTCTCCAACATTTACATTCTAAGGTCGCCAGTGGGTAAGAAAGTTTCAGTGGGGGTGGGGCAGCAGTTAACCAAAGGGACTCAGCGAAAGGGGGAAAAATGAGGCTACCCGTAGACTATGAGTGAGTTAACTTTAGATATATATCTACTTAGCTCTTGGATGGAATTAGTGTAATAGCACTTTCGATCCCTTGTTCGTATGATATGAATCTGCCACCAAAGCAGCGAGTACACATCCAGGAGTTTGGACGGGGAGGGGAATGGAAGAGGGGAATGGAAGTTGGACATTACCATCGGTTATCGAAAAGTATCCAGGAAAAACGAAAACAAATACCTCTAGATCGGACCGAAATTGTCCCAAAAAGGTGTGCTCCTTGTGTTCTTTTTTTCTTGGACGAAAACCCCTTTTCCTTATGATGATTGACAGATTATGATGACATTATTCCCCGCTGAATAAAAGTCAGATCAAATGTGTAGGCCTACATTTTTCTTTCGCCTGGGTATGTGAGGCAAAAGCAATTTATCCACGCTTCTTAACTCCGTTGAGAACTATAATCAAAATCATTTTCATCTAATATGTAAGCGGGTGGCCATCCAGGAGGATGATTCAAGCTCCCCTCCAATTCCACTTAGAATTCCCCAACTATTGGTTTTCACATTTAAGAAAAATGGTGCAAAAAAGGAATTAACCCTGGGGAATCAAAATTAGTTGAATGTGGACTTTGTGGAGGACTTTGTGGGGCTGTGTCCCTCGGTATCGGTATAAAAAAGGTCATGCGTGAGTATAGTCACACATATTAATGTAAATAATGTAAATTATCATCTGATAACGGGGCTATTTAACTGAAACGAAATCGTATTTGATATTTTTTTATTGTTTTTGCTAGAATGGTCCTTGTATTTGCTAGAATGGTCCTACATGTACAAAGGGTTGGGCCTGCCAATGTTCCAAAATTTATCAATACTATAAAGATTAAAGGGATAGTGATGGGAAGTCAGGGACATGCTGGAAGCAAAAGAGAGGATTACAAGTTCAAGTTACCTTTGACTTAATACAGTTTAAAGCCCAGGTCACACTACAGCGATATCGGATCAGATTACTATTCGATTTTTGTGAGTTTTTGTAAAAATCTCCTCCATTCATTGTCGGAAAGAACCAAAAAGTTGCCATGCTTTGTAAATATACGATCGGTATATGAGGGGACCACGGAAATGAAATAAAAATTATTTATGTCGTGACGTCCCATTGACAAATACCTTTTATTGGACTACTCGAATCCGATAAAAGCTGTCTGTGGATGTGACGTCACGGAATAATTGGTATAACTTGGAATTTCGTAGCCCTGCGATGCAATTCATCAGGCTACAAAGGTTGGCAAATTTTTGTTTCTTTTTGACTACAGTTGGAGGAAATAATCACAAAAACTCACAAAAATCGGAGCGAAATCCAATCCGATATCGCTGCAGTGTGACCTGGGCTTTACACATTTAGTTCCCTTGAGAATAATCTTGCCTTGGATTCCATATTCGTGTACAAAAATGAGTGTGGGGAAATATCTGTGTGAATTTCCCTCCACACTCATATCTCAAAAATGAAAAATTATTGTGTGTGGGGTGGGGTGATTCATTCAGAAATTGGTGCAATACCAGCCTGAGGCAGGTCTGAGCAAGTCAAAGCGTTACGGGAAGGGAGAAGTGTCATTTGCCCTCATATATTGTCCTTGCCCCCCCCCCCCCACTTGTCCTCCAAGTTAGGTCAGTTAGGAGTTGGGTTAACCGAAAAAGGATAAATAATGTAACTCTCCTGGGACTTAATTTTTCACCCAGATACGTTTAGACCTCACAGCTTCCGGGACTTTGCTCACTGGACCCCACCCTCAGGAACGAGCGTTTTTTACTCGGTTTTGCGCTGTACCCGAAAAATTTTGCCCTCCAAATTATCCGTTACCCTTAGTTTTAGTTTCCCCCTTCCCTCCCCGCCCCAAACAATTTTGACATTTTTGCGCCGCCACTGTCAGAGCCAAGTTGACACTTCAAGTTTGCCCGACGGTGGACTTGGGTTATTTTCGAATTTACAGCAACGAACTTTCAATTCCTACAGACCCTGCAGCCAGACCAGATCTAGATATGTAGTAAGGGGCGTGAACAGTGTTCTTTTTCCGAATAAAAGTCTGTTTCATGGGTTTCAAGACGTTATCAATCGAAAATTGTTTATATCCGTACCTGTACCTGTGCCACGTAATTGGACTGTACCCAGATTTGGTAACCGGGGGTGGCGCCAGGATTTTCCCGACAGGGGGACCAAGCTCCCCGACAGGAGGCCAGCATTTCGAGTCCTCGACAAAGACAATGAGTTAGACCCAGTGGGAAGTGACTTGGTAGGCTCTGAGGCGCGCGTAATTTGGGTTTTTTCAACAAATATTCAAAAAACCTGGAGTTTGTTTAGAAGAAAAAGTTTTTAACAAAATTTTGCTTTTGTAATGACCATTAAAAAGTTGGGGTGTTTATGGAAGAATCTGTCCTTCATATGGGCAAAATCAAAAACTTAACATAGGGGACAGCTGGAATTCTTTTGGGGTTACCCATTTCATTGTACTAGGCCTAGGTACTAAGGCTTTCAGACGAAACTGGAAATGTGCCCGAAAATATTTTCCTTTTTTGATCGAAGATTTGGAAATTAACAGCTTATCATATTGAAGAAATTTTAAAATTTTATGAAAAAAATTGTTTTTGGGGTAAGGTTACAATGAAAATTTTGGGCTTTCTATTCAGTGATATGCCTGTCAAGAGCAATTTTGGGACTGATGAAGCGCGTTGGCTTGGTTGTTTTATTGTACGGAGTATCCATCGAAAATGAAAAAAAAATTGTCAGTTTTAACAAATATTAGAGAATCTGAAGGTTATGTTGGTGGAACTGTAATTTTATGACAGATTTGAGAGGTTTATGGAAGAATCCGACCCTCTTATGAGAAAAATCAAGGTAGGGGTAATTTGTAGTTTTGTTGGGGTTTCTGAACTACATCATGGAGATTAAGGCCCACGGAATTTTCCTAGAGGAAAAAGTTTGGCTTCCCATATATTTCAAGTTTTGTATTTTGTATATTGACATATTCGTACGGGAGTGTTTCAATTTGGTCTGTTATGTTGAGAAATCTGAGTCCACCAAAGCGGAGCGCCACCATAACTTGGCAAGGAGCGTTGAGAAAATTTAAAAAATCTAACCCTCTGACAGCCGGAAATGACATTTCCACAGATTTGTACCTAGAAATGAAGCAGTCTTTTTTATGAAAGTTTCACTTCAATAGAAAAAAGTCCAACTTGCTATGTGATCAGAAAGTAACCAGATAAAAGGTACCGCTACAATAAAATGAAATGGTCTTGTCTTTTTCTCGGGGAAAACTATGCAACCGAAATAAAAACATACCATCTTTTTTTACTCTATTGAGACTCCTCGTTGTATTCAGTTGCGAGGTCCACTAAAATTATGTAATTTTCTATGTGACTATACGAACTCCCGACAATAAATGATTTTACTTCTGACGTCTTTGAAAATATGTCACGTAACAAAAAGGTGGTTTCAAATGAATTTTCATTCAGATTTATCAAGTGATATTCTCACACTTCTGTTCATTATTATGTACAACCGAAAAAAGCCCGGCCGGTTATCATTGCCGTTTGCAGATGGCAAATCATTGGGCACTGCGTGCACCTGAACAAATTCTCGTCCGTTTTGTGAGGGAAACGAGTAAAGAAAAATCAAGAAGATCGTCCTGGGACTAACGTTTATCGGACTTACATCTTTTATCGTGGGCCTATAGATGAAGGTTTCCCGACGAAACTGGATCTTCTCAACGACAGGGGAAGGGCAGCCTTCCCTGACGGGGGCATAGCCCCTGGTTCCCCGCTCGTGCCGCTCTTGGTTACGTCTGCACGTGGTATTTCCATTTCCCTAACACAAGTATTGGTTATGGGTGACCTTGCGCGCACGGATTTAAGATGGGACAAGGTACATGTAATGAGTTTTAACAGAGCTAAGAAGCTATGAGCTATGAGAAGTAATTGAAAATCGATTACGATATGTATTAAAATAGTGTTATAGAAGAAAAAATATGTTCAAGGTCACCCATCCAGAAATTTCAGTCCTTTTTTTTAATAATTTTTAGACCTGAGTTCGACCGGGGGGCAGTGTTCCCCGACGGGGGAGGGGCCCTCCCCCGACTGGACGGTGCCCCCCCCACTGGCACCACCCCTATTGATAACCGAAATTTCCCCTCAACATAGGACGATTCCATTTGTTTAGTTCCTCTGGGAGACTTTCCAAATAAGTTGAGATACGACTAGGGAAAATGCCTTACAGTCTGCTAAGAGAGAAAGCTGAAATTTTGCTACACGCTCTGAATGTTATTCACTCAGACTTTGACAAATCCGGACAGATCGTGATGGCCTTATTTTAGTCGGTCATTACTGGGGTCCATCACCTTCAATCTTTAAATTTCTTTCATTATCTGTTCCATGGATGGTTGTACACTGAAGCGTATCCTGATTTTTTCCAACTTCACTGAATATGAGGATTTGAAATTCACGTAGACAATATATGAAGACGATTAAAGGCTGATGGACCCCACTAATGGCTGTCTACAGTCACTAAAAACAAGCGCTAATCGGATTCGTCTGTAAGCATTTACTTGTTTACTAAGCTAAACTATGCAACACTTCACGACAACGCCTAGCTTCAATTTATTACCACACTTGGCCTCAATGTATAGGAATCCCATCCCTGGCATTTAATCTTGGGGAATTTGGGGAGCCAGCAGAATCCCGCAATCCTACATCTATGATGCGAACACCGGTCTTTAGCCAAGAGCCATGGCTATCCACACCAAGCCGCGAAAGCAAGTTAAACACGACATGTTGTCACAATGCAAAGATATTATAAACGTAGATACCAAACTCCTATCCCTACACTGTTAGGCGCGCTGGCTCTTCACGGAGGCTCAGACGGAGGGGCGGAAGTGTTCATTTGACATGCGCACAGCTCTGCTTGGTGATCTGTGCGTATAACTGTGGATACGTAACGGAAAATTCCATTGTGACGAGTGGTCATCGTGCGTTCATTTTCAAAGCGACTTCTGTACGAGCACAATGCATTTCTCCGTGTGCTGTCCTGGATTATTGACGCGTATTTCTGCGTGCTTGGAAAACGAATGCAATAGTTGATTTTATGTGGTAAGCGCGTGAGAACGTAAACGCATGCGTAAATGTGCTCTTGTGAAGATACCATAGAAACTGACCAATCAGTAAGTCGATGAACTTCAACCAGTTGTTGTACGCTCATGTTCAAATGTTCTTACGTAGAAAACCTCGAAGAAGCAAAAAACTGTTTTATGTAAATGAACTGTATTAAAGAAAGGTGTTTGGTAGTATTGCAATGTTTAGAAATCACACGTATTTATACTACCTGAAGATATCACTTTCCCTGTTGGCGCCCAAAATGACTGAAAAGTGATCAGCACTTCCTCCCCTCCGTTTCGGCCTCCGTAAGGCGTCACCGCGCCATTTTAAGTTTGGTATCTATGTTTACAATATCTTTGTCACAATGCCAAATGTTCGCCCTCATTCGGAGGAATAACAAACCAACATCAACAAATACAAGCAGCTGATTGGCCAACTACTGGAATACGCGCGTTAAGTCTTCCACACTCTTGGGACGTATTCTCCTACGTGCGGCACACCGCTCCATATAGGTCCATTAACGACGCACTGACGTCATCCTTGGGGACGAAACAATGGAACCCGTTGCCGCTTATATGTTTTGCTCTGCAAGTGTAGAAGACTATCTATGCACGTAGACTGGTTGATAATTCAGCTGTCTGCGTCGCCTTTGTTGGTTTGTCTTGCCGAAAAGATGACGTACTTCCTGCTCTGCAGGTACGGGTCCAGACGTTCCAAAAAAAGGGGCTGGCTTAAGAGAAAGCAGGGGTGTGAGGGAGATGCTTTGCTAATTTCAAGTATGTTGTATTGTTGATGTGGATCCGCGCCTGCTCTGTGACATCACATACATAACGCCCAGAGTAATCCTAGGCTTTAGAAGTCTATATAGAGTCTTTTCAAATGACGTCATAATACTCCCGACGGCCATGTTGTAGTACATGTACCTACGTAGTAGACCACACTCGACGCGCTTGCTCGATGGATATGTACATACCGCACATACAACAGCGCACAATGTGCAGTGCGTTCAGCACAAAGTCACGTGTAATTGGCATGATTGTCCTCCAGCAAGGCGGATCCGTGACGTAATCACAAAGCCTTTATAGGCTTTGCAATTACGTTACGGATCCGCCATGCTGGATGACATTCATGGCAAGTGCACAAGGTTTTGTGTGGAACGCACTGCACGGAATGTGCAGTAATGTAGTATACGCGGTGTGCACACGTTCAACAAGCGTGCCGAGTGTAGTCTGTAGGCTATAGGCTACTATATACTATTAGATTAGGATTCCTCTGGGTCTAGAGCGTATATGTACTCAAACGTGGCCACTGGAGAGTATTATGACGTTATATGAAAAGTCTCCATATGCTCAGTGGTGCGACCACTTGTAACATTTTATTTTCCAAAATAACGGCACAGTGTCGTCAATGCATACACAGGCGTACGGGAGTAATTTTCTTTGAGGTGGCAAGAGCATTATTTGCCCTTTATCATGCTTTGTCCATGTTTTAGCCCGAATAGACCAACTGCTTTTGCCCGAACTGGTCGGGAGGGCGAGTGCCCCCTTGCACCCCGCCTCGTACGCCTATGGATGCATAAGGTCTTTGTCATAACGATATTACCGTGCGATCTCAGTTTAGTGGATACACCATTGAACCTATACCGAATCTATTATTGTCACACGTGAGGTCCCACAGTGCATTGGAATCCCACGGTACGGTATCTATTTTCAATGGTAAGATGGTTATCGTATCGAAAATTTCTGCCGTTGCTTGCATGGTGTGACCGTTTCCCTAAAACGAAAATTTCTTAATTACTTTATACGTGACGGCAAACAATGGAACAGTGGCTTATCATGAGTATTAAAAGTGAAGTAAACTACCAAGAAGGAGGGATATGCCGAATCACAATGGTGCAAACAATGTCATCGTCATTTGTTTTTAATGTCAGATGAAAGCTGCCAATTTCCTTAATATTAAAGTCTTGTAGCCATTTTATGAAGACGATTTATATCCACTTCATATTTAAGAACTATTTTTAACATTAGCGTCGTTTTTGTCTATTCTCAACAAAATTGGTATCGTCTTTTGATTGTAGGGCTATACTCTACCTATGTCTGAAGTAATGTCTTTAACGATATAGACACCACCCCAAGTGGAAACAGTTTATGAAAATAAATCATGAAAGCTTATGAAAGGAAATCTGGCCTAGACATCATAACAGGATGCCACCGTGAGAAATGTAACTCTAAAATCCAAAATGACGATGTTTTGTTGAACAAGGCTTTTAATTGATATTTCCTTATAACACTTCCTTTACTGGAAGTTATGAGATGGTTCGGTGACGGTGTCAGAGAATGTAGGATTCCCTACAGCTGTCTGGGGGGTTCAGAATAAAGATAACCATAAGCCAGGTGACCTAACCCGATGACCTTAAACCCGGTTCGTCACACCTCACTGAACCCAAGAAAAGTTAACCTTTTTATCACCCCGGTGGCATATCCCAATTACTATAGGAGTATTAATGTGCGAATTTGTTTGCCTTCAGATAGAGTCCCTAAGGGGAGCACCTTTTTCATATGATATGGAATAGGATGGCCCGGTTTTTTGTAACCATTCTATGGAAGTGTATTTAAAGGCCCAATTCCCTCACCCCAAACAGTACCAATTCTCCTAACCTTCCTACTTAAGCCCCTCCCACAACTGTCTGAAATTCATCCTTACCGATAAAGGTGAGGAAACTTTGAGAAGAAATAGCAAAACAGTTCGTGCATAAAACACGAAGCATAAGTCTAAGTTTCTACTCCAATCGAAAGAAATATGAGTCTCAGTTCAACTTTTACTGCCGTACGGAGCCCGTAGAGGGACATGCAAGAAAAAAATATTTCGTATATTCGAAACATCATTTCGTATATTCGAAATATTATTTCGTATATTCGAAATATTTACTTCGTATATTCGAAACATTTACTTCGTATATTCGAAATAATATTTTAACATCCTTTTAAGCAATGAATTTAAAAAATGTCAAAGATGTCACCGACAGAAACAAGTAGTTTTGGAAAGCAATGTTTTTCTAAAAGTGGGGGAGGGTCTTAGAAAGTACACCACCTTTCTCTCATCAGACAAAAAGATACCACCAACCTTTTTCAAAGAAAAAGCCAAGGGGTGGGAAAATACCCCTGACATTATTTTACCCACTGTAGAGATTTTAAACTATGTATTTTACTCAATATGTTTTTACAAATTTTCCTGTCTCAAAAAGCCTCCATCCGTGGAAAAACTTTGGTTTCCTTTAATATACTTCCTGGCTCTGGACCTACCTTACTTCTTTTTTATAGATAGTTAGATAGAGTTCTTTTCTATTGAGGCTTTTCGTATAACGTTATAATATTCCACGGCCTTGTAGGAGTACATGACTGTAACCATGGAAGTGCTGCCTGCTTCCATGATGTCACTACGACCACACTCGACACTTCCTCGATGAATGTGTACACACCGCGCATACACTCTAAAATCAAAAGAGTGAACTTAGTCACTCTTTGATCGAGTGAAAAGTATAAATTCGCTCCATAAGAGTGATAATTCACTCCAAGAGGAGTGAAGTTCCCTCCAAAAAGAGGGAAGTTCACTCCAAAAAGAGTGAAATTCTCTTAAAACGAGTGAAGTTTCCCTCTTGATGGAGTGCCCACAGTGATCGCTCTTAAAAAAAGAGCGATCATTGCAGGCACTCGTGGAAGAGTGAATTTTCCCTCTTCCTCTAGTGAATTTCACTCTTTTTGGAGCGAACTTCACTCTTTTTGGAGGGAACTTCACTCCTCTTGGAGTGAATTATCATTCTAATGGAGTGAATTTACACTTTTCACTCGTTCAAAGAGTGACTACGTTCACTCTTTTGATTTTAGAGTGTACCAAAGTGCATATTGTGCAGTGCGTTCAGCACAAAGTGAACGTGTATTTAACATGATTGTGCACTGCGGATCCGTGACGTAATTGCAAAGCCTCGATAGGGCTCTCTTTCATAAAACCATTGGTTGAACAAGAAAGAAATTGACTGGGTGCCAGCTGTCTCAGAAACGCAACTGGATGACCCTTGACAAAAGTCCTGGAAAAAGAGATTTTACCGAAGTATAGGAGCACAGCGCTCACCATCACCTACTGCACCTATAGTAGAACGTGTAACATCCATATCTTTTGGCTCCTCAAATCTTCCGCGCGGCCTCGGGCAGCATTTATGGTTGCGACCAGTAGCGATAACCTTAAATCGAATGTGGCAGGGGTAACCACTTTCTCCAAAAATTGACTGTGTAAAATAACTAAAAATCTTAAAATCAATGGTTGTATTTCAAAAATGTGGTAGTCCCGACCCCCTTCCCCGCCTAGATTGGACGCACATGGATGTGACCGGCAGTTTATCGGCAGTGGGTAACTCATGAGATCCTCGTCTATAGATTATTGGAGGAATAGGTTTGCATACATGGAAGAAATTGCCAAATTAAGCGAAGAAAGATTAAACAGGAAAAGAATATTCAGTTTGTAAACAATGAACTGTCTGGTCAAGTTTTACCATTCAATCGAATTTTGTCAGTAACACTAAGAAAATCCGGAGAAATTTAATGACAACGGTAACACAATAAATATGATAGTTTTGAAAGTTTTACATTCTAACAAACGTGTTTAGAGATTAAACCCTTTACCCTACACTAATTTAAAAACGAGTTTAAATTCTAGACATGTTTAGTATACTACTTTATCCTCCCGTCGGATCCTCTGACAAAGGGCCGTTCGGCGAAACCAAACTTGAAACTGCTTCCCGAAGAAGCTAAACATCCACTCAAGGACAACACTTGACCAACCTAAAGACCTTCAGAACATTTACATTATTGTTTAGTATTATACACTAAACTTTAAGCAATAAATCATGTTAACGAACCGCTAAGGAATAAGCCACGCGTATTTATCTAACATGTTTACCAAATGGGGGCACTGACAAGGTGCTTAGAAGAGCTTTTCATCCTCATCTTTTTGGATTTTAGCCACGGACTTAACATGGACAGAGTATGTAGCGTGTATCCGTAGGTTTTCGACACCGAGTGTGACAAAAAAGGCGCACCAAGATGGCCGCCGTGAAGCTAAAAACCGTCTGATTTGAAAACGACCCTTTCCTTTTTTAAAACAAAAGTTAAACTTGAATGGGAAACAATATCATATTCCTGCAAAAGGTGGAGTGGTTTTGACTTACACTAGAGTAGCGACAATGTTCCATGCAGTATGCTCTGTCCATGTATAGGAAGCTCGTGGGTGTAGCCTAGGCTTTTGGTAAGGATTTTTGCCGGTTAAAATACATTTCAAATTGTCTTTCTCAATTATTGGCCTAAAAGATCTCTAGGAAACGCGGGTAATCTTTTCATAATACATCAATCCACTTGTTAAAGTGATTGCAGGCCGGTTATTTGCTACCGTTTACAAAAACACAAGTGTATTTTAAGTAGCAGCACATGCGAAGCGAGAAGGGGAAGGATCTTAAGCATTTTAAGATCGAATGTTGAGTCAATAACTCTCGGGTTAAAATCCCATAGATATTACTGTCGACAACGCGCTGTTGCGTTATGGAGTGTGCCCTCAATCTATTTTCGACCAACTTTGACATAATCCTCAAGAGATATATTTGTATAGAGAGTAGGCAAGGTAAACATCGTTTCCTGGGTGATTGATCTATTTCAATCGGTCGACTCAGCTACAAGCTACCGAAATTTCTGAAAATTCGTCCGCTAGAAAATATAACAAAATTCTTACTCTTCAGAGCGCTTTCAGCCTCAGTAAATTTATAGTACCTTTTAAACGTATTAGCGTTGACTTAACTGCGGATAGTGGTTTAAAGAGACCTATTACTCTTGGCCATACAGATCAGACTCGTAGCCGATGGATAGGTTGCTGTCGACGTGGACGACCTGAGTATAAGCCCTAAATGTTTTATTCGCCAAGAACTCAAGTTGCTATCAACTTCATACACATTTTGGACACATTGGAGAGCAAAGCATTTTGCCTTTTCTCCAATTGTGGGAGCACTGGAGTATATATTTAACAAGCAGTTGCAAACTTAGGCTACATTACATCAGTCAGAGGTGGGAGGGGGGGGGGGGATGAGAATTGGAAAAGGGTTAGAAAAATAAAAATTGATACAAGGCAAAGGGGAAAGGAGAAGAATTAAAAACTCAAGAGTGGAGAGAAGAAAATTGACTCAATATAATTCATCTGGGGAAGAACTGGTATATCGTTGCAAGTACAGAGAGCCAACCAATAGGATACTTGCGTAGGTACACTGCATCTACTACAAGCGCTGGTGAATACTAGTGTACTGCTTGCGACCACATACGCATTGCTATCCTTCAAAAGGACGTCAGCTTGACGTCATTGCATAAGGTCGTGACGTCAATGGATGAGATGGGACTCTGAGACTCAAAGTACCGAAGGTGCAAAGTATCAATGGGTATAATACTAGAATATATAAGGCTAGGGACAGTCTGAGTCTGGGAAAGTGGACACAAGGAAAAAAGGATTACATGAGAAATAGGGAAGGCAAGAATGAGATCGTCGGGAGATCAAAGTCAGGCGGAACGTGCATGAGAAAGAGGGAAAGGGAACTAGAAAGTTTGTTAGAATTGGGCTCCATTGGGAAGTTTAAGTTGATGTGAGCTGAGAGAGTTAAAAGACGAAAAAGAAGGGGGGGGGGGGGAATGAAGCGAGGCAGTGAGTGTAGGGGAGTGAAGGTTGAAGGTACATATACCGTCTCGATCTCATTTTTGCTTTAAATATGAAAAAGAAAAGAGTTATTTATAATCTACATGTTCGAGATGGAAATAAATTCTTCCTTCCCAAGGAAAAAAGAAAAGGGTTATTTCAAATCAAAGTCCCTGTAGAGAAAAGGTCTCTTAAAATTAAAGAAATAGCACCAAGCAATCAAAAAAGACGTTTCTTCAGAGGTCACACGAGAAGTAGAAAAGACCGAGTTACGTTGTTATAAAATGGGATTTGGTGTCAGAACCCTTGGGGTCTAGAAAATTCAACAACTAAAAGGAATTAAGAGTGATACTTGGATTTATAACTTTTGTAATGTAAATGAGACAGGAAATCTTAATGATACTACTATACAGCCTTTCAGTGGCGTAGCCAAGATAGTGTCATGGGGGTGGGGTGGTGTCATGGGGTGGGGGCTTGGACACGACATTTGGTCTATGGATAGAGAAAAAAGCCGCAGTATTTTAGGGATTTTTGCATTGCAAGGTTGTAAGGTTGGGTAATCCCCGTGGCTACGCCATCGCAGCCCTTTAGGAGAAAATTTTGACTAGTTAATCGTAATCGCTTTGACTGTAGTTATTCCCTTATGAAGTTTGAGAAGATTATTTTGAAAGTGTATTAGGAACGCAATTTTGCTTTTTAAAACATTTTGGAAAAAATGTGGCTTGTAGGCTACCGGTATTACAGAAAAGTTCAGGTTTTTCTTTTCCTGCGAGGAGAGTTGAAAAGATTTGGCTACACTGTAAAAAATGTCTGTACATTTACAGAAAATAAAATAAAGAAAAACAAAAATTACATAAAAAGTGCTGTCAACTCATTGACAGCACTTTTTATGTATTCTTTTTGTATTTCTTTATTTTTTCTTCTGTAATTGTACAAAAATTCTGTAACATTACAGACACTTTTTACAGTGTAGTATGTAATTGGCTAGTATGACAGTCATCTGCCCATAGCTTGCTATTATTGCATCAGTTGCCGAAGGTACAGATGGTGAATAAGATGCCGTCATACCAGCACACAGACATAGAGGTCTTTAGACATGCGTTAACTGAGGTTCCTAAACTACATTCGTGGAATAAGGACTTGGTCAAAGAAAACGCCGGTGTAAATGACCTAGGTCTTTGATGGCTCGGTCCCACAGCGGGCAATTTTCCAATTCTTTTCATTTCCAGAGCCAAGGACAGTTCCCAAAACTTTGATTTTGTTAAATGTGAGTATAACTGCAATATTAGCTGGACCGAAACCTTTGCAATTTCAAACGAATATTTACACATGAAAAGCTTGTATTGAATTCGTCATTTTATGAAAAGACTTAGAAAAATCGCTCTGTACGTGACCGATACTACTTTATGATCGGGTGTCAAATGGCAATTTTTCGATTTTTTTTAAGGGCGAGGGGTAATCAGTGCCCGTCCTATCGCTACGTCAATGTCACCATCTCTATAGCTGACACATTTAACATGTAGGGCCTATTCTTTCAGTGAGTCAGCGATAAAGGAAAACAGTTCGGATAGAACAAAGAATAATTACTTACAATCGAAACCGTTGCTTCGATGATAAATTCGCGCAATTGCACTTTGTGAATGTAACTATTAAAAATAATTCTTTTACAGTTAATCTTATTAAAATACATTGGACACGGATGGTCAGTTTTACGTCAGAAGTGACCGTACAGCTTATGAAAAACGAATAATAGAAATTGGAAAAGACAATACCTTCGAGATGTATACTAAGGACCCAGTGTTAACTAAAACATTAACACTAGACGAAATTGTGTCCAATATTGGTAAGATACTCTAAAATCCAAAGAATTAAAATCCAAATTGAAAGAAACTTAGACTTCTATTTGTAAAAAACCTTTACCACAAGGTTACCGGTATAATATTGACGGCGTTATGGTAACCGTTTTAATATTAAATTAAAAACTTCATATGTCTCTCCTTAACTTCAGATACCCCTTAATAACGATGCACAAATTCAAATAATATTTGATATATATGCAATTAATTCCGTCGAAGTTATCTGGTTGCAGCGTGACAGGTGACATGGGGAACCCAGATTCCCTAAAGAAACTATATGTGACCCACCTCCACTGGAGTTTCTTGTCCATTTCTTACCCTTGGATTGAATAATCGCCATCATGACAGATAATTTCATGTACATTTACACACATCCAAGCAGTGGTGTAACTAGACCTGACTGTCCGGGGGGGGGGGGGGGGTAGCATAAAGGTTTCCAGATTTTGTACTAGTTGAGCTGTTGAGTTGATGACAATTTTGGACCATACAACTCACCCTACCTCATTAACCAAAAGGTACATTTGTTATGCTAATTTTTTTTGCTTTTTCTACGAGCAAGAACAACTTTTTTTAAAATAAATCTGTTTTTCCTTGAGTGCGAACACTGTTGTATTAGGAACGTACCGATAATTTGGGTCCTTTTACACATTTGTAAATGTGGAGCCTCTATTGCATAATAAAGATTAGATTCAGGGTTTCCTGTAAGGGAATTTGAACATTTGGGGGACCATCGAAGAATCTAGCTGCGTTACCTATTAGCATATATCTGAGATAGCATGTCGAACGAAGATCGTGTTATCTAAGAAGTGTGGATTAAGGCTTCTCGTCGACATTAAAAACCTCTCGAAACCTTGTTGACTTTTTTAGACAAAAATGAAAGCCTACATTGAAGAAAATTTTAAGGAAAGGTATGTGTCGACAGGCGTGTATGAGAGCATTTGAGTACGGAAGGCCAATGGTTCCCCTGCCTAGAATATAAAGTCTTGCTAGAAAGACTTTCTTCAGTTGGCGCGGAGCGTACAGAAGATTTTGAAAAACCGCAACCCCTCAGACAGCCGGAAATAGCATGTCTCGGGTTTGTGAAGAAGAAGCTAGTTTTTTCGATTTAAGCACCACTTTATTAGGGATGTATTGCGGCGCGGGAAGCGAGCCAAAATTTCTGCCCTTTTGAAAGAGTAATATGTTGATGTGGAGCTTGTATTGCAGAAAGCAAAGGATTCTGGGTTTCCTGTGAGCAAGTTTAAAGAGTTGGGGTATTACTGAAGAATCTGCACTTCCTTCAAATATTGGTGGCAAATCTGAGAATGGTTGTTTTTCTAATGTCCTCCCGACTGTCTGGCAAAGAGCCGTTCGGCGAAACCAAACTGCAAACTGCTTCCTGAATAATCTATAGATTACACGACGACTCAATCGTTGATGCTACACAATGTTATCAAAGGCCTACGAACTGACACTAAACGATGACATTTCAAACGTTTCCCAAACTATTTAGACAAAATATTTCAAAATCAAGTCAAAACTCACAGAAATGTCGCTTTCTATAATAAGGAGAGCAAGAGAGGAAAGTCTTTCCTCCGATAAAGTGGATCTCAGATATTATTTTGTTAACTTTAGGCGACTATTATAAATGAATGTATAATACATTTTTCTACATGAATGTCAATATATTGACCAAAACAGTGTTCCATGAATGCAAATCAATCTTGCTTTTGATGTTATAGTTGGCCGCTTTCTTTCTTTTCTCATTTTCCTCCTTTTTTCCTTTCTCCTTCTTTTTCCGTTTTCCGGCTTTTTCCTTCTACCTTTCTTTCCTTTCCTTTCCCTCCTTTTCTCTTTCTTCCCTTTCTCTTCTTCCCTCCCTTTTCCTCTTTTTTCTTTCTTTCCTACCCTGCTTTCCCTTCTCGTTTTTTCTTCCCTTCCCGTTTTTTGTGTCGGGGAGGGGGTGCAGTTTGCACTCATGCCCCCGCTGGTTACACCACTGCATCCAAGTGGTCACAGCCCTTCGTGTGTGATGTGTTCTCAGCATTGAAAGAAACTATTTGTTTCAGAAATTGTTCGCGTTAGGCGAGATTTTGTATATATATAGCCTATACAGCCGCTGTTGTGCGTAGCTAATCATGCCTGTCTTAAGTAATGTAATATATTGGCTTTTTGCAAAATTTTTTAGACTCCAGCATCGTACTGAGTCTGTATTGCAGTGCTTCCATCACTATATAGAATTTTACTGTGGCGGTAGGTGCACCTGCATCAGTCCTCCAAAAATCGAAGACTTAACGTTTCGCGTACTAAGGAAATCGTGAAATTTCCTCGAATTCCATCTCTATATATATTTAAACTTATTTGTGTAAAAAAGCGCAATATTTTCGGCGCCCTTGGCGCGCTACAAAATGTACAATGAGGAAGAAATGTTCACAACGTGAAATTTTGCAAACTAAAATCAGTTTTACAAACTTTCCTTAGCTCTTGAAATAAATAAAAAAGAAATTTGATCTATGTGGCACATGATGATCATCAAGTGTTACCGGTCAAACTGTTTTCCAACTTTACTTTCTTGACATTCCAAATTCCCTCCAATACAAGCTCCATAATTTTTAAATATATATTTTTTTTACAAAGGCAGAAACCTTGGAGCGCTTTCCATGCCTAAAATGTCGTTCCTGAAACAGAAATGTTTACATTAGATAAAAACGGGAAATTTGGGACCTCTCCCAAACCCTCACAAGAAAATGTCTAGTTAGGCAACCGATCTATTGCACTCCCAAACACGTGCGTAGCCAGGATTGTGTCATTTTTTTTTTGAGGGGGGGGGGGGTTGTGTCACGGGAGGGGGGGGGGGCACGACATGAGGGAAAGTCTAAAAACCGCTATTTTAAGTGTTTTTTGGATTGCAAGGTTGGGTCCTGGAGGGTTCTGACCCCCGCCCCCCGTGGCTACGCCACTGCCCCAAAACAAAAATCCTGTATTTTCCTCAAAAATGTCGAGTGCCATCAAAAGAACTATAATTAAATCTGACATACATGGCCGTTATGACAAAACACGACCAAAATTATTCACGACACAGACCCTTTCCCAAGAAAGAATTACAACGGGTTGTGGTACATCGTTTGGTGCATGCGCAGATTTTCTTCAAAATCTAACATGTGTGGTATCAGGTATCAGATTAAATGAAGGGCACCCAATTTCTCAAAAATTTTCACAGGGGAAGGATTTTCTCCGCAAGGCGGAGTTATGCCTATTTTTTGAATTTTAAGAATAGGCAAATTTAATTCCACATTTTACTTCAAAAAGTAGCATATGTGGCACCAGATTGTATGTAAGGACACCCCACTCACTCCCTCATGCAGTTATGCCTTCTACACTCTAAAATCAAAAGAGTGAACTTATTCACTCTTTGATCGAGTGAAAAGTGTAAATTCACTCCATTAGAGTGATGATTCACTCCAAGAGGAGTGAAGTTCCCTCCGAAAAGAGTGAAGTTCCCTCCAAAAAGAGTGAAATTCCCTTAAAACGAGCGAAGTTTCACTCTTGATGGAGTGCCCACGGTGATCGCTCTTAAAAAAAGAGCGATCATTGCAGGCACTCGTGGAAGAGTGAATTTTCCCTCTTCATCTAGTGAATTTCACTCTTTTTGGAGGGAACTTCACTCTTTTGGGAGGGAACTGCACTCCTCTTGGAGTGAATCATCACTCTAATGGAGTGAATTTACACTTTTCACTCGATCAAAGAGTGAATAAGTTCACTCTTTTGATTTTAGAGTGTAGCATGTGGCGGCGACTAACGATCTCCACTCCTGCCTGTTCTGGGCCAACCGCTGTATCCTACCCAATGTGTGGTTGAGGATCTTAAGCTTGCTTTCTATAAGGACACCTGCCTTTTCAAAACTTTTTAAAGGAGAGGGCCCATCCCTTACACCCCTTCCCGAGCCGGCATCATGAAACATACGAGACTTGGGCATGGAAGAGCACAGGCGCCCTCCACTTTGGTTGATATATACCACACACTATGTAACACGTATATAGTTTGTGGTATATATGAACCAAGACAGAGAGCGCCAGTGGGCAGACGAGGTTGTCCAGATGCGGTTAGCAATACTTTACCATTTATTATGCGAGAATTCATCGGATCTTGAATTGAGCAAAGAGAAACGGGAGCAAAATTTCAATTTAGTTGTATATAATTCTTCCGAAAATATTAAATACCTTAGTGGTACATTTTATTTGGTAGTTTCTGATCACTTAGGGAGTTACTGATTTTTTTTTATTTTTGAAAACGAAAACTAGAAATGAATACTGTTCAGGTTTTCATCAAGTTACAAGCATGAAAACACAATTTTTTACTAAGGCAAGAAGAAACCAATGACTGAAATGGTCGCCAGTGCGCCTATTCCGATCATAGATGTTCTTTTATTTTGACGCTAAACGTGCGTAAACCACCACAAATTCGACTTTCAACACTTAACTTGAAAAAGTCGAAAAACTTGCACCATGTGCATGTATAGGCTCCTTGCAAAGGCCAAATATTTTCTAGGGGAGGGGTGACCCCAGTTACCCCTCACCTTAGACCCCTTCCCCAGACCGGTGATCACTCAACAACCTCATACCTCCCCCCCCCCCGCCCCCTTGAGAAAAAAACCTGCGTACGCCACTGTGCACCCCGTACACTTCTTTGAATTTTATCAGGGAGGTGTGGTGTGATATGACTCGTGCTGGTGGTGAGGCCGAATGTAGCTCCAGAACTAGGCACAATTCTTTGCTAGCTTCGAAGCGTTGTATGAATCAGATGTAAGAAAAAAAAAAAGTAAACACATCTCATGCTTCAGCTTCATTTCTGCGCTGTGAAATCAAGAATTCAGGGTCACGAATGGAAAGAACTCGTTCTTGATTTTTCTGTACTTTTAGACTGTCTGCTAGTATTTTGAAGCCAATAGTGAGTTACTTTTCTGGGCAGTTTTCAAGTTTTTAGTAAAACTTAATTAACGTTAGGCTAGAGCCTAACTAGCCCTTGAACAGGGCTGTGTGTTACTGTTACGTTACATGGCCTAGGCTAGGCCTACGCCTAACGTTAAGCTCATGTGTTGTGGAGTGTATTGAGCTTAGGCCATGTAACGTAACACACAGCCCTGTTCAAGGGCTAGGTTTCGCACCTTTCCGCCATGGCACTTTCCCTATAGCGGAATGAGCACATTTCCTATGGCGGAAAGTACCGGTGGTGGAATGGAACGGACCCTGCACAGGTAATCAATCCTAGCGTTATAGTTATACCGTAGCCTAGGCCTACCCCTCTACCCCTGACTCAGTAAGAGATGTAGCCAAACAGTTACTATGCTAGGCACTTAGGCAAGGCATAGGCCTGGCCTTATCGTACCTACACAATTCTTTGGGGTTAGGCTAGGCCTAGGAGCACTGAGGCCTAGGGCTGACTCCTACTTGGTGTAGCGACGGGCAAGCTGTACTCTCGGCGCGTCGGTGAATTCCCGTCATATCATAAACGTACAGTGCATTGTGCAATACAGTACTTGTATTGCCAATGAATGTGTGTGCATTACTTACATTTATGCATAGGCCTATGTACAATCCCATATGTATTGCTATGTACTTATTGTGTGTGTACCAGTTAGTATGATGGGGTGACCGTCGAGTGCGCAGGCCCGCCGAGTGTGCATCTGCATTAACATAAAGTGTAAAAATCTTGAAATGACACAACTCTTAGGTGCACACTCGACGGTACACTGAGTATACATGTATTGCCAATGTACGGTGATCATACACACATCATCACATCAGGGCTGGAATTAAACGACGGCCACGACGGCCATGGCCGTCGTGCCCAAGGGGATGGCCGTGGTGCCCTACAAAAACAGCCGCTTCTCACGGCCACCGTGCCCGCAAATACGTGGCCGTCGTGCCTTCCCATCTGAATGAAAAAATTTCATCAGGATTCCAATAAAATATCCTAAATACTATAACAAAAAGGATACTAAATGAACTTGATTCGCAACTTGCACGATCGAATCAGACTGCTGGAAACTTGCCCTTAGTTTCTTAAAACTTGTTAACTCAATCCTTTAACTTCCCGCCAAAACGGGGTGCATTGATAACCACAAACGTAAAATTTTACCCCCGCCATGGAAGTGATCGTTTGATATTTTCCGCTATAATCCTGTAGTATTACATGGAACTAGATTTAGAATTGCTTTCAATGTGTTTTCCTTGCTTTCTCACAGGAAGCGCCGCGTAAGTTGTTGTACAAACTGTTCTGCACAAAACAAATTGTACAGACAACAGACTATCGAGCTGCAGTGTTTCACCTTTTTCAAATCCCCAAGCTTAGCATACATATCTGTGCACGTTTTGTACACGTAGCTCCTAGAATCTTGTGAAGTTCCGTGGTTACTTTCTTGCATAAATTAAGTCATTTCTAGCATTCCTTCCGTAATGTTATTTACAGTAGGACTTAAGCAATGTTGTCATGCGACGTCATTGCAAACAAAAATAGTGATGTACGTGGTCTCATGCAGCAAAATTCTTGGCCCACGCGTGCAGTAGACTTTCGTGCATGTCCGTTTTTTCCTCCAAACAAGGCATCATGTTTTGCTTGGTGACATCATATGTATAGAATCCATTTCAAAATTTAAATTGGTCCCTGCATCGTGATTGGTTCAATTGCATTGATTCTAGCCAGCCAATCACAACTCGCGCCTTCGCCTATGTGATTTAGTGTGTGAAAATACTCGGTCTCGAGACAAGCTTCCCCGTTGAGTTTGTGTTACGACGATCGCACTTCCCATGCTTATATAGCCGGCTATCGCAACGGGGCGAGCCCCGTGCCAAATTCACCATGAAATGGTATCACAAATCTCTGCGTGCGTGGACTTTTTGGGGATCTGACTTACGTGCATTTCAGTTGCAGATTATTTTTAAACAAGACGTAAGTTGTGGACGAGAACTGCTTAAAATATACGGGGATATTTATATCCGAAAGGAACCATAAGATACGTTAACCGGGTGTAATTGTTGGCTGCCCAGAACTGCTAAGATTATCATGAACTGAATGATTGTTCTACATTAGGGTTTCACGGTACCACTGATAATTGGTACCGTCGGTACCGCCACAAATGGTACCGGTATTACCGTAGTACCGGTACCAGAAGAGTAAAAAAGTAGGACTTTTATCACATGCAAAATATCCGTAAAAATACCATGCATTGACATAAGTGAAGTCTTTTGATAGTCCCTGCCTGCCGTTTCAGTTTTTTTTATAACATTTAGTCACCCCACACTAAACAAATCGGTAAACAAAAAAAAGAAATAACCTCTCTGCAAATTTAGCGTCCGATAATTTCGGGACAGACAATAAATCAGCGCCGCACGTCCGCACCGGAGCTAGACCTCACAAGATGACAAGAGCACTCAGGATTGTAATGAAGATTGCAAAAATAATTTCTGGAAATAATGACAACCCCCCTCCTAAAGTATAACCAAAAGTTATTAAGTAGAACTTTACAAAAATATTTCCATAAAAGACTGATTCATCAAGCTTTCTTCCTGTCGAGTTATCGCTATCAAAACTAAATCAAAGTGCTTCATGATTGAATTTACGAATGCATCGCTCAGCAATCCGTTGTACACTAAAACATTACTGTTCTTCAGTACGTAGAGCAATACAACAAAGCAAGTGAGTTGATCAGTTGAACTGAACACGCGAGCCAATGATTAAAGCAGGATTTACTGTGTGTTCAGTCCCATTGCTTCACTGTGTTACAGTAATTTCTGAAAGAACGTTTGTTGCGTTCGTACGAAAGTTTTTCTTCCACAGACATAGACAGTGAGCGTTACGGAACAGTCCAATTGAATCACTGTGTTAAAATCAGAAATCGTCGATGCAATGTTCATGTCAGAGCTTGCAATGCTATGATTCTTTGTCTGCTTACAACGAATTTCGCTCTCATATAATGTTGTGTGCTATCGTAATCAAAGTGAGTTTTATCAATCAACGCATGGTATCTATTCTCAATACACCATGTGAAAGCATTTGCTGATGAGCAGCGATCGTTCGGGGGTTGCGCAGAATGCCAAAAGAAAGCAAGGGCCCTGTTAGTGTGGAAGGTACTAGTTCTGCGAAAGTAACGTAAAACGGCACTTTCTGAAATTCTTAGGGGGATTTGTGACTGAAATAGTGCAAAACGATTATCAAGTGAATGTTCCCTGTTTGTATTGCAATCCTTAGAGACACGGCGCATTTATCAAATGGGTTTTTGTTTCATTCAAGTATCATTCTAATTCAATGCTTTATTTTTGAGAAAAGATTTGCATCTCAAAGTTGACTAATCGTGTCCTTCTAAATACACAATGTGAAGGCGCGGCAAAGCTAGTGCTGGCAGGGATCGTTCTGAGATTGTGCAGAATGTCGATAGAAAGCAAGTTCCTTTTTAGTGTGGATGGTGCTAGTTCTGCGAAAGTAATGTTAAACGGCAATTTCCGAAATTCTTAGGGGGGATTTGTGACCGAAATGGTGCGAAATGATTATCAAGTGACTATTCCCTGTTTATATTATAATGTTAAGAGACACGGGGCATTTATCAAATGGACGTTTGTTACATTTTAGTATCATTCTAATTTAAATGCTATAATTTTGAGAAAAGATTTTCACCTTACAGTTGAGTACCGAGTCTCCATGATACTTCGGTACCTTTAGGTTGGTGGTACCGTACCGTACCGGTACTTACGGAAATACCGGTATACCGTGAAACCTTATTCTACATCGGGTTTCGTTAAAGCAGGAGAGTAGCTACATTACATAACGCCACTACTACCCAGTGCAGTAAAAAAATGCAAATGTTCCGACATGATTGGGGGATGAAAAACAAAATAAGCATGATGTTGGCCTAAGAACTAAATTACGAAAGAGCATGTGACATCGACTGCAAACAAATCTACAGTACTGTATTAACGGTGACTTGTATCTCCACTTCTGAAGTGAAAATATTACGCCTACAAAAGTGATACCCCGTTCGTGAAACGAACAGAAATATTCCCAATATTTTCTATGCCGAACTGGTGATATTGCAAGCCTGCCCAATCATGTCAATTTTGGCGAGCAACGGGCGCGAAATAACGGCCAACCTGGAGTAAAAATCGTCTGGTGCCATCGCTTTATAAAAGCCATGCCGATGAACCAAAACTTTTGAAGCAGAAATTACAGTGATATAAAGCCAATGTTAACGCTATCAGTACATCAAAATTAATACGAATGTGAGTTTTAGTGCCAATATTTTGGCGTCAACTTACAGAAGTTGTGTTGACTAATTTGCCTCAAAAGTGTCACCATTTTGTGTCTAGGGACTTGCATACCTACCAAAATTTCCAGGGGGACCCCTCCCCTCATACCCCCCCAGGCCGGCAATCCACTCATGGACGCATTAGATGCGCGACGTTCAATTCTAAATCCAGGGAAAACCGTGGTATACCGCTGTGCTGTGCAACACTCCGATAAAAATACCCCCTCCAAAAATGGCCTTGGTGCCCTGCCATTCAAAAATATTTGGCCTTGGTGCCGTACCTGATGGCCGTGGTGCCCTCCAAAATTAATGAATGACCAAGGCCACATGGCCGTGCCCTCCTCCAACCTTAATTCCAGCCCTGTCACATGTATACTATACGTATGTGACCAGGCCTGCATATTGCTATATACAGTACTGTCAGTAGCATTGTATGGGCACGGAAAATCCTGGGGTACCAACACGAAAACCTTGGCGTACCATCGGCTTGGGCTTTACATGGAATGCACCATGGCCCAGGTACATTGGATGGTAGCCCTCGAACAGGGCTGTGTTCGTTACATAGCCTAGGCTCATTCCTCTCACAACACAGCCCTTGCATGGATACATTTCACAACCGTAGTCACCAGCTAAGACGCCTTCGGAACGTCACGTCTTGCTGCCCCAAATAACTAAATATTCTCACCAAAATTCACAGAGATGATCTGTGGCACTGCAATTACCTTTCTTCGAAAGATGTTCACAATGTTTCATCGAACAATGGCCAAATTTTCACTGCAATTTGACCGTAACAGTAAGTCAGTGCGTCATGTGCTCAAGCGCTCATCAACTGTTCTCAGTAGAGGCCAAAGGTCACAAGTGGCAAACTTCGTGAAACGGGATGCTCCACCTGCATAGCTGTCATCATGATACCATCTTTGATTTCAGTAACAATCTGAAGTGCAGTATTATTCGGAATAATGCGTAGACTCAAGTGACTTCTGGTTTAAAGTGTATCTGTGCAAGGGCTGTGTTGTGAGAGGAACGAACACATCACATCACATCACATCACATCACATCAACTTCGATGTTGCTGGCCAAATGCCAATTCATTGCTCCAAAAGACAGCCACACAGCCCTGTTCGAGAACAAAGTGGATGGTATGCTTGCCAAGAGTCAATCAGCCTGTCAGGCCTTAGGCTAGGCTAACATTAAATTTGAGGTGTGCAACTTGTGATCGCATAGGCGACCTAACTCACCTCAAATCTCTGTTATAGGTTTTTCAATTTTTGCCCATCACGCTAGATAAAGAATGGGAGCTCAAATCAATCTAGGCCTATGGCCTATTTAAGTTTATCAAAATAGCATACCCACCACACTCCTGCTTGTTTGGCCCTTGCCAGTTCACCCCAAAAATACCAGTTTGCCCTCAAAGACCTGTCAGTTAGCCCCAAGTGCTTATCAGTTTGCTTGCAGCAGTTTCCTTTCCAAAAGTGATTGCTATTGCCAAAATGATTTGTATTTGATTCTCTTCAAGAATGAAAAGAGGTTGATAACTCACACGCTCATGCTTTCATACATTTGTGTGCTATCTTTTTAATGTTGTGTTTAGTTGAGTGATTTATATTTTTTATCTTTCTGGCTTCATGGTTCATGGACAGTACTTTCTTCAAGAATTATAGTGACAAATAAAGAAACTTGAATCATAATATTTAGGGCTGTCAGCGATTAGCGATTAATTGCTGATAAATCCCCAGCCAAGTTATCGTTTAGTAAAATGTTACATGCGATTAATCGCATCTCATGCCCCAGGGACTCTGACTTGCGTTAAGTAAACAATGTATTGTCCTTCGTCACAAGTTTAGCTGCCTTGACAAAGCATACGATGTCTACAGTATGAACAACAAGCTTAAAAATTGCGACAGAGCTATGACATGCACCTTTTATCCATCCAACCCCCGCTAGTTTACATGTGATTTTGTGCAGTGTCATGAGGGACGTTTTGAACCCCAAACACAGAACCTGTTGTGACAGGCTTTACTTCAACACAACCAACACATTTGTAATGAACATAATTTACAATGAAATTTGAAAGCACTAAACGTATGCATACACCACAGTGTCTTTTAAGTGCCCTGTGTGCCATTGTGCACTTGGCCATAATAGTTCATTTTCAACAGCCACTTGTCAATTTGCTACTGGCGTACGTCTACGAAAAATTTCAACGTGAAATCGACAAATTTCAAAAAATTACAAGTTCAGCTTTCTGTAGGAGTGTTTGAAAGTCATGAACTGAAAAAAGTTTCAAAAAAGGTTCGATCACTGTTTATCAAGACCAACAGCATACATAGCAGCAGTTGCATATGGTAGCAGTCGGCTGAAAATCATTTATACACTGCTGCTTCATGCTGTACATCGAACAAACTTCTGTTACGGAGAATCGTACTTCTTTAAAAGTTTGGGAATTCCCCTCTTCTAACATAATTATTAAGGGAGGGTGTCATGTTATTGCCAATTGAAGTACACCCATTCTCTGAGCGCTTTTAACGATACACGCCGAGGGAGCCGATCAGTCAGCTGAAGGCATGTTTACACTGTGCATGTAGCTAGCAGCTAGCGGGTCTTGTTTATGTGCTGTGAACGTACGTACAGCTATTTACACAGTACAGGCGGTAACTTAAACATTAAATGACTGGTGAAAACTGCGATGTCTAGATTTGATCGTAGCCTATTATTGTTAGCTCTAACGTTACATTTTGTACTGCAGCTCAGGTGGCTAGGCACTAGGCCTAGTTTTTTGTTGTGGCTTCAAGCCACACTATTTTGGGGGGAAATTAGAAATGAAACAAATTGGGAGATTGGGCAAGTGTCAAAATTAAATATACTGTATTTTAGTCGGTCCTGCAGCTGTCTAGGGGGCTTGTCGGCTACTTCCGTCGTGGCTACTGTATTGTGGCCCAGCCTATACTTTGAAAAGGATTGTTGCTTTGAAATACTGAAACTACTGGTGTGTGCTGTAACCATCTATATCAACCTCCAATGGAAACCATTTTCTAAAAATTGCTCCTCACAAAATGTTTTGTCACTAATGATAAAGGGGGTAAAAAAGTTAAAATGGAGTCTGCTTTTAGGCGGACGTGTGCGTTGTGTTAACGCTAACTCAGTATTGCAGAGGGATTGCAAATTACTATACTACGGACACACACACACATATATGTACAGTGTACGACTGTTACTGATATCTTCATGTAATACTACACGGGTTGGTTATGCATACGCAAATGCGATTAATTGCTGCGTAATTGCAAAAAGATGTGATTAAACGTTTAGTTCACTAATCGCAAATTGACAGCCCGAATAATATTATTAGGTGCAGTGATTGATTTAGAAAGCTCCAATAAACCCTGCAAAAAGAAAATTGCATAAAAGAAGCTACTGCAGTTGAATGTTAAGTTGGCTAATTCATTCTGAACCTGTAAGAGAATACCAGGTGATCCTGTCATATGATTGGTTGCACATGGTATGGTCAATTGCAATTTTACAGGCTGAGGCTACCTATTTGTTTGTTTGAAAATGCATAAGTTTACCCTGATATGGAAAATACAAATAATAACTGAAGTTGGGCCCTGAACATGTAGGTATCTGTCCATGCCTGTCAGTTCTTCCCTACTTGTATACTGTCTGAGTGGCTAAAAGTTTTGCAAAGATCAAGTTGCAGCCAAGATTCATCGAGCAATAGTCTCACACCTTCCCACCAATAGCCTCACACCCTTCATTTATTACGCAGCATCTACTTAGCATACTGATTCACCAGCAGCTCCCTGTATTCACACATATGAATGACCGTACAGAGGCACAAACAGTGCCGTGCATGCAGCTAAGCTTTATTTGCAGTCGCATACATGTAAATCCAGGTTAGCCATACACAATCCATGCTGGCATATACATCATTGGGACAAGTAATTTGTGGAATTCCCTGTACGGCCCATTTCATGTCACGTAAGTTACAATTCAGACATTAATTTCAGCCATTAAACTAGTCTTACTCTGTCCAACACCATGTTATGTAGTTTAGAATTAGCTCATTAGACCATGAAATTTATTACCTTCCATTTCAAAGTGAAAACAAAATTATGCAATTCGTTCGTTAGCTGTTACAGCGCCCTCGAAATGTGTCACGTAAGTTACACAGAGATTTCAAAATTTCACTTTTCTTTGAGGAAACTCAAAAATCCTGTGAAGTGCTGAGGCAAAGTGACCCAACTGTTGCCAAGGTCAATAGCAAAGACATCAATGTATACTATGGTACTAGACTTATAATCAAGTAACCAACAGTCAATTACAGTAGATACCAGTTTTTATTTACCGTCACGTAAGTTACAAGAAATTGTCATGTAAGTTACTTGTCTGAAATGTGCAATCATCTGGAGGTATGGTGAACAATTATAACTTGTTCCACTCTGGAAGTGGAGTGCTCAATGGCATTTACTGTTCAAACAGAAGAATGCCACAACAGGGAAGAAGAAATAGAGGGGCATATTATCCAGATTTAAGTAAATCTTGTGATCAGATATTGAGCACATGGTAGTTCACTGTCCACATGGTCACAGAATTTCTCTACTCAAATGCACAGAACTGAAGGTCATTCTTGCTGAAGAATCTGAAGTTAGGTCCTTGCATTGATATCCTGACATAGGACATGTAGGCCTCAGGGTTCATGAAGCATCTTGGATATGAATTAAATAGCCTTAAATTGTATGCACAGTTAAATGTAACTATCCAGGTTTCATCGTTGCTATAGGCTTATGTGTGCAACAGTTCCACTACAAGTTGGTAGGCTCCACTACAGTATGTGACTTTCTACTGTAAATTAAGACCAACCCGTTTCACTAAATATTAAATTAAGAGCAAATATGGATGTTACAAGGGGTAGAAGGGCAATTCTGTTGGATACTACAGTACATTAGGGTGGGATTAAGATGAGGATTAAGATTAGGAGTGAAAGGAGAAACTTGCTTTATGGGCTTCTAACAATTGAAATTGCATCCAATTATAAATTGTCCAACATCACTTATGATACTGAAATGACAAGAGAATCAGGAAGTGAGAAAAGCACTGTACCAGTAGCAATAAGACCTTAGTATAAAGAGCAAGGATTCTTACTTTTATCTCCCTCCCCAGCTTTGTCAATGGATAGTGACAGGCTGCTGCCTGAATTGTACAAATCTTTCTTATTTTCTGTAGAAAAGTATCAGGTCAATAGTTCAGAATTTCATTTCATTTGTTTAACAAACACATGCAGTGATTACATTACACCTTCAAGATGCCACGTGGCAGCTACCACCCCCACCCCCAACAACTTCTGCACAAAGGATGAGAGCAATGAGAAAACGAAAGCAAGACAATGACCCAGACTACAAATCTAAAGAGAGCAAGAAAATTGCTGCACTGCAGAAAAAGCAGTGAGCCAATATTAGTGATTTGAATGTTTCAACATGACATATGGGCAATATTATAACTGTTCCAAAATTTCACCTATTATCAACTTTGTTCGCATCATTTTTACTCATTGTGTCAATTACCAAGTTTTTCATCACGTTTGTAACTTACGTGACATTTTAGAGTCAATTCTAATTTTAATGTTAATTTGTATCCCAGATTTCTTAAATTTGTTTATTGCAATACAAGTACTGTATGTGCAATTTTCTTATGACTGGTGTTTCAACAAAACCTTGATGCAAATTATTTGGACATCCTCTGTTTAATATGGACTACCACACAGTGCTATAAAGTGTAACAGGCTGTTGAACATGCACCTTCATAGCACATACTGAACAATTCATATATCATGTCAATATAATCTGCTACAAATATAAGTGCTTATCACATTTTGGTGACTATCCAACACTTTAGATTCAATGTGCAGTTCAAAATATGCTTCTTATATTAACAGTCTTTCAACAGTATGCCCTTGTAACTTACGTGACGTCACGTAAGTTACATTGTTTATGTGTACAGTACTTTGCTTACTAACAAAATGTAAAATATAATCATTTATATTGGCCATGAAGTTCAACATATTGAAGTAGCTTTACAATAGAACTGCCTCTATTTTATGTCTTACCTATGATTTGTAAAAAAACTTTTTGTGAATATTTTGTCACGGAAGTTACGCCCCTGTTTTGGTATTTTCAGATCATATAAATTTGTGAAAAAATACAAGAAGGTGTTATAAAACAAACTTTAGAATTAATCTCCAGATTGTCTAATCTTAGATATAATTCTATGTCAGATTAATTGGACCAGTTGTCCAGTGGTTCATGGGTTTCCAGAAATAAGTCTGCAAATCAGTGCTTTAAGGCCCTCTGGTTTGACTGATACTGACATTGTCATAACCGAGTCAGCTTTGAAAATACAAAAGTAGAATAAATTGATTCTGAAAGCTCAGAGATCATGCTACAGCACTGAAATAATTCCTCTGCCCAATTATGCATTTTAAATTCTGTGCCCCAGGACCACTTGCCATGAAATGGCCCATACAGTTAACTCAATGGAGAAGTCCCATTGACTTAACTATGTAAAGTTGGCTGAAACAACATTCAGAACATTCAAGAACAGCCTGTTGGTAATATTTTCATTACTTGACCTTAAGAAAATTATTTCACAATGAATGGAAACAGTTATCTTTCCAAATTTACAAAGCAAATATGTGCAGTAGACAACATAGAAATGAGATCGTAAAAATCTCAGTCTATTTCATAGGTTGTAATACCCACTGCAACATGCGCTTTCCTTTTGTTGTACCTTGGCAGCTTTACAACTAACCCTAGGTGCCCTACTGGGATATGAAAACTGATAATGATAGGCTTAGTAGAGACTAAGGCAATCGCTGATAAAAACAGGTAAGTCGGCATATGCATGTCATATGTGTACATGTGATGCATACAGCCTACATGCAAGGTTTTTATGTTCATTTAAATTTCCTTAAATACACGCACAGTTGTAGTTTGGTTGGATTTTCTATAATTTGGGCTTAACTATTTTCGTTTTGGGGGGAATGGGGTGAAAAAATTGACCCCTTGGTAAATTAAAAAATAAAAATGCAATTTAAACTGCAAAAAACCTGATCATGCATTTGTCCAATCATTATATTACATGAACAGTAGTTTATATGGGCACGGCAAAAACTAAATTGCTTGTATGGACTCTGTGGAGGCTGCCATATTTGTATAATTTACTTTTGCTCAATAGGGTGCACATATATAAACACATCTCCTCTTCTAGTCTATTATGTGTCCAAAACTCCATGACCTACTGTAGGTTTATGTAGGAGCTATTCTAGGAGGCAACAGTACAGTACAATGGTTTTGCAGCAGAACTTGGTACTGTACATAAATTATGGCTTTACAGTGAAACCTTTTTAGCAAGGGGGTAAAGCCCTCCCAACTGCAAGAGTGGTTGTTTACTTACCAAGGTTGGCCAAAATGTCAGGTGCCAACTTGCCAAGGATGCACTCTGTTTCAACTTCATTTTTCTGAATGACTGGATTTGTTGCTTAAGTTAATCAAAGAAATAACTCACATTTTGGTAATGTTTTGACCATTTCAATATAAGTTCTGCACTCCAGCTCATACTTGCATCAATTTTGGCTAAATGTCCATGTGTAGTCATTGCAATGTGCTCAGAGTTGACAAGGGGGAAGGTAGAAAAGATTTGTTGGTTTGTTTGTTCAATTGCTCAGTTTATTTCCATACAGTACAAAGCAACTTTTAAACAACAACATAAAGAGTGACAAAAAAGAAAAAATAAGTAAAAAAAAAACACCCAATTAATGATTACACAAAACAGAACACGAGATGGAAAAGGAGAGAAAAGAAGTTTAGTAAAACTTATATGAATCTCTCCCCAAAAGATTTATAAAATAAATTAAATTTCAGAGCGGCATGTTCCTATCATGGTTTTTCATATGAAAATGGCTATGTTACTTGTTGCACAATCAAACCTGTTCTTTATACTTATCTATGAATTCTGGTTTTAACTTAAGTTTGAAAAAATGTTCACTTTTTGAGATCCTAATGTCAATATTTAGATTATTCCACACTTTTACACCACACACTGAAAGGCTCATAGCTTTAAAGGTTGTACAGACAGAAAGTTGATAAAAATCATCTTTTTGACGAGTTTGTAATTTACTTTCTTTTTTAATAAATAACCTTTGAATATTTGGAGGTAATGTACTATTTTAGCTTTAAACAGTAAGACAGCTGTCTTAAATATCACAAGGTCTTCGAGCTTTAAAATTTTCATATCAATAAAAAATGCTTTTGTGTGTTCAGTAAATTTAGCTTTATGAACCAATCTGAGAGCTTTCTTTTGCAGGACCTAAACAGATTGAATATTACTTTTTATGTATTTCCCCACACTTCTAGACAGTGATTTATAATGTGTAAGGGTAAACTAAAGAACTGTAAAGGATCTTCATTGAGCTGGAGGTCAATAAATCTCTTAACCTATACATAATTGCAAGACTTTTGGCCACTTTACTGTTAACCATTTTAATTTGCTCCTTCCAATTTAAGTCACAGTCAATAAACACTGAGAAATTTGGTGGTGAAAACCCTTTCTATAATGCAATTGCCAATTTGAATAGAAATATCCTTATCACACTTACGTTTTGTAAACACCATAAAATTGGTTTTGTTAACATTTAAAGATAGTTTGTTTACCATTAACCATATCCTCAACTTATCTACGACTTCACATAGACATAAACTTAATTGCTGCATATCTTTCCCAGGGCAGAGTATATAAGTACTGTATCATCAGCAAAAATGATAAACATTAGACACATTATAAATGTCATTAATGAATAAGATAAATTATAGTTTAGGCCCTAAGATAGATCCTTGAGGAACACCATACTTAATACTTGACAGATCTGAGGAGCAATTATCAATTTGAACATACTGTTGCCTATTGGAAAGATAGCTAGAAATCCACCTGTTGACAATTCCTCTTATACCATAATATTCCAGTTTTTGTAACAATAACGTGTGACTAATTGTATCAAAGGCTTTTTCAAGATCTATGAAAACACCAATAGCATGCATTCTTTTATCGATGGCAGTTGTAACGTCATCTACAAGCTCAGTTAGGGCCATGGCAGTTGAGCGACCAGCTCTAAAACCGTACTGACTATCAACTAATAAATTATATTTGTCGCAAAATTTACAAAACCTTTTCTTGAATAACTTTTCTAAAATTTTGGAGAATTGGGGCAGGATCGAAACAGGTCTTTAATTGTTAAACCTATTTTTTCCACCTGCTTTGAAAAGGGGTATTACTTTTGCTATTTTCATTTTCTCTGGAAATACACCAGTTAAAAAAGACTGATTACAAATATAGGTCAAAGGTTTGGCTATCACATCAATGACATACTTTATACAATACATATTTAAATCATTGAAATCTTTTGATTTTTGGAAAGAAACTGTGACACCACGCTTACTACTTCATCTTCAGACACACAGTCAATAAACATAGAACATTCATTTCTTATGCTCAGAGTTGACAAGGAGGAAGGTATAAAAGATACGAATATGTGTCTAAGTTGTGCTCATTGATTTTCATATTTAATCACATGAGAGTGAACTCTGTGAAATAATGTTGTTCTCTTATTTACAGGTAACTGTGCTTTGTAGATTCCAAGTGCCTTGTATTTGAAGGATAGTGTATAAGGCATAGGCATTGACAGAGTGCTAGCACATCAGTAAATACTTTGTCTCAACAATATTCTGGAAGTATTTCTCTTTTCTGTCAACTCATTTCAATTATTTTCCTCTTTACCGTAAGAGGTCTTTCATGACATCCAATTAATATAATATATATATATATTTTTTTTTCTTTCAATACCTTTAAAGTATTTCTTCCTTTTTCTTTTCTCCTTCAGTAAGTGTCCAATCCCAGCAAAATTGCAGATGATTTGGAGTATTTCTGCTGCCGTGTTGGTAGCACTTCTGTGGGGTGTCACTAACCCTTTAATGAAGAAAGGTGGCAAGGGAATTGAGAAGATTGAACAGTCCAACATTCTGCTCCAATTCTTGGCTGAACTGAAACATCTTTTTCTGAACTGGAAGGTAATAGTGGTATGAATAACAATCAAATGTGTAGCCAAGGGGTTGAGAGAGGGGTTAAACTTTACAGCCACTTCCTGGGAAATCCTGTTTCTCTAGAAGATCAAAATACCTAATTTGCAATGCATTAAGTCAGTAACGCAACCCCTAAACACTGAAGACAGGAAGTGCTTGGGCTAATTAAGGGTGGATGGTTCTAGTACAAGAAAGAAAATATGCCCGGGAAGTACAGATTTGAAGTAACAATTCTTTTTTTGGCCTGTCCTACACATGAAAATAAGAATACTGATGTACTTCGGGCTGTCCAGGACTTGCCCACAGTTAGCTACGTTCCTGGTTGTAGACCGTACAGCTCCATGTGGGCTGGGGGTTGTAGCAAATACCTACAAAATTAGTCTGAAAGATTTGTCCTGTTGTCAAACCTTTAATTGAGTCTCGACTAAACTTAAACCATTCTCAAAATAATATAGTCTACAAAGTCTTATTTAGCTTTTAACTTACTTTGTACTGTTTGTCGTCCAAAATGATGCCATCAGATTTCATGGGAACGATGGTTCCCCGCTGCCTGGTGGTCCTGTGATGATTAAATCACAGAACCCCAAAACTGGTTACCACCAATCAGTTACCACCCATTCATTTTGTAACAGAACCCCAAAGTGGGTTCCCATGGGTCACCATTGTGAAAAATGATTGAACCAGACAAGTGGGTTCCCATGATCATTGAAATTCAAGGGCTTCCAAAATGATGCCTCAAATCCACTGCTGACTAGCTGTTTCATGTGATACCTGCTCTCTTACAGTATCTGCTGCCCTTCATCCTCAACCAGTCTGGATCAGTCCTCTTCTATGTAACCCTTGCATCTTCAGAATTATCTCTGGTAGTCCCGGTTGTCAACTCACTGACATTTCTCTTCACCACCATCACTGGAAAGGTCTTCGGTGAAGACATCGGAGGGAAAGGTAATAACTGCTGGCATTGTTCCTTCCGTCATTGTGCTTGATGCTCACATAATGTAGTACGGAAAACAAGCCAGTGAGCCACAACTGGAAAAACAGCTGTGGCTGGCTCGACTTCGGTTTGGTTTGGTTTGACATCATTTATTTGAGTCATTCTTTGGATTTACATAACACAATTCCAAAAATTACACAATGAATCAAAACTAAAGAGAGACTCAGGAGGAAACTCAGAAAAGCTCCATAGAGCTTATAAAAGAGCCCTTCGTAAAATAACAAAGACAAGGTAAACAAAACAAAAAAGAATACAGAAAAACAACAGGAAAATCAGAGACAGGAAACTGGGAAGAAGGAAGACTGGAAAGAAGAGGCAGCTACATTTACTCATCAGAAAAAGTTTAAGGGATTTCTTAAATAGGTTAAAGGAGTGACACCGTTGAATGTGAAGTGGGAGGGAGTTCCAAAGAGTGGGTCCAGTATTAAAAACAGATGTAAAAGGAATGCGAAGATGCAAGTGATGTATGTGGGCAAGGTCAATCCAGGGATAGCAATAATTCCTGGGATTGCATTGTCGTGGCTAGCTATTGCACTAGTCCAGAGTTGTTTTACATTGTTCGTTTCTACATAGCAATGATAAATTTATTATAAAGACTCGTGAAATCCTGAGGATTATTATGGAGTATGAATGAACATGTAACCACAAGCTTTTAAAATTATGATGGTCATTTGTAATCATTATAGCACTGATATATCCCAAGGTTTTCCCTGGTTTTAGTGGTTGTGAAGTGGTACTATTCCATGGGATAAATGATATCTGCTTTAGGTATACTGCATGCAAGTCAAATTCATTTTGCAACCCCCAATGCCACATTTGGTTTAAATTAACTCAGTACCAGGGTTGAGGTATAACTCTTGTTCTATTGTTTCAGATGGGTAAAAATGTTTCAGACAACCATTTTATGTCTGTTGGGTTGTCTGATGGACAAGTAGATTTTCATTTTTTATTGACTAGCTTTTCTATGTCTCCAAGGAAGAATTTTGATAAAATACTCTTAAGAAGTGGTATTGAGAAAATGGTCTGGCCTTCCTCACTGAAACAGATAGAGATGGCTAAATGCAAAACAAAAGTCTTATGTTTGAATTTATAGCAGAGACATCAAATACAAGTGATTGTATCATTTTGCACTATCATTTGGACGACCAAAAATCTTTTTGTCAGACAACCTCAATTTGACTTAAGCTTGTCCGATTAACAACCTGAAAATTTCCTTTAAAATCAAGCCCGAGTACCATTTGTTGACAGCCTGGTGAGAGAAAATTCAGGTCTGTGGATAGTAGGGCATATGGCTAGTATTACTTTCAATACGATGACAGTGTGAAGGTGTAAGAATATGAAATGGAAATTAAAAATGCAAGAGAGTTTTAGATGGAAACTGTCTGCTATTTTTGTCATTGATATAATTTACAGAAATTTATTCAAGATCTTTAAAGGAACTTTGTTCACTTTTTTCATTTGAATACAACTCATGAGTTGGTTGGTTCAACCATCTCCTAAAGAGCTAGGTGGAGGGGGGGGGGGGGGGGAGAGGGGAGTGACAAAAAACACCCCTTTTGATCAGATTTACTGAAATGGCTGTATAGGCCATTTTGTGACATGAGGGGAATTCATCTTTTATGTATGGAACTCTTGATTTATAGTTCTTACACATTTTCCCTACAAACATTTTAATGTTGTCCTCTTATATTGCAGGTACAGTGGTTGGAATGATCTTAGTTCTAGCAGGGGTTTCACTTTGCATTTTGGACAAGACCTCTTAGGAGATTTGCAGCAAAAGGTGAAAAAATTTTTATAAAATGCATAAATAACTTAAAAAAACTATTCATCTGAACAAGTTGGAAGGCACGTAAGCTTTGAAGACCGAAAAATTGATTATGAGCAAGATTTCAAGTTTTTGCTCCAAGTAATCCACTTAAGTTCCCCAAATCATTTCCTGGCAGAGCATGTGGTCCATTTGGTAGAGCATCTGGCTCATACAGAAGATTGGAGGTTTGATTCCCAGGCAGAGTCCAAACAAAGACTTAAAAAAGTTGAACCTATACTGCCATTGTGTGTGAAGCTCTGCATAAGGGACAGAGAAGGGATTACAATCCAGAACCGCACAACTGGATAAAAAGCTGACGGCATGGCTAGATAAAACCAGATGGTTTAAAGTTGAGTTGTAAACCCCATCTGACCCTAACACAAGTTATGTCCCCAAAAGGTTTAATAGAGACTGCAATAGTAAGGTTACAATGACAGAACATATTCAGAAAATTTTGCCAAAAAAGTATGCAACAACCTTCTCTGTTACATTCCTTTTCAATTGCTATTTTGATATGGACTTAAAGGCCCAGTTCGCTCACCCCAAACAGTATCAATTCTCCTAACCTTCTTACTTGAGCCACGCCCACAATTGTGTGAAATTCAGCCTTATCCAGTCACAATCTCAGTTTATTGCTTCAGGGTGAATAAAGAAAAGTTCCATGTGTATAACCAAAACACTCTCAGTATAGTCCATGCTGTGCAATATAAACTTTGGTAATCTGCATTGTTTGAAATTTAACAGTCAATCAAAAAGCTGGGCCGATGGAGAGTTTCTGTACCCGCCTACAAGAAGTGTAGTTTGGAGTGAGAGGATTGGCCCGTTAAGCCAGTATGATTTCCTTTTAAAACTGACCAAGTTCACCAACCCTTGTAATTTTTTAGCACAAACCTCACAAAGAAACTTTTTCTCTGAGAAACCATATCCTCTGCATTCCTTGTGGGGATAAAGTTTGTAATATTTAGCTTAGACTCATGTCTCACAATCTCACAACAAGAATATCAAAACAGGCTGGGATTTTTCTACCGTATTAGAATATTAATAGAGAGTTATAGTGGCGTATTGAGTTAGTTTGTGGAATATTATTTACCAAATTATTCCCAGCCTGTGAAGTTTTCTTTACATACCAATAACAAATGATCAAACTTAGAAAACCCTCATATCCTACAATCAAACACATCTTTCTTGAGTAATTAACAATTCAATTTGATTTTGTCAAAATTTGTGACCAGACACTAGATTTCATTTCCATTGCATTCCTTAGTTAGAGCCAGTGCCAAAGCTTCATCTTTATTGTAAAATTGCAATTTAATTAACTTGGTTCCTTTCTATAAAATTCCAGGAAACTGCTTACATTGTGCATATTTTGTAACTAAATACTACCTGCCTGCCATCTTCAGTGTTCAGATAATATGCTTTTAGAATACATTGTTTGCATAGCAATAGCTATATGGGCAATTACACAGTAAACCAACACAGAATCATCACATATGCATATTAGTTCCATATGCTTTATTACGTTCAGGGCTAATCCTTAGACGTACAGAGATAGCCTAAAAAATTTCAAGTTGCTCCCTCAATTTTGAAAAATATTTCTGTGTATGCCCTATGGAAAATATAATGGGTGAACGTTGACATACTTCAAGAAAAATAACGGGTGTAACACATTGACATACAAAATAGAAATGACTATTATCGAGAAAGTTTATTATGTACATACTTTGTGACATTTTCTGAGGATAATATGTAGCATTACTTTATAACTATCCCATTAGGGGCACTCTTTGATCAATGTTTAGCTCGGTAGACCATAAATTGTAAGTTATGTCAATGTTACACCTGTTATAGAATTGTGTTCTCCGTTATACAAAGTGCTGATAAACTGCAGGAATAAAAAAAGTTTACCATATACCGTCCTTGCTTTATATACCTAGAGGTTACTATGTCTTTGATAATTGATAATAAACAAGGTAACACCAATTAATGATGTTCTCAGGGTAATTTATAATTGTTTGACATACACATGCATCACATAAATGTATGTCAAATATTTTCAAACATGCTTCATGAGTGCAAGGTTCATCATATTTTGATGTTACCTTGTTAATTGTCAACCATCATCACATTACAACATAAATTATTGGCAAGGTCCATATATATGGCAAACTTTTTGAGTTTCAGCATATTTCTTATAACGGGCGAACACAATTTCATAACGGTTGTAACATTGACATACATTTATAACTTAATAGTCTCGTGAGCTTAATATTGATCATAAGGTGATTCCATCTGGTTTGTTATGAAGTACTGCTACATATCATCCTAGGAAAATACCAAAACCTATCCACATTATGTACTTTCTGAAAAATAGCATTTTGTATGTTGTATGTCAATTATGTTACACCAGTTATTGTATGTGAATGTTCGCCTGTTACATTTTCCATTGAACCCCTGTAGATTTTTTTTCCAATATTGAGGAAGTGAGCTGAAAATTTTTAGGCTATGTCTGTGCATCTAAAGATTAGCCTTGAACATAATAAAACACATGAAATTAACATAGAATGGAAATTAACCCTTATGTGATGCAACTGTGTTGGTTTACTGTGTAATTGCCCATATAGCTGCTTCCTGGACAGAGTGTTTTCTTTATTCATTGAAAGGTTTGAGATAAATGAAAAATGGCCATTCTTGGAAGGATTGTTAATTTTGGTTAGTTAGTTAGTTAGATGAGATTTACGGCTGTGTTTCTAACAGATTGTTTTAAGTCTTGCTAGTTATGGCCTTTTAATCCAGTTGTGACTCACTGGATTGTTCTCCCTAATGAATTGCTTATGCTGAACAACAAGCACAATGGCATAATGTTCCGTTTTTAACTCTTTCTCGCTTTGTGCATCTTGTGGAACGTAAGCTGCTCTGCATATTTTGAATTTTCAAATTTTGATGTCAAATAAAGAAAACTGACCAAATGAGAATTATGTGACCTCTGCACCACAATTATTCCCTTAAAGTGATGAGAAAGTGGCTTTCAGGTAACATGCCTTTACAATTTCACTCCATGTCCCTCTGTTTCCTACTATGTAACAGTCTACCAATAAAAGGCCAGTGGTAGATTTAGTAACAGAACTACCACTTTAATTGCTTGCGTAGCAGCCTGTAGGGCATATCCCTTGTGCAGTCATATCCCCACCAAGTCTGCCAAAGTGAACACCGAACAAATTCTTTGGATATTCATTGAAATATGTGATCGCTAGACTGGATGAATGTTGGTGAATATTTAGAAGGAGGCAACATTTTGTCCTGTTTAAATCATGCAGTAGCTTATGCCACCCACAGAGTTGATGCGACATCGTAAAGCACACTTCCTGGTAGTACCCATTGGACAGGTGGTTATGCAAGGCAGTAGTGATCCGATCTGGTTTCAATATAGTCTTCAGTTTTACAACAACAAGAATGCATGCACTCGCTCAAAACAATGGCATAAAAAATGAGGAAGGAACATGAATAAGTCATATTATGTTAATGAAAAGTGCGTCTAAATTTGGAGGACGCTGGCCTCTTCTTTGGCGGATGGTGGTTTGTGAAGCCTTAAAGGGGGAGTGAACAAACCGAGTCTGCTCTGCAGGGTACCAATTCAATAGAATGTTATAAAGCCACATCGAGGTTTGATATGTAAGAGGGGTAATTATTCGAAGCATTTTGGTGATATTTGCATTGAAATCCAATGTGTGGTTCCCAAGATATGAGCAAGTACAGTTGGCACATTTTCAACAAAAAGTGAACTTGAAGCAAGCTCAGTTGAAATCATATCCTTGCATTAATGGGCAATCTTTTGTTTTTCTTTAAACTTAACAACCAATTTTCTTCTCAGCAATCCCATACTATCAGAATATGATTGCATTAGTGGCATGAGAACTTTACAAACTTAGCATCCCCCATAGGGAGGTCCTTTCTCAATCAACACTATCTACAAACTCAATTAACTCTATCTCTAACTAACTAACTCAATTAATTGCAAGGTCAACACAATAATCTGAAAAACACCCCAAAAAACAAAGGGAAACAAAGCATACCTTGTCATTGTGAAGAAGTGATATAACCTCTGCTGTCCTCAAATTCACTTCAGAACATAAATCTAGCAACTTCATCTGCTGAAATCTCAAGAATTTCATACCTGTTTGAATGGAAGTTCCACCACACTGTGACGATATGGTTCCACTTACACATATGAAAATTAAATTTTTGCTTAAACTTACCACCTTAAGTAAAGGAGAGAACAGAATATGCCGTACATTGTTTACAATCTTGTGTGATTGCCATTCCTTCCTTTACATTTCAGCTGTTTGATTTTCTGACGGACTAGGTTTTACAGTATGCTGCTGGACAGCGTGTTTGGTCTCACAGTAGAGCATCCGCCTCTCACACGGAAGGCCAGGGTTCACTTCCCAGGTCGAGTCATACCAAATACTTTTAAGAAAGGAACCTTCTGCCATTATGCGTGATGCTCCCCATAAGCAATGTAGTAGGCAAAATAAACCAGTGAGCCACAACTGGAAAAAAAAAGTCTGTAGCCGGCTCGACTTGAACCAACAGGTTGGAAACTGGGCAGTAAAACTCTAACTAACTATAGTATACTGCTACACTTCATAAATTTTAATAGTATAATCTCAGTGTTGTCCACTCCTACAGGTTGCAAACCAAGTTGGACAGAAATCAGGAGTGATCATGGGGGGAGGTTTGCCTCTAGAATTGGTAACACAGTCAGTAAAGCCAATTGTGTGCCAGACTGAAGTGCCGTGAGCAAAAACAGCTTTAGCTAGTTATAAAAAATTTGATTTTTGCCTATAAAGCTTTATGCGGGTGCAAAGTAGGAAGTATTCTTACACATTGAAGGAAGGGGAGCAGACAAAAACTTACCAACCTAGTTAGGGAACAGTTTACTGTCCAAAATAATTCCATTTGCATCTCTAACTATTGGTTTGACTTAAGGAATATCACAAGCTGTCAGTTGGAAATGATCGGCCACCTTGTGTTTCATGTTATTGCTCCAGACTTTGTTAAAATAATAAAGCCAACAATGTTTGTCCTTAATACCAATTGTTGATGGTGTCTTCAGATGTTCATAGTTGTGCAAACTTTTTCGGCAAAAGGGCCTTTTCTACCCTAGGAAAAAAAGATTCATCAGTTAGTTAAAGTTTGTTAGATTGAGTTTTACGGCCTAGTTTCGAACCTATTGGTTCAAGTCGAGTGGGCCGCGGTCTTTTTTCCAGTTGTGGCTCACTAGCTTGTTCTCCACAAGTCCATTGCTTTATGCAGAGCATCACGCAAAACGGCAGTAGGTTCCACTTTAAGAGTCATTGGCATGACTAGACCTGGGAATGGAACCCTGGCCTTCCTCATGAGAGGCTGATGCTCTTACCGTTAGACCAAGCACACATAAGCCAGGATACATACTTCTATATCAATTCTCTTGCACCGTAAAAGTCAATCCCTGTGCTATTCTCCCATTGACCGTTTATTCGTATGTAATTGTCTAGTGCAGCAGGCTCAGCAGCTGTCTGTAGGTAGCTAAGACCTGCTTGCTTAGAACAAGAACGTACAGCTTGCTTTGCAAAGACAGACTTGTGTCCAAAACTAATTCAGGTCAAGTGGCTGTTGGAACTGAACTGTCAAGTATAAGTAAAGGGAGTTAGACATATGATAGTAGCCCCAGCCTTCTCAGATTCACTGAAACTTTACTTTTGTCACTTAAATTTTTAAACCTTTTAGGGGACCCGAGTTGATCTCTGACAACCATCCTTTCTGGAAATAGGACTCAAAATAAGCAGTTGTCCGCTTGCCTCAGACAAGTGACTTTTGCCTGTACAACCAATATGTATGTCCTTATTGTCCTTGGGAAAACTACTTACTATACACCTGTGCTTATCAACACATTTAATGTCATCCTGCTTCATGTTAAAACTTGATTTTTTGGTTGCAAAATTCTCCTCAGCAAGGTTCTAACATGTATGCAGAATAACTCCCATTACTGACTATTCTAATACAACTAGACTGAGTTTGCACAATTTTCAGTGGAATCTTAAGTTGTGCCAATATTATCTTATGTTGGGCAACTTAAAAAATTTCCAGGGACAACAAAATTTTTTTAAATCAGTTGTCCATGGGACAACTCAATTTTTACCCTAATTTTGAGTCCGTGCACATAGCTGTTGTTTTGATTTGTAACCATTGTTTTCTATTTTCTCTTAGCAATGGATGTAAGGGAAAAAAGACAGAAAACCTTTCAAGGAGCCGGAGATGCCGTTAATGGATCATCTTTACTTCTCCTGACTATAAGCAAAAAGAAAGATTATTCAAATGCTGCCATGCAGTCACTGAACGACTTTCGTGAGTCGGGTGTGTTGTGTGATGTCCGACTTGTGGCTGACTCCACGTTAAGTTTGGACACGGATGAGGCTACCTGTAATGAAGGTGTCCAAGCCCATAGGTGTATTTTGGCTGCTCGCAGTGACTATTTTAAGGCCATGTTTACAATTGGAATGAGTGAATCCAAACAACAGACCATCAAGATTCATGATGTTAGCCATAACATTCTGAAGAAGGTAGTCGATTTCTTGTATAAAGGATCTTGCAAAATAATGAAAGGGGAAGTGCAGGACATAACAGCAGCAGCGGCAATGATGCAAATCCCTAGTCTCTTTGATGTTTGTCAGCAGTTTCTTTCAGAACATTTGGACGTCTACAACGTGTTTGATGTCTGGTCCCTGGCAGATTCCCACCAGGTCATAGATCTGCTCCGAAGCTGTGCTGAATTCATACCTAACCATTTAGGTGTGCTACTTGAACAAGAGGAGTTTTTCTGCCTTCCAGCATCAATGGTGCATGCTATTTTGAAGTTCCCTAAAGTAAACCTTGGACCTCAGTACAATTTGCACATACTGAGGGATGCCTTACGTAAGTGGATGGTCGCAAATGAAGAAAAAGTGGATCAAAAACAAAAACTAGAAAGTCATGTTGATTGTGAAAAGCTTGACATTACATTCCATACCAAGACAGAAGACAGTTCACCACACACAAGAAGGTTGGATGCAACAAGTAGGATAACAGAATTTCCTTCTTGTTTTTCTCTCATAGCTGTCATGGGTGGTTTCCTTCAGTCACGAACAGGTGGACAATGCCCTACCGCAAACACCATTGAAATATTTGACACCTCAAGCCTTACCTGGGTCAACAGCTGTATCATTCATACGGATGATCGGCCTATCCTTTTCAGAACGGTGTTTCCAGTGGATGGTATGTTTTATTTCTTGTCCGAGTCATCCCGTAGATTCCAAAGTTTTATTGATCTTAAACTGTACCGGTTTGAGCCAGTTTTGTTAAAATGGATTGAAATTCGCCAAGTGAAAGAAGGAGAGGCATTGGCCAGACTAGCTAAGTCTACAAGTCATGTGAGAGCGATGACTGAAGATGGAGAGGAGATCTTTTTCTGCGGGTCAGTCACTGTCAAGTCTGCTGATAGTGGAAAAGTTGCATTCAAACTTAATATAAAGAAAGACACTGTAAAGGAGTTGCCGGACCTCCCTTCCCCAAGATACCACCATGGTGCTGTAGTGGTAGATGGGGACTTGTTTGTCATCGGTGGCAGTACTATCACTGGAGAACCTTTGGCTTCTGTGCTTATCTTACGGAAAGGACAAAATGAGTGGGGAGAGGGGTTTCCCATGTCCTCAGCTCGAGTTGGTCCGGGAGTTGCTGTTTTGGGTGGCTACATTTATGCAGTAGGGGGTACAAGTGTTGCAAAACGTTTGAAAACGGTTGAAAGGTACCATATCAAAAGCAATAGGTGGGAACCAGTACCCGCTATGAGCTGTCCCCGTGCCTTCCCTGGGGTCATATCAGCTGGTAATGGTCTATTTGTTTTTGGTGGGAAGTCTTATGCAGGTGTTTCTGAAGATTCAGGTGCAAGGAATGTGTTGAGGAGCTGTGAGAAGTATGATCCTCGCACTCAGTCCTGGATGCAACTTCCAGATATGGAAAAATGTCGTTGTGAAATGATTACCTTAACAGTGTGATGCCTGTCTGTTGTTGGTTCAGCATCAGTAGATGTGATTGTTCTGTTGTACCAGAGATAGCTTCAAATATTATGATATTTGCTGGAGTACAGTAGCTCAAAAGAGGACTTCAGACAACCCTGTGGTGCTGTTAATCTAGCACCAAATATCCATGGTTTAAGATACAGTATTATGATATTGTTGCAACAAAACAAAAGAGGGTTTCAAATATGGATTGAAAGTGCTGGATTAGTGTAGGAGAAGGTTTTAGATATGATGATGTTGGTGGATCAGGGCAAAAGACTGTTTCAGATATCAAGATAGTACTGGATTAGTGAAGAAGCGGGTTTTTTCAGGTATCATGATATTGCTGGAACAACAAAAAAGGGCTTTAGATAACTCGATAGAGCTGATCAGCACAAAATATTAGCATAAAAGAGTGTTTTTTATGCTGATAGTGCTGGTTAGTGCTAGAGGGGTTTTTGATTCCTTGCCGGAGGCAGGCAAGGAATCTATGCGATGGTGATGTCGTGTGTGTGTATGTGTGTGTGTGACGCCTGCTTGTAAACACGATATCTCAAGAACGGTAACGCCCAGGGATCTCAAACTTGGCATGTAGATTGTCCACAATGAGTAGATGGTCCCTATTTTTTTGGTAGAGGTCAAATGTCATTTGGGGTCACCAGAGGTCAAAATGTAAATACCTTGGAAATTGCTTGTAAACACACGATTTCTCCAGAAGGAAAAATGTGAGCAATCTCATACTTACCTTGCTGATTGTCCATATTGAGTAGATGGTCCCTATTGTTTTTGATGGAGGTCAAAGGTCATTTGGGGTCACCAGAGGGAAAAAGGTCAAAACCTTGTAAACACTGTATCTCAAGAAGGGTAAATGTGAGGGATCTCATACATAGCAGGTGGATTGCCCATATTAAGTAGATGATCACTATTATTTTTGGTGGAGGTCAAAGGTCATTTGGGGTCATCAGAGATGAAAAGCTCAAAAACTTGTAAACACCATATGTCAAGAAAGGTAACTGCCAGGAATCTCATATTTACTAAGTGGATTGCCCATATTGAGTAGATGACCCCTATTGTTTTTATTGGATATCAAAGGTCATTTGGGGTCATCAGAGTTCAAAACATCTAAACCTTGCAAACACTATATTCTCAAAAGAGTATATAACTGTTGAAGTTTATATCCATGAGCGGTTAGGGTGAAAGGGTAAGAATAATTTGGCATGTGTAATGTAATAGGCATAGGGTATATAATTTTTTTGGAACAGTTTATTAACTTCACTATGTAAATTCTTTAGTGAGGTAATTTTGAAAATGCATTTGTAAAGTACTGAAGCAAACTCATAGGAAGAAGGTCTAAGGTGCACAAAAAGGCACATCACATGGTAGTTACTGTACAGTATGTTGATTCTGGCATGAAACTGTGCCCTGTTATTACATTAAGTTCCAAGTATTAATACATGAAAAAGTGGACAGAGCAAAATCTTAAAAGGCAAAATCTGTTCACCAGGCTGGCATACATGCTTCAATGCTCATGGGTATGCTGATTTTGCAGCCACAAGTAAATAGATTTTCATGAAACTGATGTGGAACATGTGAGTTTAAACAGTCTGTGTAAGGGTCATTTAGGCACATAGTCTGAAAATATTAGAAGATGCTTCTGTGCACACTAAGTAGATGACTGATGTGGAACTTCATAAGTATAAACTTTGAACAGAGAGTACTCTGTGTGATGCACAAGAATCTCTTTTATAACATACCTACATTGCTTTTTCAATAACCTTAAAGAAAACCTGAAGAAAACATTAAATTTAGTGGCAAAAAGTGCTAATGTTTGACAAACCTTGTGCCTACTGTCCTCATGAGGACATGTGCATGCAAGCATGCATTAATTGGAAGTGGGAATTGATTAATTAGATGTACCACAGTTAATTAGTTTTACAAAAAAGAACCTAATTTACACTGATCATTTGGTATCAAATACCCTTCAGCGCACATGAACTGTCATTGCCTAATAGAGTGAATCAAATTGTGACTGACCCATTCTTTGCCATTTGGTCACAGTTATCTCGCCCAATTTTTCACAGTTGACTGCCAGTTATCCCCACAGTGTCCTGAAGGATTACCTCATACAAACATACAACTCAATTGACTTAAGCTTTTTACTGTATAAGTGGTGTTTATTGACTCTTATAAACCCTCTGAAGAAAGCTTATTTTTATCTCAGTACATAACCATGAAGCCCATTGTTTGTATATACTCCTATTTCCTGCCATTCCCTGCAGGCATTCAGTACTCTATTTGTGGTCAAAATGTCAGACCTCCATGAAAGTCACAGCTCTGCTAAATCCAGCATAAAATAACTGTCCACATTATCTTGTCTCATCTGACCACAAGTAAAAGTTGTTTGCTTAGCCATTGTCTGGAGATGGAGAAGTTCATGTACACTGATCAAGTTTCTAAACTGAAAGTCAACTTAGAAATACTGTAGATTGACACCCTTCAGAAATTAGTGTCCTTTACATAGAAGCTGGTGGAATTGAACAAATAGTGTGTTTGTATAAGGAATTTTGTTGAACAAAACTTTAAACATTGGTGTCTGACTAGATTGGTGTTTCTGCTTTACAGTTTCAATATGCCCTACAGTGATTATTTGTCACTTAGTTTCATTCTAGAATTTGTTTTAAATTTTTGATAGCATAAAATGTATCAGCATACTCCTTGCCTCATCTCTGCTTATATCTGGATAACCGCACCAAAAAAGTAACCCCTGTGTGAAGGATTATATAGTTATGTCAAATATCATCATCGAGTGGGAATTCTTGTCTCACATTTCATTTTTATCCATGTCACTATCCCCCCCCCCAATATCCCCCCCCCCCCCCAAAAAAAAAAAAGTGTACCATAAAGCTTAATGCATAGAACCATTGCTTCAAGATTACCCTTTATGACACTTTTCAAAAGTATTAAGATTTTATTTTGCATTGCTGCTGTCATTTAAAAGTAGTTCAGGTAATAAGAGCAAGCATAATGTTGTATACTGTGTATCAAACAAGGAAAACTTGTACTGTATGTTATGCTGTACCTACAGTATAAGTAGACAAAAGGCAAATTAAAAGTCTTGTTAAATTATGGATTAATAGGGATATCTGCTTTTGTTAATTTGCAAAGGATACCATAGACAATGGGTGGGGCATTTCCCCCATAAAGCAAAAATTGCCATCAGTAATAGCCAAGGTTACACATCTCTGTTCAGATGTCTCTTTAGGCTTGGTCTCACATACCCAGCAACACCCAGTGTTAACTCGTGTTTACAATCAGACAAAACCACAGGCTAACCCTGTGTTTTCCAGTCTGTGTTCTCACGTACCCAGTGTTTCGTTGATTGGATAGTGTTACCATAGTAACGAGGCCAAATATTTCACACACCGATTACAGCAAAATGTAAGAAAATACCTGTCATCAGTGCGATAAATACCTGTGACCTTGCTTGATTAAAACAAACACGATGTTTAAAACTGCTTAACCCTGCGATTTGAGGTGGATCGAAATTAAAAACGGACCCCGCGTTAACCCACGTTCCCACGTTACTCGAGCGTGAGGTAATACAGTGTTACCTCGAGCGCGGGGTATGTGAGAACACAGTATTTGATCCAATGCTTGTAGGAGAGTGTGTCGATGAGGGCTTGTTTAAACACTAACCTCAATGCAGACTTTTCGAAACATAGAGGCATCGGAACATTGAGACTTCAGAATGGAGAGCTGTCCCCATTGACCAAACTTATGATTAAAATGGTTTCAAAATACAGCTTTATCAAGTAATGAGACAGTTTTCTGGAATATTAAAGCTGTGTGAGAAATTCCTCTTGTGTGTGGAGATCAAAGGTTTGAGGTGACAATTAGTTCAAACTTTGTAGACATAATATTTTTAGGGGGATAACTGTGAGGGATCTCATACCATGGTGGTAGTACTTCCATACTCATTCTGTACTAAGCTCAATTTTGAATTACTCATGTTGATGGACGTGTTGGTAAGGTGGTCACTATTGTTTTTAAGGGGTCGAAAGGTCATTTTGGGTCACATGAGGTCAAAAAGTTTTGACCTTACTAGTATTATATCTCAACTAAGTAGGATAATTGTATGGGATCTCATGCATGTCATGTTTGTTTCCATGTTTGCTATGATATATCATACGGCAAGGAATCACTAAGCCTGTTGGCTTTCTAGTTAGATATCATGATACTGCTGGAACAACAAAAAATGGCTTCAGATATAATAACTCAGTAGTGCTGGATTAGCACAATCAAAGGGCTTCATATATTTACTGAAAGTACTTGATTAGTGTAGGAGAAGGCTTTTGATTTGATGATACTGTATTGCTGGATCAGGGCAAAAGAGAGTTTCAGATAACCAGACAGCACTGGCTTAATGAAGGAAATGGTTTTAGATATCATGATATTGTTTGATTAGCACAAAATATTGTAGGGTTTCAGATATCCTGATAGTGCTGGAATAGCTCAACAAATGGTTTCAGATATGATGATAGTGCTTGAATAGCTCAAGAAATGGTTCCAGATATACTGATAGTGCTGGAATAGCTCGGTAAATGGTTTCAGATATACTGATAGTGCTGGAATAGCTTACTAAATGGTTTCAGATATACTGATAGTGCTGGAATAGCTCGATAAATGGTTTCAGATATACTGATAGTGCTGGAATAGCTTACTAAATGGTTTCAGATATACTGATAGTGCTGGAATAGCTCAACGAATGGTTTCAGATATACTGATAGTGCTGGAATAGCTCACCAAATGGTTTCAGATATACTGATAGTGCTGGAATAGCTCAACAAATGGTTTCAGATATACTGATAGTGCTGGAATAGCTCGGTAAATGGTTTCAGATATACTGATAGTGCTGGAATAGCTCACTAAATGGTTTCAGATGTACTGATAGTGCTGGAATAGCTCACTAAATGGTTTCAGATATACTGATAGTGCTTGAATAGCTGACCAGTTGGTTTCAGATATCCTGAAAGTGCTTGAATAGCTCACCAAATGGTTTCAGATATACTGATAGTGCTGGAATAGCTCACCAAAAGGTTTCAGATATCCTGATAGTGCTGGAATAGCTCACCAAATGGTTTCAGATATACTGATAGTGCAGGATTAGAGTCAGAAAGAGTTTTAGATACTTTCCTGGGTTACAGAGGCTTTGCAATTGCGTCACTGAAACTGGAGGACATTCATGCTGGAGGACATTCATGCCAAATACACGTGGCCTTGTGCCGAACGCACTGCACAGTGTGCACTGTGACATGCACGGTGTATACAAATTCAACGAGCAAGCGCGTCCCGTATGGTTTACTATGTAGTTTCATGTTCTCCAACATGGCCGCCGGAGAGTATTATGACGTCATGTGAAAAACCTCTATACCATACTGATAATGTTGAAATAGTACAAGATACGTCCCAGATCATGTTCTGGTATTACTGGATATAGTAGCAGAGAGATTGATAGATACACTGATATTGCAGGGTTGGTATAAGATAGAGATTAGATGTACTGACATTTAAAGCATAAGGGGTAGTGAGGCTTGCAGATATTCTGAAAACCAGTATTAGTATAAGATATTGTCCAGATGTTAAAATATTTGCCTAATTCAGCACTTAGGGGGAAAGTTGTTGTTAAAAAGTCGACCTTAGGGGGAAAAAATTTTTGGGATGAAATATTACTTTCGCCTTAACGTTTCCACACACTTTTTCTATAGGAATACGTAAACAGACACAGGCGCCCTCCTAGATTTACAAACTATCTTGCAATTACTTCAAAGTTGTCAAATTTATGGACACCTAGCTGTTAACATGAAGGGATGGCTGGCCGGCCATTGAAATAACGTTAGTTATACGTTTAGACGTTAGGGTGAATTCTTTTTCTAATGTATTTTATTGTTATTTTTTGCCCTATGTATGAGCAGATATAACAATTTCCCCTTCGGGTGGGAATTAGCATTATATGTATTACTTGATTATATCAGTATTTGAAATTGATATTCTGGTATTTAGTAAACCATTAGCAACAGAAAAGAGAATGATTTAGATACTATGACAGTACTGTATAATTGTAGTACTGTGCAAATATCTTCCTGATATTTCCATACTAACTGGAACAGTAGAAGGCAGGGATTGGATATCATTATCTGTAAATGAAAACGCATTAATAGTTCAGTAGCAGAGATAGTTTCAGATATTTTGATATAAGTGGATATTACAAGATTCAACCCAAACATCCTGTTACTACTAGATTTGTAAAACAAAGGGATTAAATATCCTGATAGTTATGCAAATAGGAAGGATTTTAGATAGCCTGATATTTCTTGACAAGTAAAATAGAAAGTAAAGATAGTGTGATATTTCTGAAATGATAGTTGTTGTGACCTAGTGGCTAAAGGCTGGACTCATTCAAGTGCTTTATATCAACAGACTTTGCCAGAAACTGGTAATATTTTGAAAGGAAGAAAGCAAGTTAAGGTCAAACTTAACAAAAGACTGGCGGCTGTAGTATTATTCCTTTAATAATGCTTGTATTTGGTCGGACATGTTGCAGATATATGATCAAATCACACAAATTATGGCAATGTTTTGACAGCCGTTTTGGGAAGCCTAGAACCGTCCAAATGATGGCGACTTTGTTGGTTATATTATTCTCCGTCCATATGTACAAGAAGTCCATGGTTTTATCTCCCTCTCTTTCACTGATCCACTTGAGAGCTTGCAGGCTGGCTCTTGGCAAATGGTCTCTTTCATGAGGTGATGCCATAAAAAGAACATGGTACAGTAGTTGTTGGATGTTGTGGATAAAGAAATTTTGAAATAGTATTACAATGAAGCAGTTGTGATGTTATTGAGCATCAGGTCTCAGGGGCAAAAAGGAATTGTTATTTACAGTTTCTGCTAATTTTATAGACAAAACTTATATATAATACAAAAGAGAACTTAATATTATGTTAAGAAGCAGTTGATTTTGATTTAACCATCATGTGCCTTATGTTTCAACTGTTGTAAGTGAAGGTGATTATGTTCACTTGTTTCTGCCTTACTGAACTGAAAAGATCACAAAATAGTTGTGCAGGCTATTTCATCATTTTGCTATTGTAAGGCTTTGACAAGGTCATGGGTGAATAATGTATTTGTAATCAGTTTCATTGTCTGAGAAAAAGCAGACTCACTATCACTCAGTCATTTTACCACATAATTTAAAGACAACAGCAGTGATGTTCAATATTTTTGGCATTGATGCTGGGAGCTTTTTATCATCATTTTAATTGTTTGTGTGAGAAACTATAATTGATTGATGACCTCACATTCTCTAGTCTGCATTCAGAAAAGGGTATTACCTCAGTGTTGAAATGGTGGGATTGAGGATTGTTCTTGAATTTTCATCTACTTATTTGGAAAAGAGTTTGCTTTAACACAGGGGTGGGGGTAGGGGTGGGGTGGCGGGTGGAGGGGGAGGCAGTTTAAAAGCTGATGTGTATGGTATTGTTGCATCTACCCAGAGTTGCATGTATGAACAAAACTGATTATCTTTCTTCTTTTATAGGTTACACTTGTAAAAAAAGGCTTACATGAAAATAAAGTTGAGATATGTACTGCAATCCTTTGTATTTTGCTTTATTTCATCTGAAGAATACAAAATAATTTCAATGTGTCATGGCTGAGGAGTGCAATGGTGTGTATGTATATGTATGTGTAAAAAGTGTACTTGTTTTGAATCCAAATAGGGGACCAGAACAATCGATTTTAGATCCTTTTGTGAAAATTCAATAGATTTCTTGAGTCCTCTCCTGTCTGAACAATAGAAATACCTCAAAGTAACCCTTGGGACAGCTGCACATTCCCTGTAAGTCAACTGCTGCTATTTTAGTGACTCGAGTCAAGTCATCGACTTGAGTCCCTGTGTTATTTCAATAGGAGAAATTTACCCACAAATTTTCAAGTCACCTTGAGTCAGAGGGTTGTGACTCGATCGCGAGTCGCCACATGACTACATGTCTGAACAAAGATGCTGATAAGCATACACCATTGCCTTTTGGTCAAAACATTTTCTTTACTTAATTGATAACCAAGTGCAGATAAAGGGCCAAACCTCTCACCCAAAACTACAGTTATGGTACAGGGGTAGCAAAGTTCTCAGTTGGCTCAGCTATTTGATTGACAGTTAATTCAAACAATGCAGAGTACCAAATCTTATATATTACACAGCCTGAATCTTACTGAGAGTGTTTTGATCATATAAACCGAGTTTTTCTTTACTCACCTTGAAGCAATAAAATGAGATTGTATCTGGATGAGCATGAATTTCACACAATTGTGGGAGGGGCTTAAGTAAGAAGGTTAGGAGAATTGGTACTGTTTGGGGTGAGAGAACTGGACCTTTAATGTTGGTTCCCATGTTTTGAAAGTCAAGGAATTCAATGTTCACAGTATATTCACATCTCCTAGCTAACTCAAGTATGAGAACTTTATGCTAAATTGGCCATATATTGCCAGGTGGATGATAGGTGGATGAACCACTTACAGTCTTGTTCATCAAGGGACTAAAAGGCACTTAAAAGCATTATTACAATTTAGTCATTTGCAGCCACCACAAACAGCCAAACAACAGCACATCTTTATTACACAAGCATCGCTTTGAAATGTTCACGTCGTACAACTGTCAAAAACCTGTTTAGTTGAAGAAAGTCTCTCTATCCGACATACTGTTTGAAGACGAAGTTTCGTTCCATTTTCGTTTCGTTTCATTTATTTGTTTCTACAACATGTTAATTCAGTATTGTACAGAATAATTTCAAATTCGAAAATCCAAATACATGATGTGAAGGAAGTAAGCTAAAAACCCCTAGGGGCTTGTCGGGAGCTTACTCCCTGAGTAAACAAAAAAGGAAGACGAAGGCACAATAACTGCACAAAAGACAACGATCGAGAACAAAGATAATTTTATACCATCCCAAACGCCTGCAGAAACCCATGCCCAAAATGAGCTCACCACCCCCACACACCACCACCCACCTCCACCACCCACCCCCAACCTATATAGTTGCATGCATGCTACTTGATAAGTTGATTTTCGGAACCGCACTTACTTTTTTTTAGCACTGTAGAGACGTTGAATAGGGCAATGTAACTAATTAATAAATACTTGCTGATATAATAAGTAACGACGTTTTTCATAAATGATTGTAAACTTGGATGAGAAATCATAGTGTCCGGTAAGGAGTGGCCCTTACTGCTCGGTCAATTGATTCAATTGGGTTTCCCTTGTCCACGACATGCGCTGCAAAAGTGTTCCTTCATCAGGAACGCGTAGTACAATTTCTGCCGATGCAAGTTTTTTTTTCTGTAGGTAGCATCATGAAAAACCCACAGTGACTGGAGCATTCACTTCTAAGGAGGGCGGTATGAAAGAAAGACTGTGCAACTTTGCCCCAATACAAGATGATGGGGATTTTGAGAAAATCAACCAAAAAGAGAGAATGGGAGACAGGAAACTGCTCCTTTAGTTTGTTCGTTGTACCAAGTTACCATGTTTTGCTGCAGGACACAGTCTGCATGCAAAATCCACTTACATTTACCTCAAATGATTTAGTTTCCTGAAACAAATCCAGAAGTATCTAAAGAACTGGTTAACAGCAAATCGTGTCATTCGTCAAAGGTATTACCAGTAGACAGAACTTTCTTCCGACTTAGTGATCAAAACTACTGATAGGGGAGCGTTTTAAAAACTAGATGGTGGTAAAGTAAGGGGAGTACTGGGTTCACAGCATGAACAAGACGTTTATCATTGAGTGTGAGAACTAAACTGGGATCAAATCTGACTGAAGTGGGCAATACGAAGATTGCTATGAATCCGGAATCATACTGAACACGGAAGACACTTACATGGTCTTGCAACACTCTTGGGAATCTGAATCCATTTTGCCCACTGACAGATCCTTTATTGCCTTGTCGCGTGAATGGACTCTCGATCAGCCCATTACACTGATAACGTTGATAAAACAAAGGTTTTCAATGGATTTTAGATTCCCTTTTTGGCAAGAAAATAACAGACACACAGTACATTTCCAACAGGAAATACAAGCTGCAATTTAGTGTTTTTTCAGTTGTGGCACACTGGCTTTTTCACTAGGTACTAGTACTTTATTGCTCAGACTGAGCACAGTAGCAACAGGTTTCTTTTTTAAAGTCTTCGGAATGATATTCGGAGTAGTCGTGATTCAGACCTCCTGGCTACAAGTTGGATGCTCTAACCACTTGGCCATGCAGTCAAATCAGGCTGTTTATAGCGATGAAAAGATGTACATGGACCATCAATTCCTAGTCCTGGTCACAAATGTTTCAAAGGATAATCCTGCAAAGTACTTGTATACCATCTGCCTGTACTCTTCTACAGGACATAACTACCTAAGAGAGATGGAAAACCCACACTGGCAGATGCATTGTGTAAGATTACAGGAAAAGAAAAATGAGATTCATTCTGGCTCTGTGCCTTTCGTTCGATTCCTGATAAAGGAACACTTTTGCAGCACATTCAGTGGATTTTAGCCCATGCAAGGACCAACCCAGCGGGCAATTCCCTTTGACAATTTGAGACCCCTCGTTCATATTTCATTAACCAAAAAGGTTTCAAGGAGTTTTAATCAGTTCTAAAGGGGTTTCAAAGGGTTTAGTTGGTACAAAGGGTAATTTTGTAATTCCTTTTGTGGTTTTCTAATTTCTAGAAACAACCAAAGGAAACCCTTTTAACGCAAAGGGTTTTCCCATAGGGCACAATTTGAATCCTATTGAAGTCAAAGGTTTGTAAAACGAGGAGTTCAAATGGGAATTTTCAGCTGGGAAGGGATACGCCATTAATTCTGTTTTCAAAAAGTTTGTTGGATATGTTAAAAATAAGTACAGGTAGGCTGCTTATGGCTATGTTCATGGTCTAATTACACAGCTAGCTACAAATTGCAGACGTTAATTCCTTGGGATGTGGAGCAAAGAAAACATTGTACTTTAACGAAAAGGCCCAGCTTCCTGGGCAAGAATTAGGACAGTAAACACCAGTAGATGTTTTTCATCATCATCCTCCGTGACCACAGTACTTCGAGAATGTTGGGTGTTCATCTGTCAAGTAACTCATTCAAACTGCCATTGAATCTATCCAGTTTTTTTTTTTTCTGAACCCAGTGCAGTTGAAATCATATATGTCTGTTGCAATTTTTTCCAGCTTCAACAGAATATTCATTTAGATTGACTGGACTATTGTAGAAATAGATGCCTTTCGAAAAAGCAATGGAATAGGGGAAACAAGCCAGTGAGCAACATGGTCCAACTTAATAATAACAATAATAATAAAAATAATAATAATAATAATATATATATTTTTTTTTACTATTTACATGATTCCAAAATCGCTTTCTATATTATAGTACAATTGCTCACATTACTTTTTCATTCTTGATAACTCAGAATGCCCAGTCATTACAAGGCATAGTTACAATCAAAAAAGTTACAGGCAAGCAATACCTGGAAAAAACATGACCACGAGATTTAAGTTAAGAGTGGTTTATGCGGTATACACAAATTAATTTATTAACCTAGCATTCCACACTGATGTAACACTTTTGTAAAAGCTCGCATTTATAAGGATTTTCATTAATGACCATAATGAAATAGACGAGGGAGGGGGCTCTTTATGAAGTAACACAGTACATCACTTCAGTCAGTATACAAACAAGAAATTCTCGAACTTGGAGGGACATAGTAACCTTAACAATGTAAACAACCTCTTAATAGCTCAATATCGTCATAATGTTTTCCTTTTGTCAAGATATACGTTTCAACCTTTATAAGAAATTTTAGTTTATACTTGAAGGTGTCATAGTCTGGATGTTTCATTTTCATTCTACAGGTATAAATATATTGCTTTGCATAAAAGATTGCCATACTAAACCACTGCCAACTTTTTCCGTGAGGGTAAGCGAAACATATATTTTCATACTCAATTTTGACTTTTGAACGAAAAATTTCAAGATACATTTTGTTCCAAATATTCCCCACTTTGCTGCATCGCCAAAAAAGGTGATCCAAGGTTTCGTCAGATTCGCCACAAAACGTGCAGCTAGGGCTATCGATTATATTAATTCTGTGAAGAAAGTAACTAGTAGCAAGTATGCGATGAATAAATTTAAACTGGAAGTTTCGTAACTTGGTATCCCTTATCGTATGACAAGTCATAAAAATATCATTCCAATTAAGATCATGATTTTTAAATACAGTGACCCACTTTAAGCAGCAACGTGGTTGATAATCCAAGCTTTTAATAAAATTATTATAAGCAAATCGACAAACCTTCAGGGTGCAAGAAAAGCTAGCAAGCATAACCTGCTGACTTGACGGTTGTCTTGGCAATGATAACATACGTGTAGATGGCACCCATGAGCGAGGAATAGCATGCAAAATTCCACTTAATTTTGTAAAGGGAAAGTTGGGACAGTTATACTTAGCGATAAATTCAGGGTAGGAGAGGGGTCTCCCTAACACATCATAAAAATCTCGAACATAAATTACATTTGATTCATAACAATTCTTGTATAAAATAATACTGTTATCAATCTTAATAAAGCTGTTGTTCCACACAATCTGGTCACCGTAGTTGGATATTGGAGTTTCAAAGGTGAGATCACTCCAAGCCTTACAACAATCAAAAATGAAATCATTCTTAACCTTTCTAATAATGTCCTTACCACGAAAATTGCAACTGAAGAGAAAACTTTTACCGACAGCTTTTAAAAAAATGGTCAAAAAGGGTTTTCCAATGACCTGTTGTATGATCTGTATACCTTTTTACCCAAGTAAGTTTCAAACTTTTCATAAAGTCATGAATATTAATCATATTTAAACCACCATTGACATAGGGTTGCATTAATACCTTCCTGTTAATCTTCTCCCCCTTTCCACCCCACAGAAAGTTAAAAATGACACTATTCAAGTTTTTGAGAAAGGATTCAAGGGGGTTAGGCAACACCGTTAACAGGAAAATAATTTGTGAGAGGGCCAAGCTTTTTAAAATAGTTATCTTTCCATAAAAAGTAAGATCTCTTGACGACCACATGTTCAAAATACATTTAAGGCGAGACAGCTTGGGTTGATAATTCAATGGAAAGATTTCATCACCATCATTCGATATTATAATGCCGAGTACTTTGATAGGGCCATGGGTTACGGGAATATTATGGATATTTCGAGTTTGATCTGCAGTGTTATTCGCCTCGCCCAAGGGAAAAATTTTAGATTTATCAAAATTTACTTGGAGTCCTGAAACATCCTTAAAATCTGTAAAAATCTTAACGACTCTATTAAGTGAGTTGACCTTATCGTCTAAGGTGTGTAGTGTCATCGGCATACATGGACACTTTTATGCTTATATTTCCTACTTTATAGCCTACGAAAGTACGGTCGGCACGTAATTTTAAAGCTAAAATTTCAGCACAAAGAAGAAATAGGTAGGGGCTTAACGGACACCCTTGGCGAACCCCCCGTTTAACCGGAAAGTAAGATGTAGAAACCCCGTGGTTCAGAACACAAGCAGAACAATAACTGTAAAATGTCTTTACCCAACGTATAATGCTGTCCCCAAAGTTAAAAGCATTAAGAGTATAATAGATAAAATTCTAACAAACACTATCGAAAGCCTTCTCAAAATCAACAAACATAATTTGACCGGGCCTTTTTTCTTCTTTAGCATACTTCATGATATCTAAAATTAAACGAATATTTTCCCCTATGAAACGGCCTTTAAGAAATCCAGTTTGGTCCGTGTGAATTACATTTGGCAGGAATACCTTTAGACGAGCAGAGATACAAGCAGCTGCAATTTTATAATCTACATTTAGCAATGAGATTGGTCGCCAGTTTTTGATATACCTAGTATCTTTTCCATCTTTAGGAAGTAAAGTTATAACTGCCCTACCTTGCTCATGAGACAACTTTCCAACTACATAGCCGGAGTTAAGGGACATCAGAAAGAATGATTTTATTTCTGGCCAAAAACACCTGTAAAATTCAACTGGTAAACCATCACTACCCGGCACCTTGCCATTAGGCATACATTTAAGAACGCTCCAACATTCCTCATCCGTTAGAAAGCCATCGCAGGAATTCGTAGACTCCTCATCTAAACGAGGAATGTTGAGTGTGTTAGTAAAAGTGTCAAAAAGGGTAACATTATCAGTACGTGCAGAGTATAAATTTTCGTAAAACGTCTGCATACATTTTAGAATTTCATTTTGATTAGTCATTTCAGTTCCATTTTCATCCAATAAAATTTTCACAGATTTTCGTTCACTATTTCGTTTTTCTAGGTTTAAAAAATAGTGTGTATTACGTTCACCCTTTTCCACCCATCTAGCTCTGGATCGAATAATGATACCATCTATCTTATCCTCGTAAATCTCATCAAGACATTGTTTTGCAGACGAAATTTGGCTTTTTAGGATGGGGGAAGGGCTAGAGTTGTACTCACTTTCAATGGAAGCAATAAACCTCTGAATTGAATTCTCATATTTCCTGAGAAATCGTGACTTTTCCTTGGAATACGTCATAGCCCACGATCGAACGATAAATTTGAGATACTCCCAGAACTGCTGAGGGTTTTGCGTATTCATGTCCCAGTTGTTCGATGCTTCAGAAATTAATTTACGAATCCCTTCTACAAACTCAACATCCTTTAATAGGGAAAAATTTAGTTTCCAGAAGCCACTACCTCCCTTAAATGAAGACGTATGTATCTTAATTATAACAGCGTTATGATCAGATTGAATGGCAGACATAGTATAGCAATCGTGACAGTGGGCAAGTAAGTTACCAGATAAAAGAAAGAAGTCTAGCCTACAGCTATGACCACTTGTAATATTAGAAAACCATGTATTTAAACACCTTTTTGGGTTACGCACTCTAAAGACATCGACTAGGTTCAAACCATGCATACATTCTAGAAGGACCTCTCTAGCCCTAAAATTCGTGCGTTTTAAACCCCCTACTTTGTCAAGATCCAGGTCTAAAACAAGATTAAAGTCACCTCCCCATATAACGCTTGTACAACTAAATTTGGATGTTAATTGCGTGTACACATCCCTATAAAATAAAGGTTCATCTATATTAGGGGCATACACGTTGACAATAGTATAAATGACATCATCAATATCAATATCCAAAATGATATACCGGCCCTTGCAATCAACAATATACTTTACAAGTTTAAAATTGAGGGAAGGTTTAAACAAAACAGCACACCCAGCACTCCTTGCAGCCCCACACGAAAAGAGAGCTTTTCCACCCCACTCATTTCTCCAAATGTTTAAAGAGGTCTCAATACAATGTGCTTCTTGAATAAGAGAAATGGAAAAGTTTTGATTATGTAACCAGGTAAACAATTTTCGCCTATTCTTGTGGTCACTTAATCCACGAGCGTTAAAAGTACAAAAAGAGATGGAGTTTATCATTTGCAAAAAGAAAGAAAAAGGAAGAAGAAAGAAGGAAAAAGAAAAAAAAGGCAAAAAAAAAAAAAAATAAATAAATAAAAGGAAGAAAAACAGACTTCAGTGAGATAGATGTTACAAATTGGTTGACTCACCTAGATCTGTGGGCCCATAAATAGGGCAAAAAGGAAGAAGCACTATACATGGCTCCTTGGGCTATAAACACTTGCAAATAGTTAATATATATCAAAAATACGAATAAAACTCCAATTCGATATCAGCACAAGAAAAATCCAAACAAAATTCCCAGTGTTTTGGGAGCTCTATGATACAGGGACTACATTGTGAAAGTTGAAAGGTGTTCCATCGGATTGCCGCCACCGTCCTCCATAAAATCGTAGTTTTGTGCCTCGCCGATATAAGTCGGACACTTCTTTAGAGTACTTCCGTTTTTCCTTAAGATCCACCAGGGTGAGATCATCAGTTAAAAAATATGGCTCCTCCGAGAGTCGGGATCTTGAATTTCGTAGAAGGGTAACCTTGTCCATATAAAAAGACACTTTAACTGAGATATGCCGGTCCCTTCCATCTACAACACGGCCGTCCCGGTGGGCCCTTTCAATGCGGCTGTTTTCAACGCCGGCTTTGGCGAAAACTTCTTTGGCGATTTCGAGTGGCCGTTCCCCCTCCTGCGATTTAAAGCCAATAATAATAATAATAATAATAATAATAATAATAATAGTAATAATAATAATAGTAATAATAATAATAGTAATAATAATAATAGTAATAATAATAATAGTAATAGTAGTAATAATAATAATAATAATAGTAATAATAGTAATAGTAATAATAGTAATAGTAATAATAGTAATAGTAATAATAATAATAGTAATAGTAATAATAGTAACAGTAATAATAGTAATAGTAATAATAGTAATAATAATAATAATAATAATAATAATAATAATAATAATAATAATAATAATAATAATAATAATAATAATAATAATAATAATAATAATAATAATAATAATAATAATAATAATAATAATAATAATAATAATAATAATAATAATAATAATAATAATAATAATAATAATAATAATAATAATAATAATATATATATAATATATAATAATAATAATAATAATAATAATAATAATAATAATAATAATAATAATAATAATAATAATAATAATAATAATAATAATAATAATAATAATAATAATAATAATAATAATAATAATAATAATAATAATAATAATAATAATAATAATAATAATAATAATAATAATAATAATAATAATAATAATAATAATAATAATAATAATAGTAATAATAATAATAATAATAGTAATAATAATAATAATAATAATAATAATAATAATAATAATAATAATAATAATAATAATAATAATAATAATAATAATAATAATAATAATAATAATAATAATAATAATAATAATAATAATAATAATAATAATAATAATAATAATAATAATAATAATAATAATAATAATAATAATAATAATAATAATAATAATAATAATAATAATAATAATAATAATAATAATAATAATAATAATAATAATAATAATAATAATAATAATAATAATAATAATAATAATAATAATAATAATAATAATAATAATAATAATAATAATAATAATAATAATAATAATAATAATAATAATAATAATAATAATAATAATAATAATAATAATAATAATAATAATAATAATAATAATAATAATAATAATAATAATAATAATAATAATAATAATAATAATAATAATAATAATAATAATAATAATAATAATAATAATAATAATAATAATAATAATAATAATAATAATAATAATAATGATAATAATAATAATAGTAATAATAGTAATAATAATAATAATAATAGTAATAATAATAATAATAATAATAATAATAATAATAATAATAATAATAATAATAATAATAATAATAATAATAATTAAATACCTATCTGTGATAAATCTAATCGGCTACGATGGAGGGATATAACAGGCGTCTTTTAAAAGGGCAACAGAGAGCAGGACAAAGCAAGCAACGGAGCAAGGCTAATTCATGAGTTGCGGCAATGAATAGGAGAAGCATTTTTTAAGAACGTTAAATCTAGTGCGAAAAGATACGGGGGAATTTCTTTTCAGTGCAATACACTTTTCTACATTAAAAATAAATTTAAACTTGTAAAAGAACTCATTCGCATCGGGTTTTCTGTCATCGAGCTTACAACTAAAGATATAATATTTAATGTGAAAAATGTAGAAATTAAATGGATGAAAACTGGTCGTCAGTTTACCAAAAAATAATCTTGCCTTGACAACTTAAATTGTGAACCAAAAAAGTTGCTCGCAATCTAACAAAAACGAAGAGGTAACATGACATGACCAAAAGAGATGTTCAATTGACTCTGTCTCATTAACACAAAATGTACAAACAGGGAATCTTTCTTACGCATTAAGTGCAATAACTTATTAGTACCTAATATACGATGGAGAAACCTGAACTGGAAATAATGAACTTTAGCTTCAAGACGAGTACGAGAGGGGCTAGTAAAAATTAGTGCCCACTCATCCTCACTAAAATCAAATGAAACTGCCCATTTCTTACAAGCAATTGGAAAATGAGAAATTTTATTAACAAGGTGAGGGTAGAGTAAACGAGAGACTGAGGTTATCGAAAAAATCGCCTCACTAAAATCTATATCCTCACTTGTTTCCTTGGGATCATTAAATAATTCATTCTTCCAAGACCTAGGAATTGCAGAGCAAATTCCGTAAAATTTTGTAAAAGGGTATCTAACCTTATATTTCTGAATGAAAGTCTCATATGAAATGCGATTACCATTACGCATATACAATTGTCTAACATATGATAAACCTGCTTGGTGAAGCATTTTATGGTATAATATAACATTATCGACTTTAATGAAACTATTATTCCAGATCAACTGATCCCCAAACTTACGAGTAGGTGGCTTAAAAGTGACATGACTCCAAGCAATACAAATTTGTCTTATAAAAGTATTACAGATAGATGATACATCATTCTCCTGAAAATTACATTTAAATAAAAACTCATTACCAAAAGACGCGAGTGAGCTATCAAAGAAGATCTTCCAGTACCCTGTTTGACTGGGATCACAATATCTCTTAACCCAAGATGTTTTGAGTGCATCGGCAAAAGATGGAATGTGAACAATTTTTAACCCCCCTCTTTGAACTGGATTTATCATTGTTAAGCGTCTAACTTTATCAGGATTGCCGCTCCAAATAAACTCAAAAATAGCACTCTGAACCAGGTTTAGAAATGAAGTAGGAGGGGTTGGCAGCACTTGGAAAAGAAAAACCAACTGACTAATTGCAAAAGATTTCACAATTGTGTTCCTGCCAATGGGTGTAAGATCCCTGCTATTCCAGACTTTCAATTGATGTTTAAGTCGTGACAATTTCTTCTCATAATTCAATCGAAAAAGGTCGTCGCCATGATGTGAGAAGGTAATACCCAAGTAGGTTACTGGTTCCCTCGAAATAATCAAATTAAGTTTGTCGATATAACGAGGATAATTTATGACAAAGGGGCCCAGGGGGAAAAGTTTACTCTTATCATAATTAATTTTAAGACCAGATGAACCTTTAAATTTCTTAAGACAATTAATTAAAGCACACATACTATCCTCGTCTCCATTTAAGAAAAACACTGTATCATCAGCATACTGAAGTAGCTTATATTCATTACCCAAAATATTAATACCTCTTATTTGCCTGTCATATAAAACATATCTAGCAAGAATATCTGCGCAAATTATAAACAAATAAGGACTTAGAGGACATCCCTGTTTCACTCCCCTCTCGATAGGAAAAAACCAGTGGCAAAACCGTTATTGAGAACACAGGCAGTGCTTCCCATAAAGAACGCCGACCCACCGGCGAAAGCTCTCATTAAAATTACAATAAATTAGACTGTTATGAATAAAATCCCAGTTCAGGCTATCAAAAGCCTTTTCATAGTCAATGAAGAAGAGAAAGCCCGGAACCCTATGATGAGATGTAAAATCAATTAAATCAAGTATGAAACGGATATTCTCACCTATAAAACGACCTTTTCTAAATCCAGTCTGGTTGTCTCCAATAATATTTGTAAGCACAGGTTTTAATCTAGAAGCCAGGACCTTTGCAGCAATCTTATAATCAGTATTGAGGAGACTGATAGGCCTGTAATTAGTAAGAAATTTATGATCTTTGTCGGGTTTAGGAATTAGTGTAATGATACTTCTACTTTGCTCAGAAGAAAGAGAGAATCGATTGTAGGCATAATTAAGAGAATCAACTACACATTTTCCAATTAAAGGCCAAAAGTGTTTGTAGAAGTCTATCGAAAGACCATCACTGCCCGGGGATTTTCCACTCGGCATGGACTTTAACGCATTCCAACATTCGTCAACGGTTAAAAGGCCATCACAAACACTGGGATCGTATTCACTTCCTAAAGGATTGAAGGCTGGAATAGTACTAAAAAAAGAAGAACCTGTGCTAGGTTTGTAGCTATAGAGATTACGGAAAAAAATTAAAATTTCATGGAGAATATCCTTTTGATTTGTGATGTCGGAATCACCGTTGCCTTTCAGACAAGAAATACTGTTGTTTGCTTTGTTCCTACGTTCCAAGTTGAAAAAATACTTAGAGCTCTTCTCACCATTTTCTACCCAACGGGCTTTCGATCTGATAATAAAACCTTTAAATTTGTCATCGTACAACTTAAGTAATTTATTACGAGCGTCCCTTAACTTATGTTGAAGATCCTCAGAGTTATTTTCATACATCTGCCTCTCAAGGCCTGAGATAGTACTTAGAATAGTTTTCTCATGAAAACGTGCATCTTTCGCCTTCTCCTTGGAGAAAGCAATAATCTTGGAACGAATAACAAACTTAAGATGTTCCCATTTTTCAGAGGGACTTAACAATCTAACATTTTCAAGCTCACCATTGATACAATCATTAATTAAATCGTTAAATTTCGGATCATCCAACAATGAATTATTAAACTTCCAATAACCTGGACCTCGCTTGTCCTTAACAAAGCGGATAGAGAGGACCACTAGAGAGTGGTCAGATTGTAGAGGTGGCAGAAATTCAACATTTAGAACATTGGGGGTTACGTTCCTAGATATAAGAAAAATCAAGTCGGCAATGAATATCACTGATATTCGAATGCCAAGTATAATCCTTTAGCAATGGATTTAGCTCACGCCAAATGTCTACAAGGTTATGAAAATCCATAATACTTAAACACATATCACGAGCGTTAAAATTAGTTCTTGCAATCCCACCAATTTTGTCTAGGGCTAGATTAAACACAAAATTAAAATCCCCACCCCAGATAATGTTACTGCAGTCAAAACTTTTCAGAGCGTTTGAAACTTCACTGTAAAACATAGCATTGTCTAAATTAGGCCCGTAAATACAGGCAAGAGTCAAAGTGAAACCCTCGAGTGAGATATCAATAATGATACACCTCCCGTGGTTATCACGGTAAGACTTAAGAATTGCACAGGAGAGGATTGGATTAAACAAAATTGCCACACCTTTACTTAAAGCAGTACCATGTGAAAACAAAATTTTACCACCCCATTCGTTTTGCCATATACGTTCGTCTTCTAAAGTACTATGGGTTTCCTGAACAAATACTATATGAGAGTGATTACGGTGTAAATAAGCAAACTGCTGTCTCCTTTTCTTATTCTGCCTTAGACCTCTTACATTGTAGGAACAAATTTTAAGGTTATCAGTGGCCATCATTCAACCAAATAAATAATAATAATAATAATAAAAACACAAGTCAATGAAAGACCTACACTGCACTTCCATTTTTCATAGAAAAACAAAATTATCTTACTTACGGTTGGTCTAAAAAAGAGTTGGATTGGTAAACCACAAAAGACACACATACACAAGAAAAACAGATAAACACAAAAGTCAAAGGAGAAGATAACATGTCAAAGCCCACTACTATAGGCAAACTTCAGCTGATGAATACCTCCTCAGAAATAACAGGACGGCGAAGGGTTCAGAAATAGTACATGTTACTGGGCAAATTACAAACATCCTGGCACGATGAACACCAGGTTACCCGATCATGAAACCAGTGGGCCATCAAGGAACCCTCGGGTGGTGGGAAGTCTCTCAGGTGACAGGAATAAATTCCGATTCAAAAACTAAATGGCCTTCCGTCTCCTGATCTCCAACAGGCTGGCAGAAAATCTCAACCTAGTATCACCTTGAAAGAGTTCCTGAATATGTAGTCCCCAAACCCTTTTCACACGGAGATCCGACAAAGTTAAGTCTCAAAGAAGAAGATAATATGTCAAAGTCAAATACTGTGGGCAAACTCCAATTGGTGAATAACTCCTCAGAAAAAGCAGGAAGGTGAAGGGTTCAGAAGTGTACATGAAACTGTTCAAATTACAAGAAACATCCATCATACGATTAACACCAGGTTACCCGATCATGAAACCCGGGGCCATCAAGGAATCCTCAGAAAAAGCAGGAAGGTGAAGGGTTCAGAAATGTACATGAAACTGTTCAAATTACAAGAAACATCCATCATACGATTAACACAAGCTTACCCTATCATGAAACCCCGGGCCATCAAGGAATCCTCAGGGGGAAGAAAGTTCCTCATGTACTAGGAATAAGTGCCTATTCAAAAACTGTATGGCCTTCCGTCTCCTGATCTCCAACAACCGGCAGAAAATCTCAACTTAGTACCACTTTGAAAGAGTTCCTGAACTCGTGGACCCCATTTCCTTTTCTCACGGAGATCCGGCAAGGTTAAGTCGTCAACAATATAGTACTCCCGGGAGGCAAGGGCTTGTCTAGCATTTCGAAGTATGGAGAGTTTGTCCTGGTAAAACGAAACCTTAACAAGAATGTGTCTGTCTCTCCCTCTAGCAGGCTTTCCGTCACGGTGGGCTCTCTCAATTTTACACTCGGCAACTCCTGCCTCCTCTAAAATCTTCTTGGCCACTTCAATACAATTTTCCTGAGGTTCAGTTTTGACGCCAACTATGCGTAAGTTGTTTCTCCGCAAGAAACGTTCATGTTTGTTCATGGTTTCAGACATTGTTGTCTTTTCTTGTTCTAGTTTAGAGACTCTCTTCTCAAGTTTTTCACAGTCACTCTTCAGCTTAGCATTCTCCTCTCTAAGGTCAACAATAGCTTTATTGAAGTCTCTCTGCAAACTCTGAAGTTCAGACAAAAATGTGTTACGTAATCTTTCAATTGATGCGTTTACCTCAGTGACTGTGTTGTAAGATTCACTTTCCGAATCTGAATACTCGTCGTCATCTCGAGCCCTTGCTATACGTGATTGTGTTAGGTGAGGGCTTAGGCTAAGGGGAGCGCCTTGCTGACTGGCTACAGCTTCGCGTTTCTTCTTTCCTAGGCTTCCCTTTGGACGTCCTCTGCCCCCAGCCATTGAAAATAAATCCAGAGATAACAAGAAAAACTTACGAGAGTCTTCAACAAGAGAAAGTCACACCTAGTGTATCGTCTAAACAAGAAATATCTAGAGCCCTTTTTGACAACTGTCTTACAGCTGCGACGTCATAGCCTCGTCCCCAATAAATAAATAAATAATAATAATAATAATAATAATAATAATAATAATAATAATAATAATAATAATAATAATAATAATAATAATAATAATAATAATAATAATAATAATAATAATAATAATAATAATAATAATAATAATAATAATAATAAAAGGGGGGTTAAAGGTAACACACTTAGAAAGCTTTATTAATAGCTTGAAGATTTCATGGATTAAAAGGTATCTAGATGGAAGTAAGGGTGCTTGGAAGGTCTTTTTTGATTATCATTTAAGAACTGTTGGAAAAGATTTTTATTTTAAATGTAATTTAAATAAAAAAGATATTCCACATATAGACAATTTTTTTATAGCTGATGTTTGTAAAGCATGGTCTACTCTCAGTTTCCAGAATCCAACATGTAAGTTTGAAAATGAGATAATCTGGAATAACTCAAATATTAAGGTGAATGGTAACACTGTGTTTTATGACTTTTTACATTCGAAGGGCATTGACTATGTCTACAACTTTTTTGAAGAAAATGGGAGGCCATTCATGTACAATGCTTTCTTAACTAATTATAACTTAGAAAATTTTCCATTTACAGTTTACAATGGATTGATTTGTGCTATTCCTACCTTGTGAAAACAAGAGTTGGAAGAAACAAGCTTCTCGAAAAATCATTGTGAAGAATTACTTAACATTTTGCTTAATCAGCAGCATGTCTCAAAATGGGCATACAATATTTTAATTAAAGATATCCTCATCCCACCAATTGCATTGAATAAATGGAATTTAATATTCAACTTTGATGATGACGTCTGGTCAAACATTTTTTTAAGTCCGTGGTTTTCAGTTAGAGATGCAAAACTCCAATATTTTCAGTTTAGATTTTTACATAGAATTTTAGGAACTAATAGAAGACTGCATCTCATGAAAATAACTGAAAGCAGTTTATGCTCTTTTTGTAAAGTTTATGATGAGACAATTGAGCACTTATTTTGGAATTGTTCTGTAGTATCGGGTTTTCTCCTTGACATTGAAGTGAAATTCATTGGAAAATATTTTGTCTTTGCAAAAGATGACATCTTTTTTGGTTTTCAGCAATTGATTAAACATCCCTATAATTTTTTAATTTACCATTACAAATTTTATATCTTTCATTGTAAGCAAGAAAACAAGGAACCAAATATTTTTGACTTTGAGTATAAATTTAAATTTGCTTTGTCAGTAGAAAAGGAAATTTCTATGCGAGGAAGTAATAAACGTTTCTTTACTCATAAGGAGTTAACTGATTATTTTCAAGGTATTTTTAAACGATATACTACAATTGTAATTAATTTTGGCTTACAAATGTTTCACTTCATGATTTCTTTTGGTGTCGTTTTAACAAGTAAATCGTAAATGATTGTAAAAGAAGGAAAAAAAAAAGATGTTGTATTATAAATGCATCGCTGAAAGAATGAAAAATAAATATGATGGTTGAAAATAATAATAATAATAATAATAATAATAATAATAATAATAATAATAATAATAATAATAATAATAATAATAATAATAATAATAATAATAATAATAATAATAATAATAATAATAATAATAATAATAATAATAATAATAATAATAATAATAATAATAATAATAATAATAATAATAATAATAATAATAATAATAATAATAATAATAATAATAATAATAATAATAATAATAATAATAATAATAATAATAATAATAATAATAATAATAATAATAATATTTATCTGCATCCTTGCAGATAAAGTGATGACTCACCTAGAACACCAAAACCTTCTGGCAGAGGAGCAGAAAGGATCCAGGCCTGGTAGTAGAGGAACAAAGGACCAGCTCATCATTGACAAGACTGTGTGTAAGGATTCCAGAACACGACGAACGAATCTGGCGGTTGCATGGATAGACTACTAGAAGGCGTATGACTCTGTGCCACATTCATGAATAATCGAAGCAATGAAAATGCACAAGATAGATGAAAAGATCTGCGCCTTCATAGAGAGATCCATGCACAACTGGGCCACCAGTCTGACCGCGAATGGGCAACACCTTGCCAGAATACCAATCCAGTGCGGAATCTTCCAGGGAGATGCACTCTCGCCGCTGCTGTTCTGTAGCCCTCAACCCCCTGAGCCACATACTACGAAGTACACGACGAGGATATAAACTCAAATCGGGTCACACAATTCACCACCTCCTATACATGGATGACCTGAAGTTGTATGGAAAGAACGAGAAGGAAGTAGACTCGATGATAAACACGGTCCGAGTCTTCAGTGATGACATCGGAATGAAGTTCGGACTCGAAAAGTGTGGCAGGTTAGTGATACAACGGGGAAAAGTGCAGGCTACAGAGGGACTTCTCCTGGACATTGGAAGAATCCAGGACGTGAACGTGGAGAAAGGATATAAATACTTGGGCATCCTGCAAGGCATGGAGAACCTCCAGGAGAAAGTGAAGGCAAATACAAGTAAGGCCTATATCAAGAGAGCCAGACAGGTCCTAAAGACAAAGTTGAACGGACGAAACAAAATCCAGGCCCTCAACACATATGCCATGCCTGTACTGAGCTACACAGCAGGAGTAATTGATTGGACCAAGGCAGAACTAACAGAACTGGACCGCAGAACCAGAAAACTCCTGAACATGCACGGAGCACTTCACCCCAGAGCAGATGTCCACAGACTCTACCTACCTCGCAAGCAAGGTGGCCGAGGGTTAAAAGAAGTAGAGGCAACAATAACTGGTGAGAGGATGGGGCTGAAAGAATATATAAAGAACCAGACAGAGCCCCTACTCCAAGCAGCATGGCAGTCCGGATACCAACATGAAGAGGTGGTTACCACAAAGAAATGGAAGGCAGGATGGTCACGAGAGTATGAAAGGAAATGGAAAGAAAAACCACTACACGGCCAATACCCACGTGAAGTTGAAGAAGCTACGAACATAGAGATGGCATACAAGTGGCTATCCTGCACCGGACTGAAAGTAGAGACAGAAGCTCTGATCACAGCCGCACAAGACCAAGCACTGAATACAAAGAACCACCAGGCCCGAATAATGAAACTGTCAAATGACAGCAAGTGCCGGATGTGTAATCAGAAAGAGGAGACGGTAGAACACCTCGTAGCGGGATGCCAGAAGATGGCGGGTGGAGAATACCTGCAAAGACACAACAAAGTAGTGGCTGCCCTACACATGGCACTATGTCAGCACTACGGGATAACAACTTCGAAACACCCGTGGCTTCACAAACCAGAGACGATTACCGAGACAGAAAATGTAACAAGACGAACGTCTAGACGAGTTGCGGTGCCGACAAACCAAGTCGTCTTGTACTTTAAAGGTGATTTTATATTTTAGGGGGACAAAAATACCATTCCAAAATACTTGTATTGTGTTTTGCCCAATAGCAGCTAAGTTAAGTTCCACACTTGTAATCCAGGAACATTGTTCATTCACTTTAGAAATGTGGTTGAGGTGGAACGTGTAACACACCAAAGAAATACTCGATTGCCGGTATAATGAGGTTTGCTCATTTTGAACTCATAGTTGACAGTAAATCAGGAAAAGATGATACAGCAGTTGATTTAGAACTGTAGAAAGAGCAAAACGTCACATCAGGTAACATTTCAAACGTCCTTTACAAGCTGTTGCTTGTTCATTCAATATAAGGTATCCCTAATGTCCCGGCTCCTTAGTAACTCCTTGTACAGCATGAGGGTTTCTGATAAAAGATGGTAAAGCCGCAAAGGCTCAAGACAGACCATTCGACCAAACAGACGTTAGTCAAAATTGTATTTTAAGCAGTGCAGTTAATAAGGAAAAACATGCCATTTGTTTAGCTGTTTAGTGAATACAGGTGGAGTACGCTGTTATGACGTAATGTTGAAAACGATAATGAGTCTGTATATACATGACAGTAACGTTGTAGTCACTTGGTTGAAGATGGATTTATGTTAATGAACAAAAGGAAAAAATTCCAATGTTGAACATAAAGAATTTTTAAAGATTAATGGTTTTTAAAAAGTTCTGTACGCTCCGCACCAAGTTTACTCTCAGCTTTCCTAATAAAAAATTGTTGTAAAGTAACATGTAATAACAAGTTAACGAGAATCAAAAGAAATGTCGATATCTCAGATTTACCATAATCTTTACAAATGATGAAATAAAATAAAAAAAAATATAAAACAGCAAAGTAAAAATTCCTTTGTCAGCGTTACTTACACCTACATTCTCTCAACATAAATGTTAATATGATGATATTTCACTCTAGTCTTAGGCCTATTGTCACTGTTTCTCCAATTTATATTAATCCCGCACACATACGTCACTACTAACCCTTCGCCAGTAACTTCTTAGTTTAGTAATGTATAGACACTTGAACGACGTTGACCTCCACAAATCAGAGAACCGAATCAATCACTTACAAATCATAAAAGATAAATTGCAACATCTATACGTCCCTTCATGAAACCCGAATACCAAAAATATCGATGTCCCTAGTTTATAACTATTAGCTGCGATTCGTCTGTCATCACATCATTAAACAGTCTCGCTTCTTCCTACACTCTGTATCAAGAACTTGTTGTCGCCTTTCTGACAGTGACTCCTTACTACGGAACAAAACTGTTGCCATTGCACTATATAAAAATTGTTTTAATAATTTCCATGCATTTCTTTTTTTAATAAAAAATAATAATATAGCAAGTTTATGTATGGCCACGACTCGCAACTGATCAAACGATAACCTAAAATATTTAAAAGCAATAAGAAAGCCAGGTCTATGAATAAGACTGCACTGTCCAGTAAAAAACTCCGTAAAAGACAAATTTCATCATTCCAACCACTCATATGCAATAGCTCAACAAATCACTTTCAAAGAAAAAAACGGACTTCATGAAAAATAAACGTTTCGCTGATAACACCACAGCCAGTGACATGACAAAAAAGAGCATAACTAGCTTATAAATAAGTGTCTTGCTACTTTACCGTTTACGAAATGAACCACCTGGCTAAAAATTTACAATTGCGAATTTTCTTGTACCTGTTCAAAACTTCGTTGTGTAAGCTAACAATCTGAACCCTCTACAAACGGTCCAAATTTAACGTTTACGTTCGTTTAACATAAATATAAAAAAATGATAAGGCAATCATTTTTAATTGTTTTACAGTGACGTAAATCCCGGAGAAGGCAAGGGATGTCTTTGCTTCCTCAAGTAAAAAAGGAAAGCCAAACTGTCATATGGCTCCCTCAAAATTTTAAATAACCATTTCAAAATCAACACATTTTTGACAAGAGATGAACTATCCATGGCCTTTAAAAAGACCAAATCAGTTGGTTTTCAAGGGCTTCTCCCCCAACTGAAGACCCAAAGCAGTCCCTGAATGATTGTGCAAAACCTTCATTCATGCAGACCTCTTCCCAATATCTCAAACAGATCACCGCCCAGCGTAATAAAAAAGGTTGCTCTCATCACATACAAATATAAAACGAGATATGAATGAGCATGTTAAAACCCTACCGTGGCTACTCTTTACATTAAACTATGTGGTCATGTTAACACTTCTTCATCTTATGATGTGCTCTTCTCCCTAAATGCATAAATATCCCCAAGAACATTCCCTCTGAATTTGGTTTTTTAAGCATTCTTCTTTAGTGGAGCTTCTGAGCAATGGCAACTCGTGGTGTAAATATGTGGAGAGGTACATAATGAACTTACAATGACTTGTCTTAAATAAAGATGATCATCTTCCCTGTAACCAATAATGCCAAACACGGAAAAAAAAAAAAAAAAAACAATTACCACCCACAACAACGAAAAAATAAAATGTACATGTAGATCTTTCGGAACGTATAAATAATACATCACGATCGTCATGTTCCCTACTTTCCCCATCATCACACCTCTGACTCTTTTCATACCCACTAGAGCCTTTTTTTGTTTGATCCCAACTCTGACATCATCATTTTTCTCCCCTTCATAACTTTTATCTCGAAATTCACCCCCATACTTTCTTTTTCTTTGTTGCCAACCTTTCCTTTCTACAAAAAAAAAAAAAAAATCTTTGAACGTCCCTTCTTGGGCATTGTTATATTCTCCACATAATTTTAAACTTTAAAATAACAAATTTACCATAACCAGACACCTTGATATAACACAAATATTAATACGAGCCATCTCATACAAATAATATTTACCTACCAAAAACAATGTTTCCCTCCAACAGAAACTTACTTTATGAAAAAACAGTGAACAAAACTCCTCTAAACTATCAAACTTTTTACTCCACAGCAACCCCGACCATGTCACTTGAAAAGAATAAATCTCTACAAAGAAATCCTCATATAAATACTCAAAATTCACTAAACACCTCGACGAATTAAAAGAAAACAACCAAAATGATGGCGCTGTGTTAAATTAAACAACATATTATTCTCCAGAGTACACACGGACCTGGTTAGTTGCGATGCCTGCCTTGCAGGCAGCACCGCAACTAATGCAGTTACTCTCGCGATGTCAATTTCTGACTTTTCCGGCACTTTATTTCTATCTTCTTGTAGATGCTTTGTGGTATCGAAATACGGTTTAGTGCAATTTGTAGGGATGGTACTTCTCTTTCGTGTTTTTAAGTTTTGGTGGAAATATGACTTTCGTGAGAGTGTAAAATTGGGGTTTTTTTCATGTAAAATTTGGAAACGTGTTCTATTTTTAGTAACAATCTTGCGGAAAAACCAGGTTCGTGTGTACTCCTGGGAAAAGGTTGTTTGTTAATTTAACACAGCGCCATCATTTTGGTTTTTTTTTTTTTTTTAATTCATTACAGATTGGTGTTAAGTGAATGTTGAGTATTTATATGAGGATTTCTTTGTAGGGATTTATTCTTTTCAAGTAGCATGGTCGGGGTTGCGGTGAAGTAAAAAGTTTGATAGTTTAGAGGAGCTTTGTTCACTGTTTTTGTGACTCTAAAGGGCTGTGTGAATTCCTCTCACTAACGACAATATTCACAAAGTAAGTTTCTGTTGGAGGAAAACATTGTTACTGGTAGGTAAATGTTATTTGTATGAGTTGGCGAGTATTAATATTTGTGTTATATCAAGGTGTCTGGTTATGGTAAATTTGTTATTTTAAAGTTTAAAATTATGTGGAGAATATTACAATGCCTAAGAAGGGCCGTTCAGAGATTTTTAATTTGGAAAGGAAAGGTTGGCAACAAAGAAAAAGAAAGTATGGGGGTGAATTTCAAGATAAAAGTTACAAAGAGGAGAAAAATGATGATATCAGAGTTGGGAACAAACCCCCCAAAAAGTTCCAGTGAATGTGAAAAAAGTCAGAGGTGTGATGATGGGGAAAGAAGGGAACATGACGATCGTGAGGTTTTATTTATACGTTCCGAAAGATCTACATGTACATTTAATTTTTTTCGTTGTTGATAGCTGTTGGAGAGAAAAAAACGTTTAGGAAGCTTGTGCTGATAGATTCAAACATGGTTTTGTGAAAACTGGGGAGTTTGATTTGCCGTCTATTGAAATAGGAAAATGTTTTTCAGTTGAGAGTAGGCCGATTCGTGTCAAAAGTACGTGGGAATGGTAATTTTTTTCGGTGTTTGGCATTACTGGTTACAGGGGTAGAAAATAATCATTTTTATTTAAGACAAGTCATTGTAAGTTCATTGTGTAGGAGTGAGTTGCCGGTACCAATAAAGACTAAGGAAGAATATGTTACTTCTACTGGAATGGATAGGGATGGTGTATGGTCTACAGAGATTGAAATATTTGCAGCTGCAAGACTTTTGGAAACTGATATATATATATATATATATATATATATATATATATATATATATATATATATATATATATATATATATATATATATATATATATATATATATATATATATATATATATATATATTTTTATAGAACATAATGGTACATGGAAATGGGTACGTTATCCTCAAAGTGGTATTTTACTAAGTAGCGTAGTTAATCGGGAAAAACGTGCCATTTATTTAGTCAATACAGGTGGAGTACATTATGATGACGTAGTGTTGGAAATAGAAGATAATGAGTCTGTACATGAGAGCAGCGTTATAGAGAATTGGTTGAAGAGTTGTGTTAATGAACATAGTGAAGAATTTTTCGGTGTTAAATGTAACATATTGAAAAGAGGAGACATTTTATTTGAAGAGGAGCGTTATCAAATGTCAGTGCAAAGTTATGTGAAGAGAGCAGATGTTTGTTTAAATGAGGGGAGTAATAATATATTAGTGAAAGGGTCTATGGGAGTGACTGCCCAGCCAACATGCCCAGCTGGGCCCCAACTGGGTTTCAGCTGGGCTACTTGCTGGGCCCTAGCTGGGACTCATTCGTGTTTGTCAGGTGTTCCCACGTGGGGTCCAACTGGGCTAGCCTTCCCGAGCTGATGCCCAGATGAAGCCCAGCTGGGCCCCGCTTCAATAACTAAAGCCTAGCTGGGCTTCAGCTGGGAAAGTCTAGCCCAGTTGGGCCCCACGCAGGAACACCTGACAAACACGAATGGGTCCCAGCTGGGGCCCAGCAAGTAGCCCAGCTGAAACCCAGTTGGGGCCCAGCTGGGCATGTTGGCTGGGTGAAGATAGGTATAAATGTTGGGAAAATAAAGGTTTTGTGATAAAACGTAGTGTGGGTATTGCAAGTGATAGTACTAAAATGATGGTTACAGAACAAATACGTAAGCGTCAATTTAGAATAGAAGAGGAAAGTCCAATTAGAGAATTGCAACATCGCTTTTGGAATAAAATTATGGAGGGGCCTACATATGTTTGCTTTTATTGTGAGCAGTTATGGTATAAAGAATGTGCACTGTGGGTGAATTTAGTTAGATTTAGTGGAAATACTAGTATTTGTAAGCAGGAAAAAGGTATAGATAAAGGATGGGTCTGTAAAACCTGTTTAAAATATATAAAAGAAGGCAGAGTTCCGTTATTAAGTCGAGATAATAAGATGAAAATGTATGAGATACCAGAAGAATTGAAATTACATCGTCTTGAAGAAAGGTTGGTCGCTTTGCGAACACCTTTTATGCAGTTGCGTGAGCTTCCTCGAGGAGGGCAATTTAGTATTAAGGGAAATGTTGTTAATGTCCTGTCTGATGTGGTGACAACAATTAAAACTTTACCTATAAGACTTGAAGAGAGCCAAGTAATTCCTGTCAAATTTAAGAGGAAATTAAGCTATAAAACGGCTGTTTTTTCTGAAAATGTTAGGCCTAGAAGTGTTGTTCTTGCTGATCGCTGGCTGATAGAAAATGAGGATATCAAGATACACAACAATGACTTAGGAAAGGAAGACCCGTTTTGAAAAGGATGAACAACTTCTGGTAAGTGGGTCTGCTGCCCCTCTTTTACTAACACCACCATTACTTGCTTTCACGATGTTGAGTTCGCGCTAGAAGGGCCTGTTTAATAGAGTAGTCAGGTTCCTGTTTTTTGACTCATTCAAAATGCCGTTTTGCATCGCGGAAGGATACATTGCAAAAAATGCCTGAAATACCTTCAATTTTCTTTGAATGATTACTTCAACTACTTTCCTACCACACAGAGATCACATATTGAACACATCTCTTCACTAACATGGTCTAATCTCCCCCCCCCCCTTAAAAAAAAGGTTTTCTAGGGTGTTAAATTCGTAGGGTAACCTGCTTCGCCGGGATTCCCCTTGAATTAGTGGTGTGCTACCTTTTGTCTTCACTGCAATGTCATACATATCACTCATCCGTGTCCGTGAAAAACCATGGGGGTCGTCCCATGGTTGCATTGATAGAAGAACTATATTCAAAAAAGGTCACAGCAGGGAGCTGCCTTTAGAAGCAGCTCCCTGGTATTAGTCCCGTTCATATACGTCAATAGTATCCCTTCCCCAATTATTTCTAAGTTCAGCATTTAATGAAACTTGAACGATATTGTCTTACACAAATCAGAGTGTCGAACCATCCAGTAATCAATCATAAAGATACATTGCATCATTTTTACGTCCTATAATGAAACGTGAATACCAGAATGTCGATGTTTATAATTTATAGCTATTGTCTGCGATTCGTCTGTCATCACACGATTAACCAGACACGTTTCTTATTACATTCTATAGCAAGAACTTTTTGTCGCTTCTTTGACGATGTCCTTTTACTACGGAAGAAAATATTGTCATTGTAGTAAGTTTATGTATGGCAATGACTCGCAATTGATGAAACGATTACCTAAAATATGTAAAAGCAATAAGTAAGACAGTTCTATGAATACGAATAAACTGTCCAGTAAAAGATTCCGTAGAAGACGAATTTCATCATTCCAACAACCCGTCTGCAATACAATTGTAGTTTGGGGTGAAAAGTTTGGCCCTTTAATACGGGAAGTTGCAACTTTCTGCTTACTATAAGTTGACCCTTATCAGCTTATGTTATGTGACGTAGACACTAAAATTAGACCGTGCACAGAGGGTACAATTGTTGGTTTACGGACGAAGATTTGAACATTTCAAGACATTCCGTAACTGTAAATTTCTAGCTAAGTGGCTCGTTCGTTTCATCTCTTTGCCCTTTTCGGAAATGGAAAGTTCGCAAGATATTTATGAGCTAATTATTCTCTAGTTTGTTATAATTATGTCAGGGAGTTGTGGTGTTATCAGGAAAACGTTTAACTTATTCATCATAAAATCCATTTTTCTCTTTAAAGTGATTTGTTCAACTATTGCAACTATTGCCAAATACGGGCAATGAGTATGAGAATCGGGTAATCTGATTTTCGATAATTTAATGATGTAGGGTGAGAATGTCTTCCCGTAAGTCTGCTTGAAAATTCATTTCAACACACCGTGTAACGTGACAATTCTGTCAATAAGTGTAACTAATAGAAGAAAAATCATCTACTTCATTTCATCCAATGGTAGTGGTACATTTTATCTGATTCTTCTGATCAAAATAGCGACTGCTATAAGATCCCCACAGGCCTTAATTTTTTCAAAAATAAAATCATATACAGTAGTAAGTTGGGGCTCACAATTTTTTCAATATATAATGAATTTAGCCAAGAGTCGCAATAGACTAAAATTCATTAGCATGTTTTCAATTCCGGTTTGTAGTTTCCCCGAAATGATGCGGGATTCATCGATTTGCAGTGATACATTTTATCTGGTAATTTTCTGATCAAATAGCGACTGCTTAGATCCCCCTATAAGTCTGGGAAATGTCATTTTCGACTGTCTCATGGGTCCGATTTTTCAAACTTTTCTGTTCGCTTCGCGCCAACCAGCGGTGAAGCTCCGCGCAGATAGTCTTCCTAGCAGCATTTTAGTTTCAAATGAACAATTTTTGTGCAAACAGACCCTCGAATTAGTGACTTCTAAGACCCCCTATAAGCAAAGGTTTTGACTGTCTGAAGTGGTCAGGTTTTTCAAAATTTCCTGCACGCTTCGTCCCAACTTATGGTGGTACTCCACTTACACCGCTTCATAGCAGAATTTAAGTTTCAAGTGATCATTTTTTACAAAAAGAAACTCAAAATAGCGAATGCTTAGATCCCCATATAAGCCCGGGAAATGCCATTTTCAACTGTCTGAGCAGTCGGATATTTGAAAATGTTTTGTACGCTTCGCGCCAACTAATAGTGGCGCTCCGCTTAGTCTTTCTGGCTGAATTTTAGTTTGGAACGAACGTACGTTTATCTGCAATTGAAACTTAAAAAGGCGACTGCTTGGATCCCCTTTTCAAGCCTGGGAAATGTCATTTTTGACTGTCTGAGGGGTACGAATTTTCAAATTTTCTGGACGCTCCGCGCCAACCAGTGGTGGCGCTTCGCTTTGACTGTCCTACAGGCAGAATTACACATCTCGGGCAAAAATCTTGTGCCCCAAAAGTGAAATGCTCCCCTACGCCCCTGGAAATACTTCACTCAGGCGTGCACTGGAACAGCTGCTTGCAACATTCAGCAGGATTCCGGATTTGGGATCCTAGGATACATAGTTCAGTGGAGTAATGAACTGAGCTAATCAGTATCTCAAAAGGGTGTTTTAATCTTAGAAAAATAAAATACTTTCTCACCAGAATTAGAGACAAATTAACCTGGCAAATGCCATTTCTAGCCATCTGGGAGGTTTAAAAATCCAAAATTTTCTTTGTACCCTCCGCGCCAACTGGTGGTGGCGCTACGCTTAGATAGTAAACTCCAGCCACCCCTACAAAAGTACCCAGCCCTCCATGGACCCATACCAGGGCTTTGTCCCCTGAACCCCACCAGGGGCCCTTAAAGCGGCCCACTGGACCCCAGGCTGATTGGGCTAACAGTCTAAACCCTGTACAAACATGGGCCGATTTTCCTAAATTTTTAGCCAAATCGTTCGTTCATCTCTTTGCCTCGAATTAACCATTGATTTAATTAACTATGCACCGACCTAAACAATGGTCAAACCATTGACCTCCAACTTTGGTCAAAATTTACTTATTTATAATCAAATCTAACCATTAATTGGTCACTTTTTGACTTTTTGACCGTTTGAGTCGGTGCATAGTTCACCATAGTGTTTTTAGAGTGCACTCTGTGGTATTGAGTTGGATTCAACCTCTCTGAAAGAAGGATGATTATTCTAAACAGAGCGCCACCATAGGTTGGCGCGAATTGTACAGAAAATGAAGTAGCCCATGAAGGGAAACCTCCTTGAATATCCTGTTTAAAAAGGCAAATATACTTCTTTGTTACAGTAGTAGAGTCCATGCCCAAAGTCCAAAAGCTATTAGTCGCTAACAGTCGTCAAATCACCTTAAAAGTATAAGACGACTTGGTTTGTCGGCACCGCAACTCGTCTAGACGTTCGTCTTGTTTTTAGTTGCGGTGCCTGCCTTGCAGGCAGCACCGCAACTAATGCAGTTACTCTCGCGATGTCAATTTCTGACTTTTCCGGCACTTTATTTCTATCTTCTTTTAGATGCTTTGTGGTATCGAAATACGGTTTAGTGCAATTTGTAGGGATGGTACTTCTCTTTCGTGTTTTTAAGTTTTGGTGGAAATATGACTTTCGTGAGAGTGTAAAATTGGGGTTTTTTCCATGTAAAATTAGGAAACGTGTTCTATTTTTAGTAACAATCTTGCGGAAAAACCAGGTCCGTATGTGCTCTGGGGAAAAGGTTGTTTGTTAATGTAACACAGCGCCATTATTTTGGTTGTTTTTTTTTTTAATTCATTACAGATTGGTGTTTAGTGAATTTTCAGTATTTATATGAGGATTTCTTTGTAGGAATTTATTCTTCTCAAGTGGCATGGTCGGGGTTGCGGTGAAGTAAAAAGTTTGATAGTTTAGAGGAGTTTTGTTCACTTTTTTTGCGACTTTAAAGGGCTGTGTGAATTTCTCACACTAACGACAATATTCACAAAGTAAGTTTCTGTATAAGGGAAACATTGTTATTGGTAGGTAAATATTATTTGTATGAGTTGGCGAATATTAATATTTGTGTTATATCAAGGTGTCTGGTTATGGTAAATTTGTTATTTTAAAGTTTAAAATTATGTGGAGAATATTACAATGCCTACGAAGGGCCGTTCAAAGATTTTTAATTTAGAAAGGAAAGGTTGGCAACAAAGAAAAAGAAAGTATGGGGGTGAATTTCAAGATAAATGTTATGAAGAGGAGAAAAATGATGATGTCAGAGTTGGGAACAAACAAAAAAAAAAGGGCTCTGGTGGATATGAAAAAAGTCAGAGGTGTGATGATGGGGAAAGTAGGGAACATGACGATCGTGAGGTATTATTTATACGTTCCGAAAGATCTACATGTACATTTTATTTTTTCGTTGTTGATAGCTGTTGGAGAGAAAAAAATTTTAGGAAGCTTGTGTTGATAGATTCAAACATGGTTTTGTGAAAACTGGGGGGTTTGATTTGCCGTCTATTGAAATAGGAAAATGTGTTTCAGTTGAGAGTAGGCCGATTCGTGTGAGGAAAGTACGTGGGGATGGTAATTGTTTTTTCTGTGTTTGGCATTTCTGGTTACAGGGGTAGAAGATAATCATTTTTATTTAAGACAAGCCATTGTAAGTTCATTATGTAGTTAATCGGGAAAAACGTGCCATTTATTTAGTCAATACAGGTGAAGTGCATTATGACGTAGTGTTGGAAATAGAAGATAATGAGTCTGTACATGAAAGCAGCGTTATAGAGAATTGGTTGAAGAGGGGTTGTGTTAATGAACATAGTGAAGAATTTGTCGGTGTTAAATGTAACATATTGAAAAGAGGAGACATTTTATTTGAAGAGGAGCGTAATCAAATGTCAATGCAAAGTTATGTGAAGAGAGCAGATGTTTGTTTAAATGAGGGGAGTAATCATATATTAGTGCAAGGGTCTATGGGAGTGACTGAAGATAGGTATAAATGTTGGGAAAATAAAGGTTTTGTGATAAAACGTAGTGTGGGTATTGCAAGTGATAGTACTAAAATGATGCTTAGAGAACAAATACGTAAGCGTCAATTTAGAAAAGAAGAGGAGAGTCCAATTAGAGAATTGCAACATCGCTTTTGGAATAAAATTATGGAGGGGCCTACATATGTTTGCTTTTATTGTGAGCTGTTATGGTATAAAGAATATGCACTGTGGGTGAATTTAGTTAGATTTAGTGGAACTACTTGTATTTGTAAGCAGGAAGAAGGTATAGATAAAGGATGGGTCTGTAAAACCTGTTTAAAATATATAAAAGAAGGCAGAGTTCCGTTATTAAGTCGAGATAATAATATGAGAATGTATAAGATACCAGAAGAATTGAAATTACATCGTCTTGAAGAAAGGTTGGTCGCTTTGCGAACACCTTTTATTCAGTTACGTGAGCTTCCTCGAGGAGGGCAATTTAGTATTAAGGGAAATGTTGTTAACGTCCCGTCTGATGTGGTGACAACAATTAAAACTTTACCTATAAGACTTGAAGAGAGCCAAGTAATTCCTGTCAAATTTAAGAGGAAATTAAGTTATTAAACGGCTGTTTTTTCTGAAAATGTTAGGCCTAGAAGTGTTGTTCTTGCTGCTCGCTGGCTGATAAGAAATGAGGATATCAAGATACACAACAATGACTTAGGAAAGGAAGACACGTTTTGAAAAGGATGAACAACTTCTGGTAAGTGGGTCTGCTGCCCCTCTTTTACTAACACCACCATTACTTGCCTACACGATGTTGAGTTCGCGCTAGGAGGGCCTGTATAATAGAGTAGTCAGGTTTCTGTGTTTTGACTCATTCAAAATGCCGTTTTGCATCGCGGAAGGATATATTGCAAAAAATGCCTGAAATACCTTCAATTTTCTTTGAATGATTATTTCAACTACTTTCCTACCACATAGAGATCACAAATTGAACACATCTCTTCACTAACATGGTCTAATCTCCCTCCCCCCCCCCCAAAAAAAAAAGTTTTTCTAGGGTGTTAAATTCGTATGGTAACCTCCTTCGGCGGGATTCCCCTTGAATTGGCCGTGTGCTACCTTCTGTCTTCACTGCAAATTAATACATATCACTCATCCGTGTCCGTGAAAAACCATGGGGGTCGTCCCATGGTTGCATTGACAGAAGAACTATATTCAAAAAAGGTCACAGCAGGGAGCTGCCTTTAGTAGCAGCTCCCTGGTATTAGTCCCGTTCATATACGTCACTAGTATCCCTTCCCCAATTATTTCTAAGTTCAGCATTTAATCAAACTTGAACGATGTTGTCTTACACAAATCAGAGTGTCGAACCATCCAGTAATCAATCATAAAGATACATTGCATCATTTTTACGTCCTATAATGAAACGTGAATACCAAAATGTCGATGTTTATAATTTATAGCTATTAGCTGCGATTCGTCTGTCATCACATTATTAACCAGACACGTTTCTTATTACATTCTATAGCAAGGACTTTTTGTCGCTTCTGTGACGTCCTTTTACTACGGAAGAAAATATTGTCATTGTAGTAAGTTTATGTATGGCCATGACTCGCAATTGATGAAACGATTACCTAATGAAAGCAATAAGTAAGACAGTTCTACGAATACGAATAAACTGTCGAGTAAAAGATTCCGTAGAAGACGAATTTCATCATTCCAACAACCCGTCTGCAATACAATTGTAGTTTGGGGTGAAAAGTTTGGCCCTTTAATACGGGAAGTTGCAACTTTCTGCTTACTATAAGTTGACCCTTATCAGCTTATGTTATGTGACGTAGACACTAAATTTAGACCGTGCACAGAGGGTCAAATTGTTGGTTTACGGACGAAGATTTGAACATTTCAAGACATTTCGTAACTGTAAATTTCTAGCTAAGTGCAGCTCGTTCGTTTCATCTCTTTGCCCTTTTCGGAAATGGAAAGTTCGCAAGATATTTATGACCTAATTATTCTCTAGTTTGTTATAATTATGTCAGGGAGTTGTGGTGTTATCAGGAAAACGTTTAACTTATTCATCATAAAGTCCATTTTTCTCTTTAAAGTGATTTGTTCAACTATTGCAACTATTGCCAAATACGGGCAATGGTTATGAGAATCGGGTAATCTGATTTTCGATAATTTAATGATGTAGGGTGAGAATGTCTTCCCGTAAGTCTGCTTGAAAATTCATTTCAACACACCGTGTAACGTGACAATTCTGTCAATAAGTGTTACTAATAGAAGAAAAATCATCTACCTCATTTCATCCAATGGTAGTGGTACATTTTATCTGATTCTTCTGATCAAAGTAGCGACTGCTATAAGATCCCCATAGGCCTTAATTTTTTCAAAAGTAAAATCATATATAGTTGGAAGTTGGGGCACACAATTTTTAGTTGCGGTGCCTGCCTTGCAGGCAACCGCAACTAATGCAGTTACTATCGCGAAGTCAATGTCTGAATTTCCGGCACTTTATTTCTATCTCCTTCTAGATTCTTTGTGATATCGAAATACGGTTTAGTGCAATTTGTAGGGATGGTATTTCTCTTTCGTGTTTTTTAAGTTTGGTGGAAATATGACTTTCGGGAGAATGTAAAATTGGGGTTTTTTCATGTAAAATTTGCAAACGTGTTCTATTTTTAGTAACAATCTTGCGGAAAAACTAGGTCCGTGTGTACTCTGGGGAATAATACGTTATTTAATTTAACACAGCGCCATCATTTTGGTTGTTTTTTTTTTAATTCATCGAGGTGTTTAGTGAATTTTGAGTATTTATATGAGGATTTCTTTGTAGACATTTATTCTTTCCAAGTGACATGGTCAGGGTTGCTGTGCAGTAAAAAGTTTGATAGTTTAGAGGAGTTTTGTCCACTGTTTTTTCATAAAGTAAGTTTCTGTTGGAGGGAAACATTGTTATTGGTAGGTAAATATTATTTGTATGAGTTGGCGAGTATTAATATTTGTGTTATATCAAGGTGTCTGGTTATGGGATTTTTTTTATTTTAAAGTTTAAAATTATGTGGAGAATATAACAATGCCCAAGAAGGGCCGTTCAAAGATTTTTTTGTAGAAAGGAAAGGTTGGCAACAAAGAAAAAGAAAGTATGGGGGTGAATTTCAAGATAAAAGTTATGAAGGGGAGAAAAATGATGATGTCAGAGTTGGGAACAAAAAAAAAGGCTCTAGTGGATATGAAAAGAGTCAGAGGTGTGATGATGGGGAAAGTAGGGAACATGACGATCGTGATGTATTATTTATACGTTCCGAAAGATCTACATGTACATTTTATTTTTTCGTTGTTGATATCTGTTGGAGAGAAAAAAACGTTTAGCTGTTTAGGAAGCTTGTGTTGATAGATTCAAACATGGTTTTGTGAAAACTGGGGAGTTTGATTTGTCGTCCAATGAAATAGGAAAATGTGTTTCAGTTGAGAGTAGGCCGATTCGTGTGAGAAAAGTACGAGGGGATGGTAATTGTTTTGTTTTTTCGGTGTTTGGCATCATTGGTTACAGGGGTAGAAGATAATCATTTTTACTTAAGACAAGTCATTGTAAGTTCATTGTGTAGGAGTGAGTTGCCGGTACCATTAATGACTAAGGAAGAATATTTTACTTCTACTGGAATGGATAGAGATGGTATATGATCTACAGAGGCTGAAATTTTTGCAGCTGCAAGACATTTGGAAACTGATATATATACTTTTATCGAATAAAATGGTACATGGAAATGGATACGTTATCCTCAAAGTGGTATTTTAAGTAGCGCAGTTAATCGGGAAAAAAGTGCCATTTATTTAGTCAATACAGGTGGAGTAAATTATGAGTGTTGGAAATAGAAGATAATAAGTCTGTACATGAGATCAGCGTTATAGAGACTTGGTTGAAGAGGGGTTGTGTTTTGTGTTAAAGAACATGGTGAAGAATTTTCCGGCGTTGAATGTAACATATAGGCCTACTGAAGAGCGGAGACATTTTATTTGAAGAGGAGCGGAATCGAATGTCAATGCAAAGTTATGTGAAGAGAGCAGATGTTTGTTTAAATGAGGGGAGTATCATATATTAGTGCAAGGGTCTATGGGAGTGACTGAAGAAAGGTATAAATGTTGGGAAAATAAAGGTTTTGTGGTAAAACGTAGTGTGGGTATTGCAAGTGATAGTAGTAAAATGATGCTCAGAGAATAAATACGTAAGCGTCATTTTAGAAAAGAAGAGGAGAGTCCAATTAGAGAATTGCAACATCGCTTTTGGAATAAAATTTTGGAGGGGCCTACATATGTTTGCTTTTATTGTGAGCAGTTATGGTATAAAGAATGTGCACTGTGGGTGAATTTAGTTAGATTTAGTGGAAATACTAGTATTTTTAAGAAGAAAGAAGGTATAAATAAAGGACGGGTCTGTAAAATCTGTTTAAAATATACCGGTACAAAAGAAGGTAGAGTTCCGTTATTAAGTCGAGATAATAATATGAAAATGTATGAAATACCAGAAGAATTGAAATTGCATCGTCTTGAAGAAAGGTTGCTCGCTTTCCGAACACCTTTTATGCAGTTACGTGAGCTTCCTCGAAAAGGGCAGTTTAGTATTAAGGGAAATGTTGTTAACGTCCCGTCTGATGTGGTGACAACAATTAAAACTTTACCTATAAGACTTGAAGAGAGCCAAGTATTCCGGTCAAATTTAAGAGGAAATTAAGTTATAAAACGGCTGTTTTTTCTGAATTTTAGGCCTAGAAGTGTTGCTCTTGCTGCTCGCTGGCTGATAGAAAATGAGGATATCAAGATACACACTAATGACTTAGGAAAGGAAATAAAGACCCGTTTTGAAAAGGATGAACAACTTCTGGTAAGTGGGTCTGCTGTCCCTCTTTTACTAACACCACCATTACTTGCTTACACGATGTTGAGTTCGCGCTAGAAAGGCCTGTATAATAGAGTAGTGGTTTTTTTTTGACTCATTCAAAATGCCGTTTTGCATCGCGGAAGGATATATTGCAAAAAATGCCTGAAATACCTTCAATCTTCTTTATTTTTGCAGAATGATTACTTCAACTACTTTCCTACCACATAGAGATCACAAATTGAACACATCTTTTCACTAACATGGTCTAATCTGCCCCCAAAGTTTTCCTAGGGTGTTAAATTCGTAGGGTAACCTCCTTCGCTGGGATTCCCCTTGAATTAGTGGTGTGCTACCTTTTGTCTTCACTGCAAAGTCATAGATATCACTCGTCCGTGTCCGTGAAAAACCATGGGGGTCGTTCCATGGTTGCATTGACAGAAGAACCATATTAAAAAAAGCTCACAGCAGGGAGCTGCCATTAGTAGCAGACACCTGGTATTAGTCCCGTTCATATACGTCACTAGTATCCCTTCCCCAATTATTTCTAAGTTCAATGTTCAATAAAACTTGAACGATATTGTCTTACACAAGTCAGAGTGTCGAACCATCCAGTTATCAAGATATATTGCATCATTTTTACGTCCTAAAATGAAACGTGAATACCAAAATGTCGATGTTTATAATTTAAAGCTATTAGCTGTGATTCGTCTGTCATCACATTATTAATCAGACACGTTTCTTATTACATTCTATAGCAAGGACTTTTTGTCGCTTCTTTGACGATGTCCTTTTACGACGGAAGAAAATATTATCATTATAGTAAGTTTATGTATGGCCATGACTCGCAATTGATGAAACGATTACCTAAAATATGTAAAAGCAATAAGTAAGACAGTTCTATGAATACGATTATACTGTCGAGTAAAAGGTTCCGTAGAAGACGAATTTCATCATTCCAACAACCTATCTGCAATAGTTGAACAAATCACTTTAAAGAGAAAAATGGACTTTATGAAGAATAAGTTAAACGTTTTCCTGATAACACCACAACTCCCTGACGTAATTATAACAAACTAGAGAATAATTAGCTAATAAATGTGTTGCTACCTTTCCATTTCCGAAAAGGGCAAAGAGATGAAATGAACGAGCCACTTAGCTAGAAATTTACATTTACGAAATGTCTTGAAATTTTCAAATCTTCGTCCGTAAACCAACAGTTTGACCCTCTGTGCACGGTCTAAATATAGTGACTACGTCACATAACATTAGCTGATAAGGGTCAACTTATAGTAAGCAGAAAGTTGCAACTTCCCGTATTGAAGGGCCAAACCTTTCACCCCAAACTACCATTTGGGTACGGGGGTACCGAAATTCTCAATTGGTGCAGCTCTTTGATTGACAGCCAATTCAAACAATGCAGAGTACCGAACCTTATATTACACAGCATGAATAGTACAGAGAGTGTTTTGATTAGTTTTTAAGTAGTCTTTGAAGTGAGTACTTTTTACTAGGTTATGGGTATTTTAAATGTTGTGTATTGATAAGTGTAATTTATAACTATTAAACCATTACCAATCATCTTTAAGAAAACTGGAAGGGGGCAGGGGATTGTTAGGATTACGCCAACCATAGCAATTCATGCAGGTATTATACCGTAGCCAAGGGGCTAGCATGGCAAGATGAAATGCATAAACTTTTAATAGGTTTTGGTGCATGGAAAAAGTTTTTCAATTAATGATGCTCTGAAATCGGTATATTACGGAGTTATTTTACACGATTTCAAGACATGGCCGCTGTAACGTTGTTACGGGGGAGGAGGGGGTGTAGGCTTGGGTAGGCTGGAGCCTCCATCTCCTCAATGAATCGCCCAGCTCCCCTCCGCCTGGTAACTTTGGCAAAAAATTATATTCATGCTGGCCGATAAAAATAACCAATTTGAAGCGGTATATTACGGAGCTATTTCACACTATTTCAAGACATGGCCTCAGTGGCGTTGCTACGGAGGAAGAGGGGTGTAGGCTTAGGTGGGCTGGTGTCTCCACCCCCTCAATGAATCGCCCAGGTCCCCACCGCCTGGCAACTTTGGCAAAAAATTATATTCATGCTAGCGGGTAATAATACCAATTTCAACTGGTATATTACGGAGCTATTTTGCACGATTTCAAGACATGGCCCCAGTGGCTTTGCTACGTTGGAGGAGGGGGTGTAGGCTTAGGTGGGCTGAGCCTCCCCCCCCCCCAATGAATCGCTCTATTAGTAGCTAACAGTCGCCAATGTTTTCACTTGATGATGCTCTGGAATCGGTATATTACGGAGCTATTTTACACGATTTCAAGACATGGCCGCTGTAACGTTGTTGCGGGGGAGGAGGGGGTGTAGGCTTAGGTAGGCTAGAGCCTCCCCCCTCAATGAATCGCCCAGCTCCCCAACGACTGGCAGCTTTGGCAAAAAATTATATTCATGCTGGCTGACAATAATAACCAATTTGACTAGCGGTATATTAGGGAGCCATTTTTTACGATTTCAAGACATGGCCCCAGTGGCGTTGCTACGCTGGAGGAGGGGGTGTAGGCTAAGGTGGGCTGGCGCCCCCTCAATGAATCGCCCAAGATAGACTGATAGATCCATGCAGGTGCAGAATATATTCTGCAATTGTACCGCACTTTGAATTTCGGAATAAATTCAGGTGGGCTGTGACAAGCTTAGTATCTTCAGAATCTTTTGACTTTTTACTTGTCGGTTTTTGAGAGATAATTTTCTAACAAATTTGAAATGGCTGAAATTGACTGCATTTGTATAGATTAAAGCATGTTCCTAGCATTTTCGACTCATGGAATGGCACAATTTTTGCAAAAGGGTTGCAGTTTAGTACTTCTTAAAACCCACCCAGCCAATTTATGGTGAAAATAACGAAGCAAAGCATCATCATTGGTGTACGCAGGATTTGTCGGAAGGGGGAAGGGCATGCAGTATATGCTGAGTGATCGCCGGCCTGAAGAGGAGTCATTCTGGGGTATACCCATCTACTAATTTTGAAAAGAATATGTCCAGCCCACTAGGAGGAGTTTAAAAAACGAAAAGGTTGTTTTACGAACAAAGTTTGTATCACTTTACCACGAGACCTTTGACTTTGTTGCTATGACAACCACATAATTTGATTGGTCTAGATGCAATCATTATATGTGTATATTTTCATGTCAGGAGGATGTTTCGTTTTGCAAATATGGTAGAAAGGGTGATTTTGTCTAAATTTAACCTTTGACCTTCACTTCCGGATCTTTATTAAAATACAATTGTTCCACATTAGGTATCATACTACCAAGTTTAAGGAAAATCGACCCATATTTGTACAGGATTTAGGTTGTTGGCTTACAGGATAAAATTTTGAACAGGTACCAGACATTTCGTAACTGTAAATTTTTAGCTAAATCGTTCGTTCATTTCATCTCTTTGCCTCAAATTGACCATTGATTTAATTAACTATTCACCGACCTAAACAATGGTCAAACCATTGACCTCCAACTTTGGTCAAAATTTACTAATTTATGGTTAAATCTAACCATTAATTGGTCACTTTTTGACCATACGTTTGAGTCGGTGCATAGTTGACCATAGTGTTTTTAAAGTGCATTCTGTGGTATTGAGTGGGATTCAACCTCTCTGAGAGAAGGATCATCATTCTGAGCAGAGCGCACGATAGGTTGGCGCGAATTGTACAGATAATGAAGTAGTCCATGAAAGGAAACCTCGTTGAATATCCTGTTTAAAAAGGCAAATATACTTCTTTGTTACAGTAGTGGAGTCCATGTCCAAAGTCCAAAAGCTATTAGTAGCTAACAGTCGTCAAATCACCTAAAAAGTATAAGACGACTTGGTTTGCCGGCACTGCAACTCGTCTAGACGTTCGTCTTGTTTCAATATATATTGAATTTAGCCAAGAGTCGCAATTGAGTAAAATTCATTAGCATGTTTTCAATTCCGGTTAGTAGTTTCCCCGAAATGATGCGGGATTCATCGATTTGCAGTGATACATTTTATCTGGTAATTTTCTGATCAAATAGCGACTGCTTAGATCCCCTATAAGTCTGGGAAATGTTATTTTCGACTGTCTCAGGGGTCCGATTTTTAAAAAATTTCTGTTCACTTCGCGCCAACCAGCGGTGAAGTTCCGCGCAGATAGTCTTCCTGGCAGCATTTTAGTTTCAAGTGAACAATTTTTGTGCAAACAGACCCTCGAATTAGTGGCTTCTAAGACCCCCTACAAGCAAAGGTTTTGACTATCTGAAGTGGTCAGGTTTTCAAAATTTCGTGCACGCTTCGTCCCAACTTATGGTGGTGCTCCACTTACACCGCTTCATAGCAGAATTTAAGTTTCAAGTGATCATTTTTTACAAAAGGAAACTCAAAATAGCGAATGCTTAGATCCCCATATAAGCCCGGGAAATGCCATTTTCAACTACCTGAGCGGTCGGATATTTGAAAATGTTTTGTACGCTTCGCGCCACCTAATGGTGGCGCTCCGCTTAGTCTTTCTGGCTGAATTTTAGTTTGGAACGAACATACGTTTATCTGCAATTGAAACTTAAAAACGCGACTCCTTGGATCCACTTTTCAAGGCTGGGAAATGTCTTTTTTGACTGTCTGAGGGGTACGAATTCTCAAATTTTCTGGACGCTCCGCGCCAACCAGTGGTGGCGCTCCGCTTTGACTGTCCTACAGGCAGAATTACATTTCTCGGGCAAAAATCATGTGGCCCAAAAGTGAAATGCTCCCCTACGCCCCTGGTTATACTTCACTCAGGCGTGCACTGGAACAGCTGCTTGCAACATTCAGCAGGATTCAGGATTTGCGATCCTAGGATACATAGTTCAGTGGAGTAATGAACTGAGCTAATCAGTATCTCAAAAGGGTGTTTTAATCTTAGAAAAATAAAAAATTTTCTCACCAGAATTAGAGACAAATAAACCTGGCAAATGCCATTTCTAGCCATCTGGGAGGTTTTAAAATCCAAAATTTCCTTTGTACCCTCCGCGCCAACTGACGGTGGCGCTACGCTTAGATAGTAAACTCCAGCCACCCCCTACAAAAGTATCCAGCCCTCCATGGACCCCTACCAGGGCTTTGTCCCCTGAACCCCACCAGGGGCCCTTAAAGCGGCCCCCTGGACCCCAGGCTGATTGGGCCAACAGTCTAAACCCTGTACAAACATGGGCCGATTTTCCTAAATTTTTAGCCAAATCGTTCGTTCATTTCATCTCTTTGCCTCGAATTGACCATTGATTTAATTAACTATGCACCGACCTAAACAATGGTCAAACCATTGACCTCCAACTTTGGTCAAAATTTACTAATATATGGTCAGATCTAACCATTAATTGGTCACTTTTTGACCATACCATTGAGTCAGTGCATAGTTGACCATAGTGTTTTTACAGTGTACAGTGTGTGCACTCTGTGGTATTGAGTTGGATTCAAACTCTCTGAAAGAAGGATGATTATTCTAAACAGAGCGTCACCATAGGTTTGCGCGAATTGTACAGAAAATGAAGTAGCCCATAAACCTCCTTGAATATCCTGTTTAAAAAGGCAAATATACTTCTTTGTTACAGTAGTAGAGTCCATGCCCAAAGTCCAAAAGCTATTAGTAACTAGCAGTCGTCAAATCACCTTAAAAGTATAAGACGACTTGGTTTGTCGGCACCGCAACTCGTCTAGACGTTCGTCTTGTTCCGCAAGATTGTTACTAAAAATAGAACACGTTTCCAAATTTTACGTGAAAAAACCCCCAATTTTACACTCTCACGAAAATCATATTTACACCAAAACTTAAAAACACGAAAGAGAAGTACCATCCCTACAAATTGCACTAAACCGTATTTCGATACCACAAAGCATCTAGAAGGAGATAGAAATAAAGTGCCGGAAAAGTCAGAAATTGACATCGCGATAGTAACTGCATTAGTTGCGGTGCTGCCTGCAAGGCAGGCACCGCAACTAAAAATACTCTGGGATTTCGAAGTCAGAACAGATCGCATCATACCAGCAAGAAGGCCTGACATACTGGTTCTAGACAAGCGGGCAAGGAATGTCACCATAATCGACGTTGCGATCCCACTTGACAGAAATGTCAAAGAAAAAGAAAAAGAGAAGGTCACGAAATATCAAGACCTGAAGCTTGAAATACAGAAGTTGTGGGATGTGAAAGCAGAGGTGATACCAGTGGTGATAGGGGCACTTGGTGCAGTCAGCACTAGCTTGGAAGGCCACCTACAACGAATACCAGGTGGCATAACAATGAGACAATTAACAAAACAGGCAATCCTCGGAAGCGCCCACATAATAAGAAAGGTGCTTGACCTCCCAGGATCCTGGTAGGATCCCGAAGTCAGCATGATGAGATACCAACTGAAAGATGTTGTGAAATGAGGAATAATAATAATAATAATAATAATAATAATAATAATAATAATAATAATAATAATAATGATAATAATAATGATAATGATAATGATAATGATAATAATAATAATAATAATAATAATAATAATAATAATAATAATAATAATAATAATAATAATAATAATAATAATAATAATAATAATAATAATAATAATTATAATTATAATAATAATAATAATTATAATAATAATAGTAATAATAATAATAATAATAATAGTAATAATAATAATAATAATAATAATAATAATAATAATAATAATAATAATAATATTTTTTTTTTCCATCCATAATTTATTTCAACTTTTGCTCATTTTGCATGTAAAGAAAAACTATTATACAAAACAAAAACTTCCATTATCTTAAACATAAAAAGAAAATCTTTCAGCACATACTTAATACATGGATTTCGTCTAGATATTACAAAATGTATCCTTTAATTCATAATAAGTGAAGTATCTTTTACTGAAATTTCTCATTGAAATATGCTTTTCGACCTCCAAAGCAAATTTAAATTTATGCTCAAATTCGTATAACGTTGGCAGTTTATTATTTTGCTTACAATGAAAAATGAAATACTTCAAATTATAAATTAAGAAGTTGTAGGGATGCTTTAGCAACTGGTTGAAACCAAAGAAGACATCTTCCTTCGAAAAAACAAAACATCTGCCAAGAAACAGACTCTCAGCATCCAGTAAAAAAGCGGAAACAAAATGACAACTCCAAAATAAATGATCGAAAGTCTCCTCATGAATTTTACAAAAAGAGCACAACGGACTTACAGTTCGATTCATTAGATTTAAACGACTATTGATTCCCAAAATTCTATGTAAAAAACGAAATTGAAAGTACTGTAATTTAACGTCCCTCACCGAAAACCAGACATTAGAAAAAATAGTTGACCATTTACCCTGATCGAAGTTATAATCCCATTTCTGTAAAGCTGTTGGAGGGCTAAAAATTTCTTTGACTATACAACCATATGCCCATTGTGAGACACTTTTCTGAAAAACCAACTTATTAAGTAAATCCTCATTATGATTAAAAGAATAGTCTGTTTTATGCAAGTTTTGTTTCCACAAAGATGGAATGGCTGAAATTATCCCATTATACATGATAAAAGGAAAATTGCCAAGATTATGGACTTCCACAAATTCATTATAATGCATTGGCTTATTATCATTATTTAAAAAAATATAAACATGATCGATTCCCTTAGAGTGCATAAACTGATAAAACACGGTGTTATTACCAACTTTTATATTGGAGTTATTCCAAATTATCTCGTTTTCAAACTTGCTAGATGGTTCTTTAAAATTAAACATTGACCAAGCTTTACAAATATCTTTTACAAACAAATTATTGATATTGGGAACATCGTGTTTACTAAAATTACATTGAAACAGAAATTCTTTTCCAAAATCATTCAAGTAATAATCCAGAAAAATCTTCCATGCACCATTATTATCGCTTAAATATCTTTTAATCCAAGTAATCTTAAGGCTGTGTATAAAGCTCTCCAAATGAATTACCTTTAAACCCCCTAAATGGATAGGGCTAATAATTGTCTGGCGTTTTACCTTGTCAGGCTTATCATTCCAAATGAAATTGAATAAAATTGAATTCAATTCTAAAATAAAACTACTGGGAGGATTTGGGAGGATCAGGAACAAAAAAATAATTTGCGAAATTGCAAATGTTTTGAATAAAATATTTCTACCAACTGGAGTAACATCTCTATGCTTCCATAAATTTAATGATCGTTTAAGTCGAGACAACTTTGGGGGAAAATTCAATTGGAAGAGATCTTCCCTATTACAAGTAAATGAGATTCCCAACAGGGTTACTGGGCCTTTTGACCAAGTGATAGGGAATTCATTGACAAAATATGGTTTCGAGTGGGTGTAAGGGCCAAGGGGGAAGAGGATAGTTTTATTAAAATTGATTTTTAACCCAGAAGCATTCCCAAAATCATTCATAACACGAAGAACCTCTCGGATAGAATTTGGGTTGTTATTTAAATAAATAGTAATGTCGTCCGCATACTGAATTATTTTAATTTCTTTATTTAAAATTTGCTGGCCTTTAATAATATTATTGGAATTAATTTGTTGAGCCAAGAATTCAACTGCAATTATAAATAAATACGGACTCAAAGGACATCCTTGTCTTACACCTCTCATTAACTTAATATAATTAGACGAGTATCCATTATTAATTACACACGCTGAGCTATTAGTCTGAAAAGTATGAATCCAGTTAATGAAGATTTACCAAAATTTAGATTCTTTAAACAATGATGTAAAAATTTCCACTCAAGGGTGTCAAACGCCTTTTCGAAATCAACAAACATGATGAAACCAGAAATATCGAAATCCTTACAGTAATCAATCAAATCTAAAGTAAATCTTATATTCTCGCCAATGAACCTATTTTTCAAAAACCCTGTTTGGTTATGGCCAATAATTTGTGGCAGAACAAGCTTTAATCTGTTAGCAATGGCCTTGGCTGCGATTTTGTAATCGGTATTGAGAAGTGTAATGGGCCTCAAGTTTTTTATTAACGAAGAATCTTTGTTGGGCTTGGGAATTACATTGATTATACCTCGGCATTGCTCGGGGGATAATGTCCCTTTGGTAAAACCATAATTAAAAGAATCTACAACCACAGGTCCTAATAAATCCCAAAAGAATTTATAAAAATTTGCAGTAAGGCCATCAGTACCGGGGGATTTGTCATTGGCCATACTATCTAGAGCATTGCGACATTCTTCTACAGTTAACGGACCATTACAAGAGACAGATTCATCATCAGATAATATACGATCAAAGTTAAAATCACCAAAACTGTTCAATAAGTTAGAATTTCTTGACGAGTATAAATTACTGTAGAATTTATGTAACTCACTTAAAATCGCTTCATTGGAATTAATATGAGTACCATCATCTTGAACAATATAGTTAATAGTGTTTTGGGCTTTGTGCCTTTTCTCCAAATTAAGAAAGTATACCTACTGTTCTTCTCCCCATCCTCGACCCACCTAGCTCGTGACCTTATTTGAATTCCTTTCAGCTTGAAGCTGTAAATTTGTACAATAATAATAATAATAACAATAATAATAATAATAATAATAATAATAATAATAATAATAAAAATAATAATAATAATAATAATAATAATAATAATAATAATAATAATAATAATAATAATAATAATAATAATAATAATAATAATAATAATAATAATAATAATAATAATAATAATAATAATAATAATAATAATAATAATAATAATAATAATAATAATAATAATAATAATAATAATAATAATAATAATAATAATAATAATAATAATAATAATAATAATAATAATAATAATAATAATAATAATAATAATAATAATAATAATAATAATAATAATAATAATAATAATAATAATATTTTTTTTTTGTGACCATCTCATTTATTGAAAACATTTCATATAGTGCAGGTGTTATTTACAACATTGTAATAAAACACATACATAGTTTATACATACTCTCAACTTACATAATTACATAAATAACGATCGATTAACATATAAACATTTACCACGCTTATCAAACATTATATACACCATACATATGTAAATTATATACATTCAAGACATATTCCCTGGATACGTTATGTAAATTTCAGAAGTTTCCTGATCTGGACAAGGCCAACTATAATATTAACATATATTTAGGATACATTTATAAATGCATGACGTTGACCTATATAATACACATGTTAAACAAGGAATTTAAATACACGGGGTATACCTAATAAACGCATTCTAGTTAAAAAAAACAGAATCAATGAATATAGGTTTTACTATTAATTGAATAGATGTGGGTACTTATTATAAAACTTGAATACAGCCAGCAATCCGGTTTGTGAGTGAGTGAGAGTGGGGGGGGGGTCATTCCAAAGGTTAAATTACAGCGACCGCCCATGGAACCAATAGACTTTATAGGTGCATCCTGCTTGCACATGAAAACAAGAATGGAGCCTTAAGAACTTTCCAGTTCATCGATACAATATGATAGACAGCGTTGAATAGCTTTAAATTTATTTCTTCTAGACTTTGCAGCATTCTTCTTAAGAGCTATATATTTTTCAACTTTAATTATGAATTTCATTTTATGGAAAAAGGTGCCGCAGTCAGGCAGGGTATTGTTAAGCCTACAGTTATAAATATAATATTTGCATTGCAAAATAAAGTAGTTAATAGGATCATATTCATCATATATTCGACCAAAGAACAGGTCCTTTCTAGAAAAAATAAATTGCCGTCCAAAAAATTTTAACTCGCAATCTAAAAGGAAACTAGAGGTTACATGACATGACCAAAAGAGATGCTCTAAGGATTCAGTTTCAATATGACAAAAAGTGCAGCGATCGGTATCCGTCTTGCCCATTAAACACAACAGCCTATTTGTTCCTAAGATACGATGAATGAATCTGAATTGAAAGTATTTTACCTTCGCTTCAGATACGGTACAAAAGGGCATCTTAAAGATAGTAACCCAATCATCGGGTGAGAGGTTAAATTGATTATTCCATTTTACACAAGCTTTCGGCGGGCTAATAATCTTATCTATCAACAAAGGGTGCGCTACTTGAGAAGTTTTAGAATTACTATTGATAGAAGTGATAACATGATCATTGACGTTGTGGTCAGCTTGATGAATAAGGTGAATCCAGTTGCCAGGAATGGCTGATAGTAATCCAAAAAACTTAGTAAATGGATAACTCAAAATATTATATTTATTTTTAAATACATGGTATGGCATTTTATTACCATTGTTCAAAAACAGATCCTTAACAAAAGTGACACCGGCCAAATGAAGTTTTTTATCATAAACAATAGAATTATCAATTTTTATGTAGGAGTTGTTCCAAAGTATTTGCGTTCCATAATTATTTTCATCCGGAGTGGTAAAGGAAGCGTCACTCCAACCTTTACAGATATCAAAAATAAAGTCATTAGCGATACAATATACATCTTTTGCGAGAAAATTACATTCAAATAAGAAATCTTTACCAAAAGGAGAAAGAAAATGATCAAAAAATAATTTCCAATAACCAGTATTACTAGGGTCCTTATACCTTCTACCCCAAGAGGCTTTCAATGCAAAGGCAAAACTCTGGATATGGATTACCTTTATACCCCCATTACTTATGCTGTTATACATTGTGCTTCTTTTAATTTTGTCAGGGTTACCGCTCCAAATAAAATCAAAAACAATGCTTTGTAAATTCTTAAAAAACTCTGTCGGAGGGTTAGGAAGTACTTGGAAAAGAAATACAAGTTGACTTAGACCAAACGCTTTAACAATCGTATTCCTACCAAGTGGAGTGAGATCCCTGCCACTCCAAATTTTAAGTTGATTCTTCAACCTGGAAAGCTTCTTTAGATAGTTTAAGCGGAATAAATCATCTCCATCGTGGGTAAAAAGAATTCCTAAAAATTTTATTGGACCCTCAGTCAAAGATATTCCAAAATCCTGACTGTAAGCTGGACGGTTATTAATAAAGGACCCTAGCGGGAAAAGATGGGATTTACTGTAATTGATTTTAAGACCCGAGTCGGAAGCGAAATTATTAAGAACGTTAATGATATTGACAAGGGATTCACGAGTACCATTCAAAAAAAGTGTAGTGTCGTCGGCATATTGTAAAATTTTTACTTCTTTTCGTAAGACGTTAAGACCACTAAGTGTATTGTCATAAATTATTTTCCTTGCTAATATTTCCCCAACCAGAATAAAAAGGTAGGGACTAAGAGGACATCCCTGTCTAACTCCTCTCTCAATAGGGAAAAAACCAGTTGAATGGCCATTGTTCACCACACAAGCAGTACTACCATAGTAAAGAGTCCTAACCCACGTACGAAAGCTGTCCCTAAATTTAAAATATCTCAATGTACGGTCAATAAATCCCCAATCTACACGATCAAAACCCTTCTCAAAATCAATAAGGAAAAGAAACCCAGGCATATTTTGTTTACTAGTATAGTTGATTACATCTAATACAAAACGAATATTTTCTCCTATAAAACGATTCTTAATAAAACCAGTTTGATTTTCACCAATAATGCAAGTAATAACATTCCTTAGTCTATTAGCAAGAGACTTAGCACATATTTTATAATCGGTATTTAGAAGACTTATGGGTCTGTAATTTCTCAAGTGATCATGATTTTTATCAGGTTTACGAATGAGAGTAATTATACCCCTGGTTTGCTCAGGGGATAAATAGGAACGGTTGTAAGCATAATTTTAGAGACTTCACCACATACCCACCAATGACAGGCCAGAAAAACTTATAGAAGTCAGTAGATAACCCATCAGTCCCTGGGGACTTCCCATTTGGCATAGAAGATAAAGCCTGAAAACACTCCTCGGCAGAGAGAGGTCCATTTAAGGTATCAAGATTACAGTCTGGTTCATTAAAATCTACAAGGTCAGAAATAAAATCACAATGGTGATTAAAAGAGCGACTATACAATGAACTGTAGAATTTACGGATTTCTTGAAGAATGTCCTTACTCTTATAAATACAAACATCATTATCTAATTGCAAACGAAAAATGTTATTGTTATTTCTGTTCCTCTTCTCCAAATTCAAAAAGTACTTAGAACTCTTCTCACCGAATTCGACCCACCTTGCCCTTGACCTTACAATAATACCTTGTAGTTTGCTATTATAAATAGACATGAGCTTTTCCCGTGCTTCAGAAAGTTTGTTACGAATCTCGTCGGAGTCAGTCTCATAGGAAAGTCGCTCAAGGGTAGAAATATTACACAACACCTCATTCTCATACTTACGGGAATTTTTTGCTTTATCAATGGAAAACTTGATTGTAACTTTTCGGATAATGTATTTAATTCTTTCCCATTGGGAAGAGGGGTCTAGGCTATGTAGAAGGGGAAAATCGGATGAGAAGAGATCGTGAATAATATTAACATAATCAACATCGTTAAGAAGAGAGTTATTAAACTTCCAATATCCCCGACCTCTGCGTTCATCATGAGTACGGACAGTTAGCACAACAATTGAATGATCAGATTGAAGTGGAGGGTGAAATTTTACATCGATAACATTAGCAACCAGACTACGAGAAATAAGGAAAAAATCCAAGCGACAATGAATATCGCTGATATTGGAATGCCAAGTAAAGTCTTTTGCGAGGGGGTTTCTCTCTCTCCATACATCAATTAAGTCGTGAACACAAATAGCTGAAATACATTCATCCCGGGCTTTAAAATTGGTTCGAAGATCACCCCCAAGTTTATCCAAGGCCAAATTGAAAACAAAGTTGAAATCCCCTCCCCAAATGATGGTCGAACAATCAAAAGTCTCAATGAGATGAGAGACTTCGCTGTAAAAAGCAGGATTATCTAGATTAGGGCCATAAGTACAAACCAATGTAAAGAATCAATAAAAACATCAGCTATTAAACATCTGCCTAAACGATCGGTGTGGACTTTTTCAATGCTAACAGAAAGACTAGGTTTAAAGAGAATAGCAACGCCTTTACTTAAAGTAGTGCCATGGGAGAAAATTATGTTACCTCCCCACTCATTTCTCCAAAAACTAATATCATTATTAGAACTATGGGTTTCCTGAATGAATACAATATCAAAATTATGTCTGTGAAAGTAGGTAAATTGAGACCTTCGTTTATTGGCTTGCCTAAGTCCTCGCACATTATAAGTGCAGATTTTAATGTCACTCATTAGTTACAATAGGGAGGAAGGACATTACAAAATTGTGTAAGATGATAAATAACAAAGGTAGCATACGCAGTCCAACAGAGACTGAGATCGTCGAACAGCAAACACGAAACAAAAAAGGGAAGAAAAAAAAAAAAAAAACGAACAAACAAACACAACAAAATCAACAAGAGCGAAATTCTTCGGGCATCCACAATTCCGGAAAACAAGCTCGAGGATTCTCCCTTGAAAAGCCATTACTGGGCTATCGACGGGTCCCTGTGATGAACGGCACAGAAAAGTGAGAACGGGCAATCAAGAGTTTTCCAAAATAACAATCACTGCATGGCGTATTGAAAGCTTCTAATCAAACTTGAATGGCCTTCCACTGCTATTTCTCCAAAGACCACCAGAGAAACGAAGCCGGGTCCCGTTTTGAAAAAGGTCTTGTACTTTGGCGCTCCATTTTCTCTTCTCTTTCAGATCGGCCTGAGTTAGGTCATCAATAATGAAGTAGGGTTTACCTTCGAGTTCTTTTCTGGCATTTCGCATGATCTTCATTTTGTCCTGGTAGAATGAGCATTTAACGAGAATATGCCGGCTCCTTCCTGGGACGGGCTTCCCATCTCGGTGTGCTCTCTCTAGCTTGCAATCCCGAACACCAACCCCCTCAAAGACTTTGGTTGCAATCTGCAAACAGTCTTCACCGTCCTGAGACTCCACACCAACGATTCTAACATTGCTCCTTCTGGAGAACCTTTCCTGTTTGTTTATCTGTTGGTCGTGTTGCTTAGACGCCTCCTCCAGGTCGAGAATTTTCCCTTCTAAGAAGCTGCACTTCTCCTTTAAGGCGTCGTTCTCGGTTGTTAAATCTTCTATTGACTGTCGTAATTCTAAAATGCTCTTATTGAAGTCATCCTGGAGGGAATTAATCTCTCGCAATAGGGTTCTACGGAGCCTATCCACACTCTGGTTAACTCCAGTGGCAAATAATAATAATAATAATAATAATAATAATAATAATAATAATAATAATAATAATAATAATAATAATAATAATAATAATAATAATAATAATAATAATAATAATAATAATAATAATAATAATAATAATAATAATAATAATAATAATAATAATAATAATAATAATAATAATAATAATAATAATAATAATAATAATAATAATAATAATAATAATAATAATAATAATAATAATAATAATAATAATAATAATAATAATAATAATAATAATAATAATAATAATAATAATAATAATAATAATAATAATAATAATAATAATAATAATAATAATAATAATAATAATAATAATAATAATAATAATAATAATAATAATAATAATAATAATAATAATAATAATAATAATAATAATAGTCAAAGTCAAAGCCAAAGCAGCAAGTACATACAAGAAGAGGCTACGCCAGGTGCTACGATCAGAGCTGAATGGCCAGTTTAAGATGCAAGCAATCAACAGCTACGCCCTACCAGTCATAACATGTACAGCTGGGATAATAGATTGGACTAGAAAAGAGCTGGACGAATTAGACCGCAGAACAAGAAAGATACTTACCATGCATGGAGCACTTCACCCACGGGCAGACGTACATAGACTGTACCTCCCCAGAAATTGCGGGGGAAGAGGCCTACAAGAAATCCACGCAACAGTAGATCTCGAATGCGCCGGGATTACAGAATACGTATACAACAAAAAGGGAGAAGATCCCCTGATAAACGCAGTGTGGCAGCATCAGACACGGGACAAGGAGTGCGAACCGATAACTAGGAAGGCACTCAAGAAACGACTGACCCAAGAAACCCGAGAGTCCTGGTTGCAGAAACCACTGCACGGGCAGTACCCAAGAGAGATACAGGTGGTCACAAAGGAGGAGCTTGCATACAGATGGACAACATCCACAGGGCTTAAAATTGAAACAGAAGCATTGATCACAGCAGCACAGGACCAAGCCCTTAACACGAAATACCACCAAGCAAACGATGTCCATATGATTTTGTACAGACGTATGGTGTAGAAAGTACCGTAATGATTTCAAACTAGAGCGAAGACTTCGAGCTGGAGCATATACCTGAATAAGCTCATGCAAGTAGCTAGGAGCAAGTCTATGAATACATTTATATGTCATCATGAGAATTTTGAAATTTATACGTTCCTTAATTGGAAGCCAATGCAGATTACGAAGAATTGGCGTTATATGGACTAAAGGTGTAGTACGTGTCACCAATCTAGCTGCAGAGTTCTGAATGCGTTGTAATTTGTTCAAATGACAATCTGGTAAACCATACAGTAAACTGTTACAATTATCCAAACGGGATGAGACAAAAGCATGGACAAGCATTTCAGTTGTCTTCTGATCTAAACAGTTAGGGATTTTTCCAATTTTATGTAGTGCTAAAGAAGCAGACCCGCAAATGTTATTAACATGTCGAATCATATCGAGATGTTTGTCAAATATGACTCCTAGATTCCTAGCCTTTGGGACTGGTTCAACATCAGCGCTTTCTATGGGAAAAGTTGAGATTGGAAAAGAAGGTCTGAAACGTGAAGATATATGTATTATTTCAGTTTTATCTTCATTCAACTTCATGTAATTAGCAACAGACCACGATCTGATGTCACTGATGCAAGCTTCCAGTTTTGAGAGAATAGAATTTTGATTGCCATCAGATTTAAACGAAGCATAGATTTGCGTATCATCAGTATAAATCATACTGCTCACCCCATATGTTTGAATAATGTCCTCTAAGGGAGCAGTGTACATTGTAAATGACAAAGGTCCCATAACAGATCCTTGCGGAACTCCTTCCCTCGGACTGTGAACAGCAGATTCTTTGTCGTTGATGACTACAACCTGAGATCTGTTTGTGAAATATGCTTTAAACCAACGCAATGCTGTACCGGAAACACCATACCTTTTACCAAGGCATTTAAAAAACAAATCGTGATTTATAGTATCAAAAGCAGCAGAGTAGTCTAATAATACCAAAATTGCCTCCTCACCCTAATGCAAGAAGCAAATCATTGTAGACACGAAGAAGTGTGGTTTCAGTACTGTGTTGAGCTCTGTATGTACTATGTACTCTACCAACGAAGTTATTTTGACTTAGATAGTTTTGAATCTGTTGAGAACAAACACGCTCAATTGTCTTTAAAAACTTAAAAACAATTGCTTAGAAACTGAGCCGTTGCCTTACATACGATAAGGTACGTATGGTTCTGTGATTTTACGAATTAACACCCGCGTGAGTGTCCACAATCACGCCGCCGTGAATGGGGACTACTTGCGCCACTGAGGGTGTCACCCGCGCCCTCACCTTTACCCGCCGCGTAAATAGTTGTTGTCATTGTGATTGTCATTTGTTGCTGTAAATAGTGTTTTGTCTTCGTTTGTGACGGTTCCGGTCTTTGTTTGACACTTTCTCCGTTTCGCATCCATTTACAAGCACATAATAAAAATCCCTGACGCCTAGTAAATTTCAGAATGGCGTCAACCATGAATGACAGACCATAGACGTACTGGAACATTTCATATTTTTCAAGGAGGCAGAAGAACTTTTGCCCGAAAAATGTATTTCTGCCCGAAAGACTGTTTGAGCAAAGCGCGCCAAGCTTCAGCAGAAAGTTTTGAAAAATCTCGAACCAACTGCTTTTGTGCGCCTATGTGCGCCTATGTTTCTCAGACTTACACCTATAGAATCTAAGCAGTAACACTTTTTTGAGCTTTTTTTTTGCAAATAATTTATCGAAAAATCAGCGATTAGCTATGTGACCAAAAAATTACCGTAAACTCCAGCCGCATACGTAGATTTTCACGTTTTCACAAATGAAAAATAATTTCCAGTTGGGATCAAAAGAAAAGTGATATGGAAGCGTGCTTTCTTCTGTTAAGTCATGACCTGTTTCGTCCGTGAAACAGTGAAGCGCAATCATTGTTGGCGCGTAGCGCGCAGAGAAGTTTGAAAAATCGGACTTCTCAGACAGCCAGAAAAGATGATCCCCAAGCTTGTACCGTATGTGCAGTCACTATTTTGAGCTTTTGTTTGCAATAAACGCAATAAGCAACTATCAACCCCCCCCCCCCCAAAAAAAAAAAATGTACCACTACCATGCTGTCAATGGGTGATTTTTTATATTAACTTACGAAAGTGGAAGCCTGTGTTATTCTGTTAGTCCGAAATACTGTCCAAGCAGAGCGCTACCATTAGTTGGCGTGGAGAGAACGGAAAAGGTTTGAAAAATTAAATCTCTCAGACAGCCGGAAATGGCGCTTCCCAGGTTTGTAAAAAGAAACGATGCAGTTGTAATTTTTGTTATTTTGTCTGCAATAAAATTTTCACTTACATAGAAAATGACAGCAATTACTTGATAATGAAAATTACCAAATAAAATGTAAGGCTGAGAACTATAAACAACGGAATTGAACACATGCTATAACGTTTCTAAATCTAAGTTGTTACTCTTTTTCTCAATTGAATTGAAAGGTCAACTGAATTGATAAAATTTCTTACGTGACGCATTCACCGAACTCCCGAATATAGCCCTATCTGATTATACTTCTTACGTCCTTTGAAAATATGTAACGTTTCAAGGTGGATTCAAATGAAATTTCATGCAAATGGAAAGACATTCCCCCTCTATTTTATATCATTATGTGAAATTGGAAACGTTCTACTCGATTTTCATTACTGTTGTGCAAAATCGGCTTTCGGGGCAGGATAGGTGGTAAACTAATTTGAAAGTGCATTATGATGCCAGAACACCCACCGTCTTTCCTTGTTTGGCAATTGGAAAAATTCGGGGGGAATAACCCTGTTTAACAAGACATTTCCTAACTGCATGGCTAACGATAGCCCTAATCCCTAACCCTAACAAAGAATACAATCAATACAATACAATGGCAACAGCTAATAAAAAAATACCTTGTTAAATAGTGCGCATCTACCCCAAAATTCCACATCTTTTTCTTCAACATTTGCTCAAACATTTTGCCATTGAGGGAAAAGTTTATGCAAGATTATAGTATGAAATGGGGCCGGGTGCCTTTTACATGAGCCCTCCGAATACAGTGTATCAAATTTTCGAAAATTTTACTTTGAATTACATACTGTCTTTTTTCAGACAAAGTTCAGTGAAAGAAATGGGGCGATGCGCACCGTTTAACAAGAAATTTCCTTACTGGCTAACGACAGCCCCAATCTCTAATATAATCCCTAACCCTAACAAAGAAAACAATCGATTCAATACAATGGCAACAGCCAATCAAGAAACACCTTGTTAAACTGTTAAACAGTGCGCATCAGCCCAAAGAAATCAGATAATCGGTTATTGAGGGCAATGTGTTACGAAAAGTTTAAAAACAGGTTGAGAAATGATCGTTTATTTCAAGTCATAGCTACCAGAATTTTTTGCGATCTTTTTTTATTCTTCATGAAACTAGAAAAGACTGTAAGCTATCAGACTTTATTATTTAAGGGCAAATATTTGAAAAAATGAATGGCGGATATTTGAGTCAAATATTTCGGGCATTGTGTTACGTAAGGCTACGAAGTGAAGCTCACGAATAATAGCTTTTTGGCTGTCCGAGTGGGTAGCGAACTTTTGTACTCCTGTTGATTTTTCATGAAAAAGTGTTGTGACTATGAAGATTCCCTTTACATAGTTGTTTCAAGCAGTCTGGGGTACTCTTATGAGTTTTTTGTGTTAATAAAACCATGCCATTATTTTTAAACTCAAATGGTTGCCCGGAATTGCCACTAGATTTCTGTCAAAGTTTTGAATCTGGGTGAGGGGAGTGGGGTCTCTTCCTGCTCCCTCTTCGTACTCCAATGTGACAGACCATTGATGATATAAATGGTCTGAATGCCTCGATGTCATTTAGTTGTCTATATGAGGAGGTACGTAGCCACCTCGGGAGAGCAAAACTCCTTGAGGAATATTTGTTTTTTCCAGTGCACCTCCGATCGGAGGACTAAAGAAAAAGATTCATAAATATCACCAGCAAGTGACTATTAGTGATTGAACTCTTCACCTGACCTGTACACTCTAATTAAAACACTGTGGTTAATAATTCAACCAGGGGTCGATGTTCCATTTACAACGCAATCCTGGATAAATTTTACTGCGAATTCTGGTTAAACTAACACAAATTCTGGTTAAAGTAGCTAGAATTCGAGTCAGTTTAACAAGCAAACTAAACAATGATTGTGTTGGAGTAAACAGAATACCAATCTTGGTTAAGTTTAACATCGGTGTTTTCAGAGTGTAACGTTATAGCTAGGCTCAAATGCGGTGATCTGTATTAGATCCGTGGGAGTGGGCATTTTCACGAACGTCAGGTGGTAACCAGGAACTCTGATAAGAGGAAGGAAAACCGGCAAAGGTTTATATCGGTAGTTAGTAGTACTGTAATACCACGTGGTAATCACTGTTTGCTAGAATCACATAATATATTAAGCCTGCCATAGGTAACTTATAGCGGTATCGATGAGACTAATGGCCTGTCCATGCGCATGAAACGCGACAAAAATTTTCATCTTCTTGTAAGAATTTTCTTATTCTTTTGCAATAAATCATAGAGCTTTAATTTGGGACGGACATCGAACGACAGAGTCAGTCTTCTATATGGCTATTACGTTATAATATCTTTACTGTCAATGATATTTTATGGTAAAGAAAATGCTTCACACCTCCAGCCGTATATCCCTTTTGCGGAGATCTGTTGGAAGTATTCTACCAGAACCAGGTAAATTTTGATATAAAAAATGTGTTACTCGTACGACTTCATAATCGGGTATCTCAGATCCCAGTCGTCACGTTGTACATTTCAGTCTAGTACTTTGATGTCAGTGGTATATCTGGGGTCACTGTCTCGTCAGGTGGGCAAAAAACTATATTTACCCTTTTAAAACTTCCATCCGCCCCCTGTTCTCAAAGGCTTTTCATATTATTCAGAGGCCGCCGAGGTTTATTGAAGTTTTCTTATAAGAAACCTGGGCTAGGCCATAGGCGTATATGAGTATTTCAGTTTGGGGGCAGCAGATTTTGCAGCCCGAAACACATAATTCTGTCCGAAAGACTATCTAAACGGAGGGCCACCATCAGTTAGCGCAGAGCGTTAACCCGCTAACCCTCAGACGGCCAAAAATGACATTCCCAGGCTTGCCATGTGAATAAAACCTATTTCCGGCCATCCGAGAGGCCGATTTTTCGAAATTGCCTGTACGCTCCGCCCCAACTGATGATGGCGCTCCGCTTAGATAAAATTTAAGGCAGATTTTTTTTCTCGGGCAAGAAAAACCAAAAACTGAAATGCTCCCGCACACCTTTGCGATCACTGATGCTGTTTTACTTTCACTTCTAAAATTTAGAAACAAATTTTACTTCAAAAAGGTAGCGTGCATGACATTACACACAATTCAACTTTCAAGACTATTCCTGTCAAAGTCGAAAATCTTGCATCATTTTGCATCCATGAAAAAGGCCAAACAATTCCTCATTCCCCTAAGTTTTAAATTAAATCAGACTTTAAATTAAATTAGACCCCTCCCCAGGCCGGCGATCACTCAACATACCGCATGATCCCCTTTAGAGAAAACCTGCCTACCCCACTGTTCCCAGTTCTCTCTTATCTGAAACAGGTTTCAATAAATCACACTACTCAATGTTGTATAGCCCGCCGGGCAAGTATCCTGGAAAAGTCTCCATGAGGCACGATATTAAGAGTGGTCAAAGAGATATGCAAGCGGACAAGGAGACTTAAAGAACAGCTGGCCTGATGGACAAGTGACGAAAACGAATTTGTGGAAACCTGTCTGAAGCTAAATAACCTACTTCACTCTTCTTCTTTTTCCTTTCTCTCCGTTTCTCCCTTTCTTCTTACTTAATCTACCCCTTTTCAACCCGGTGGACTGAGCTGATTTTCCCGGTCGAGCCAGTCCCCCATGCCCTGGCAATAAGCTACGGGTACCTGTCTGTAGTCAACGGGGCGGCTATAGTTGAAACAACAAGTGATGATGCAGAGAAACTACTTTTGAGCACTTCCCTCCTTTACCTGGAAAAGTTCATGGCTCAAAGTTAATGCCTCGAGGTATTAAGTTGGTTAAACTTCGACCGCCGTGAGTTCTACACGCAAGGAATGTTGACATTTTGAAAAAAAAATAAATATTTGCCATATTCCCATATAGTAAAACAGGTCATAAAAGGATATACTCGGACAATAGGGAAGCAGCTTTACCCCTCTAAGGATCCGCAGTAATCTGACGCTGCGGCCAAAGCTTGACGGTTTTCCGAAACAATGTCTGTGAACGTCGGGGATCTGGACGAGCGAAGCGCGTTGGGAATTTGGGGTTTTGCGTGAAAACTACTGCAAATGTTTGGTGCATGAATTGGAGAAAATTCTCAATTCCGGCAAACCAAATAATTCCAGTTTTTCCAACTAACAATTAACCTATCATCTTTGCCTCTCCCAAAACTGTCAACTTAGCTCTTTGTTGTGCAGCATGACAGTCTACTTCATTGTTTACAAAATTATTCTGAGGGACATGATATACGCTATGTTACCGGCCATCAGGGAACCCTCTGTGCATGCTACAAATGTCAGCTATCCTGCACATTTTGACTTTGATGAAAATCAAAGATCGTTCAGCAATTACGATATTTACCTATTCCTGAAAAATATACCACCGGTTCTCGGGGGATAAACCCTGAACTTATCATTGAGGCACAATATGTTGTCTTTGAAGGAATCTCCCAAACAGGAGCAAAAAGAGAACTTCTCTCTATTTGAAATGATGTTTTCAGTCGGTCCCATCAGTGGCGTAGCTAGGATTTTTTCCAGGGGGGGGGGGGGGGGAAGGTATGAAATTTCCCCAAAACTTTTCCCGGTCAATGTGTATGTATTTCATATAAAAGATGCAAACTTACAAGTATAACAACATTACCATGTCATTTTGTAATATTACCTGCATTTTAATCTTAAAGTAAAACATAGAGCAATCAGAAATAACAAAGTATATTATTTTGGTTAACAATACCTGGTTTATTTGTATGTACTACCGCAGTGGCGTACGCAGGGTTTCTCTGAAGGGGGAGGGGCATGCAGTATGGTCTAATGGGAGGGGTGTCCGGAAATTTTTTGACGTTTTCAAGGAGCCTAGATGCAAAATGGTGCAAGATTTTCGACTTTGACAGGAACAGTGTTAAAAGTTGAATCGAGGTGGTTCATGAGGATAAAACTGAAACTTTTGTGTCTTGACATGCATTTTGCTTATGCCATTTTATGCTACCTTGTGAAGAAAAACTTGTCATTAAAGTTGCACACTTTTAGGAGTCAAAATAAGAGAGCATTGATCGGTATTTGTGGTTTTTCTTGGCCACAAAATGTTATTTTGTCATAAAGATTATCTAAGCGGAGCGCCACCATTTGTTGGCGGGGAGCGTAGAGAAAATCTGGAAAAATCAGACCCCTTAGATGGCAGGAAATAGCATTTTCCAGGCTAATACGAAGAATCTAGCCAGTCCCTTTCTTCTTTTGTCGTTTGAAATAAAATGCTCACTTCAATATAAGTTCGCAAACTGCAAAGTGATCAGAGAGTTAAGAGCTAATTTTACCCCCAAAATGTAATTTTGCCCAAAAGACCGAGCGAAACGCCACCATTGGTTGGCGCGGAGCGTAAAGAAAATTTCGAAAAATCAGACCCCTCAGATGGTCAAAATAGCGTACTTATGCTTGTTAAGAGAATCTAAACATATAGTCTTTTTTATCGATGCCACCAGTGGGAAACAGAGTCTACCTTTTTAAGTAAAAATTGGAATTTGACAGAAGTTGCCTAGGTCTATTTGTAGGAATTAAAAAAAAGTTGGCATCACTGAAAGACCTTGCAGGGACAATCCTTCCCCTTTGAAAATTTCTGAAACTTGGGTGTCCTTATAAGCAATCTGGTGCCACATATGCTATCTTTTGAAGTAAAATCTGTGTTAATAAAGTTAGACTATGTATTTTTAAGAACAAAGAAAAAATTGCATCTGTGAAGGGGGGGGGGGGGGAATGGCCCAGTGGCCTCCCCTTCGTACGCCACTAAGGAGGCCTAATAGTGGCTCGATCACACAGGATATCCTGTTAGAACAGCAGTCTGTTAAGTGTAGTAGGCTACAAGGTACTCATTGTCCATTTGTTGTTACACTCAAAGTGAGCAGAAAGCTATTTTCCCGAACTAGCTTGTAAGCCTCCAAGGATTAGGCTAAGTAACAAAATACAAGTGTGCCAACGGATCCCGCTAATTCTAATTTCTAGTTTATCGTTGGCCATGGAATGTTTCAGCCCCATCCATCGTTATGTACACAGAGTAAAATCGTACAGCTACTGCTAGCTTGTAGAAGAACATAACAACCTCTGGGTCTACGGTAGTGACTTGTCAGTTTTCACATCCTTTTACTGAATTCCCAAAGTATCACCTGAATAACAGCTTCCTGTGCACTGAAATGAACTGATCATAACCCCCGTGCGTATACAAGCACAAGAGAACATTCAATCTTGTGCTACGCGGAGAGGACTTTTCTGTGGAACGCAAATTGGGCCGGTTCATGCGACACTGACGAAATCTGAGTTAATTTGTTGCATGAAAATATGAATTATGTATGAGAAATGTCTCACAATTTCTTATTCTACCAAAAATTTTGAAAATTTTTTGTAATAATAAGAAGATTCATCAAATTTCCCCATTTTCATCAAATTTCCCAAAAAATTTTTCCGGGGGGGGGGCAACTTGCCCCCCCCCCCTGCCCCCCAGTAGCTACGCCACTGGGTCCCATCGACTAACAGACTGTTTGGGAAAACTGTTCTTTCATTCAAGCAACATATGTGAGAAATATGTGAAACTCGTGTTAAAAAAATGCGATTGTGGATAAAAAACGGGCGTAGCGCGGGAAATTGATGCAACATATACTCCAGAACTTCCTGTGACATCAATCCCAAAATATATTGACCAGCTAGCCTGATGATTAAAGGCCCAGTTCTCTCGCCCCAGCTTAGCACTGACATACAGTATACAAACTAACTGTAAGTCTAATACAATGCAATAGCTTGCCAACTTTCTAGCCATTCTCACCTAAAGGCCCAATTCTCTCATCCCAAACACTGCCAATTCTCCTAACCTTCTTACTTAAGCCCCTCCCACAATTGTCTGAAATTTATCCTCATCCAGATACGCATTCTCAGTTTATGTTTGCTTCAAGGTGAGTACAGAAAACTCAATTTATATAATCAAAACACCCTCAGTACCGTTCATGCTGTGTAATATAAGCTTTGGTACTCTGCTTTGTTTGAATTAGCTGTCAATCAAAGAGCTGAGCCAATTGAGAATTTCGGTACCCCCGTACCAAAACTGTAGTTAGGGGTGAGAGGTTTGGCCCTTTTAAACAAACAACAACAACAACAAAAAAAAAGGAACATCGGCTTCACATATGTTTTTCTTCGAGCCTCAAGTATTTTGGGTGGACATTTGATATGATGTCCCTCCCTCAAAAATATTGGGGGAATGTCCTAAGCTTCCGGCCAGTCCTCATGATCGCCGCCCATGGCCAGGCTACTGTAAACAGTAAACAAAAGTTGAACTTGACTGGGAAAAACATCATATTCCTGCAATACGAAGTGATTTTGACCTTACCTTGCCATATTTCAAGAATATTTCAACTTTCTTGCAAAATCTGTGAACTAACTTGAACAAGTCCAAACTTTTACACAAACTCACAAGCCCATACTAGCAGATAGCAAGTTCTTTAAATTAGCGAAGTTTACACCAAATTGTATGGTCTATGGCGAGCTGGGCCGTCATAAATTAATAAAAACAATAGAGGTTAGGATGGTAAAATTTTGGTGTGAAATAATAAATAGTAGTGGACATAAACTGTCACATATGTTTCTTAAAGCTTTAAAGTCCTTTCATGATAATGGAATCTATAGTTCATCCTGGTTAATTAAAGTTAATGGTATCTTAAATAAGGCTGGAATGTCATATGTTTGGAATATCCCTGATGACGGTCTCCCCCTTACACTTACCCCTCCTAGACAAGGCCCCATAATATCTAAGATTTGGCTTAAAAAGACCCTTAATCAACGCTTAAGTGATATTTACGAGCAAGACTGGCTAGGTGATGTAAACAGTAACTCTCAATGTAAAATTTATAGAATGTATAAGGACAAACTTGAATTTGAAAATTATTTGATTAAGCTACATTTTTCTCACCGAACTAACCTGTGTAAATTCCGCTGTGTGAATAGTAAGATCCCTGTTGTTGTAGGAAGGTTCGCCAATATCGAATTTCACGAAAGATTGTGTGAGTTGTGTGACAGAAATATATTAGGAGACGAATTTCATTAAATTTTTGAGTGTCCCCATTTTACCAATGAACGATCTGAGTTTCTGAACCCCTATTTTAAAAAAGACCAATTAGTTCTATCAAAATGAAACACCTTTTTCAATCATCAAGTAAAAATGTTCTCATTAAGTTGAGTAAATTTTGTGAAAAAATCCTTAAAACCTTTCTAGCTAAGTAGACCTTTTTACCCCTTTACTTATTGTTTCTGGTTAGCCTTTTCTCATTCTACAGTCTCACTCCCTTTCCCTCATTCATTCCTCCGTATTTTTGTACTAAGACTTGGAATTTGTGTTTGGTTTGTCTTTTTTACTTCTACTTTATTTTATTATTATTATTATTATTTTTTCCTGTTTTTGTTGTTACCTTTTCATCTGTTATCCTGTTAAACATGGTTTGCTTTGTGTCTCTGATGCCTCTATGAGGTGGTATGGAGAAATAAAAACTGAAACTGAAGCAGACAGCCATCTTATTGCGCCGTGGGTTACCCTGACTATTTCTCACACGTGCACTGCGTGAATCTGTCTGTTCATGCATGAAAGATGTACCTAGGCCCTAGGCCTAGGCCTAGAACAACTACGTCGGGTTTTACAGGCATTAACGTGCTGTTGTTAACGATGTCATTGTGACTGACCGATCTGCATGCATCGATCGTTTATTTGTTTAATACGAAGAAGCCTGACCTGGATCACGAAAAATATAAACAAGAGTGTTGCATGCTATCTTAGTGCAGTAAGTAAGCATAATCTAGGTCTCGGTCTCTTGGTCTAATTTAGAAACTAGCCTGTTTTTTGGCGGACTCAGGTCCGTAGCATACATTGTAACCACAGGTTGTCCTAGCGTTAAGGCTACACTGTATAGCATAGTCAATGCCGGACCATAAATATCGCGCACCCCAGAAACGATGCCATTCAAATTTCATGATATATGATATACCCTAGGCTTGTAGCAGTACTGTAGTTTGTTTGTTTTCATTGGATCCTCCCTTGCGGGAACTCGGCAACGCCCCAATGAAGGGGTATTAGCGCCAAGCTGGCAACGCCAGTCTCGTGAGACAAACTCACAGTTTAACGTCTATGATTAAGGTCTGTAGCAACACAAAAGCCTAGCCATTTGATGATAAAAAGCGTGACATTTTTGGCTCATGGCTACTAGCTACAGGTCAGGGTGTATGGTAAGAGGATGTGCAGGAAAATCGGCTCATTTTTCAGCTAGCCTAGGCCTAGCCTAAGTGTAATCTAACTTTTAGGCAAGGCTAGGGCTTTATTGAAGTAATTTGAATAGTTTTGTGACAAGGAAGAGCATACAGGGGAGTATGTGCTTGTAAACACCATATCTCAAGAAGGGTATGTAAAGCTAATCTCATAGGCCTAGGCCTATTTAATGTGAGGATTGGCCATATTGAGTAGATGAGGCCTATTGATTTTGGTGGAGGTCAAAGGTCATTTGGGGTCACAAAAGATCAAAAGATCAAAACCCTGTAGCCCAAACACGATATCTCTAGAACCGTACATGTGACTATGCTCATGAGGTGGTGTGTGCGTTGGCCATATTGAGTAGATGATCCCTGTTGTTTTTTGGAGGTCAAAGGTTATTTGGGTTCATGTGAGGTCAAAAGGCCAAAACCTTGAAAACACGATGCCTCAAGAAAGGTAGGCTATATGTGTTAAAGTTCATTTGTGGTGTGTAGGTTGATTGTATTGAAAAGATGATCCCACCCTTACAAAAATTCCCCACATGATTTCCTACAGGAAATTGGTATGTAGGAAATATATAGGATTTGGGGCATCTTCCTGTAGGAAATCAAATTTCCTGTAAGAAATGCTTCCCACATAGGAAATTGCTTGCCTACATAGGAAATCACTTCCCATATGGGTCATTCCATTTATATTGTAGGGTGTCTTTTGCATCTTTGTTCATAAATAAACATTTGACGCTATGAGCATCATGGTGCTGATTGCTGGGGACTTGTGCATCTAGGCGATAGTGCCATGGCCGTAGTTGCATGCATTTTCCAATTACTGAAACAAGTCACCAATCCTCCACGGAAATATGTGGTATAGGCTTTATGACAGGATGATAAATGAATATCCAGAACTCCATGATTAATCGCTGCGCTCAATGCCTTTGCTCCGATTAAAAGGAACATAGCTAAATTATCTCCAAAACTTTGAAACAGAAGGAAAAAAAGAACATGTTCCCTGTGTTAATTTGTTATGGCCTTTTCAGACAGAGCAATGCAGTTTAAAATAAGCTACAACCAGGTTATTCACTGGTTGATATGTCCAGATAACTGCAGTTATCCCAGCTTCTTATCCAAAAGAAATGTTCAATATCAAAAATCAGAATATGCCATGACCTGAACTAGTGCATGGATATATCTGTACTGCACAGTCCTAAGCAAATATGTTTCTCAGATTATTCAGTGTCCACCATGTAAGCAACAGTAATATTCTGAACATTGCTAGAACCACTTAACATTATTTGCTGCTTGAAGCCCTGAAGCCTGTTACTGCACTGAAGCAATGCACTTTACTGCTATACTACAACATATGGTCAAGTCCATAGCTTTACACAGCACAAAACACATACAAAGGACAGATTTTAAAAGCTCTTTGTTGTGACTCAGTAGGCTTTACTGACCAATGACAATGGACTTCCTTTCATGTGCCAATGAATGCAATGGTCAGTGTATTAGGAATAGACTCTCCAATTCCTACGTAGGAAAGTTGAAATTCCTGTAGGAATTCAACGATTCCTACAGGAAATGGTCTTTCCTATGTAGGAAATAGCAAATTCCTACATAGGAAAATTGAAATTCCTGTAGGAATCTTAAAACTCCTACTGGAAATGGCTTACTTCCTATAGGAAATGTGTTTTTCCTACAGGATTCCTACAGGAAATGTACTGGGAATTTTTGTAAGGGCACTGGATTTACATAAAGGTCAAAGGTCATTTGGAGTCAGCATGGTCAAAGCCTGCACAAGCTTTCCTGCACAGTTTTACAAGAAAGGTCACTTGTAGGGTCCTGCAACTTATCATACTGACGATGGTGCATGGTGAATAAATGGTCCCAGAAGTTTTTGGTGGAGGTCAAATGTCATTTGGGTTCACAACGGGCAAGGGGGGATCTCAATGGAGGAAGATTGGATGCCTTGCATGTGTACTTTGGGGGCACAGTATGGAGCCGTGTTAATTGAAAAACATTACAAAGCAATGTCAATGTGAAAAAAGGCCTTACATTTCAGCGGCAAGGAATCACTAAGCCTTTTGGCTTTCTGGTTAGAGGTGTGTTTCTGTAGGAGTCTTGTCATGGCATGGGTATGGTCTATTGTTCATCTTTGAAACAGATAGAATTTATGGAAGACTGGAAAACAAAAATCTAATGTTTGCTTTATATGGCATGGATCAAATACAACTTGCAATTGTTTCTATATAATTTTTCACTTTCACATGGAAAACCAAAACTTTTTCTCTTAAGTGTCTTAAAAATGTTGAGCTTTTTTTAAATCAAGTTTGCCCACCTCTACTAGCATAAAAGTTGTATTAAAAGTGATACTGGAACAGTTCATATAAAGTAGAGAAAGAGGGTCATTCTGTGTCAAATCATCTAATTTTTGAAAAAGTTGTTGCTCGACCGACTCAAAAAATTCTCAAAACATTTGTACGTGATGAAAAAAGCATACCCTGAAAATTTTAGCCAAATTTCCCATAATCTGACCGAATTAAAACTCGTTGAAATTTTGCAAATCAGTGGCAAAATGTCATTTTGGCTTTTTTGTCAAAATTAAGGACCAATTTCTCAGCAAATACATAACTCACCAGCCTGTAAAGATATATCTCTGTAAGTGTAATACCCAGAGCCCTGTAATCTCTTGAGATAGTTGAGTGGGTCGAGCAACAGCCTCCAGTGACTTGACATGGAATGACCCAAGAGTTATTTGTTCTTCCAAAGGTGTGTCTTTACAATGTGGTCAATGGAAGAATCCTTCGACATCTTGCTTTTCATTCAAAACTTGATGTAAACTTTTTAATTACAAATGGCACTGGAAAATGTACCTAAATGTTACAAGTACGCTGGTCAATGCCCTGTTTACGGAAATAACATGCAAGTCGGATTTACCACATTTATGCAATTACATATCTGCACACAACCTCATTAACTGTCTCATTGGTCCACTCTCTCGTTTGTTTCCGCTCTTATTGGTCCCCTAGGTTTTTTGGAGATCATGTCCCGTAACCAATAAACCTATCCCTACTCCCTAAACCTAAACTCAACCTAGCCAACCTAATCCCTAACCCTAGTCCTGTTGAACTGGGAGACCAATGAGACAGGGAAAGCAGATGTTGTTCAAAAACATGCCCCATTCACAGACTTGGAAGTGATCCTTTATTTCCTTTAACGTCCTATATGTTCTCCAAAATCCTATAGTTCCTACATATGAAGATTTTTGGGCTTGTTTTGTACAATTTTCCAATACTTTTTATTTCCTAAAGAACTTTTTCTGGGTATGTTGTGGTGTTTAAATCTTCAGACAGGTAGACTTCTTCTTTGAAATAATTCTTTTTAGAGCATGTGCCTTGTCATATATACGGCTAGATAGCAACACATTTTAATTAGCAAATTATTAGTCCTGTCATACGTACGGTAGCACAAAAGGAACATCATTCAGGGTCATTCAGGGATAGAAAGTTTGCTGTTATCATTTTCCTTGTGGCACGACTTATCATTTTCCTTGTGGCAGTTGTGCAGTATTCCGGTTCACGCAATTAATGTGCCGCACTTACACTTTTTCTCTGTATTGGACATGAGCCCAGTAACATTGCGGTGGGTAATTTTGTCAAGGGAATGTATTAGGGTCATGCCTATGATCCTTCTGTAATTATTTTATCTTTCACATTAAATTCCAGTCCCTTCCATTCATATGAGATACTTGGTCTGTGAAATAATTCTGACTGAAACAGTCATACTTCACATCATTCAAAGAAAGCTAATACCTTCCTGGCCTGTGGCCCACATACATTCTCTCTCAAATTGACTGGCAGTTGGACCCCTATATTCTTCACTTCAAATTCTTAGGTTGGCCTAACATTCTTCAAAACATGGAAAGAATGCAAATGCCTTAAAGACTTTGTCCTTTCACCCCAAAGTACAGTTTTTGCATTAATGCACAGAAATTTTCTATTGGCTAAGGGCAGAGTCATCTAACTGACGGTTATGATAAAGTTAAATTGTTTCCCCTTTACCCAACTGCCCATGCTGGCCAGTTAGATAATGACTCTCCACTAAGCTCTTTGATTGACAGCTGTAGTTTGAACAATGCAGAGTAGCAAAGCTTTTAAAATATTATTCAGCATGGACTGTACTGAAAGTGTTTTGAAATACACATTGAGCTTTTCTATACTCACCCTGAAGCAATAAACTGGGATTGTGTCTGGATGAGGATGACTTTTAAACAAATGTGGGAGGGGCTTTGGTAAGAAGGTTACCAAAATTGGTATTGTTTTGTGTGAGAGAATTAGGCCTTTAAGCCTAAAGACCACATACTCATTATTGCGGGCAGACATGAAACATGCTCTGTATAGATGTTCTTCTTTTGCAAGCTTCCAGGACTTCCTCTGCCCTGGACCCCTCTGTAAATTAATTCTACTGCAGGCCGAAAACCCACTTTACTTATTCAAACAAGTGAAAAGAATCAAACCCCTTAACTAGTGGTTGCTTTTTCCATGTCTGGGCATGAGGGGAATTATTGTTCCTCAATACTATAGGCCTATTATGGCTTCCATTTTCTCTCACATGAAATACTGGATGTTAGAAATTTACGGCATAGACACTAGACACTTCAATTTAATAATGTGGAACCTTAAATTGCACAGGTAGGTCTGCTAAGTCACACATAATATCTGTCAGATCTATCTAAAAAAAGTCTTGACACAAATTTCATCAAGATTGGCCAGAAGGACAAAGTAGAGTGTATTGGAATTTGTGCTTTGAAATCCATTTCATGCTAGCTAGAGAGGTAGAAATTTCAAAATTTTCTCACTTCTGCCCCAGCCATGGTTGGCTGAGGTGGGTTGTTTCAGCCTGGCCATGGACTTAAGAAATTTGTTTGGACCATATTCACACTCACATCCTTTGTCAAGAAGATTAGAAATCTGATAGCTGAATTTGGCATCCAAAATTGATGAAATTGCACCTTTGTTCTGCTTTCAACATGCACCTTATGACATACCCAAAGACACTGTAAGACTGTCAATGCCCCAGAGGTGCTAGTCTTTGCCCCCCCCCCCCCCCCACTATTTCAACCAGAGCACTGGTGCAACATTTTGATCACACAATGTCAGGGTGTCAAGCATACCATACTTCAGTAAAATTTGGGGACAGCCTATCTTTATTCTGGTTCTCTTTGCCAACATCTCCATGTTATAGAAAGATGGCACCGAGGTTTTGTGCTAGCACAAAGGTTAAGTTAAAACAAGCCCAGACTTACATGATATGAGAAAATATGCAGTGATATGTAGATCTACCATAAAACTATATCGGATGTAGATTTACATGCAAAATCACAAATGTTTAGCTATTTTTGCTTCCTTGCATTTAATTTTGTAATGTAAGGAGGTTAGGAAACAGATAAGTGATAAAATTTGGTTGAACATTGAGTTCCTGTTTTTAACAGACAAAACAAGTTGTATGAGCTTCACAATGGCATTGCTGTTCTAGTTAATTGATTGTTCACACCCACAGTTTATGGCCAATCCAATGCTTACTGGGTTTTATCATATTTTTTCTGATTTTAAGGTTGGACCTATAAACTGTAGGTGCAAACATCACATGAAAACCAGACTTAACTGCCTAAAAGTCGGGTTTTAGACTGTGTAGTGGGAGGTAATTTTACTAAGGGCTATTTCACGTATGTCTCTGGCTGTACATCAGATTTATAAACCATTGTTTAGATTTTGAGGTTGGGTGGACAAGTTAAGTTCTACAGAGGCCCCTTTTTTTGCAAATAGTGTTGGACAATTGTGGCTACTATTGAAACAGATCTGATAATCCCAAGTCGGGTTGACCTTGCTTTAACAGCACTTTCTCAGCCAAAAGTGCTGTGTTGTGTTGGGTTATAATAGAGACTCTTTTCTCCTTAATGGTAATGCTTAGATTAAGAATTGTTTCGTACACAAAGTGAGACCAACTACATGGCCAAGTGGTTAGAGCATCCGACTTGCAGTCGGAGGGTAGGGAGTTTGAGTCCTGGCAGGGTCCTACTGAAGACTTAAAAAATAGAACCTTCTGCCATTGTGCTTGGTGCTCAGCATCAACAATCGAGCAGGGAAAAACAAGCCAGTGAGCCACATCTGGGAAAAAGGCCGTATAGTCGGCTTGACTCAAACCAATAGGTTGAAAACTGGGCGGTTAAGCTCCATCTTACTGACTAACCGTACGCAAAGTGGCTCTTGATTATATGCCTTATCCATAATTGCCAGTCTGGCTAGAACAGATCATTGAAAGAAAGTGAATCTATGTCATGGCCTTATTGACCACCTCAAAAATTATTTGAAGTTTTCAATTAGTTTCTTCTAAGGTCAAAGCATTTTAAACCTAATACTGCTGGTGAATGTTGTTTAACAATAGTTTCAACTTTTTTACAAGCCTGTGAACTCTTCCTTGAAAATATGTAATAATTACTTTCTATTTTTCTTTGACAGGAATGAACTTTAGGGAGCTGAGATCAGTTTATTACTTTGGAGACCATAGTGACTGGGAAAGTGGCTCAAATTTCTTCTTTTTGGAAGAAAATTGCAGGAAGTATGGAGATTATGAACAATCTGCATTTAAATCTCTGAATGCCTTTCGTAAGTCAGGGGTGGTTTGTGACATTCAGCTTATAGGGGACTCTGGTTTGGACACAGAAAATACTGCTGATGAGGGCATTCAAGCCCATAAGTGCGTTTTAGCTTCCAAAAGCAGATTTTTCAGGAACATATTTGCAACCCATGATTCAAGTCTATATACCCTCAAAATACCAAATATTAGCCAGAAAATTCTGAAGAAAGCCATAGATTTTATTTATGAGGGAAGTTGTAAAGTAACGAAAGCAGAAGTGAATTATCTTACAGCTGCAGCAGCCACCCTGCAAATCCCAACTCTCTTTCAAGAGTGTCTCGATTACTTAAATGTATACAATGTCTTTGAATTGTGGTCTCTGGCAGAATCTCTGCAGGCAGTTGATCTGATTAAGTGCTGCGCTGATTTCATCTCAAAACATTTAGGTGTTCTACTGAATTTGGAAGACTTTTATCACCTCCCAGCTTCTAAGGTGTTGGCCATTTTGAAGCTTTGCAAAATTAACCTTGGACCAAACTATAATCTGCAAATCCTGAGAGATGCCTTACAGAAGTGGATGGTCCTTAATGAAGAGAAACCTGATCAAAAGGAAAAACTTGAAAGTTTTTTTGATTTTGAGAAACTTGGCATTTCGATTCATGCAAAGGCAGAGGAATGTCCACCAGTCTCCAGGACATTGGAAACAAACCGTAAGATTACAGAGTTTCCAGCTTGTTTTTCGCTCATTGCCATCATGGGGGGTGATGAATGTGGACGCTGTTTTCCCAAGAAACCAGTCAATGCTTTCGCATGTCGTGGGTGCAATGTTATTGAAATTTTTGACACTGATAGCTTGAGTTGGGTGAACTCTTGCATTGTGGGGTACAATGTCCCCTTTCACTTTCCAACATATTTTCTGTCGGATGGAATGTTTTATTTTCTGGCAAATGGAGGTAGAAATACAGCTTCAATTACAACGCTTCACAGATTTGAGCCAGTTTTGTCCAGACTCATTGAAATTCGTCATGTCAAACTTGAAGAAACTGGTTTAGCCAAACTCACTGCATCTAAGGGTCGTGTTAGAGCTATGAGTGATGATAGGGAAGAAATTTTCTGTTGTGGTTCAATAAGAGTCACATCTGTTGAAAGTGGCAAGGTAGCATTCAAAGTTAATTGGAAGAAGAATACTGCTGAAGAGTTGCCTACCCTGCCTTCGCCGAGGTTTCACCATGGTGCAGTTGTGGTTAATGGGGACTTGTTTGTCATTGGTGGCTGTACTGTTGCTAGAGAACCACTGTCTTCTGTGCTCATCTTAAGAAAAGGCCAGAGTGAGTGGGAAGAAGGGATTCCAATGACATCTGCTCGAATTGGTCCTGGAGTAGCAGTATTAGGTGACCACATTTACGCTGTAGGGGGTTCATGTGTTGAAAAGTGTTTGGAATCTGTTGAGAGATACCACATAGGTAGCAATATGTGGGAACCAGTATCCGTCATGAATTGTTCACGGGTATTTGCTGGGGTAGTTGCAGCTGGGGGCTGTTTGTTTGTCTTTGGAGGGCAGACATATGTAGGGACAGGGAAGGACTTAGAGAAAAGAGATGTACTCAGTAGTTGTGAAAAGTATGATCCTTGCACAGACTCATGGACATCCCTACCTGATATGAGCCGGGGACGTTGTGAAATGGTCACCATGATAGTGTGAGGTGTAGGTATGCACTTGGCCATTCATTATTTGTTCTTTTATCTCTTATTTTTTAACACATACCTTGTCTGAATTCACTTCCGACATATACCCACTTACAATGTCTTTGTGCTATATTGTACTCAAAAGTTGTGAAAAGTATGATCCTTGTACCGACTCATGGGCAGCCCTACCAGATATGAAAGTGGGACGTTGTGAAATGGTCACAATGCTTGTTTGAGCCAGTCTGATAATGGATATGGAGATGATGATTTCAAGTTTTGGGTAGATTTTACTTTCATGAGAGTATCACCTACTGTATTATGACTATTATCATCAGTTTTAGCTGTAGTAGTAGTAGCTGGAGGTGGTATCTTTTTTAGGTTTACCATTATCATCATTCACTAGTGGTATACTAGGTAGGGGTCCTGTGCAGGGAATAATTTATCCGGTATCACATCGCATTTTGCTACACAAAATGGACAAATTGCTCTACAAAAACAAAATTGTGTAGCAGATATTCTACATTAAGCATATGGGTTGGTAGTGATTTTGTGATCGAAGAGCCCTGAAACAGCAAAATTGCTATGCAGAATTTGAACAATAAATCGTTCCCTGCTATGCATGGGTAATTGGATGCTCTGGGGCAGTACTATACCATTGTTGGTACAGGACAAGGAGTAGTCCCTTTTCGTCCTTACACAGTGGATTTGCCACTTATTTTTGGTTTCGATGAAAAGAGAAACCTATGCATTCATGATGGCGTGCGTGTGTTTGTATGTGTGTGTGTGCGTGTGTGTGTATATGTGTATGTATGTACTTGTTTTGTATTCAAACAGAGGACCTGAACAATGGATTTTAGGTCCTCTGGTGGAAATTCAATAGATTTCTGGGGTCCTCTCCTGTGTGAACAATAGAGAGTCTATTGTTAAGGTTAGGGTTTAGGAAGCAGGAACAAAGGAAAACACAATGGGGTCCTCAGGTTGTGTGGAAAAAAAACCTGTGTGGATGTATGTGTGTGTGTTTGTGACACTTTGCTTGTTTACACGATATCTTGAGAAGGGAAGATATGACAGTTCTCAAACTTGGTACACAGATACCCCATACTGAGAGGAAGAACCCTATTTATTTTGGTGGAGGTCAAAGGTCATCTGGGGTCACAGGGGGTCAAAACCCCAAATCCTTGTTTACACGATATCTCAAGGTAGGAAACTTGGATTATTTTCAAACTTGATATGTTGATGCATTATGATGTAAGGAGGAACCCTATTGATTTTGGTGCAGGTCAAAGGTCATTTGGGGTCACATGGGGTCAAAACCCGAAATCCTTGTTTACACAATATCTCAAGGTAGGAAACTTAGATTAATTTCAACCTTGATATGTGGATACGTTATGATGTAAGAAAGAACCCAATATATTTTCATGGAGGTCAAAGGTCATTTGGGGTCACGTGGGTCAAACCCCGAATTCCTTGTTTACCCTAAATCTCAAGGTAGGAAACTTGGATTCATTTCAAACTTGATATGTTGATGCATTATGATGTAAGGAAGAACCCAATTAATTTTGGTGGAGGTCAAAGGTCATTTGTGGTCACGTTGGGTCCAACCCCAAAGTTCTTGTTTACACGATATCTCATGGTAGGAAACTTGATACATTGATGCGTTATGATATAAGGAAGAACCCAATTTATTTTGGTGTTGTTCAAAGGTCATTTGGGGTCACATGGGGTCAAACCCTGAAATCCTTGTTAACATGATACATCATGGTAGGAAACTTGGATTCATTTCTAACTTGATATGTTGATGTGTTATGATGTAAAGAAGAACCCTATTCATTTTGGTGGAGGTCAAAGGTCATTTGGGGTCAGAAGGGGACAAATCCTGAAAACCTTTTTCAAACTTGATATGTTGATGCATTATGATGTAAGGAAGAACCCTTTTGATTTTTGGTAGAGGTCTAAGGTCATTTGGGGTCTTAGGGGTTCAAACTCAGAAAACCTTGTTTAGGATAGCTCAAGGTATGAACATGGATGGATTTCATAAGGATGAGTTATGGTGAGAAGATGGTCTGTATTTAAGGTTTTTTGTGGAGGTGAAAGGAATCTGGGGTCATGATCGGTCAAACTTTAAAAACCTTGTCAAAATGGGATATCTCAAGGTAGGAAACTTGGATGGATTTCCTAATTAGTATGTGGATGTGTTATGGTGAGTTGAAAGTACTGTACCTGTACCTGTTGTTTTTGGTGGAGGTCAGTGGTCATCTGGTATCACCTTGCATCAAACTCTGAAAACCTTGTTTGCAGAAAATATCTTAACACACAGTATGAAATTTGGCTTTTTGAATATAGAAGTGTTTTGGTTGAAAGAAAAACCAGTTACTTACAGGTGGAGTCAAAGGTCACTTTGGGGTCACCAGTTATTACAAGAAATGTAGCATTTTATGGAAAAGAGCATATATGTATCATCGAAACCTCAATGCATTTTTGCATTCTGGTTATAGTAGAGTGAATGAAAAGCAGCTTTACATCTCAGAACCACCAATTTGCTGTTTACATCATCACCATAACATATACTTTGGGGCCCTGTAAGGCGTGTAGTCTGAGGTGGCACAAGAAATGGTTGAAGTTGGTTTCAATGGTGACGAAAAACCAGGAAAAATCATGACAATTTAGAAAAAATTTTCAAGACCTGAGTCACCTGAAAAAGTTTGTAATTCCCAGAAATTGTGAGAAGTCATGCAAAAATAATTGCAAGTTTGCTGTTTCTCCATCCTCACTGACAATTATTTGTAACATCAAAGTATTTACTCTTGTAACATCAAAATGCTTTCTCACTTGTTATATCATAATTTAATTTTTTCTCACCTTACATTTTATGGTTTTTAATGGAACAAGTTGAGAGAAAGATTATGTAAATTCTTTGTTTGGTCCTGAGAAAGGCATCAAAATTGATTACCCAGAGAGTGTAGGATACCTGCACATGATAAAAGTATACCTCAAGTCAAAACATTCAAAATATACATTAAACAGCATGAGAAATTGATTTTAACCATCCAACTTCCATCTTCGTCGGACATTCTTGAGCCATGATACAAAATGATAAAAAGGTACATTGCACATTAATTTGTGAAGCCGTTGTTGTACAGGTTATCCTCAAATTACAATCTTTGTATTTCTTTGTTTTTCTGAAAGTTACTGAACCTTGTACCAAGGTGTCATATCACTCTTGCTCTTATGGGGTGATTTAGTTAATTAAGCCTTCTCTGTGCAACATGCTGTGCAAGCAAACAGGAAGTGTTCAAGGTCATAAAAACATGTTTAATTTTATGGGGAACAAAATCAGGTAATGTGAGTTTTACAACAAGAAAGGCAAAAATTTTTGTGCAGTGGACTAATTTGTGTTAGTGAATAAAATTCAGCATTTTATATCTTGGCTCAAGAATGTTCAATGAAGATGGGGAGGTGCACTGTTAGAATTTATTTATCCAGCTGTTTTATATATATTTTTGAATTTTTTGACTTGAGGTACACTTTAAGTTGGATGTTTGCTGACAATAACTTTGACTGGGACAGTGTATAAACCAAGGACTTGGCCAGAAACTCAAAACAAGGGGGTATTTATCAAGTCTGCCAAACCCCAACCTATGGAAAATTGAAACTGCTGCTGCCTTCGGTCAAAGCTATAGGTGGATTATAGGGGACAAAAGCTTCACTTTAAGATGAAATCTGAAGGGTTTTGCAGGCTTTTTTATTTGTAAGTTCAAACATTGCTGCATAGGTGTCCAATTCTGAAATGAGGGAGCGGGATACTGGATTTTTTTACTTTTTTGGAAGTTGAAAGTGGGGAAATCTCCTCTCCTGAAAAAGGAGTGGTTAAGAGGACAAATACTCCCTTTACTACCCTCCCCCCCCCCAAAAAAAAAAAAGTGATGGAAACCCTGGTAACCAAAAGGTGATAGCAGCTGAAAATGATTTGACCACTTGTGTTTCAGTATATATTGAAGGCACATTTTTCGAAGTTGACTTTCTAATCCCGTCCTAAAATTTAACCCACACATACCTGTGTGAAACAACCCTAGCCAAAGTTATAGTGCTAGTAGCATAGTTTGTACTGCTTAAATTATGCAAGGCTTAAAGGCCCAATTTTCTCACCCCAAACATTACTAATTCTCCTAACCTTCTTACTTAAGCCCCTCCCACAGTTGTCTAAAATTCATCCTCGTACAAACACTATCTCAGTTTATTGCTTCTGGGTGAGTACAAAAAGCTTACTCTGTATAATCAAACCACTCACAGTACAGTTCATACTGTGTAATATAAGCTTTGGTACTTTGCATTGTTTGAAATAACAGTCAATCAAAAAGCTGAGCCAATTGAAAGTTTCTGTTACCCCATACAAGAAGTGTAGTTTGGGGTGAGAGGATTGGCCCTTTAATCAACTCAATACTGTGAGTGAAAGAAAAAGACCATCTCTTTAGGTCGTCACAAATGAATTAGTGGGAAACTACTGATGACATCAGTTGCAATCAAATTGCATTCCCTTCTTTTGATAAAAGAAATGGTCATATCCCTGAACTTATTTACCACAAGATTGCCATTACATAACTAAAATACCCTCCACAACAGATATTTATAGTCTATGTCACTCCTACATACCTCATCTCTTACACATATGAACAGCTCCATCTATCATGGAAGATGTACTGACAAAACAAGTCATACAGAGGGTGTGCACTAGTTATCCCTTGACCCATACCTGCTTTTATCTTCAGTGGACCGATGTACCTGGCATGTTTTTTGCTAGTTACATTTTCTTGGATTGTGGATTCTTGTGGAGCCTCCGGCCGTTCTTCTCCCCTGTGACTTGACCCCTTGTTCCTCACCTTCCCATCTAAGTTTTGATGAGTATCCTTCTTTTTTAGGGGTGGTTTCTCAAACTTAATTTTTAGGCTTGGTCTTTTTGTGTTTCGTCATTTTAGGCTGGGCTGGGCCTCCCATTGCAAGATTGCAGGGCCCTTACATAATTAAAATATCCTCCTCAACAGATATTTATAGTTCGTGCTGTGTGCAACCAAGTAAGGGAGATCCCCAGATAGAACTTAATTTGTAAAGTAAAAGCTGACAGCATTCAGTCAGTAAAAGCTGACAGCATTCTGATTGGAATAAAAAGTAACCACAGTACAAGAGGATGTTTAAAATTCAGAGTAGTATATATATTCTGGTATAAAAATTCATATTAATATCAAAAAATACATCATAAAAGAAATACATGAAAGTGTATTTGTACATTAAAGTGTTTTTATGCGTTGATGTTTTCTTAGATAAACAAAAATGATTTCTTTGTAATAATAATGGACTTTAAGCAAATCAAATCTCAAAATCATTCTGTACTTTCATTGTGAGTGTGTATACTGTAGGATGGGAAATGACAAAAATTATGAAAACATCCCCATAGATCATTCACAGAGTAGTAGTTACAAAGGATTGTGGGATAGGTTTTTTGGTGTGCATTGTTTTTTGCTACAGTAAAATACCATGGACATATATGAGACATACTAAAGCGCTGTCCCACAAACTTTTGTAGTCGTTATTTGGAAAATGGTCTGTTTCAAAAGAGTCACATGCAAATCTTTGGCAAGTTTTGATTGATTGACTTGAGTAAGCATCATGTGTGTTAAAACAGATTTGGGAATAAGAACCTCTTCCCTTTTGGATTACTGATTTCACCTGGAAACATACTTTGATTCCTTAATGGAATCCGATGAGATTGGTTTTAGACTGCTTCATTACAGTACTGTAGCTAAATTTCTTTAGAGTTTGGAAATGATCAAGCCTTTAACAGAAAGAGACCCCTAACTTCATAGTCAGGGGGCTGCCCACTGTACCCCTCTTGAGCTTCAACCTCTCCCCTCATGTGAAGTTATTTACTGCACCCAATTCTAAAATAGTAATGTAGTCCTTTGTAAGTGCTAACATCTCATCTCTGCTTACAGCTCAAGAAAAGGATGTCAGTAAAACCTTGGAACTTAATATGGGGACTCCCCTGGCAGATGGTTTGCAGCCCTTTGCACATATATAGTGTGCCCTTCAGCAAAGGGGGTCACCTGCCCCTCTTTCACTGAAGGTAGAAACAGTGGAAGGCAACAGTTCACATGATTTTTTTTTTTTTGAATATTCATCTTAGATGTAAATATTAAAAATAATTAAAAAAAAAAAACCGGCATAAAATGTAGGGCTGTGTGGTTAGGTGAAATCAAGAACAAATTACTGGCAAAAATTTGCGATTACTTAGTGATTATTTATCGCATTTACTGTCCATAAAACTAGCTCCAAATATTATCAGAATTTACTCTGCCTGTAGCACCTAACTGCCATTAGAGTCTTTCCATTAAATCGCTCTTGCAGTCCCACATATGTAGCACCTGCTGACCCATTTGAAATGATAAAACTATGGATAATAAATTTGTGTAGCATACTTGCATGCCTCCCCACTTCTAATGCTGTAGCAGAAAAATTGTAGGTGCTGTTAAGAGATTAATTACTACACAATCTCAGTCCTAATAAATGTCACACTCAGAGGTCTTTATCTACTTCTTCTCTCATCTTCCCATTAACTGGTCATACTATGCATTTATATTCATTTTTTCTTTAGGTGCACTAGTGCCATGGACTTTCCATTATACATACAGTTAACGAGCAGAACATACTCCAATAATGTCCTAAGCATATGTTGTCAACACAGTATAGGTTTTGTGAGTGAAGACTTTATAATATGTGGTTGCTTGCCCTGGTGGTTGAGAATTATAAGATTTTGCAAGAAACTTAAAAGATTTTCTGCATGAGGCAAGTTCAGCAAACAAATTTAAGGACTGTATGTTATGTTTTTCTTGATTAATACATACTGTACTACCTGAAATCCAGCAGATCATCAAATATCTCAAATAATGACAACTTTGCAGCTGCTATCTTTCCTCTGCACCCCTAAGCTTACCCCAATGGCTGCAACTAAGTTCTTCCCATGATGCTCTGCCCATAGTGTACGTAGCATGTCCATATTGACATACTCTTCAGTATTCATACTTTAACTTCAGTATTTGTTTTTTAACATATATTTTGTCATTCATTACTTTTACTTTACTGGTATACACTTGTTTTGTAACTTACATATAGCCGTTCACTATGCATACTTCTATGCATAGTTCTATTTTTTAAATATATCTTTTTACTCTTTTCTATTTTATACTTTCATCTTTGCCATTCAACATTTATACTTTCTTGTACTATACATTCTATGACTTTCAAATTGCTATCAGTAACATGCACAATGATACCCCACCTCTGAATATTACTCTAGGAGACTCCCTCTCTTTCAAAGGTGAAGGGGTACACCCCATCTCTTAGACACTTAGACACTCCCCACAACAGTGGACAATCATACCTTGAACTCTCTGCATTGTTAAAGATGACCTTTATGTTGGTCTTTTGGAGGAACCTTTGTGCATCTCAGCCTCTTTAAAAAAAAAAAATCCAAAGAAGATGGAGACCGGCCCCCCCCATGTACGTCAGGCGGTTTTTCTGTTTATCCCCTCCCCCCCCCACCTCATGGTTCCATCGCCATTCTTTATGCATATAAAAATAAAGTATGTCTTGTTTTTCATTTCTTTTTTTTACAAAGTTATACTTTCAGTACCATCTTGCTCTTTTTTTTACAAAGTTATACTTTCAGTACCATCTTGCCATTCATTATATATACTTTCAGATATATACTTAAACATACAGTATTCATACTCTTTGAGTAATTACATCTTGATATTTACTACGCATACTTTTACTATATGGTTAGTGATATATGTATCTCTCTATTCATTTTAAATAATACAAACTGGTGCTTATTTGTCTCAAGATTTTTATACAGTTTAGATTTTGAATACAAGGTAGAAAGCTTTAACTATTTAGGGTAACAACTGAGTTGATATATGTCAGACTTAAAGAACACATAAACCCTTAGAAACTGTAAGCTATGTATGGAAAGTGTTATAAAAGGTTAAAAAATATAATGTTGGCAGAGGAAAACCTGAAAGACTTATCTCTATATTTTTAAAGCTTACAGTGAATGGTTTTCTTGTCCAAAATCCTTAAAAGAAAAAAAAAAACGTTGCAAATTCCTATGCAGCAGACTCTTTATTTGTTATGGAATAACGGTACAAATACCAGCTGCATACATCTTGAAAAATATTCATGTACAAAAATGACAAGTTTGAAGTAGAAAAGTTCGTGAATAATATTATACTTCATGAATATTAACACATCATTAAAATGTTTTTTTTTTCTTTTTCAAAAAGGGAAAGTCACATTACCAGGTTATAACTGTTTTTTCATTCTAACAAAATAAGATTACATTTTCCAAATATTTTCTGTAAATACGTCACTTAAAGTGCTGGTACAGTACGTGACACCGAGTGCAACCGTGTAAGACCCAAAATTTTAAGAAAGACTTTCGGCTTCTTTGAAGGACTGTGGTTTGAAAAATTTGGGAATTCTATGCATATTGAAAAGAGTGCAAGGTCTAAACACAATTGCATCAAATTGTAGTACTGTAAAAGTTTTAAGGAATGGAAGAAGAAAATGAGGAATAAAACCAAGCTCTTGTGATGCTTCCAGTATGTTATGTGCACTAAACACAATACTGATGATGCTTTCGTTTTTGGTCTTGGCAGAGCGACATGTCAATTTGGCAGACTACTATCCCAATTTATTCTAAAATTAGTATCCTTGATGTCAATTTGGCAGGCTACTATCCCAATTTATTCTAAACGCAGTATCCTTGATGCATTGCACACAATGAATGAACACCTAGTCATTTAAAGAGTCAACAGGGACATTGAACTAAGTCTAGCATAAACTCTTTCGCCACTTACTGTATCAACCACCTCCTTTAATTCCCCCCCCCCCTTTTCAAGATTACATAAATGTTAATGAATACATCCTTCTCACTATAAATTTAATGGCTTTTTTATATCACTTTAAAGGCCCAGTTCTCTCACCCCAAACAGTATCCATTATCCTTATCATCTTAACTAAGCTCCTCCCATGATTGTCTGAAAATCATCCTCATCCGGACACATCAGTTTATTGCTTCAGGGAGAGTATGGAAAAGCTCAATGTGTATGACCAAAACACTCTCAGTACTCTGTATTGCTTGATATAGCTGTCAATTAAAGAGCTGAGCTGGTAGAGAATTTTGGTAGATCCCTTCAAGAATTGTAGTTTAGGGTGAGAGGATTGGCCCTTTAAGGTACTGGCATCTGACTTTGAATGAGACCTTATATGACCAAACTGTAAGGAAAGACTCTTGGCTTTTTGATAGACTGTGGCTTGAAAAATGTGACAATACTATGCATGCATACTGAAAATAATTCCTGCAAGGTGTCAATGGAGATACTAATTTACTAGATTTGTTTTCTAAAGTGAGTTTAAAGGTGATATTCAGTCACATCAACGTGAAGTTTGGTAGTAGACTTTCCTGATTCATGATTAGCTCTTAAAAGTCATGTGACATATTTCTCTCAAATTTGAAATTAACTTCTCGTTCTGCTTGGTTTACCTTGAACATGCAGTATTTATGTCCCAAAATATTATGAAAAATACTTCAAAGCAAGTATGGGGATAATTGTGAGGTGGAGTTGCTGATTTTTAAGGTCAAGAACAGTTCCCCAAACTTACTTTGGAGCATCAGCTAAATATCACAAATTTCCTCTTATTTCTCTTCACAGTATAATAATCCTGTTTTATAACTCCAATATTGCATATTCAAGGTAAAGCAAGCCTTTATTTCTACTTAGACTTAATTTCACATTTGAAGAGAAAAACTGTTGTCACATGACTCCTAACAGCCAATCATGAAACAGGACAATCTACTACACTACTTCAAGCTGAGGTGACTGATCTTGCCCTTTAAACCCAAAGATGGGTGTTCTTGCTCTTTAACTGCAACAGAGGATTATATCACTGCCTCATATTTTATAAAATTTCGAGGGTAATATGTGACAAACCATATGCTTTTCACATTACAAAGACACTTAGATACCACAAAAAACATTCTCAAACCGCTGCTGGTAAGTGGGTATGCACTTACATGAGAGTCTTGCAAGCAATACAGTCATGTCTGTGAAAAGCCACTATACCAGCTATATGGAGTGACTGAATCAAAGGGTAAATATAAAAAAGAAAATGTGGTTATGAAAAAAAAAAATTCAAATGTGATTCTGGAGATATTTTGCAAAACATACCAATATTTGCCCAGACCTCATTATTCGCAGACTCCATTTATACATACTGTGTATTTGGGATATAATATACAGGGGGATGGTGCCCCTTTAGTAACAAAAGTATTAAAATTTTATCATGCTCATACAAATGTCTCAGACTCTGGCCAAAATTTTGTTACTTTGAGAATGTCAGTTATAACATTGATAAAAGTGGTAAGAAATAGGCCTGAGCATAAATAGAAAAGAAAAAAGAATGTTCAGGTATCATCAACAGAACATCAAAATTCAAAAGGTGCACCAACATAACTTTTATTATACTCACTACTAAAAGGACATTCTACTACGCAAAAACACCGTTAGTGAGAATGATTAAAAAGTGTGTTAGGTGTACTTTTTCATTAAACTTTATATGATTTAAATATGGTCCCATTATTCATTAGTTGTGAAAAAAGTCACACTCCTCCCAGTGGTCTGAGTGAGTGATTGCACTTGCATACTTGAAAATTAAAGGCATGATTGTCAGCCAAATGCGATTTGTTCCTTGAATAGAACAAAGAGCCAATAGATCAGAAAGTAATGACATCACCTCAACTAACATTACCCTTTCAGTTAAGATTTTTTTTTTTGTAAACCTCATGTTTTCAGTTGATTGTCTCTTCAAACCTTACAGCTAGTTTGCAATAGTTTAAGTTTTATTCCTTCCTAAATGTTAAACTTTTGGGTTTAATCTTATGGCACCCTCGTTGGCATTTTTTTTCCTTCTTCATTGCTTAAATGCTGAGTACCAAGCACTATGGCAGTAGGTTTCATTTTTAAAGTCTTTGGTATGACCTGGCCAGGAATTAAATTTCAGGTGTACTGTTAGTGAGGTTTTACAGCTCAGTTTCTAATCAATTGGTTTAAGTTGGGCTGGCCGGAAGTGGCTTACTTTCCCTACTCCATTGCTTATGCAGAGCATCACACACAATGGCAGTAGGTTCCATTTTTTGAGTCTTTGGTTTGACTTGACCTGGGAATCGAACCCAGGCCTCCCGCATAAGAGGCAAATGCTCTACCGTTACACCAAACACGCAGTTACAGTCAGTCTAAATGAACTATGTGGAACCATGAAGCAAATACAAACACCAACGCACCATTAAGAAAATTATGCACCACTTTAACCATTGAGCACCATTATGACCATTTCAACCATTGAATGCCCCCAACAATGTTTTGTAACTTTTCAAGACATACCAAAACAATGCCAATAGTTTAAGATATCCCTAAGTAATTTTTGTTCTCATTTAACCCCCCCCCCCCAAAGTATTGGCAATTACAAGGAAAGTGGTAGTCACTGTAACATCTACACCTCACTACCATCCAGCAAAACTCCACATACTTTACTGCTCTAAACTGAACTGAATCAACAAATCAATCACATGAAGAGTTGATCACACAGGGCTTGACACAGACCATTAAACCAGGAATATATAAGGAATTTGATGAGGGACAACCATTGCCTCATCAAGTTTCTTTACCAGGGGCACCTAAACAAAACCATAGAGCATAAAAGTGACAGAGTTAAAATTGCAGGACCAGATACAAATGAAACAGGTGGGGTTGGGGGGGGGGGGGATGGGACAATGGTTTCTTACTTCCTGGTCTCCCAGGATGGCCATCACCACAAGCCCAGTCCATTTTTTTGTCAACAATCCTGGATTCCATCCTGCACTGCCATCTATTTATGAAGCCCAGGTCCTTACTACCACCTGAAGCACACACTAAGATCAAAACACCTGCTGCACATCCAATGTAGTTTTGCAGTGACTCGAATTTAATGGCACCATGGGGTACCAAGGATGATCTATTTTCACCTGACCTTGACTACACGAACTTGGTACCCCAACACAGCTGGTCTTCCCAAACAGAGCTCGTCTTCACCTCTTGGGCTCGCGATAGTTTTGCTCCGTTGCCACAGCATAGTCATCCATTATAGAATGCAGATATTCAAAGGTGGGTCTTTGTCGTGGGTCCTTTTTCCAGCAATCCAACATGATTTGGTAGATGGAATCTGGCCAGTCTGGCATCTTCTGCATTCTTCCTCCTTTTTCAAGTTCAGCTAAAACTTGACTTCCATTTTTATCTACAAAAATCAATCAATCAACCAATGAAAAATGAGAGAACACAACTTAAAATTCAATCTTAGTTAGATATAATGAAATGACAAATATTTTGCAATAGAGTTGGCAATTATATGCAGACTGCTGGCTTTGTCTGTCTCACTGAATATGCACAGGTGTCAGATTTTGCCGTTCTCAAGCTAAAAAGAATGCATTCCTTAACCATGGTATGTACTGTTCAAGCTTAGTACCTTTAAGGGCTGTATCATATTTGACAGTGCTAAGCTAGAAAGAATGCATTTTCTATCTTACGCATTGGGTGTCTGTCTATATTTTGGCATGAATATCTGTCTACTCATCTGCTACCTTAGAACTCCTTTGTACAGGAGATTTTGCTTAATTATGTGCAAATGAGGATAAAGGTGACCACTCCCTGACAAAACGAAGGACGACCATTGGTACTATGTAAGGAGCACCACTGTGAGTTGGGGCATAGCATACAAGAATATTTGTGGCTTTGCAAACTCCCCGGGATAGCAGGAAAAGGTCCTTCCCTGTGTTTTAAGCTAATTAGAGTCAAGAAATTGAGATGCTGTCCTTAAAAATGAAATCTCTGATAAAAGTGCAGAACAATGTTTAAAATTCAGCTCAGAGTGAACCAGAACAGAGGACAATATGCATGATTGGACGAAGATCCAAATGGCCAACCTGATGAGGATGCAATATTGAGCATTGCAGTTTCCTGAGAGACCTTTCAGCCTCGGCCAATTAGGAAAGGGATTGTTGAAGCCTGGCTAGCTGGTTTGCTCCAGTATATTGTAGCCCATATTTGAATCTGACAGACCCAAAAAACAATATTTCAGGATAGCGGGTACACCATACTTAATGATTTAACAGTTTACAATGATTACAAGTTACTACAACTTTTTATCCAGTTGGGAATACTTGGTTTAAGTGAGGAAAAAAATTTCTGAATCTCAGAACTTGAGCAATTGCATCTCAACACAGGTGGTTGGGTTCCATTTATGATTAAACTTCCTTCTAAGGTGAAAATAAAAAGAAATTTGGGAAGTTCGTTGCAGGGAAATTTTGGTATCTGGAAAAAACTTTGACTAGTTTTGTACATATGACAGATATGGGAAATTGTATTTGCTTGCTAGGAAATTTGATTTGCTTGTCAGGAATTTTTTTTCTTCCAGCCATGCATTTCCTTCAGGCTGCAAAACATGGGGGAGGGGGGGGGGGGTGTGATCAAGTCAGAAAAGCCTTACTGGCCTGACATTTCAAAGGAATATAACATGAAGGTTTTTAACAAAACACCAAACTTATCAAGAGTTAGAAACTTCTTGCAATAGGTCAAGTAAAATATATATCCATAAAACAAAACAGAGTTAGTTAAATAGGATTTAATGACACACCAACAATGTGTGTTATATAGTGTCAGCTGGATCAAAAAGTTCAAATAAGGCTACAGTTCAGTTACAAGTACAGCTCAAATCCATTTTAATCAGTTCACTTTAGTCACAGTGGGGTCTGTGGACACATTCCCACAGAACCCCCAACCAACAGGGGTTATGACCAAATAGAAGACAAAACACCATAACTTTCCTTCTTACAGGAATTATGCCAGTATGATAATATGACAGTGTAAAATAAAATGTAAGATCACCAGGCACTCCTGAAGCAGCAGCTGGAATCTTATTCTAAACAGATTGTGATTGGCTTAGCCAATTGAAAAGGGAAGGACAGTATATCCAGGGTGTCATTAGTTTAAGTTTTGAATTACATATACTGTCCCTACCTCCAACCCTTCAAACCCAAACTTACCTACCCATGCTCAAATGTACACATGGATCTTGTGCACTGATGTGGCAACTGGGTGTCACCACTGACACCACTTTGGAAGAATAAGAATATTCATGTGGCTGCACCATTGATCTTTGTGTAGGAGACATATAGATTGATGGCTGCATGTGGTAGGATTGGCCTGGCTCCTCATGCATACAAACTTATGCATAAATCCGATTCGTTGACCAATTAACTGTCCCCATTTATTGACGTTAGTTTGTTATTCCTCCAATGGAGAGTGTACTTTTTTGCATTGTAACATTGTATATATAAGGTCTACAAAAGGAGAAAGCTCAGGGATTTGTGGGTTTTAAAACTAATCTGCTACCCCATGTGGTAAAGAATATTTTGCTTTTGTTTCATCCTGATCAAAATGCCACCTTTTGAATACACACCCTCATTTTAACCTAACTTTTTGAGGGTCAAGAAGCCATTTGGGTCATGGAGGACCCTATGCCAGAGTGAGCATAGATGAACACCAGCGAGCCTTTCCTTACTTTTCGAGGTTCACCAGGCAGGCGTGTACTAGAGCCTATCCCCTGTCTTTAGTCACTTTTCCAAATGCTGGATGGGGTGGAGGTTACTTGCTCTGCATCACTGAGCATGGGAACAACTTCCCGAGAGGGACAGCTTCCCAAAATGGACAAATTCCTAAAACGGACAACCAAATACCCAATTTGGCAATTCACCAATTTTAAAGCCCCTCAGCATCACCTTGAACAGCTATGCTGAACAAGCTAATATTTAAGTAATTAGCTTGGATAATTTACCATGTGATTCCTGTAGGATTTGCACCTCTAGCTTGCAAGGCAGTATTCTCAATGATTAAGCCAACTCCACGTGTACTTTGTAAAAGGATGGACATAAATGACAAGTCTCCAACATCCAATAAACACAAAAACCCCAGTATTATTTCAATTAGGTTCCTTCAGTAATTCCTTAACAGCAAAACGATGACTATAATTTGGTCCATTCAGTAAAGACTTACTTCCATAAGGGGGTGCTCCGTATGAGAATATCTCAGCCAGCAAAACACCGTAGGACCATACATCAGACTTGACGGTAAATCGTCCATAAAAAGCAGCCTCTGGAGCTGTCCATTTTAATGGAAATTTGAGTTCTAGAAGAAACAACAAATAAATAAACTGAAATTATGAACAAAGAATTGAAATTATTTCATAACATCATAAGTCTGTGTATCTTCGAAAGATTTATTACTTTTCATCTATGCGCTCTAAACAGGTCTATCATGTTACAATACCCCAAAATGGTTTGGCTTTTACTGGAAATATTTCTTTTTTTATTTTGAGTATGACCAAACTCTTTTGTGAGGACTTGACAAAGCTGTTACAGGCTTGCTTACAAGTGTATTTCCAGGAAAGACAAATCAATAAATATTGCTGCAAACCACTTTTAATTGATGCATTTTTCTTTAATTGAACCTGCACACTACTGCAGGCATGTTACCCAGATGACATAACAACTTCAGCCAGGTAGCATTAATCCATGCCACCTCCTAACTTTTGTAGAATATACCAAAAACAAGTTTTGTATTTCAAATGCAGTATTGCCATTTAAGTAATATCACACAAAAGATACAAGGTGTCACGTTTGCAGCTGTGAGACAGACCCTTTATAGATGAATCCGACCAGAGCTTGTATTTTGGGACTGTAGGCAGCCATTAGTGGGGTCCATCAGCCTTAAATTGTCTTCATTTATTGTCTACATGAATTTCAAACACTCATAATCAGTGAAATTGAGGGAATCGAGATACAATTCTGTGTGCAATCATCCATGATACAGGTAAGCAAGGAAACTGAAAGACTAAAGGTAATGGACCCCACTTATGTTGGACTCCAATCAGACCATCACTTGACTGTCCAGATTTGTCTGCAGAGTGTTTTCACGGACATCACAAAAACTGTAGTGCAGTACCTACTGTATAGCTAGCAGCTATAAGGCAGTTGACAACTGACGTGATGACTTGATTTTAGGATGGGGTTGAGCATGGTTACTCAATAAAGGTGTCACATGAAAACACTCTACATGCAAGAAGCATTTAAAAACACAGTGCATGCCTACATTCACAGAATTCTTGATCCTTTAAACCCTACTAGCCTGTCACATTTATATCATTGCACTCCTTTAATTTATATAATCCTCTGATGAAAACAATCTGCCATCTGTATTTCTCCTTACGTTTATTAGGATTTGGTTTATGTTGATAAAACTCATCTATGACCCTGGCCAGTCCAAAATCTGCCACTTTACAAACAAAGTCATCGTTGACTAGTACATTTCTAGCTGCCAGATCTCTGTGGACAAAGTTATGTCCCTCTAGAAATTGCATACCACTTGCAATCTGGATATAAACAAAGAAGGAAAACTATATGAAATGGGCAGAAAAATATGATATCTGTAACTGCATGGATGATGCAAAAATGAATTAAGCAAAAATTTGACAATTATTAATAATTTTGCCACATAGTGTCTTAGCCAAACTCTAAAATTACTTTTACACCAGAGCAGGAAAAGAAAATCTCATTTTAAGAGTTCTGTTGAAAAGTACATTGGGTTCTGGCTGCTACCTTTAGGGGCAGGGACAGGGCTATGCCCACTTGGAATTTTTTCCTCCCTCAATACTTCCAAGTTGCCACTGATGTAATAGTCTTCTGTCTATTAATACACATTAAGACTCCCTCCCAAACCCTTTTCCAGCACCTGGAAGCCATTTGTCCCTCAAGTAACAAGTTGCACAGCTAAGGGTCTGCTTGGGTCAATATTGCTTTATAATCACCATATTCCCGTACCTACAGGAGGAAGGACTTTCTAGACTCAGTTGCAGTGAACATGTGATAGCAATTATCATTGTAAGACACTTTTTTCATTACTGCAGGACATGTCACTTGTGCAATTGATTTACATGCCAAGATGATGTCACAGAACTGAAAGTGGTTAGAGTTGGCAATAAATTGGGAATGTCTAGCAACAAATTGGTAAATGTCTGGCAACAAATTGGTAAATGTCTGGCAACAAATTGGGAATGCTTGGATACAAATTTGGAGGTTTGTCCTTCACTGCAACTTTCTTATACAGACTTCTCAAGGTTGACTGGTACTGGGTGAGTGGGTACATTTGACACATTTGATTCTTCGAAACAGTGAAACTTTTAAAATGTGGAATTTTCCTGCATTAAAAACTCTGTCCACACGACATCACCTTTTTGCTTCAGTGATCAAAGGTCAGCAATATCCATATAAGAAGTTGCCCTACTGCTTGCCTTCCCACCTTGCAAACAGTGACACATCTGACCAGTATTATTCTGCCTTTGTTTACATCTTCCACTTGCTCTATCTTATCAAGCTTTTGGTTTCTTGGAGCTTGCTTGAGTGTGTTGAGCAGGAAGTCGGGTAAAATTTGATTACCCCACTAAAGCTCACCTTTGATGGGGACTTGGGCAAAATATCACATAAAGCAAGAAATTCATCATGAACAATTTTAAATAGCCTCATTCAAAAATTAAGTTTCTATGAAAAATTTACCCTCTCTTCATGTATAAAACTTTATCAAGTACTCTGAATGTTATAAATGAAATGAGAAGAGTAACAAAGAGACCACAAAAACTTATCATCTGTTGAATATGATTTATAAAAAGCTGAAGGGAATTTTATTGGTTTGCAAGCCTGCTTATTTCGTGGGATCAACTTCTCACATAGATGTATGGTTTTATGAACGAAAAAAGCTGGTTTTATAAAGTTCAGTCATTAGAAAGCTAATTGCCGTGTTAGGTACTTTGTTCATTCTTCATACATAACTCAGTGCACAACTTGGTATCGTTACAAAGTTATTTAAGTCTTAAAGGTCAAAAGCAGTGCCCCCAAACTTATTTTGAAGCAACACCTTAACATCACAATTTTCCTCTTATTTCACTTCAAAATATACTTTATTATGTTTTAAAACTTCAATTTTGCATTTTTCAATGTAAAACTTCAAGTTATTTTCACATTTGAAGAGAAAGAAACTTTTTTGTCACATGACTCTCAACAGCCAATCATGAAATAGGAAAAGCCTACTACTCTACTTCAAGTTGGGGTAACTGCTCTTGCCCTTTAAAGTAAAGGTGGCATCATACAAACAATTTATTTTTCAAAACCAACATGTCAAGAAATGCCTGTTACTGATTAATTGACCTATTTCCAAATAACAATTACAATGAATTGTGGGATAGAGTTTTGGGTGTACGTCAAATTTCACCACAGCAAAATGCCTTTGACAAAAATGACAAACACCAAAACTCTATCCCACAATCCTTTGTAATTGCTATTTGGAAATAGGTCTATAGAAAAAATGCAGTCCTACATGTAATGTTTACCATAGACATATTTCCAAATAACAATTACAATGAATTGTGGGATAGAGGGCGTACATCAATTGTAAAACAATTGAAAAAATTGTAAAACAGTAAAATGCCATTGACAAAAGTGACAAACACCAAAACTCTATCCCACAATCCTTTGTAATTGCTATTTGGAAATAGGTCTAGGGTAGGTGTTGGATGTTGTTTGACTTAGTTCAGAAGTTCCTCTTTAGTTTCATACATTCTAGTTATGAACATTGTAGCAATGTATGATGCAATTTTTGACAGATGTATGATTGCTTAAGCAGAGCTATAAAGTATCTGCCTAGTAGAAATATGTTTTTTCACCTGTGCAGACATGTCTATCAGCTGTTCGACTGATAATCTTCGCCCTTCAGAACTCCTTAATACATGCAGTAAGCTTCCTTTTGTCATAAGTTCTGTTACGATGTAGATGGGCTCCTGGAATGGAAAGAAGTGCAAGACAATAGTAACGGTTTCTTTTTGAGCAAATCCCAACAATCCAGTAATTGTAATTGATTTTTTCATTAATTGATTTAGTCAGACATAACTGGGGTCCATCCCCTTTAATCTTTCAAAGTTGTTGACCTGTATCTTGGATGGTTGCAGCACACTAAAATTCCTCTTGATTCCCTCAATTGCTCTGAATCTGAGAATATAGAATACCATATCAATGATTAAGTGAAGACTTAAGGCTGGTGAGCCCCACAAGCTGCCCAAATTGGTCTACAGAAAAGCATTATCTCTAATAAGCCGCTTGGTGCTCCGAATAAGCAATGGAGTAGGGAAAACAAGTCAGCGAGCCACAAATGGAAAAAAGGCTGTGACTGGCTCAACTTAAATCAATCAGTTGAAAAATGCACTGTAAAACTCCATTTCCCCTAACCTAACCTTACCTAGCCAATAAGATGCTATGAAACCATTTTGATCTGACAACTTGTCAATTTGAAACTCTGGTGTTTGTGGTTAAAAATGATAAAGGGATTTCATTTTCATTTTGTCCCCCAAATAGGCAGCGGGCCGTACAGGAAAAAGTGCTTTCGTTTTTAACTTTCGTGACGCACATCTGAGGGTCGGCATAAAAATTACCCACGAAGGTCAATTTTAACCTTTTGAACATCATATCAATTACCACAAGCGAACGAGTTGGCCTATGAAGAGAAATTTGAGGGTAAATTGTTGGCTTTTTTTGGCCAACATTCATTGTATATACTAGTTCCACGAATTTTCTGACACGTACAAAATCTCTACAATGCCGTGCATAGTGCACAGGGCAGTGGTCAGTAAAATTGATACGGATAAACTTTTATGTCAATTAATTGACGGGAGGGGGAAGCAAGGGAGTAGGACGAATTTCTCCTCATCTGAGGAAAAGTTGAATAAATCAGGAACAGGAAAGAGAAAGGATAGCGAAGGGATAGCGAATACTGAAGGAAAATGAAATAGGACAAAACAAGAATAAGTATTTGGAACAGAAATGAGGAAGAAAATAAACACACATGACATGAAAAAACAAGAAACAGAGAGTAGAGATGCGTTCAGTAAGGATACCAATAGATAATTCACATGATATTGTTCAGTCAAGTCTGGTTTGCAGTTGAGTTATGAGAGAGTAAATAACCGACGGCATGGTCAAGTGGTTAAAGCATCCGACTTCAGGCGGGGTGGGGGCTTACGGCCCCAGACTTCCCTCAAGCTTTCGCCACATCGACAATAAAACATATGGACAATTAGTAGTGCAACGCCCTCTCACCCCTTTTTTCCCATAGGTCAACCCCCCTCCCCATTTTTTGAATGTGCGGATCCGTGCCTGGACTAGCTTGCAGTTGGGAGGTCGACGGGAGTTCGAGTATTGGCCGGGTCATACTGAAGACTGTAAAAACACCTTTGTGCTTGGTGCTCAGTATAAAGCAATTGAGTAGGAAAAACAAGCCAGATAGTCACAAGTGGAAAAGCTAGATGATCCGTGGCGGCTCGACATAAATCAATTGGTTATAGAAACTGGCCATATGGGCCGTCACGTAAAACTCCGTCCATCTAACTAACTTGAGAGGATAGGCCTTAATGGACAGGCCTTACGGCAAAGCAGAACTTAGAGATATAATCACAACAACCAGTGGTTCGAACCTGCCACTTATTCATATGCTTGGTATTTTGCATGTATTTTATAGGTGAACATTCCATTTGGAACCCTTTGAGCACAATTGTTTTGAAATGGTAGGCCTACCTTTCGAAAAGTAAAAAGAAAAAAACTTTTTTAAACATATGGAAGCGGGGGCTGGGGGAGAAACCCCCCAGTGAAAAATGAGGGGCGGAAGCAGTTCCGCTCCCCCACTTCCCGTGTCAGAAACTCCTTCTTTAATTTTCCAAATCTCAAAAAACAGCGAAATTTCCGGAGCGCTTTGCTCGCCGCATTATGCAACATAAAATGCACCAGTTCTCACTAATAGATCAGTTTGGTAAACTTTTCTGAGCTCTGGACGTAGTCAAAATCGGATATTTACCATTTGTGTGTCACCACATCATTAAGAGACACCGGCAGCTATGTTGCTATTTTTGTGACCTGTCTTTCATAAAATTCCAATTTTCCTACAATTAAAGTTCTTGATTTTGAAATATTTTGTCTAAAAGGACAACAAATTTGGGAAACTTTTGAAACGTCATTGGGGTCTGTGGGGTCGCGATTTTTCAAAATTTTGTATACTCTCCGCACAAATTAGTCTTTCGAGAAAGACTTCATATTCCAGGCAGGGAAGCTTTGGCCTACCGTAGTCAAATGTTCTCATACACACCACATGCGGGACATGAATCCAGAGTAGCGCTTGCAGTGACCTTCCGTATACCTTTGCCGCACCCGCACCAAGTTCAAACGAGTTTCAAGAATTGATTTGTATCTGAATATTGACGGAATCGAATTCAGTCATAATTAGGCCTAGATACCAAATGATCTTGAACCAACTTGGAAGTCGGTCCAACTTTAGTAAAGTTATGTTCAACTGAAACTACGATTTAAAAGCGGAAATAGAATGTAAATTTTTTTCCAGTTGATAAATTTAAAAAAAAAACATATCAGGTACCGTCATTTCAAAAAATACACAAAGGCGTACGGGAAGAGGCGGATCCTATTCGCCGTGGGCTGAATATTTTTCAAGTCCTATTTTTCCCGGCCGCATGTCAACACGGTCCGCTGCAGGCCGAAGTGACTAGCTACTACAGGCTACCCCTTGCCCTAAAATACATGTAAATGTCAGTGCCCTGAAATAAGCACTTCCCCTGCTCTGGGAGGAGTGCAATCCCCCTATCCCCACTCCTGAAAGGTCGACGCCTAAAAGCATGAAAGACACCAAGGTCTGCTTGCGATTTTCTGTGAAAAACCAGCCCCTGTCTAAAGCTATCGGCCATGTCATGACACCAAGTCTCCAGGGGCAGGAATTTCTGATGAGATTTTCTGCCAGAAAGATCAAAATTTTAATACATGGCTACTTCGTCGAGTGTCACAACAAGCATTTCATCGGGAAAGGGCTGATCGTTTTTTGCAAAATGTGGTCAGTGTACCGTATTCAATTTGGCACTAGTACTGAGCTCGGTGGCTCATATTGGGACCAAAAAATGTAGTACACGAATTCCGATAATTTTCGGAAGGGAAACCGTTCTTAGCCGCTAATAACAGTTCGACCACAAAATTTTAAGTAAGTTTATAGCGGTTTAGGATTTTTAGATAGCATGTAAGTTACTTCTAAGCCCAATTAAAACTACAACTATTCCCTAATAACTTGAGAACCAACACACCCCAGATGCCAGTGCCTATTAGAACCTATTACACGAAATACAGCTTGGTGACATTCTCGCCCGTATTCGTATTGTTAACCTTCCAGATTTAATCGTTCCTCGATACAAAAATGATACTAGATGGGTTGAAGGGTATTATTCGTTTTTCAGAGATCGGAGTGACGCAGATTACACAATTTGGATCGGTATCCAGCTCGAGTTACTCATTCGCAGTTAACGTTACGCGCGAAACCGACGTAGCAGGGACATAAACAGCTCCTCGTTCGTGAAAAAGTGTCCTTTTTCTTTCCACATCTTTTTACCGTTTTCAATCCCACGTACCAAAAATAGCACTAAAATTTGTTGAATTTTTCCTATATTTAACATTAAAGCCCATTTCAGTTAATGAAAGTGCCTTTGGAACATGATTAGAGGCTACAGCTGTAGTTTTAGTACTCTTCGAGGAAAAGTTTACTTAAAACGTGGAAGTTGTGTGTCTATTTCACCTTCGCCAGATTTTGAATTTAAAGGGATATTTTTACTTATTTTTTCTTGCTCCATAGGCCAAACGGATCGCTTGTGGTAATTGCATGGGTTATTATTTCATCTTTTCCCATCGATTCGTATTTTTTTCAATCAGACCCTCCGAAGTGCGTCACGAAGTAACACGAAAAAGCAGGACAGATTTTGGTCTAAAAGTTGATACATGAACAGTGTCAGAAAACATACTTAACTTTGAAGTGAGTCCAATTTTTTGGTATGGTATTGCCCAATGAATTAATTCTTAGACAAAACACTTGTAAAGAATCACATATTTAACCTAACTCCTCCACCATAAAAACAAGTTGAATCAACTACAAATCCAAATAATCCAAATTAGGAAAAATAAATTGAAAGAACTTTTTATGCACTTATAGTCTAATACAACCTTCAATTTGCCGACATTGCAGGGCTTTCATTAGTGTGCGTATTTGCGTATTGTGCGTATTTACATGGTCAAATACACATAAGAACAGTAATGTAAAGAGTCAAATACGCATTCAAATATGAGTGAAAAGAGTATGCATACTCTTTCAGTTTTAGTGTTGAGGTCATACATGCATCGCATAAATTCCCTGTGCATTTTTGTATCCACTTCTTTTAGTTTGTAGGAAAGTGTAAGCCAGTAAATTTACAACAAATAAGGATGCTATTTGAACAGTGCAAATCCCTTCATGATCTTCATAACGTACACATTAGGGAGTTACATGTACTTAACTTCGCAGTAGACCACATGTTCGTATAACGTTACATCGGCGTATGTCGTGCCTTCCAAGGACTTATTTCAAATGCTTGAATGGGCATGTAAGTTGGTATTGATTCATTAAGTTAGGCCTAGAATAAATTTTTTTAGTGTGAACTCACCCTGTCTGAGCAAATAGCAAAGAGCTGTACAAGGTGCTTGTGTTTCATATTTTTCATAATATTAGCCTCCGCCAAGAAGTAGGATGGTGCCAACGTATCAGATTTCATCGTCTTGATGGCCACAGGAGTTATGCCATTCCATAATCCTTTATTTAACAAAAGTAAAAGAAGTTCTTTTGTCTAAAAAACTCTTGTTCAACTTTCATTAAAATTTAAAAACAAGAGGACATCTTAAGGAAAATTATGCAATGACAACCATGTTGAAAATGAAGTCCATTAGCCAAGTGCAGCACTATCTGCCTATCTCCAGAGTTGTTATTTGTGCTTAATCTATTGAGCAAACAAGCTCCCAATTAGTCCCCATTGGTCACAACTTCCTTGTCAAAAAGTTGCTAAAGCCACTTGCTGGTATAAACTGTTCTTGAATCTATTGTTTGAGATTATGCACTACTGTTTGGCCTTTAGAATTAGTGCAAGATGGAGAGGAGTGAGGAAGGTGTCAGATGATGTCTCGTGCTCTAATAAACGATGTCCAAAATCCCCTCGAGACAGCCACTCGACAGGATTTTGAGTTTTTAGAGGGTGCCACATTTCAGTAATGGGTTCTGTAATAGCATGACTAAACACTGGTTACTGAGAATTCTGCATTCTGATGGAATAAACACTTGTCGAAGGTTATTCTCTAACAAACAAACAGTAATTCTCAAACGAACAAATAACCTTTTGCCACAAAATTTTAGTGTATCAAAGGAATAAACCACATTTGTCTGACTAATTTTTCACAATTTTTGATGCGATTCTGCCTTTAAGTGTCCATTATTTTACTAAATATGGAACTCCACAGTTCATTCACCAACAACTGTTAGCCAAATGTAGAACCACCCTGGTTGATAATTGGCTCTATTTATATGATGTCACACTTTTTTTTGGTTTCTGAATCGGAATACACTTCCTCGTTTAAAAGAAATAATGTTCTCAAAAAGCATGGAAATAGCATATGAAGGTAACATATTATTACTTAAAAGAATAGTCCAAACCCAAATTTATTATTGATATGTTAAAGAGGAACATATTCTAAGCATTCTGGTGAATGTTTAATTTATTTTCCATGTTTGACTCTCGAGATATTAGTGATTGAATGTGGCAAATTTTCAACAAAAAATGAACTTTAAGTAAACAGGTGTGATGTCATGGCTTAGCATTGTCGGCCAATGGTTGTATTTATTTACAATTTACCACCAATTTTATGCGACAAACTTTTATACATAAATACCATCGGTACTTTAGGGGCATGATAACATCCCTAATCAATTCAAGACCAAACTAACAGGAAGAAAAATAAAAGAAAAACAAAACATTGGCCAACAATGTGAATCTATGACATCACATCTGCTTGCTGCAAGTTCACTTTTCATTGAAAATGTGTCAACTTCAATTTCTAATATCTTGAGAACCGAACATGGGAAATGAATGAAACTTTCACCAGAATGCTTAGAATATTTTCCTCTTTAACATAACAAAAATAAATCTGGTTTGGGAATATTCTTTTAAGCAACAAATAACTGAATTTATATTTGTAAGAAATTTATTTCTTGAAAAGGAAACAACCACACTGTACTTCCTTGGTTTGCTTGACCGATCATTCTGCATACCTTGAATTTTGAGGTGTGCCAGTGTGATCACACACCATCACTGACCTCTAATCACTTTCAATGAGGAGTGTGATTTTTTGCACACCTAGATAAAGATGGGAGCTCATGTAAATCTGCTTAAGTTTAATAAATCAGTACAACTACCACACCCAATAAATTGCAAGAGGAGTACAATTTGTAGCAACCTGGAAAATCTTAAAGACCCAGTTCTCTCAACCCAAACAGTACCAATTCTCCTAAGCTTCTTACTTAAGCCCCTCCCACAATTGTCTGAAATTCATCCTCACCTAGATACAATCTCAGTTTATTGCTTCAAGGTGAGTACAGAAAAACTCAATTTATATAATCAAAACACTCTGAGTACCGTCCATGCTGTGTTATGTAAGCTTTGCTACTCTGCATTGTTTGAATTAGCTGTCAATCAAAGTGCTGAGCCAATTGGGATTTCTGTACCCCTGTACCAAAATTGTAAGTTTGGTGAGAGGTTTGGCCCTTTAAACTCCAGGCCTGCATCCTGTTCCCATAAATATAGGATTTAAAAATTGGTATTTTTTACTGTAAAACAAGCGTATTATTTCCATTTAGTAATCTATATGGAACAGTGTTGTTAGTGAATGTATGAAGAAATGTGGTAAAAAGGATACTCAAAAAGAAATATATGAAACTAAGCTTTGATTAGTGAAGTTTGGATTGCTGTTAAAAAAAATCATCCAGCTGGATTTTGAGGTTGTTGAGTTTGTGGCTATAAATCATGAATACCAGTTATACAATTAGGGATGTGATGAATGTTACACTTGCATATTTTGATAAAAAAATGTAAAATTTTAAAAAATAAACATACGATAAATATTGTCCATTTTACAGAACAATTACTCTGTTTCAACTCTGTCATGCATTACTTTATTTAGTTAGTTAATTAGTAAATTAGTCAGTATTAAAGTTAGTTAGTGTGTAATACAGTCACCTTGTCATCAAAGGGAAAGTAATGCAATGGTGGATTAAAACTTAGCTGAAAAAGATCAAGGTTTGAGTATCCCACTTGAATTTCTTTCAAAATCAAATGAGGGAGTTGCATCAGAAATTTTGTATCAAAAATTTTCATGAAATATCATGAGCAAATGACCAGACAATTCCCCAAACCTAGAGAGACCCCCTCCCAACCTGCAAAATTCCACAAAAATTTTTCCTGTATGAACTTTCCCCCAGAAAACTCTCACCCATAAAACTGTCTTCAGGACAACCAGCTAACCACAAAATTTTGTACACGTCATATGGCAGATAGGGCAATTTGAAAAATCATGCGGGGGCAGGGTTGTGAAACTGTCCTTGTGTGACCTTGTCACAAGTGGGGACTAGTTGGGAAGTGACAAGTGCATGGTTTAGGAGGAAATCAATAGATGTAGTTAATGTCAAGTCTTGTTTAACTTTCGTTCTAAAGATAGTTTCATTGTTAATATGCCCTGAACCATTTGTTTACTTTGAACGTCTCTTTAAAGAAACTGTTTGCCTTGAATGCTTGCATGACTCTAATACAAATAAAACATGACAGGAGATGTTCCTCTTTCTTAAATCAAAATAAGGTACGAGATTTATGTAAAGATAATAACAAAAGTAATTATTTGTGAGCAAAACTGTAACAGCTAGCTTTGTTTGGTCTGTTATATATTTCTTTTTCTTTCTTTTTTATATTCAACATCCGACAAAAGAAAATGTTTTTTTCATCAAATAGGATGCTCTCAGAACACTTCCTTAACTCTTTATCAGGATATATACATGTAGTAGGGTCAATTCTGTAAACTGTGTGCTCCAAGTGAAGAAACTTGTAGGTTGAATCAATCCATGAAATCAAACATTTATAGTCAGTGTTTCTTGGTTAGAACATTGGGTAATCTTTGTTATGAAGACTTATTTGCAAATGTATGTAAAATGAAACCTAACTAGTTAGTTAGATGAGACTTAACAATAAACCAACACAAATGTGCTGTATAGTACCAACTAGGCAAAAAGGTCAAGTTTAAATGTAGTATTACATATGATTCAAGTTCAAGTTTGCTTTCACATACAGCTTTAAATACAGTGTAAATCCTACCCTTTGGTCACCTCTTTCAGCAGGTGGAAAATATCATGAGCATGTTTAAAATCCCCGGCCCACAGAGGGGAAAATTGAATCCTAACCTACAAATGAGAAAGTGCAGTAAGACTTTCAAATATAGCTGCAAAATTTTGCAATCTGTTTCCATTGACTATGATTACTGCTTTGAAATGAGTGCAAGATCTGGGTCTACCATATTATGTTCATGGAATATTGTTGTGGAAAGGACATGTTGGCACAACAGAGTCTTATACTTGGTAAGAATCAATAAATACTTTGCACTCACTCCTGGGAAATAATTTTAATATATTCCTAGGAAATTTCTTCCAGCCCTAAAGTATTCCCTAAAACAGAACTGGATCACAAAAAGAAAGAACAGGAACCAGTTTTGAGATTTATGGATCATAACTTTTTACTATATGTCAATTCCACATGCATATTGTTGTATTTATTTGATGCAATGTTATAGCCTGAAAATTATTAATAGTGTGATAATACCTTTCCACACTTCTCCAAACTGTCCTGTGCCAAGACGATGCTGGAATTTCAAAGAATTCCGATCAATTTCCCAGGCATCTTTTCCCAGGCCAATAGTGTTGGGGTTGACCTTAGGACAGGGTTTCCCAAGAGGCACATTAAGACCATCAGCAACATCTACAAAAGAAAGAATTGTGTGATATATTTAAAATCTGATAATGCATATGGCAGTTTAGGGGAAACAAGACCTTTCTGACCAGCTGCAAGTCATACAGCTAACTAACACAAAATACTAACAATAAGCTGGCTAATGTCATACTAAAACACCATCTACAAAAGCAAGACAGCTCAGCATATTCCCAAGGAAAAGAAAATCTAATAAACTTTAACATTTCTAGATATTCTGGTGCAGGGAATTCTTCTCCTGTCAAACAGATACAGGTTAAATCAATTTCGAGTTATTTTATAACCAATCTATAGTCTGTGAGCTACTGTAGGAGGACCCACTGTGTGCCATCCCCCTCCCCAGATTCTCCATGAGTGATATCATTTTACGTTTACCATAGCTCCTTGATTTCAAGTTCAGGTGACCATAGGGCCCAAAAATGTTGGACCAGAGAATTTAGAGGTGATGGTTGCCAGGTGCATATTGTCCATGGGATATTTTACAAAAAAAGACTTTTCTTGGTGACCGTTTTGAAATCCAAAATGGTTTCTGAACAAAAATGATCCACTGTTGGTTTGGTTGTTCTTAATGGATTCCTTGACCATGAAAACATGGGTAAAGAGTAAAGACAGCACAATTATGACTCTATGTATCTCAGACAACAGGATAAACCTGACAATATTGTTCAGAGGGGTCATCTGAACAAAATGATACCACTTATGAAGGATCCGAGGGCAGGTGCACTGTGAGTCCTCCTGGCTCATGGATTGCAACTTTAAAGGAAAATACTGCATTTGAAAAAGTGTCATAAGAGTGACACAAGTTTAATGCTGCTGTAGTCTTTTCTCATCTGAATCCCTAACAGCATGCAACAAATCAACACTGATCTCACAAAACATGCCGCAAACGAGCAACAATGGCTTCATGGAACAATCTCAATATCAAAGCCACGCCCTCATGCAAAGTTCAAAATGCTGCATATTCATTAGGAAGCGTCATTTTGTCAGATTAGCTGTTTTGTCAGGTCCTATATACAATCAATAGACATTGTGCACATGATTTCAAAGCTTGAAAAGTATGCCTTCCTTTGGGCAGAAAACAAACCAATACTGACAAATGGAGACGGCTGAATGCTGATTTGTTAATCAGTTAAACACTCGCATAGTCAGCTACACAAGCAGGGTGAATTCTTGCGAAATGCATGAGACCACATGTTCCATTGTTTTGCCCCCAAGAAGGTCAATTAATAGACCTTGTGCATATGATTTCACAGCTTGGAAAGAATGCCTTCCTTTGGGCAGAAAACAAACCAATACCGACAAATGCAGACGGCTGAATGCTGATTTGTTAATCAGTTAAATGCTCGCATAGTCTGCTACACGTGCAGGGTGAATTCTTGCGAATTTTTATGCATGCGAACACGTGTTCCATTGTTTTGCCCCCAGGAACAATGTCAATGTGTTGTCAATGCACATGGTCTATGTGCAATATTCATACGCTTGAATCCTGCACTTCTCAGAACTCTTTTTTGCTACAAACAATTACCACCACATTTCACACACCACACTGCTGTTCCATGGGATATTGCAATGCATCCAGGAAGGTGTAGTATAGCTTTACATTTCTATTTGGTTTGAAGTGCAATATAACACATTAGAGTGCTGTGGCCTTCAATCGATCATAAAACCAGTTTCACTTGAAACAATGTTTAAAAACCAGAGGGTTTGGGGATTGATCAGGTCAAAGTAAGGTAGCTAGGTTTTCATCATCCAAGGGCAATCTATGGTTTTCCATCCGAACAAAAGAAACCAAATTTGATCAAATAACTGACAGCTGCCACCCCTCATGAAATTGAGATTGATAAGTCCTAGGTTTTTGCTACTTCTTTGGTCACTTCATGGCACCATAAAACAACACCCTTTTTAAAAGGGTCAGTCCTCTCACCCCAAACTGCAATACTTGTAGTGGTTTACAGAAATTCTCAATTTGCTCAGCTCATTGATTGACAGCTAATTTAAACAATACTGAGTACCAAAGCTTATATTACACAGCATGAACAGTACTGAGGAGTGTTTTGATTAGATACATTGAGCTTCTTTATAGTCACCCTGAAGCAAAAAACTGAGATTGTGTCTGGATAAAGGATGAATTTCAGACAATTGTGGGAGGGGCTTAAGTAAAAAGGTTAGGAGCATTGGTACTGTTTGGGGTGAGAGAATTGAGCCTTTAAGTCCTGAATTATTACAAAAGCATTCCTGCACTTTCTGTGGAATAATTTTCATGACTTTCATTACTTTTCCCAGATCAAATACAAAATTTCCATGACCTCATGACATCTAACATACATTTTTCAACTGTCAAAAAAAACCCTGGGGAGAGGAAAATTACGAACTTTACGATTTTCTGTATATCAGGCTTTGAATAATTTACCAAACTTGCATGATTTTTCCTTGTTTTTCATTACTCTAGGAACCCTGTAGGGATATGAAGGGACAATACTTACGTCTGTAGTGATCAACAAGTTCCGGTACAGTTCTGAATCGACAGCTCTCAGTTATACAATAGCTGTTGTTCTCTGGTATCCAGTGAATGCGATAATGTTTGACGTGTTCTCCTCCGTTGACTTCATCTATATCTCTCACTGAAAGCGAATAGTTCCCTGGATGAGAGAGATGTGGAGAAAAATTGACAGAAATTTAATCAACTTTTGCATGGCAACTATTCGCACTTTTGCTATGGAAGGGGGTCCATCTGACCATACTGAGCTAAGTGTTTTATTATGAATACATAGTACGTATGCATGCGTTCCACAAAATACCAAGTTTTTGTTGGGGTGCTGCCATATTTGTGTGCTCCCTATGCCTTAAGAGGATGCATTCTGTACGTGTAAAAGTGTTTTCTCTTCAAAACATGATTACATACCATAGGTAGATAATGTTTACTGGTCAGTTTCTAACCAACTGATTTAAGTCGGGTTTGTCCCCGTCTTTTTTTCCAGTTGTGGCTCACTGGCTTGTTTTCCCTTCTCTGTCGCTTATGCTGAGCACCAAGCACAATTGCAGTAGGTTCCAATTTTCAAAGTCTTCAGTGTGACCCAGCCAGGAGTTGAACCCCAGATCTTCTAGCTGCAAATCAGATGCTCTACCCATTTGACCATGCATTCAATTTCTCATGGCCATCTTCTACTGTCTACATTTACCTGTGTTCCTTTAGCACATTCAGTCCCACTGTTGCATATATATAAACATCAACCAGTCCTTCTCCATAGTACTGCTGTGGTGAATATGTGAGAGTACTTTTCCTAGACAAACAGCCTCCGAAACAGTGAAACTGTGCAAAATAGAGGGCATTCCCTCTTTTTATTATTGCAAAAAATAAAATTCAAAAAGACTTTACAGGTATGATTTTGAAACCTTTATGAAAATTGGTGCCCTTAGCCTTCTCCTTGGTAAGGGATGGTCAAATGTCCCTAACAAATGAAAACCTCTATGAAATGTACCACACAAACCCTATGGGATTGAATGTGTTTATGCTTCACAACTTCGAATTCACAACCTACTAGGGCTAATCCTTATCAAAATCCACATTGAGTTAAAAGTTCCTGACTCTTTCAAAATTTCAGTATACGAAAAGTTGTCAGAATACATGAGTTCAAAGTTTCTTCTAGAAAAGTATTGCACAACAGGGCAAAGGGTAACGGGTAAAACTTTTATGTGTGTTTACAGGTGATGGTGGGATGTAAAACTCATGTAAAACCACTGTGCTATGTGCAGCGGGGGCAGCAAACAGACATTTTGTTACCAGTTGACCTGACAGAAAGGTCACGAACGCAACAAAATTTGAATTTGTCTCATACTTACCACAAGCAAAGAATTCAGATTTACACAGCAATTCCTAACAAACTATAACGTTTCAATCACGGACTTCCTACACATGGACAGACAGAGCATACTGAACGGTACATTGTCGCTTCCATATGTGTGAGAAAAAGCACACCAAGATGGCTCTCTGCTATGATCAGTTCGGGAGATAACCGTTTTCGAGGGAGGCTTTAATACTACCTGAAACGAGGGAGGTTTGAAAGCTATCACTTATTCATGACCTTAATGCATATGCATCATGTATCGCGTAGTATTTCTTCACGGTTGTTTCTATTGTCGTGAGCAAGATAATACCAGACGAAATGTTTGCAACCAGGAGCTTTTCGTATTACTAGTATACTGCAGTAGCGGCAATTACACAATAGCGCGCCGCACAGTACCCCGTACCGTTTCAGGCGGATCGATGTATACCGTTGTGCAACATAATGCTCATATAGTCTTGCCTTATGTTGTCAACGCACATTTACAGCCGAGCGATTCTTTTTAAGTATATAGAAACGGGCACTAAGGAACAAAGGGAAAGAACCTACGGCGAACCGGACAAAAACACAACAGAGAGATTAGTGAATTTGCGGTGACCTTCAACAATGGTAACTTCGAAGTCGGTACGATAAAACTCTGTTTAGGATTATAATTAGGGGATACTTCCAATGCTACTACTAGCAGTGGAACTATTGGTGTCTATTGGGTCACCAATGTTAACGCTGGTTTATTAAACACATGCAGACTTACTACGGTGAAAATCTGTATCCTTGAACACACAGGAAGCAGTGAATCGCTTGATCCTTCCATGCTTCAATTTACCCGACATAAATATTTATATACTCTAGCTGATGTCTTGTGAACTATGCCAACTCAAGCTAGAGATTCAGTAAAACTTCGGTAAGCTTTTCAATTTCGACTTCGAACTTAACGTGCTATACCAGCCTTCGATGTCCGTATATATGCATTATAACAATGAGGCAACTAACGAGCGCACGTTTTCTCAATGTTAGTACCTGTTCCGCTACGTTTTCCTGTTATCTACAGCTATTGAAAACGGCTGTTTAAGATTCTACGAATAAGCTTAGGGCAGGACTTGCGAAGTTTGACCTATGTTAATTTGAAAACGGCGTGGTAAGTGCCCAATGTGGACTCGGCTTTTTAATAGATAGGGCTACGAAGGATATGAATATGCAAACATTTCCCTTTCCTGATGGATGTAAAATTTTCCCCAAGGGTAATAGTGATCAACATAATACATGCTATACGTTAGGCTCCTAATGCATTGTGGGGAACGCGGTGCCCTTCATAAAAACCTCCCTTCTTTTAAGGAGGTACAAACCTCCTTAGAAAACGGATATCTCCCGAACTGATGATTTTGGGTAAAAGTTTGGACTTGCTCAAGCCAATTCCCACATTTTGCAAGAAAGTTGATATATTTTTTGAAATATGGCAAGGTAAGGTCAAAACCACTTCACATATTGAAGGAATATGATATTCCTCCCCACTCAAGTTAACTTTTGTTTAAAATATTACAGAGTCATCTTCAAATCAGACAATTTATACCTTCATGGTGGCCATCTTGGTGTGCCTTTTTTGTCACAGTCGGTGGCGACAATCTACGGATATGATGTACATGTTACATGCTCTGTCCATGTATATAAGTCAGTGGTTACAACCTAACTGCTATTCTGACCTGCACCCAGGGTTGTTGATTTTTTTTTTATTTTTTCAAAAAAATCTTGATTCAAATCAGTGATTTAAATCAAATAAATCAATTCAAATCAGATTTTATCAATCTTGATTTTTTCAATTAAAAAATTGTGATTTTAATCAATATGATGCTCAATAAAATACCTAAAAATAAATCCTAAATCTATCATCACACTGTTGTCTTTAGGACAAAAGAAATTTATCCTACAAAATATCTACAGCTGGACAAATGTTCCGTGGAATTTGCAAAGCCATTAGATGAGGCACAGAAGTTAACAGAAAAGGAACCTGTATAAAGCTATGGTGCCCATATTGGAATAGGTGCAACCATTTAAGAAAAAATATAACAGCATAGTGCTAGATATTAAGTAACCAAGCTGACAGGGTCATACCATACTAGCTTCTAGGGCAATTTTGTCTATTTCAAGGGCCTTTCCAACCAATGTCGAAGAGAACATTTTGCCTTACCTGGTATGCAAATGGTTCAACTTTACTTGGAAGGGCACAAAGGAGAATTTGGTTTCAAAAAGTATGTTCTTTTGATTGTTATGAAGGCTTTGCCAAAACTATGAACATGATCATTTGTGCCCTTTGTTTGTTGCTGAACAATTTTTTGCATCAGGTATATTCCCACTGAATAAAAGATCACAATGGCATTTTCATACCAACTTGTAGAGCATGCAATTGATTCTACAGACCAACCAGAGTCAAACAAAAGACAAGGTATACACATGGTTCTTTTGAGCAAGGTGGTTTTGGAATTTGTTAGTTAGATAGAGTTTTACAGCCCAGTTTCCAACCTATTGGTTCAAGTCGAGCCGACCACGGCCTTTTTTCCAGTTGTGGCTCACTGGCTTGTTTTCCCTACTCCATTGCTTATGCGGTGCATCACGCACAATGGCAGTAGGTTCCTTTTTTAGAGTCTTTGGTATGACTTGATCTTGGAAGGGAACCCGGGCCTTTCGCGTGAGAGGCGGATGCTCTTACCGTTAGAAGAAACACGCGGTCTGGGTGGTTTTGGAAGGATATAATTTTGTGGGTGCCCAGGTCATTACTATGGCCTGTGCCATTTGTTCATTGCTAGCCCTACAGCTACATACCTGCATGAGTTTGGCTTTTACGTATTAAGAATGTCCCAACCGGAAGGCTTGTGTCCATTAACCGTTTGTCAGCATCCTTTCTGCTGATGGTATTAAAATACCACCTGAGGTAAAAGGGTAGAAAAAATGAGATTTTTAGGAAAGGAGGATGATTTTGGATAGTCCACCCATAGAATGTTGCATACATGTAACATGAAAATCATTGCTTAAAGTAGAGATAACAGGCATTGCAGAATAAATATAAGTCTTAACAGGATTGATGAAAATAAAGGAATAACAAAAAGGACCTTTATTGTTATTTCTCTTTATTGAATACAATAGTTTTACTTCTGGGTCAGGAAGGGGTGAGTGAGGATCAATGTAGCCAGGAATTTGTTTCAGGGAGTCTCATTTGTTACTAATGACAAACAGTACAAACTACATCACTAGTGCTACATACATGTAGAAATCAATTTTTGTTACAGTAATGTTTGTACCCCGGTTTATGTATGTAACATTATTCTTCATTTTTTTTACCATTGCTGTTTTAATTGCCTGATTGCTTTAGCTGTTTCTTGTAATTTTGGTCCATCTACTGCATATTTTCCTTTAGTCCCATCAAGGACAGAAGGTGAGACAAATTACCGGCTTAAGGGCTGCTGGGAGGAATGGAACAAATGAGAAGGAAGAAGAAAGTACAGACAAATAAAGACGGAGGCCTTTTCCTTCTTAATATTTGGACATACTTTGACTGACATGAATAAGAGAACATGGTTGGGGGAGGGGGGAAGTGGGGGGTAAGTTCATGGTGAAGACAAACTTTTGACCGTGTTTCTAACCAATCAGTTTCAGTCAAGCCGGTCACAGTTTTTTTTTCCAGGTTTGGATCACTAGCTTGTTCACTCCATCGCTTATGCTGAGCACCAAGCACAATGGAAGTACGTTCAGTTTTTATAGTCTTTAGTATGGCCCAGCTAATAGTCAAAACTCTAGACCTCCCAACTGCAAGTCAGATTATCTAATGACTTGATCATGCAGCAGTAGAGGGTTAGAAGGAAGGGGGGAAAGGACAGACAAATTCTAGCAAAAGGAAACTCAGTGAGTAGAACGATGGAAGAATAGGGTAGGATGGAAATGCTATGAGTTCAATTGTGCTAGTAAGCAAGCATCCAATTCCTGTAATTCAAGTACAAATGAGGGTACTGTATGTCATGAAAAGCACTCTTTCACTTGGTAATGATAAAGCTACTTACTCTTCGACCTCTAAGGTTTTCTGTTCTGCAACATAATTACTAGGAATGTAGCCCTCTCTTCTTGAAACAGTTGATCTTGCAAGCCACCATGCTAGGTCACTGTGAGAGTAAAACAGATTGGTGTTGTGAAATAGCACCCTACATCAACAGTTTGATTCACCAGTAGTTGACAATCTTGAAGAAGGGAGGGGAGGGGGGGGGAAGGTCAAAAGGTCAATTACCACATTTGCGAACAAGTCAACACCGACCAACAGGTTTATTCATAACTTTTTCTGTTATAATGGGTTTCATTGTATTCCCTAACACTGCACTTTCACGTACCATTTTTGGTAGGTAAGTCATTCCTTCAAATGCAACTGAAAATTTGCTGCTAAAATGTAACATTTGATACAATTTTTGCTTGCAATAATTCACAATTTAAACCATTCACTTATTTGCTTTTTTTTCAAGTCCTCTTTAGGGGAATCAAGGTAGCAGAGCATAGGGCTGTGTACGTGTAGCGAGTAATCGCTAAATGATGGCATGTGGAATAAAGGTTTAGTACAAAGCTACAAGAGATTAATCGCAAAACCTTTTTTTGACAATTTTTTATCCATTTGTGTACTCTGATAATCCCTGGATTTTGTTAAATATGGAACATTCTAGGCATATTTGAACCATGTAGGTTCAAAGTTTCAGAATAATTTGATTTAACCATGCAAGGTAACAGCTATAACTATTTCTGCATTACATTAAGTATCAATCACTACATACTGAAATTATTTCTTTTTTGTGATAAGGTAATAGCCATTAATCGCTAAACGATCGCGAATTTTTGAGGTTAAACGTTATTTTGCTAAACGTTCACAGCCCTAGTAGAGCATGCATCCAATTTTGTGAGTTATGCTGGTAAACTCTATTGCTTCACCATATGCACAAACCCCTACATTTTTATGAGAGTTAAGTCACAGCCACAACAAAAGCCATGACCTTGTGTCTTTTGAAGCAAGCATTTCATGCTGATGGACGCCTGATTTACTTGACATCTTCCATGCTGTCACAGTTATGTTGGTCAGTTAATACATGACAAAAAATATTTAATAAAATTGGTTTATTACTGCAAATAGTAGTATATATTGCATTTGAGAATTTCCAGGACAATTTGACATTTAAAATTAAGTACCAGAAAATTTACATGTTAGTTGCAGTATAGGGACACCAAGTTTTGGTGTCCATGTTACACAAAACAGTCTTAACCAGGCTTCCCCAATTAAATTTTTTGAAGCACCATATTGATAAATGTTACTGATATACTGTAATGCACCACTGATCGCCCTCCTGGTGGAGGGGTTTAAGGGGAGGGGGTGTACCCCTTCCCTTCTGATAATTTTTGCGTGTCAGAACGGGCTTACATGCAAAATGGTGCAAAATCTGTTCAATTTTCCCCGCCCAATTTTGGTCCAATCACTGGTAACAGTGAGTCGACAAAAGCCCTGAGTCTAATGAATATAAACAGTGACGGTGATTTTACTTTTTTGTGAGAACAAATAGCACGTTATTATATCCTTGTCGGTATGTGATGTCAGTCTGTGGAAGTATTAGATTAATTTACAGTACCTTTTTATGGGACAGAACAATTCTTGTTAAAAAAGGTATGGAAAAGTTAAATTTTTCAATATTCTCCCTGTAATTTTTTGCACCAGTCCAAACTGTGTCGCGCGCCACTTGTGGCGCACGCACTGCTATTTGAGGAAGCCTGGTCTACGCAAATAGAAGATCTTGTAAATACCATACATATGTCCATTACATTGAGAGAAAATAACATACTCATGGGCAAGACTTACAGTATGCAAGTGGCAAACAAGGGAAAATTTCAACAGTTACTAGCTAAAAACAGTCAATACTGTATAAAATATGTAAAAGTATTAATCTTTTGAAACACGCTTACTATTTTCATGTTTTGCAGAAATCTTTCAAATATTTTCCATGTTGTTGTTATAAAGGGTACCCATACTACACTAAACTAAGAATTTTCAACCATTGATTATATTTCTTTTTTCTTCTAGGAGGAGCCCAACCCCTGCTTTGTTGTCTCTATGATGTTGGTCAATTTACTGGCACACATATTTGAATAAGTGTCCCAATATGTACACAAGGCTGTACATAATTTTTGTAATTTTAATTAATTTTGATAATACTGTCAAGGATTCCACTAGAAAAACAAAAAGGGGGAGAGGGTTTCTCACTGCTAAACCCCCAAGTCCAAAGTGATGACATCCAAGGCTTAAGTTATGAGTGGGCTTAGGATTCAAAAGCTTGCTTGAGGGCCCTGGCTAGTTGCGATTTTGGATGGTTATAAGGCCACATATTTATTTAAGTTAAAACATTGTTCCAAATGTGTCTTCTTTTCGAGTAAGAAACCAAGATACTGACATTTTCCTCATTTTTAAGGAAATCAAATGGGTGGGGGAGGGGTTACTGACCTTCTTTTGGAAAGGGGCAAATTCCCCCCCCCCCTTAAGTGTAAACCTCAAAAGATGATTTTTACACTTTGACCTCACATCTCACTACAGTGCAACACTGGCAACCTTCTTCAGAGGGAACACTCAAATGTGAAACAGCATCCCAAGAAAAAAGGTTTGGTCATGTCAGCGGTATGTGTTGTGAGTGCTGTATAAGCAGTAAAACGCCTTCAGGCTCTCCACTTCCATATCTAACATGACCAACCCTCGCAAATAGCCTCACCATACTGCATGGCAATGCCAGAGTAAATGCCAAGGCAAACCAATTCGACACTGCCAAAAATTTTGCCCAGGCAATAGATTGCCTGACATTATAGGGACGTATTACGGTACAAAAGTTGCGTAATACACGGCTCGAAATTGGGCCTAAGCTTAAAGAGTAATGATTTAAAGAGAAGTGGATATATGTTAGAAATTTCCACCATGACAGAAATTTCAGCAAATATGTTCAGTGTCATTTCTTTATTTTCAAAACATACCTGCAATTTTTCAAGTTTTAACGGAAGTCCTTGATTTAAAAAGTTCACTACAATCTGTGTTTATGGAACGTACATAACTCACCACCTGCTGTCAAGAAGTGATCACTGCACACAGTACAGTAGTACATGCTGCACACACATGTATGTGACACGGCAGAGAATGACCTTTAGATTAAAGAACCAGCCATTTTAACATTTTGATAAGTAGTTATATGGGAAAAATTCTCATAGTGGCTGTCTGCAGATCCAGAACTTCTGAAACAAATTACATTTACATACAGTACAGAGCCATACCAAGTGTGTAAACAATCATTGTTAACTTGCCATACACATGTAATTGCGTGACTTTTACCATTGTCTGCATTGATAAGTTACCTAATAATAATAATGATGCCAAGTGTATTTTTGCCAAAGTCAGTCCTTTTTACTTCAGCTATTTTTTTTGCTGTTGCCAATATCTTATATGCAAGGGCTGCATGAATGAATCAACAAGACATAATGTCACCTAAAATCAACAGCATGCAACATGCTCGATACAAAGCACTTACCTTTGATCTAATATTTCAAACACTTCCCCTTTCCTAAATCCAAGGTCTTTACGTGTTCTTTGTGTGTAGTCATAAAGGGCTACATAAATTTTAACTGAAATAAAGCATGAAAAAGGTAAACATGTATTAACACCAATCTTAGCAAGAAGTAGGTTTTAATTCCTTGATGGAAATTTGATCAAATTGTTCCTTGATCGAAATTTGATCGAATGGTACCCATGAAATTGTGATGGTACAGTATTATAGATCATATAGGAATATACGAAAACTTTTCCTGTAACAACCAACACAACATACTTATTTTTACTTATTTAAGTAATGGTATACACAAATACAAGAAAGTAGGGAAATTAAGCAAGGCTAAATTTTGTTTGTTTCAGGCAGACTTAGAGTACAGCAATGGAGTTATGTGTAGTACAGGGGCATGAGATTCAAATTACATCCTTGGAAGTGTTGTGTGGAAGCACTTAACCTAAGAATTGTAGTCAAGGGAGGGGGGGGGGGCTAGCAGATGACTACAAGTATATCTAAGTACCGTCATTGGGAGGTTCTGAAACACAGGTCCCAGGTGTTACAGGAGAGATATTTCTGGCAAATGGTAAAATGGTAGCATTGTGTCATGAGGAGGTACTTGAGCTACATAGGAATGGAAATTGTAACAAGTTAACTAATTCATATGTACAGTAACTCCTGTATCTGTCCCCATGTACAGTAGAGACACAGATGTGCAAGAATACTTGCCAGGTGAATAGAATCATACAGGAATTCACTACCTTGTGGGGGTACTTGAAGATGCATGTTAAAGGAAAACAAATTGTGAAGAAACAAGTGGACTGCTGTGGGAAAACAAAAATTTCTGACAGGGGAACCAGTTGACTGGATTGTAGAAATACTGGAGCTGCAGGGGTACAAATCATTGTAATAGTAAAAACCTAGCCATTAACATAGTGCTAGATATTAATTAATATCAAAACACTTTACACATTTCTATCACAATTTTGTAATTTCTTTACTTACAGTAATACAGTCCTATTCACGATGTTCTTTCTGTTACAGTAGTTTGAATAATGTGTACAGCATAGATATATCCACAAACATTACATGAGAGAAGCTAATCAGTAATATTTGCATACCAAGCAGTGTATTACATCTCTCCACTAAGAACAGTTTAGTGTACAAATCAAGCATGTCCTGGAATAAATTTTTGATGGAAATTATAATACAGTATACATGTACCAGCTGCCAAGTCCTTCAAACTTCAACCTTAACCTGTTAACTTCTAACATATTCTTACTTTTTTTTTCTACTAGGCCCAGAGCTGCCAACATCGAGGTCTTGAAATCAGGAAGATTTACCTCATAAAACAGGAAGATTTTAGAGACTTGTGTGTATTTCAATGGAGGAAATTCTGTTCTCAATCAGGAAGATTTTATATTTTGCATGTTTGGAGGTGAAATTTTCAGGAAGTCTTCTGCAGAATCAGGAAGACTTTGGCAGCTCTGCTAGGCCAGGTAATTAAATTTCTAAAAAAATGTAATCATTTCCTTGAGGAGAAACTTGGAAATATTCTTTCACATGTAGTATAATTATTACCTTATTCTTATCACTTAAAGATGAGCACCGAGAAAGAGCGGTCCCATTTTTGTAGTCTTTTGTCTAACTGCACAGGATTCAAACTGAACACTCTCAAAATGAGATCCCCTTACCATACCTTATATGCCATTCTCTCAGTTTTCTCACAACTCAACTAAATCAATTCTGAGAAACTGGGGCCATTGGGGAGGAATAGGATTCTTAAGCAATTCAATAAATTCATAACTCACCATCCCGTGGCGGTACTGGAGCTAAAGGTGTAGGGGTGTAGGAATCTTTAGCAGGTGAATCAAAACCAAATGATCTGTTCTGGTGATCAGTACTGTGACTATGGGTGTGAATGGTACTGGTATGTGCTGCATTCCCATTGCTTTTGCTTATAGTTGTTTGCCTGGACTTGCCGCAACATGAGCCCATTTTACCACCTGCTGCCAAAAGGAGAAAAAAAAAAGACTTAAAGATGATAAAAGGAAACTACTTTTTGACCAGTGCTTCACTCAGACAGAGGAAAGACAAGAATTTCTTCAATACTTTGCCAATGTAGGACACAATGAACCTGAAAACTTTCCTAAATCCTACAGTAAGTCATGACTTTTCAAAACTCTAACCATGAAATAGGGTACCTACTGTACAGTACATGGTTTCTTTTGCATGATCAATAGAAGGGAATTTAAAGGCCAAATGTTCTTGTTCCAGACAATTTCAATTTTCCCAATGTATATGTACTTTCTATTCCCTCCTTTACACTCCAAGTAGTATAGTCAGCAGTTAATACAGCAGATTCATTCAAACAAATGATGCCAGCAAATTTACCAACATAACGAGGGGGACACCAAAAAGTTATGTTGGTCAAGGTATTTTCTATCATCTTGCTTGGAAAGTTTCATGTTGATGATTATTAGTGATATCATTAACATGATAAATAAGCAAAAAAAATGCTCCGTTTATGATAAATATGCTTTACAGATGAATCAAATTTGTATGTTGGTATGTCACAGCTGGTACCCCCTAATCAGGGGGATATGAAAGAGACTATTTTCTAGAAAATGCTAACCATTGAATGTTTAGGTTATATACCATAAGACACTTATATTGGTAGGGTATATAATAAAATACCTGAATCAATGGTTTGTTGTTTTCCCTGTCTTTGAAACATAGCTTTACATTAACAAAATCAGTAAAAACCCCACTGGACCCCCAGTTTATGGAAATACCCATTACTTCATCAAGGCCTTACATATCTACTCCATAGTATTTACTTAATTCCTACCCTGTGACATCATTTTCAACCTTTGTTATTCCTGAAACATTCCAGAGAAAATGCACAGTATCATGAAAAAATTTTGTAAGAGGTTGCCAAGGTAAGATTTCTAATTGCTTCAATTGAATTTATGATATCTATAAGGCACACTTACACAAAAAAAATGAGAAAGCATAGAGGTTATGACATACTTACTCAAAACTTCTTTTCAATGCCACCTTTCAAAGGTCCATTGCAAAATCTGCTTCTCCTATTTCTGGCAGTGTCCAAAGTTTTCAGAAGGGGGCGATGAAATATGGTGATATTATAAGTCTGAAAAATCAATTGGCATAAAAATTATCACTCTCTGGAGATGTTTTGCACCCGTAAAAAGAAGTGCAATAATTCCAAGTCAAACCACTGTTCCTTGAACACACAAGTCTAAAATATTACAGTACCTCAAACTTATTACAGTCCATGGCCTTTAAATCACCACTCCGCTGGCAAGTTCGAATCGTAAAGTTAAAGCAAGTTGAAACACCAGCATTCACTGTAGGCCAGTGAATGTAAAGACAGAATTTGTGTACCAGTTTTTGACGGTTCCTACATTAACACAAAACAAAAGAGTTTCAACAACACCTTTAGAAAACGAAAGCAGTGTAGTCTCACCAATCTAACAACAATTTAATTTGTTTGGCCTGCAATTTTATGACACCCAAGAGTTTCAGAACAGCACTATTATTAACTTGTTGGTCCTGTTATCATTCTACAGAGCAAGTTCCTTTTACGACCGCTGAACTTGAGCAGATGAAGTTTTATAGGACAAACTCTGTGCTGTGGAATATACATGAACAATATGCTCAAAAGAATGGAGTTCATTAGACCGGAACATGGGGTACAGATCAACGATGACTGGTTAAGTGAAAAGTGGAATGAACCAAATTGTTTAAATTCTTTGGACACATATCACTGCTTTCCAAACACAGTAGCTATATAGCATGTGGTGTAATAAGCTGTTAATGCAATATTATTTCAACACCAGTGATGAAATACTGTACAATGTAAAATGTAGGCACACAATGAAAGCTATCACTGTTTAGAAACCACAACTTTTTAATACAAAGGAATTTCGGCTTTCTTAAGACTGTTTGAGTCAATAGTGATCTAAATATGAGTTTGACAGGTTTTGACCGATGAGTGGGTATTGAAAAAGGTCAGAGAAACATATTCCTGAACAGGAAATTTGACTAACTTTATGGATAAAGTTTTAACAAGAGGGCTAAATATACACTGAGCAATACAAATTGCCTGAAGGAAACAATACTGTACATGTTCATACTGTAACAACTTTCAATAGTGAACAAAGTGCATGTGGTGTGTGCAAATGGATGTCCTTGTTATGTACTCTTTAACCCTTTACCGTTGTGCTCCAATCAGGGCATATTTGCGCGCCTCGGGAGTGGGCCGCATCAGCTTCCGTAGGCCATTGACCCGTGACCTTAAACTATTGTCTCTCTCTTTGTTGTTGTTGCCAAATTTTCGGGTGGCTACTCACAGTTTCGAGCTCAGCGAGAAAAAGTAAAGATGCATGACAGCCCCAAAAGGACCCAAACAACGGTAAAGGGTTAATCAAACATGTTTGGTGGTAAATGCCGACATGTGGGATTTCAAGTTAACAGGACTTTTGGCATCCAAAACTTTCAAAACATCTGTATGACTACTGAATAGGCCTATTACAAGAAAGATTTACTGTGGACAACCCAAAATATTTAGCACATCAATAAATTTCCATGCATTCAAGATGAATTCAACCAAATTTTAATTCCCTCATTTTCAATTAAACTCAGTTGAAGTAATTGCATACTTTTTTCTCTAAATTAAGTGTGCGATGTAAGCATATCTGAGAGTGAAATCTAGCATAAAAATCAACAGGTAGTACCATACAGTATTTCCTGTTGGACAAAAAGTTTTTCTTCAAAATTTTTAATAACTATTTTACACCCAATAAGGATGTTCATAGTTATAATACTACACAAGCCTGTGATATGCTATAACCCTCCGCCCAGTACAACTATTTTCAAACAGAGCTTACATTATAGAGCTGACACAATTTGGAACTCTAGTTTCGTCAAATGCTATAAAACATCATCCTTCACAGTAAATATTCATTTAAACAAAATCTTAGTAATCATTGTTTAAAAAGCTTTTTGTTTCTGATTTTTGGAGTAGTCAGTTGATCTTCTTGTTAAGCATGTAAGGCTTTTTAGACCACTTCCTTTCTCTTTTGTCCATTGTAAAGAATCTTATTTGTTCTATTTTGCATAACTTATGAGAAAAGAGAAAAAAAAACAGATTAAACAGAGCAAAACAAAATTGTTGTCCATTGGGGGACCATTTTTAAATTTAAAGTATTTTCACATCACCCATTATTCTAAAGAGCTACTAGGATGAAATGGAGGAAACTGGCACTGCATATACAGTAACTGACGAGACTGCATTTTGTAGAAACTAAAAATTGCAGAAAATTGAAATACTGTTTTGAAAACAATACATCAAATCGATCAAAGGAGGAAAATTACCCAACATGGTTCTGCATCCTTAACATCTTCACAACATGATGAAACCTTCCATCTTACTTTTTGTTACATTCTTCCTCTCTGCCTGATTAACTCTCATTGCTTTAGGGAGGAAAGGAAGCCCACTACATGCAGACTTGATTAAGTCAAGTTTCATATCTGATTTATTGATTGACAGTAAAAGATGTGTTTCAATACATAAAAAGTTACATAACATTTGGGGTTAGCTAACAGGTCAGTCAGCATGTATTAGCCCTTTACCCTTGTTTGGGTCCTTCTGGACCCATGCGGAGAGCGCGGCTGTCACCCATCTTTACTGTTTCACGCAGAGCTCGAAACTGCAAGTAGCTCCCCGAAAATTCAGCCCCAACAATGAGAGAGACAATAGTTTAAGGTCATTACGGGGTCAATAACCTACGGAAGCTGATGCAGGGTATGCTGCATCCGCTTTTCTGCCCACTCCCGAGGCGCGCAAATATGCCCTGATTGGAGCACAACGGTAAAGGGTTAATCTAAAGTATCTGCACCACGGGGCTGTGCACACACGCAGAGACAGTGGCATCAGCTTTGCAGTAAACACACTCCACGGGCTTATTTTAACCCTTTACCATTGTTTGGGTCCTTTTGGACCCATACGGAGAGCGTGGCTGTCACGCATCTTTACTGTTTCACACGGAGCTCGAAACTGCGAGTAGCTGCCCGAAAATTCGGCCACAACAATGAGAGAGAGAGACAATAGTTTAAGGTCCCGGGGTCAATAGCCTACGGAAGCTGATGTGGGGCGTGCTACATCCGCTTATCCGCCCGACCCTGAGGCGCGCGAATATGCCCCGATTGCAGCACAACGGTAAAAGGTTAATTGCTTTTCACGCAGTGTGATCACAATGAAAACATAGATCATTTGAAGTCCCAGATCACGTAACAAAATCAGATATTAGTTACACCCCACACCGCCTTTGATGTACTGGGGTGTTTATGTTGCTTTTTCAAGAAGCGACGTCACAGCATGAAAGACACTAACCCTAATTAAAGTAACCATGGAGGTCACAGTTTACTGTAGTTCATTAGTCTGTACCTAAATGTGATGAATAATTACCGCTTAGCTGCCACAATGTGTGATGTTATAGACAAATCCGGTAAGGGCTTGTTTTCAGTGAATGTGCACAGCCATTAGTGGGGTCCATCAACCTTCAATCTTCGTTTATTGTCTAAATGAATTTTAAACCCTCATATTCAGTGAAATCGAGGGAATCAAAATACAATTCAGTGTACAACCATCCATGATAGAGGTAAACAAGGAAATCAAAAGATTAAAAGGTGATGGACCCCAGATATGGCCGACTGAAATCAGACCATCACCTGCTGTCCGGATTCTTCTGTAATTTTAGTAGAAAATGCACCCTTGTCCCATCCCAACACCCCATCTCCATCAATTTGAGAAAGTATACAATATCAATCTTATTCAATTTTATGAATTGCTTCTTTGAATCATGAAGTTTTACTTTTGATAAAAATGTGATAAAAAGGCCTACACATACTATAGTTGACTGTATACTCCTTTTGTAGTAAACTTGTAAATTTTTATTTGCAGGGGCTCTTGTAAAGTGTGGTAAATAAGAAAAGATTTGCAAGAATTTGTCTTTTACAATGATTTCATAAATCTTAGTTTTTTTTTTCCACAATTAAGTTTTAACAGTTCCTTAAATTTAGTATACTCTCCTAGCTATGCTATAAGTACTGTACTATTAGTATGGGACTTTGGCTGGATTATAATGTTAACTGCAGTTAGTTAGATAGAGTTTTACGGCCCAGTTTCCAACCTATTGGTTCAAGTCGAGCCGAGTAATGTTAACTGCAGGCCAATAGCAATGCACTGTGCTGTAGTCCTAATTAATATTATATTAGTTAGGTTTTACATCTTGACCAATGTTGTACCTATACACGAATCTGGGCAGCAAGTGATGGTCTGATTTCAGGCGGCCATAACTGGGGTCCATCACCTTTAAATCTTTCAATTTTCTTGCTTACTGTACCTCTATCATGGATGGTTGTACACGTATCTGCATCTTGAATACTCCAATTTCACTAAATATGAGGATTTGAAATTCATGTAAGCAATAAATAAAGACGATTTTACGTTGATGGACCCCACTAACGGCAGCCTACAGTCCATACAAACATGCGCTAATCGGATTCATCTATAACTGTTGGTTAAATCTAATGATGCCTGCAGCATTTTTCCAGACGTGGATCACTGGACTGTTTTCCCTACTGCATTGCAATGGGAGGTGGGGCAATTGCAGCTCACCCCCCCCCCCTTATCTGTGTATGTCCTTGTTCTATTTGTTTCAAAAAGAACAACCACAGAAAACGGTTTCTAATGATGATGGTTGCATACAGTACTTACGAAATGTTTATGATTGATCTTAAGAGGCGATCACCTCAGAATCAAGAAAACCAAAAGGCTTGATTCTTTCTGCTAAAATGCAAATCTATGAAAACTCTCTGTCAAATTCAATTGCTTCATGCATTACCAAAGCAATAGGGCTCACCTTCTCAACATATACATGTATGATGTCCCTCACAGTTACCCTTACCTGGAAGGCACAGGTTTGATTCCCATGTCAAGTCATACCAAAGACTCTAAAAAGGGAACCTACTGCCATTGTGCGTGATGATCTGCATCAGCAATGGAGTAGGGAAAACAAGCCTGTGAGTCACAACTGGAAAAAATGTCGTGGCCAGCTTGACTTGAACCAATAGGTTGAAGACTGGGCCGTAAAACTCTATCTAACTAACTATAGTATATACTATTACACTTCATGAATTTTAATAGTATAATCTCAGTGTTGTCCATTTCTATTTTTACACAAATCAGAAAGTCTATTTAGCAAGGAAGAAAGCAAGTTTAACGAGCTATGATAACACAAATAGTAAGCAAGAGCTTCCTCTCTGAACACACAAGAAAAAAAAAAATTGACCCCCTTCATCCTTCTTCAACCTCAAGCAAGTCTAGTTCAAAAAGAGTCTAAGGTGACTCTACCCTTACTTAGCAAGTACTGTAATTCATCCTCCTGAAGTTGAGCATGTCTACAAAGCCCTGCATGCACTCACAATAAAACTACTACTGTTCTCATCAAACAAGATCTGTTTACTCTAACCTACTGTAATAACCCTCACATGATTGACAATCTTGCACCCAGACAGTTTTAAAGGGAGTTCAGTTCAATGGAAAACACTGAATTTGTGAGACTGACTGACTGACAGAAATAGAGGGGTGACACAAAAATGGTCAAAAAGGTATCAAAATTATTAAATGTCCAAAAAAAGACAAAAAAAGTTGTAATCAGCACATGCCAGCCACCCATAAGAACAATTTTGAGGACAAGTTTGCAATGCATCTATGAGAAAATAGCATTTCAAATTATTTAAACCTATGACCTCAGTGACCTCAGATAAACAAGTAAAATACAAGATTCAACAACCACTAGCTGAGGAGTATTATGGCCAGCTTTCAAGGACATTGAGCACTATTTGCGGGAGAGGTGACACTTCAAAAGATATTCACAAAACAGCTACTAATGACCCCTTGATGACCTTTGACCTCAACTCTTTGAACACAACATGTACCCCCATGTCCAATGACCACTGTATTTAAGTTTCCTTACAATTGGTCAACAAATGGGCCCCTGAGAGCATTAAAGGCAATTGTGAACAGACACGATAGCTAGATAGAGTGACGGTGGCAGAACGATCACCATAGCTCAAACAGCTCTTTGAGCTGGTTTGAGCAGCTCCAACAGCTCTTTGAGCTGGTTTGAGCTAAAAATGACAGTCCTGGTTCTCCTCCAACACCTCCAAAATATAAACCAACAGTACACTGCATGGGTGATGCATATATGCTTCTGTACTGCAAATAAGATACCTTCACTGTTACTGTTCTTAGATATTGTATTTACAAGGTTTTAACCTAATCTCTTGTGGCTCCAAATGACCTCTACCAAACTGAACCTTATGGGCAATGCCAATTTTAAGTGAGAGATAGCTTTTACTGTTGACCTTCTTGAGGTACTGTGTTTACAAAGTTTTGACCTTCTGACTTCTGGTGACCCTAAATAAACTTTGATCTTCACCAAAAATGGTAGGGTTCCTCTACAGTGTGTGCAATGCACATGATAAGTAAATGAAGGGAATCTTTCACTGTTACATATTATATATCATGTTTTACACGGTATTGATCCTTTGACTTCTGTTGACCCCAAATGACCTTTGATCTTTATGGAAAATGATAGAGGTTATCCTCCAAACATGGGCAATAAACATGTTTAGTACAGTACAGTAGGAGATCCTTCATCATTTTCCTTCTTGAGATACAGTATCATGTAAAGGTTTTGACATACCTTTTGGTGACCCAAATGACCCCCACCAATAAAGATAGGATCTACCTCCTTAATATGGGCAATGTGAATATACTAAGTACGAGATTCCAAATAGTTACCCCTCTTGAGATTTTGTTTTAAATACAAGGTTTTGACCTTCTGATCTTTGTGGACAAATGACCATTGTCCTCCACCAAAACTTCATGAACCATATAGGGCTGTGCATTTTGGTTAAAATTGAAGGTGAACATTAGAAGAAAGACACAACAGTCAATAGCTCTTTCATCTACAGGCACTGGAGAATGTAGTTTTTCCATTCAAGTATCAACTTTGATTGGCAGATACCCTGTACCTTAAGCGTTGTAACAAGTCACAAGTCGAGTCACTTCCTCTCAAAATTATAGTGACTCGATAGAATTCAGGAGTAATTTCCCCATTGAAATACTGTAGTACAGTGTCTTGAGTCAATGACTCCACTCGAGTCACTTAAAAGTTTGAAAACTGGTGACTCGAGTCACTAATCTGTAGTGATTCGATTACAACACTGGATACTTTTGTGTCCATTGATAGGTACTGTGGACCTTCACCTTACCTTCATCTTGCTAGTGCAAGATATCCTTCCTAATATCAAAAGGTTAGGAGTTCAAGTCCTGACTGGGTCATACCAAAGACTTTAAAAACAAAACCTACTGTCTGCCACCATTGTGCTTGGAGCTCAGCATATAAGCAATGGGGCAGGCAAAACAAGCCAGTGAGTCACAAGTGGAAAAAAGATCACGACCAGCTAGACTTGAACCAATTGGTTGGAACTAGGGCTGAGAATGTGTAGCAATTAATCGCTAAACGATCGCATGTGTAATTAACATTAAGTACAAAGCTACAAGCGATTAATCGCAAAACTTGTTTTTGATATTTTGTTAAGAGTATACCAATGGATAGAAAATTTTTTTATCCATTTGTATACTCTGATGATCCCTGGTTTTTGTTAAATGGAACATTCTGGGCATTTTTGAACCTTGTAGGCTTCAAAGTTTCAGAATAATTTGATTTAACTATGCAAGATAACAATAATAACCACTTCTGCATTACATTCAGTATCAATCACTACATACTGAAATTATTTTTTTTGTTGTGATAAGGTAATCGCGATTAATCACTAAACGATCGCAAATTTTTGAGGTTAAACATTTAGTTATTTTACTAAACGTTCACAGCTCTAGTTGGAACCTGGGCCATAAAACTCCATTTAACCTAATCTGAGTTCACCGTGTAAGGCCTAACCCTTTTTCCTAACTGACAGCTCAACGATTAACTGGAAATAACATGCTTTTAAGGCACATCAACAAAATTAACATTTTGAAACAAATGGACAACCATGTTGTCCTGCCCACAAAATGGTGGTCCCGCAATGCAAACATTAACACTGTAGCACTCTAAATTTAAGTGTTTTGGTATTCTGGTATTTCTGTAGCAACAGCGCATACCGGTACAGCTGCTTCCATCAGCCATTAAGTACCAACATATCTTGGAGAAAGGTATTCAATACTCATTGTAAGGTGCAAAACTCCTAATACTGCCATTGAATGAAATAACCCCTAGTTTGAAATAATACTGAAATTAACCCATTGCAAAACCATTTGATATGAATGCCTTTAAAATGTCTTTAAACATTACCTGTACAATATAAAGAGGGAATGTTCACCTGATGATCAATCTTCTACATTCCAGTCACAAATTTCACCTAGGAATTTCAGAAATTGCTATTTAGCAGAACTAGTACCTTCCACGTTAACAAGGAATTCCTTTCTTTTGACATTTTACACAATCTTCCAAAGATTGCTACTTGTCAGCAAATGCTATTATATTGTGTGTAATATCTACCATGCATTGGTCGATGAACTTCACTCGGCATACGATAAATGTAGCTCATTCTGTGAAGTGAGAAATTCGTTCAAAGCAGACAAAGAATCATACTGTATTGGAAGCGTTGATATCAAAGTTGCTTTGAAGATTTCTGACACAGTGGGATATTAACGGGAGTAATAACACTAACTATTGTGCTAGAGAAATCTTTTGAGCAAACATTCCTTCAAAATTTGCACAATGAAGCAATGACAACTAGAAAGCCAAAAGGCTTAGTGATTCCTTGCCATATGATATATTGTAATAATGAACACGGATGCCCACATGACAAGCATGAGATCACTCACAAATACTGAGGTATAGTAGTAAGGTCAAAACCTTTTGAGATCATGTGACTCAAAATGACCTTTCACCCTCACTTAAAACAAAAGGGAGCAACTACCTAAAAAGACCATCAAAATGCTAAATATGAGCAATTCACAAACTGAGTATAAGATCCCTCCACAGTTCAATAACCACATAAAAACGTCATGTCTACAAGGTTTTGCCCTTTTGTGACTCCAACCTTTGACCTCCACAAACAAGAGAAATCTCCCATGCAGTTATGATGCTGGTAAACTATGTTGTCTATTTACTTGATAAAGAGATATTTTTGAAATATGCTCCTTTAAATCAAAATTTTGGGTACTGAGGGTGGCTCTCTATAAAATGATGTCTCTATGATCTAAAAGAAGACTGCACTGAGGTTAGTGTTAGAACAAGCCCTAATCCTAACAGTCATCCATAAATTGGAACATACAGTAGAGACATCTCAACAGAAAGGTGTAATCTTGGCTATTAGTGGTGGTCCTTTTGTATTTGTTTTTTGGTGTAATGCCCTGCCCAATGACTATGATGTCCTTGAACATTAACAAAAAATGGGAACCCTATTAATCCAGAAATTAACAAGATTTGTAATTTGCCTTAAATTGTCTGCTTGTAGGAACACCGCATAACAGAGTGCAAGACAAGTGTCCTTTCTTTGATACACAGTAGATACTATTAGGTTTGTTTTGATTACATGAACTACAGCACTCTCTGAAAAACAAGCCTTACTTAGAGGGCTAAATAAGTGTCAGACACTATCTCTAGACAGGTAGGAAATGGCTAAATCCATTGAGCTGTATGATTCAATGAGAAAACCCCTCAGGACACTGTGGCAGTCAAATGTGATAAATTAGGTAAGATAACAGTGACCAGCAATTTTTACAGACTCTGGTGGGTCAGTTACAATTTGATTCATTCAATTAGACAATCTCAGTTCAAGCATGCTCATGGGTATTTGATCCAAATGATCAGTTATTTAGTTCTTTTTTTAAAACTAATTACCCGTGGTGTATTTAATTATCTAGTTCCCACCATGTCCTTATGAGGACAGTGGCACAAGGTTTGTCTGGAACTTTTAACAAATCTTTGATACTAAATTTAATGTTATCTTCATTTTTTCTTTAAGGTTATGGAAGAAACAATGTTTGTATGCTCTAAAAGAAATTTTGTGCCTCATACAGAGCACTTGATCTGTTCAAAGTTAACACTTATGAAGTTCCCCACTGAACAATTCCTCTGCTTTGTGGGCATGAAAGCTTTCTCCAATATGTTCAGACTATGTCCCCAAATAACCCTCATACAGCCTTTGTTTAACTCACATGTTCCACACACTGCTAGAAACTTCCACATAAAAGTAGGAAATATATTTCATGAAAATCTATAGACCAAGATACTTATGGCAAAATCAGCATACCTATGACAAAGATAAATTAACTAACATGTCAGCCTGATGAACAGTTTTTTTCCTTTTTAACTTTTTCAGATTTTGTTCTACCCACTAACTCTTATGCATATTAATACTGGCACTAAATGTTAAAGGGCAAAACTTCAAACCAAAATCAACATAAATACTGTACGAAATGCACTTTTATGCACTTTAAACATTCTTAATACAGTGAGATTGCTTCAGTACATATTTTGAAATTGCCCAACTTGATCTTTTACATAATGATGTGGATTCCAAAAAGCTTACCTATGCATCTTACATTACCCATGCCATTCAAAACTCTTTACCCTATGCACTAATGAATATTAACCTTAACAGTTACCCTTTTTGAGATATACAGTAGTATGTGTAAGGTTTAACCTCTGATGACCATAAATGACCTTTGACCTCCAGTAAAAACAATAGGGATCATCTACTCAATATGGACAATCCACATGCTAAGTATGAGATCCCTCACAGTTACCCTTCTTGAGGTATACTATTTACAAAGTTTTGATGTTTTGACCTCTGATGACCCCAGATGACCTTTGACCTCCACCAAAAACAATAGGGATCATCTACTTAACATGAACAATTCACATGCTAAGCATAAGAGCCCTCACAGTTACCCTTCTTGAGAAACCGTGTTTACAAGGTTTTGACCTTTTTACCTCTGGTGACCCCAAATGACCTTTGACCTCCACCAAAAACAATAGGGATCATCTACTCAATGTGGGCAATCCACATGGTAAGTATGAGATCACTCACATTTTTCCTTCTGGAGATATCGTGTTTAAAAGCAATTTCCAAGGTATTTACCATTTGACCCCTGGTGACCCCAGATGACCTTTGACCTCCACCAAAAACAATAGGGATCATCTACTTAACATGAACAATTTACATGCTAAGTATAAGAGCCCTCACAGTTACCCTTCTTGAGAAACCGTGTTTACAAGGTTTTGACCTTTTTACCTCTGGTGACCCCAAATGACCTTTGACCTCCACCAAACACAATAGGGATCATCTACTCAATGTGGGCAATCCACATGGTAAGTATGAGATCACTCACATTTTTCCTTCTGGAGATATCGTGTTTACAAGCAATTTCCAAGGTATTTACCATTTGACCCCTGGTGACCCCAAATGACCTTTGACCTCCACCAAAAACAATAAGAACCTTCTACTCAATGTGGGCAATCTACATGCCAAGTTTGGGATCTCTCAGAGTTACCTTTCTTGAGATATTGTGTTTACAAGCGGGCATCACACACACATACACACAAACACACACACACGACATCACCATCGCATAGATTCCTTGCCTGCCTTCGGCAAGGAATCAATAAAAACACAGTAAATCCCACTTGAAACATAATCAGGCTGTCATGTTGAATCGACACCCTTGTTTTTTTTTTGTATTGTTGCTAACCGTTCTTTCTCTTTTTTGATACATACTGTACCGCACGCATCCTTGCCCATACCCCTCCTGAAATCAAGACATTTGCACATCAAGCTCGGCACGCAACTCTACAACTGCCTCACAGCTTCAAAAATGCATGGGCCATACTGTAATTATCAGACTTGCCATGAATGATCTTTAACACCCCATATAGGCTCGTCAATTGGATTTTCTTCAAACGAGGGGAATAAGCTAGTGAATTTTGTAATTAAAAATTGATTTTATCACCAAGTATGTGACACGATCTAGTACAGTATGAACAAGGCAGGGTCACTAAACGGAAGGTTGACCCTGACTAAACTTTATAATGTTCCAGAAGACATTCGTTTCCACTTTACAAAATGACTTTATTTACAGAAAATTTTGATTAATTTATTAAATTAAGTTTTACATTTAAAATTTCTGGAAAGTATTTTGAAACAATTTTATTAATAAAAGGGATAGAATTCACATCTTTCTTTTCGAGTTTTAGAAATATGCAGCAGAATTTATGATATTTATTTCCTATGAGCTATACAAACAGAGAGTTACGTATGTAACATTTGGTGTCCACCTTGTTACATACATCACACAACTCTGAAAACTGCAAGAACTTATGGATTGACTAGAGGTGTGTTTGTCAAAACCTAGGCACCAGTAGTTCATACCCACATGGGCTTGCACATAGCTACTATCTATACAGAAATATAAGGACACAAAATTGGATTTGTGACGTATGTACAGTAACATTGGTGTCCACCCACCCAGTTCATATGTCACAAAGCTACTGCAGCCATACAAGGACACAATAAATTTTCAGTTTTATACACAGGTATATCACAATAGCCCATAAGATTGTCTTTTAGATAAGTATTGCCATTTGTGGCAATGTTCACATGGAGAACCACTACATGTGAATACAGACTTGGTGTCCACCCCCTTGGTGTCCTGTAGGCTGTTACATACATCACAAAAAAAAAAAAATCAAATTTCACCAAAATGTCAGTTTGAGATAGAATATACGGCTCTTTGTGACACTACTATTGTTGACAACTTCAGAAAAATAAGTAACATACATAATACTGTTTTTTTTTTTTTTACTGAAGAATGAAGGATTTGAAAATTTTAAATTTTGGGTTTGGACACTGTTACATATGTCACAATTTTAGTTAAAACTCTGTATTACAAACACCTGACTTAGGCTGACTCTTTCCAGACACCTAGAATATATACTACATCACTAAAATCTGTGCAACAAGAGTCAGCAGTATAGTAATATTCTGGTACAAACCAGTAAATGCAAGTTTTCAGTGTTTTAAGAACAAATAGCAGCATTGTGACATACCTAACGAAGTCCACTTTTCTAACGTCGTGTTTTTGACACCTTCCTTTTCATACAATATACACTTTTTGGGCATTTACAGTAAGTAACTCAGAGAGGCAGGACAAGTATGATAACACACAAATATCTCATTTTTTTTTATCATACTCAATTACGAGCATGTAAATGGACACCATGTTACAAACGTCACGCATGTAGATGAATGACCTACTCTATGAAATATCTCAGTCAATTATTACTCAACTACAGTATCTTCCTATTGGATACTCAGTTAAAACATGATATTTGGAAGGTGATAAGATACTTTTCAAAATTATTTGATGAATTGTAGTTTTGGGTATGCATGTCACACTTTCATTACCCAGTATTGAAGAATGACACATATATTTTTGTTATCTTTAAAGAACATAAAACTAATTTCAATTGTTTAAGGATGGGGATGGTGAAATTGGCTGACGAATGAGCTATTTATGCGGTGATTGATTTTCCACGTAAATCCTGATATCGCAATGGCAGGGTTTGTGGTGTACTGTGGCAAAGGACTCTAGTGCAGGGGCGGGCAACCTTTTTGACTGAACGGGCCAAATTTGAGGAATGAAAAATTGATCAGGCCGCACTTAACCAACAACATGCTGTTTATTCCAAACTGTTAATTCTGAGGACTTTGAAGCAATATACATCTTAAGTGACTAAAAATAAAATTTCAATACAGTAATGTTGTTAAGTAATGTTGATCTTGGATAAGGATGTTGTCATTTCAAGATCAACAAGGAGTGCTAACTTAAATTGTAGTGTTCAATGTTAGCACCTCAGTAACAAAGCCACATTTAATAATAGATGCCATAGTACGTAGGCCTACTAATTAGAAATGTCAGGCATGCCGTAGGATACCTTAGGAACCTCAGTGAACACAGGTCTATTGACCTCTATGTCCGCATCTTCTTAATCCTCATGATCTGGAACTGTAGTAACGATCAAAGAGCTGTGGGTGACTGCCATACTGTACTAAACTTAAAATGTCTGCCTTGTAGTTATATAACATCTCATGGCCAGCCCAATACCTATCCAAAGCCTTCTCTAAAAAGAGTAGTTGCAGAAATGACACTCTCAGGAAGGCTATTCCAAGTATCTACAATCCTACAGACAAAACAAAATTTTCTAATTTTGAGCCTACAAAATTCTTTGAGTAACTTCCGACCATGACCACAGGTATTAGTGATTAAACCAAACTTGAGAAAACCTTCAGTAACACCTCTGTCATACACACTTGAAACAACTTTAAAAACCTCAATCATATCTCCTCTTAGTCTACGATACTTGAGAGTTGGCAGCTTAAGTTTCTTTAACCTTTCTGTATAAGTTAAACCCTTTAAGGATGGAATCAACTTAGTTGCCCTCCTCTGAACATTTTCAACAGCATCAATGTCACGTTGATAATGAGGTGACCAAACCGCAGCAGCATATTCTAAATGTAGCCTAACAAGGGCCTGGAATAAAAGCCTGAAGCATTGCCCATCCAAAAATGTATAAGTACTTCTGATAAGGCCCATAATACTACTGTATTAGCCTTATTTACTTGGTGCTGAATGTGCTCTGAAAAACCAAGACCATTGTGTCCACAAGAACACCTACATCCTTCTCACAATCCCATTTTTCCAGGAACACTCCATCCCCACTATCACCATGTAAGTGGTAACTCCGAGGAAGACAATCATGGTACCTATTTAAAGAGACAGTTAAAACTTTGCACTTGTCAGGATGAAACTTCAAAAGCCACTTGTCTGACCAACTCTGGAGTTGATCAAGATCATTCTGTAAATTCTCAATATCGTCCATACATCTAATTTCTTTAAAATTTTTTGTATCATCCGCAAATAAATAGGCCGTTCCATTCACACACTGAGGTAAATCATTAATATATATAACAAACAAGATAGGACCTAAAACACTACCCTGCGGAATACCACTAGTAGTAACTGCATGCTCACTAGATTCAACTCCATTAACAAAAACCTTTTGACTTCTTCCATTTAAAAAATCTTCAATCCATTGCCTGATTTGAATACTTAAGCCATATGCCCTGAGTTTCTCTATAAGTCTTCTGTGTGGCACTTTGTCAAAGACCTTCATAAAGTCCATATATACAGTATCAACACAACCACCATCGTCTATCACTTTCGTCCACACATCCATAACCTTCAACAACTGCAGTGTAGTTGATCTCCGGGAAATAAAACCAAACTGTCTGTCACTGAACAAATTATTCATCTTCATATGGTCCACCATTAAAGATCATTAGAAGGTATAGTTTCTCCCATAGAGTTGTCAACGAGTGGAATTGTCTACCAGATTGGGTAGTTAACTCCCCCTCAGTTCCCTGCTTTAAGGTTAACACTGACAGGTTTTTCCAAGGCTGTGGTAGAATCTGATTGTTTGGGACTGTTGTCAAGCTTTGGTGGTTTGACTTTTGATTAGGGCCTGGACTTCAGGGCATCTTATGGGGCCTTGGCCCTCCTTTGCCCTTCAACCTGTTATGTTATGTTAAATTATTTTCTCAAGTATTTTTCATGCTACACTTGTTAAACTGAATGAAGAGCCTTGTCACCTTTCTTAAATAATGCAGTAATATTGCCGACTTTCCAAACATTTGGAACTTTACCGGTGGAAAGAGATAAATTAAATATTTTAGTCAGCGGTTTTGTGATAGTCTGGGCCAATTCTTTTAATGCCTTTGGATGAAGTCCATCAGGACCAGGCGATTTGTTGACATCCAAATCTTGAAGTAAACTCAAAACATCGCACTCCTTCTTCATCTTATCCACACAAGGACAAACAACCTGAAAAGGTTCCACAGAAGGAACTGGACCTGCAGGTTCAGCAGTAAAGACACTGCTAAAAAATTTGGCTAGGACTTCAGCCTTTTCATTTTCATCTTTAGTCATTTTAATCTCACCACCAGCTTGATTTGTCTTTAAATTGGATATTCCTCTTTTAATTTTACACTTTGAGTTTGCATGCTGCCAAAATTTTGTAGGGTTACTATCGATATTTTTGGCAATATCCTTTTCCATGATTACCTTGGCCTTTCTTACTGAATTTTTCACTTGGTTTCTGGGTCTAGTATAGTCGTGATACTTCTTTTCGTTTTCGTCTTCTTTTCGACCAAAGAAGGTCACACCAATCATGGTGATAACTCCACGCACCAAAGTGCAAAATCAGTTTGAGATCATAAGCATGGACTTAACCACTCCGAGGTGGTTACTCCATGCCATGGATAGTGATGATATGCATGATGGGGAAGGTCGTTAGTGAAATTGAAAACAAATCTATGGCTCCTTTGTTATAATGTAAAATAGACTGATATTTTTCTTTTACCTGGAAAGTTTGGCAGGCTGCAAAAAAGTCACCAGGGGGCCCCATGCAGCCTGCAGGCCGTAGGTTGCCCACCCCTGCTCTAGTGTGTACGTAAACGAAGTGGACATAGCATAGAGTCCTGTTCAAGGACTATAGCTAGGCTATACCACAGGGAATAATTTAGTAGAGAAATTTTGCACAGCATTTTTGTGATACAAGTTCCATTTTGTGTAGCAATTTACAAAATTTGCATAGCAATTTTCACTGTCATACTTTTCCTCTGTTATGCAGTACTCTGATTCATGCCCAGATGCTATTCCCTGCTATGATACGGTGTTCAGTTATATGCTGAAACTAAACCTAAACATTGACAGCACTGTTCCACGAAAAGTCCTGTCTGCAATAATCTTTATGGATCTGCAGAAACAAGGCACAAAATACTGAGTTCAATTCCATATCAGACTGAATCAGCTCCTTGCTTTGCTGTACGGTGTAAGGTCCTCCTGACAGGGTTCGATTTACCCGGGTGCACGCGTGCACGGGTGCATGTAGAATTTCCTTCGTGCATGTAACTGTGGAAGCTTACATGCACTTCGTGCATGTAGACTTCAGACCTAGCCTACACACTTCATGGTCAAATACATGTTACAAGTCAAGTTGCAGCACAAAGTAATCCTAATATAGCTGTCCCAATTGAACCTTGCATCATTATTTCTTGCGTACTGTCAGTTAGACAACCAGACATTTCAATGATTTCACCAAAACAAAATTGAGCGTGTCTCCTTTCATACCCCAACATCAGTTACAACGATCATCACTCTGCACATGCACTTCTCCAAGTAATGTTCCTCCTACCGGGTTTGCATTAGCAGCGGGATTGCGGGAATCCCGCACAAAGAATATTCGGAATAGTCAAGCTCAACGAATGCACACTAAGTCCTCGCAGTAATGCACTTATTAATGGACGTACGTTCCGTACGTAGATCCCAAGATATGCGAACGCTTCTTGCATGCACTGTGTAGTTAGTTTATTGTTGTGCTGAGAGAGCTTGACACTGGTAGTACAACGTAAACTCTGTGTACAGTTTGCATGTGGCTGCTTTGAACTTGAAGGTGACTTTTAACGTTACAGGCTAGGCTTTCCAACTATTCATATAGACAATACGTTAGGATGGCGTGTGAGTTGGTGCCAGCAGCCCTAAAGAAAAAAGTATGGTACATCAAAAGTAGTGTAGTAAAAGTTTTGAAAATGTTGGTATGGGCAAATTTCAAGTATTTTACACATGCCTCACACATGTTTCGAGAAATAAATGCCAACAACATAATTTTGGCATCCTGTAATTTTCACGATGTGGTTTGCTTCTAAGACTGCAGCCTTTCACATTTAGTGTTTACCATAGTGGCATTGACATTTGAAAGGACTTAGATGATCGGAGACCTTGAACTTTTTAAACTACAATGGCAGAATTTTAGTTGCATGTTAAACTGGAGTCTCCCTGCCCCCTCCCCCTCCCCCGATTCAAAATTTTAAACCAAGGGGGGATATGTGTACTCCCCTGATATTTTTGAGGCGGCCCGAATCCTGGCTCCAATAATCGTTTCACACAGTGAGGTAATGGGGAAAAATTGCTCGCGGTGTGCGAGCGTCAGTTTTGCTGATAGAACAGCCTCTGGTGGAACCTATGCCATGTAAGAAAAGGGGTCAATAAAAATCTGCACATTTGTTTTTACTCAAAATAGAAAAAATGCAAATTGTGCTTTGGCTTCCTTTGCCTATAGCAAAGGTGTTTTTCTCGTAGGCTTTTCTTTAAATTTTCAGACTATTTGGTGCATGTAGAAATTTTGTTGTGCATGTAGATTTTTTGACCTACATGCACCAGTGCATGTAGAAAAAAAATTATAAATCGAACCCTGCCTCCTGAAAGCGAGTCATAAACATTCACTCAACAAGCTTGATGCACTGCATGCTAGCAGACTGGAACAGGGCCAGAAGACAGTCAGCAATCTTATCGTTTTTCTTCCACCATGATAATAAGCAGTTTGCATGCTACTTAAATCCTGTGACTTTTCCTAAATTTCGAGCTTGCAATCTGTTTTTAAAAGTGTTCTCAAACTTCTCATATGTATTACATACAAGGCCTACTGCGACAGCCTCATTCAGGGTAGTCAGAACGATGTCAATCTGAAAGATGTCCAACATAATAAAATTTTCACAAATTTCATAAAATAATTATGAGGCATGTGTAAAATACTCTTACTAAGCCCGTCATACTATTTTCGAAAGATTAACCCCTGTAATTTTGCCCTACGATGCTTTTTCTTCAGAGTTATTTGTGCTAGACTTTGCACTATCCTAACATATTTGTATATGGAGATGTGTAGAGCCTAGGCTGTATCGTGTTTTATGTGGAAGACGTTTTGATCCCTATAGGAAGTCTCTGAGCTATCTTAACAGTAGCGCTCACAGAGTGCCTCATACTTCATACACAGCTGCATACATTGAAGTTGCACTATCGACAATGTAGTTCTAGCGGCCAATAGGTGCACGTAAAAGTTTCGTGAATAGGCATAATTACCTTGCTGTTTTGAACATACTCAAGTGTCTGGATACTTTTTTTGCTGCTTTTTTGCAGTGTTTTGTTGCTTGACAAGTGTGCATGTACTAATTATATATTGAACAGTTGTAGGCCTTTGTGCAGTATTCCCATTTTCATTTCCATTCACACAGTACTGGAGCTTTTGTTCGGAAATTTTATCACAAATTTTGCTACACATATATCTATCTGTGTCGCAAATCTGTCATTTTGCATTGCATTTTGGGATGAGATACCGCATAAATTATTCCCTGTACCAGGTACTGTATATCAGGGGTTCGAATCCAGGTTTAACCATTGCTTTTCTTTCTTCCACGGCATTAACCATTCACAGCAAATACATCATACTGCTCTTCTCAAGTGGAGAAAAAGCGAAACGCATTTTACTAGGCCTAGGCCTATAGGGGTAAAAATAAAAAAAAAACCTTTTTTTCTAAAAAACATTAAGTTCCAACTTCCAGTGCCCTCTTTTAATTTGAGAGTTGTTTAAAATGATATCATTTCAGGTCACTAATTTTAAATTAGTACCTACCATTCTAATTCCTGTCTTAGTTTCAGTTCCCTAGGCCTAGGCCTAAGTTAGGCCTTCAGCGCAGTAAGCCCAGGCCTAGCTAATACTAACAGTAGCAGTAGGCCTAGCCTACATGTAACTAAGTAAGGCTGAGACTGTGAGAGAGACCGAGATTGAGTACCCGACAGGCAACGTTAGGCTAGGCTAGTAGTACCAAGTCAATGTTACTGTTAGTGTTCCAGTATGGTGAATACATTTTGGACAATCAATTAAAAAGAAAAGCGATCAAATTACGGTCAGAACATATACGAGGGAGAAAAAACCGCCGTACAGTTGCCTCATGTGGCTAGCTGGCTTATTGTTCCACTTTCAGTAACTGTGACAACCTTTCCCTCCGATGCTGACTTGTTCAAAAGTTAGACGTCCTTGGCCTTGTTTACCCTAACCTAAACCTGCAAAGCTGGCAGTGGAATCAAGACAAGATTCTGTCTGTGTACATCTATACTAAAAGCGTGGACGAAGACTGTCCTGAACTTGAAAGAGCCGATGGGTTGTTCCATTTATTTAGAGGCCAAGTTGTGACATGACATTTTTGGCCCTTTATCCATGTCTCTTGTTTTTTTTTTTTTCTATGACACAATATTTTAATTTGTTTCGTAACACTAATCTCTAAACTAATGAGGAGTAAGTTCCAATCATGGGTGCAGGAATTATTTTCATCCTCAAAATCGAAATGACCTCATTTTGGAAAAAGAATAATGTTTCACGTGTAAAGGGGACACCAAAACACCATATCCCATTAATACCGTACCCTGATAGCAAAATTTGGTCGGCCTGATGGCGGTCCGCTGTAGGCAGCTCCGCCGGCCCGCCGCCGGATTGTCCGGTGGCAAGCCAGCGGTCCGCCGATGGCAGCGATGCTGATTGGTTAAACAACTGTATGACGTCATGGAAGTCGGGATTCAGCTGGCGGACCTCCATCGGCCCGCTGTCGGCCATTTTGCCACTGGCGGACCGCCGACTTTTGCTAACAGGGTAGATGGGTCTCCATAGCACTTTTAAAGTATATTATTTAGATAATTTGAACTTTCCAAAGCCTAAACAGTCATTCATAGGCCTATCTCAACTCATGGTTTTATTTCAATTGTGTGTTACAAAAACATCCGTTTCACTTATAAACAACAAAACATTCGTTTCACCTGACACCAAAATAGATTTCTTAATATTTCAAATTTAACATAACATAACAGGTTGAAGGGCAAAGGCGGGCCGAAGCCCCATAAGATGCCCTGAAGTCCAGGCCCTAATCATTTTTTTTTTTAACTCTTCGAAGATCCAAATTTTAAAGCAGTTAGCAGAATTTTACAAAGTGAATGTCAAATGCCATATCAAAAAGTTTAATTCCACAAGATATTTCAAAATAGGAACTTTGGCAAATAAGTTTACTTCAACTGTCAATTTTCACAATGGAAATTTTTCAGGGGACACCAAACTAGTATTCAAAATTGAAAATGGTCTTGTGCTTTTTCTTTTTGTTGAAATTTCTCTCTAAATTGTTTACTGCATGAGGTAGTGCCCAGGCCTCAACAATCTACAAACTACTCAAGAGGATTACTGCATTTTATAAGAACAATATTATTGGAAAAGTAGTAAGAATGTTTCACGTGTAAAGGGGGACACCAAAGTTTACACGTGAAATTTAAACATCTCTTCTTTCAATTGATGAAATATCAACATAACTTTAAAGTATAAGTTTTGTTGACATAATAATTCATATCTTGTCAACAATTGTATGTTGAAAACTTTGCAAAATATGCCTTTAAACATAGGGAAATTCAGATTTTGAAATGGTAACTCTCAATGTCACAATTTTTGGTCTAAAAATGGCTAATTGAAGAAAATTTTCCACCGAATTTGGAAGATTTAGTCCATTGACACAAATTTTGCTGTAAGTAAATAATCACCCTAAATTGTAGTGACAAAATAATAACACTGACATTTACCATCATGTGAACTAAACTTGCATAAGCAGTAGCCGTTGAAAATTTTACCATTGGCCCTAATTACCCCTAATTTTTGGAACAACCCCGATACTAGTTTCTGTTTATTCCAGAATCAGCGTGCACTGCTGTGTCAGCTGCAGGCGGGTTATTCTTTACAGTTTTCTTTTTTTTTTTCGCTGAAGAAGTATGAGCCTTGTGAAGAAGTGTTAGTCTTGTAATGGTGAGACTATCCTGGCATATCTCTTTAAAGGTCAAAAGTAGTCTCCTCAAACCAGTTACATTGAAGCAACAGCTATAACAGCTACATATCAAAATTTTCTTCTAATTTCCCTTCAGAGTACCTGTCATCATATTTTTAGATTTCAATATTTCATATTTAGGGGGGGGGGGTTGGGAGGACTGTGACTTTTTGCCCGACTCCAGGTCCTCAACCAGGGCGTAATCTCTTCCAGACTAAGGCACCGAAGCCTGCCCGATTCAGCCGAGTTTTGGCAAATTCAACAACTGAAGTTCTTTAAAAAAAAAAAAAAAGTCTAAAGGAGAAGAAATAATCATAAATGTGAAGCTATAAGAAAGCTGACACTGAAAATGGTATAGAATATCCCTGCTTTAACCTCAGAGTTTGAAACTTGTCTGCACCATGAGTAATTTGATCCCGTTTTTTCCAGCAATAATTTGAATTCCTAACTGTTGGGATTCTATCGAACAAAATTAGTACAGTGGCGTAGACAGGATTTCTCTGGAGGGGGAGGGGGCATGCAGTATGTTGAGTGATCGCCGGCCTAGGGGAGGGGGTCTACGACATAACGAACAAAGGGAACATGTTCTTTTTTTTATTTCAAAGTTTTGGAAATAATTTAGTTTTCCTTTTAATCGGAGCAAAGGCACTGAGCAGCAATTAATCATAGAGTTCTGGAAATTAATTTATCTTAATTCCTCTACCATAAAGCCTATACCACATATTTCCTTGGAGGAATGGTGACCTGTTTCAGTAATTGGAAAATGCATGCAACTACGGCCGTGGCAGCCTATGCACAAGTTCCCTATGCACAAGTTCCCAGCAATCAGCACCATGATGCTCATCATCTCAAATGTTTACTATGAACAAAGATACAATTAAAGGTACCCTACAAAATAAATGGAATGGTCCATGTGGGAAGTGATTTCCTATGTAGGAAAGCAATTTCCTATGTGGGAAGCATTTCCTACAGGAAATTTGATTTCCTACAGGAAGATGCCCAAAATCCTATAGAATTCCTACATACCAATTTCCTGTAGGAAATCATGCGAGGAATTTTTGTAAGGGTAAGGTGAGGAGAAAATTTTTTACGTTTTCAAGGAGACTAGATGCAAAATGGTGCAAGGTTTCCGACTTGTACAGGAACAGTTTTAAAAGCTGAATTGTGGTGGTACACGAGAATAAAACCCAAACTTAATTTGTGTCTTTACATGCAATGTTATGCCGTTTACGCTACCTTTCTAAGAAAGACAATAAAAGAGCCGCATCGATGGGTAAAGGGCGTCGAATGGGACTTTTTAATTTGCGGTTTTTTTCTTGGCCATAAAACGTAACCTGCCATAAAGATTATCTAAGCGGAGCGCTACCATTGGTTGTCGCGGAGCGTCGGAGAAAATTTCAAAAAATTAGACCCTCAGATTGCCGAAAATAGCATTTTGCAGACTTAAACGATGAATCTAACCAGTCGCTGTTTTCGTTTGTCTTTTGCAATGAAATGCTCATTTAAAAACTGCAAAGTGACCAGAAAGTTATTAAAAAATACTTTGCCCCGAAAAATGTAATTTTTCCCGAAAAACTATCTAAGTGGAGCATCACCATTAGTTGGTGCGCGGAACGAAGAGAAAAGTATGAAAATAATCGCTTTCCCTCAGATGGCGGAAAAGTGTGTTTTCAAGGTTGTAAAGAGAATCCAAACATGCAGTCTTTATATGTTTTTCTTTTTTTTCTTTTTTTTTTTTGCAATAAGAAGAAAAATCAGGTACATGTTAAGTGGTCAGAAAATTACCATGTAAAGTGACGTTCTACCACTATTATATTAAATGGTCTTGGTTCTATTCGGTGAAACTATACATAGGAATCTAAAATATGCTAATGCTTCTCTATTGTGACTCTTGGCTAAATAAAAAAATCCGCTTAATTGATGAAATTGTCCGTGACTGCTCGAACTCCCGTGTGTTAATGATTTAACGTACCCTGGCATGTCTTGCGTGATAAATGGCAAACTATTGCTCACCGCACCTAAACACCCTCCGCTCCCTGTCCCCGTCTCGTAAGTCTATGCCCGGCGGGAAGGAGTCTAAGACAGGGGTGGGAAACCTACGGCCGGTGGGCCGCATGTGGCCTGTCAGTGATTTTTTGCGACCCGCGAGATTTCTTAAGAAAAAGAAAAATATCAGTCTATTTTGCATGATTGCAAACGAGCTATATATTTGCTTTCGATTTCACTAACGACGTTCCCCATTATGCGTATCATTACTAAACACGTGTAAAATAAGTTCAAGTAAATTCATTGGAAAAATTCGGAATTTCACGGCCAAATTTGTGTTTTAATAGTAAGACCCTCCAAAAACACAAATCATGTCAAGGCAACCCTGGTACCATGGTCATAGTTTCTATCACCACGAGTTTTACAAAATAGGGGGACATCATCACCCCATGATATTATTGTCAGACGTAAAGCTTGTCACTACGCGTATCGCAAAACGAGGGAATTAGACCGCTCGTTCCAAGGTTACTACCCTGAGAGACGAACTTTAATAGCTATACTAACCGCGTTGAGGCCTAAATGTCAACGTCAAACCAAAATCGAAGTTGTGCAGTTACGTTGCGTTAAAGAAGGTCACACCAATCATGGTGGTAACTCCATGCACCAATATGCAAAATCAGTTTGTCACTGAGATCATAAGCATGGAGTTTACCACTCTGAGGCGGTGTCTCCATGGCACAGGTAGATAGTGACGATACGAAAAATGGGGAACGTCGTTAGTGAAATTGAAAGCAAATCTATAGCTCGTTTGTTATGATGTAAAATAGACTGATAATTTTCTTTTTAATGAGAAATCTCGCGGGCCGCAAAAAAATTTACCGACGGGCCGCATACGGCCCGCGGGCCGTAGGTTGCCCACCCTTGATATAAAGTAAAATTCTGCCCCGTAAATTTCTTTTGCATTGGCTATATGGTTACGTTGTAAGTCCCGTTTTACATTTCAATCTTTAATCTTGGACCTGACAAACACACACGAATAATATGACCGCATTTGTAGCAGTTTATTAAAATTTAAACTTGCTCAATTTAAACTTGTTCAAATGAGACTGAGCCACTCGGTTGAGGGGGTGGGGACTGGAAAGTCACTTTTTCTACCAAGTGAGAAAAACTAAGTGGCAAGTTTGAAAAGCCATGTCTAAAGCCCGCCCACACTATGCGACGCGACTTACTGCAAGAAGACTGCCTTGCCATAGTGAGCGACTGACGACTAACTAGTTTTAAGAGCATAGTGTCCACATAATGCAACAAGTCGCAGATCCATGAAGCAATTGTCTAATGTTTAACATACTCTTTAATCGTTACGTTGAAGAGACAAGAATGCGTTCCGTTCATCTCGACTTAACTTGCCTTAGCGGGCTTTGTTGTCAGTTGCACGTTTCAGTTTCCTGCGACCGATCATGTTCAGTCGCAGGCGTGAAACTGCAGTGCGCGTCTGAGTGCAACCAGTTGCAAATCGTTCCACATTTTGCAACGCGTCTGAACGATCTCGTTGCAATGAGTTGGGCGTCGCATCGAGTCGCATATTGCGGACGGGGCTTTAGGTCGTATAATAAAAGCGGCAGCCAGAGTTTGTTTTACAGAACTTTTTCAGAACTTTTATTCCGCACCACATTTGTGCATTCACTTAAAGCTAAATAGTAAAAACATCTGTGATCGTGGTTTAACGTCGTAATTGGTTACAGTAGTGGCTGTTGTCGTCTAGTCTTGTATCTGCGTGGAATTGTTTTACCCGACAAATATTCAGAAATTTTCATTCAACAGTCATTAACTCTCAATTAACGTTTTCGTAACCAACCTCTTTCAATGTTTTTTATAGACGAATCCGATAAGCGCTTGTTTTAGTGACTTTGCGCAGCCATTAGTGGGTCCATCAGCCTTGAATCGCCTTTATATATCTGCTACATGAGTTTCAAACCCTCATGTTCAGTGAAATGGGAGGAATTAAGATACAGTGTAGTGTAAAACCATCCATGATAGAGGTAAGCAAGGAAATCGAAAGATTAAAAGGTGATGAACCCCAATCATGACCGACTGAAATCAGACCATCACTTGCTGACCGGGTTCGTCTATAGACTCTATATTCTTTTAAACAGTCAGCTCAAAAGGAAAATCTACGTACTGGAACCAGGGAGCTCGCTGTTATGTTTGCCACTTTAAATTTTCTTAACATAAGCTGAACATCTATAATGAGGCCATGAAATTGAACCCCCAGAAAATTCCCAGTTCCGGGTTTCATCTGGCTTTGCTCCGGGAACCTACAGAGACAAAGGCAGCACACCCAACCCTCAGGCATCATCCAACTCAAACTTTTAACTTCGTTATTTCCATTTTAAAAAATGGTTCACATGGACATTTTTGGTACGTATAGCGTTGCAACAATACTGATTCATTATTTAATACTGGATTACCATCAAGCCATCACCAACGTGCTATACGCATAATTGTAGACAGGAATGGGACAGGGAGCATAACGTTTTTGTAACCAGCCGCTTTCAGTGTTCTATATTTTGTTAAACAGTCAGCTCAGAAGGAAAAGCTCCGTACTGGAATCAGGGAGCTCGCTGCTCTAATTGACACTTTAAATCTCCTTAACATCAGCTGAACAGCTGTTATGAGGACATGAAATTAAATCCCCAGAAAATTCCCAGTTCCGGGTTCCATCGGTTTTTACTCAGAGCAAGGCAGTGCACCCAATACTCAGACATCATCCAACTCAAACTGTTAACTTCTTTTTGTGCATTTAAAAAAAATAGTTAATTAGTACGGATACTTTTTGGTTTGTTACCGTTGCAACAATACTGACTCATTTTATTTCATGTTGGATGACCATCGAGGCACCAACATGGTAAGCGCATAATTGTAGATAGGAATGGGGCAGGGAGCAAAACCCCAGTCTTTTAAATCTCCTAAGGAAATACCAATCTTAAGACTGAGCAAACACTACCGAAAATTGCCAACTTGTCTTCATTGGAAACCTTGAAAGTTTTGGCAACACATACATTTTAGCAACCCATCACATTTTCTCTCCCTTGTGTGCGCCCCTTTTCCTATAGACAATGTGCATTGACGACACACTGACGTCATCCGTGGGAGCAAAACATGCATAAAAGTTCGCACTGCACGTGTAGCAGACCATGCGCGTATTCGACTAGTCGACCAATCAGCTGTCTGCATTTGTCTGTCTTGGTTTGTTTTGTACCCAAAGGAGTGCGTACTTTTTGCCCTGTGACATCATATGCACAAGGTCTTCAATGGGGTTGATCGGTACCACTCAGATGGTTTGCTTTGTCACCTATCGTTTAAGACACAAATTCGTCGTTGACAGTGCGATTTCCTGCAGCGATGTATAAGGATTTGGGAAGAAAATGATTTTACCTTAAACCTAAACTGGACAGAAGGTGAGATCGTGATGGGCCCAAAAGAAGATTTGAAAGAACATACTATACCTGAAGAGATTGCTACAAATTAAACTATGAAATTGTAATTCTAAGTTCTCATGCTGCTGTCCTTAAATACATCACTAGAACATCTTATATCTAGTATCTAGATTACACTCTGAAGAACGATTCAGTATGTGTTTATTTTTAAGCCTTAGATCCTGAAATCCAGCACAGCCCTCAACATCAATACATGAATCCGGTCACTAAAGGCTAAGTAATCCTGAGATTTGTCGGCCATTTGAAGGGTCCATCTTCTCATTTATTATGAATAATTATTTTCCATTCAAAACTTGTACTTAATCTACTTATAATGAGGTTTTAGATTGTTTGCTGCCATCTGTAATATTGGTACTCAAAACGATAACTAAAGTAAGGCTATAATGGATCCCAGCCAGTTCTCGCCATTACTTGATTGCTGGACTCGTCTTTTTGCATTTGATTATTTAGCTACCAGGGGTTAATTTCTTCGCATCGAGAGCACGTAGTAATGAATGCGAATTTCTGCTGTTCACATCGCTCTCTAATTTTCGTCCCGACGCCAAATTCGCTTTATAACAATCGCTTAACTTTAATAACCACTTATTTGAGCTAACGTTTTTTGAAGGAATAAATATACCTCCATTCCCGAGCCTGGAAATATGACAGTATTAAAAAAAAAATCGAGCTTTTTATTATCCTCAATTGCCTTTGTTTTGAAAGAATGCGGACGAAATCCAGTTGGATATGTATTGCCTTCCATAACCTTGGAATAATATCAATCATCGTTTATGATTAGTTGTGTGGAAATAAGTCTTTCAAATGTTTTGGGGAAAAAATCCTCTGGAATATTTCCCCTTGCACTTTCAATACCCGCATGCCAAATATACACTTGCAAGTGTCCACTATTTAATGATTTGCTCCATCAATCAAGTATAAAAAATAGCAAGTTAAATGGTTTAAATAGTAAAGAATAATTACACTACTTGCTGTCATCTGGGAAGAAACAATCTCCGTGTTTTGAATCTGTTAACTTTACACTGAAGTATTTATGAATTTATAATAACTTAGATTTGCTGCCATTGTTGAACTTTTATCTATATTTTAGTGACTTTTACTGTACCAAGTCAAATGAAGTTTCCCAAAATGAATGGGTACGCTTTGGCCTGCCTTCTAGCGAAGTTTTCCCTTCTTCACCTGAAATTTGGCGAATCTAAAATGATCGATAATATATTCACAGGAGGTCGGCATGGAGTAATTCTTTACCTCTCCACCGATCGCTGCCTTCTGCAAGAAAAACTGGATTCCTTTTACAACTCGTTTGATATTTTCAACAGTGGAGACTACGGTGAGTATATCTCCTCAATCCTCACTCTAAAATCATGCATCAAATTGGGGCATGAACCGGAATCCGTGTCAAATATTCGACAAGATTTGTTTCGAAATTGACTAGAAATGGTTCAAAAATGTAGCTGTTCGTTTCCTTTTTGAGCCAAATCTATACTCAAAGTTTTGATAAGATTCCGGCTCATGACCCCATTGGTTAGATTTTATTAAAATTTGAAGAGGATAAATTCTGAGTGCATTGCTAGTATCAAAAATCAGCTAAGTCCAGTATTTGTGTTGTGAAGATATTTTTCATCCTATTTGCCTTCATTACAACAGACAATATGTATTTACTATCGATTAACAAAAATCTGCATTACATGGAGTTTTGCCAAAGAAAAATGTTACTTTCCAAAAGGTAAAAACGTAACTGAAGAATTCAGGGTTCCCGCGGCCTGAAAAAGTCATGAAATTTAGAAGTCTCATTTTCCAGGCCTGGAAATGTCATGAAATATTGATAAAATTACAGACGTCATGGAAAATTCATGATATTAAGGCAAGATCAGTCTTTTCATTTTTTAAAGGAAAAAAATTACTCATTTATTTGTCATTATCGTTACGCCATTAAAGATTTTTTCAAACCTAGGATATGATCTGGTCATGAAATAGTCATGGAAAAGTCATGAAATTTTATTTTTTTGAAGGTGCAGGAACACTGGAAAATTCTGAACTTCATCTGTTCATAATGGGTATGTCATGCTTGATACTAACAATAACAGATATTACACATATAGATAAAGAAGGCGCAGAGTTATAATAGGATCAATTATTCGGTTGAACGACTCACTCTACGATTGATTCTGAGAGTGATTGCATACATATTTTTATTTCTGCAGAATTTAGATTAAGTCTACCTGAGAGATCGGTGTTTCCTGGTGTAGTAACAAGCGACCAACATCCTGTGTTTCTCGACTTTAGCCGAGTGACCTCATTTGAACGAAGTCTCCGAGACAATCCAGACAGTTGCATCCCCGCCTCTAGAATGGAAGTGACCATGACAATTCCTCTACTCTCCCGGACACCTACAGGTCCTCCCATGTACTCTTTGGGTATTGGAGTTCTTTATGAACGAGGGTACGAAGAATTCCCAAGAGGAGACGCACTTTCCCCCTTTATACCAGTCGATGAAATTACAATGGATGAAAATGGTGTGGTCGTTAGAAATGGAAGTGACGAGATACGAGCCACCTTTATTAAATACGACAACCCTTGCACACCTCCCCCAAAAGTCGTTCAGAGTGAAATTGCGGAGTTTGTTGAAGGCGACTTGCTTGTTGGCGTTCCCGAGCCAGACATCTCTGTTTGCAATCGCCATCGTTCATTGAACAAAGGTTTCTGCGATTTTGTTGATGGAATTGGAGAAGACTTTTATCTCAACTCCGCCAACATTTGTGAGACATGGAATGACATGGGCCATAAAATCTGCAAGACATCCGTAAAGGTTACGAACATGACTTCAGGGTTTCGTGGCTTACTCTCTCTTCGGAACGACGGACCACTTAACGTCTTCGCTTCGGAAACCTACGTCGGAAATTTTTCGGTTGGATTGAAATATCCTTGCATTCAATAACATCGTAAATGAAGTACGGTACTTTATGACATTATTCGCTCATTTTATACATCTTTCCATTAGTAATCTTGTGGTTATGGTTACTGTACTACAACAACAGGCTGCTTTATTATGGTTGAACACAAAAAAATAATTTTCTTTACTACCATTGTTCTTTTAAGGTGGAAGCTTTTTAGGACATTGTTGACTCTTCCCCTGAATTGTCCAAGTTTTCGAAAGGAATAATTCTTAATTAAGCTTCAATAAAGGGTCAATATTCTTTGTTGAAATGAACTTGATGACCCATTCTGAAGACATTTCTTGACTCATTGTAGTCTGCTTTTCTCTTAAGCAGGTAATTGATTTACCAGTTCCCCCTCTCTCTGTTTGATCTCGTTAAAGCGGTTTCAGGAGGGACATGTGTCGTATATAGGTTAGGTAAGATGGGGTTTTACGGCCCAGTCTCCTACCATTCGGTTCAAATCAAGCCGGCTAAGGCCTTTTTCCATCGTACGTTTTCGAGGTTTGCAGAGTTATTATGTCTAGACAACGGTAAGCTATTGTTTTTAGCTCCATCCATTGTTAAACACAGAGTAAGATCAGCCTATAACCTGCCCGGTTCTAGCTTGTGGGATAATATGCCATTAATGCTTAAACTAAACCTAGGGCGCTGCCAACCAATAGGTTTGAAACTGGGCTGTTAAACCTCGCCTACCCTAACCTAACCCAGGGCGTTGTCAACTTAAGTGACGGGTGAGAGTGATACGCGAAGCGCGACCATCGGTTCGCCGGGGCGCCCCGCCGGGGGGAAATTTCGCTAAAAACACCCCTACATTGCAGGAAATGATACTCCCTGTGCCTAATTACTGCAGGCTTAGAATGTCATATTTTCTCTCTTTTTTTGACAATTTGTTCACAATATATATAAAAAGGAAAAATTGGAAACTCTAAAGCCTACCGGTATGTATTGCTGACAGCCTTAAATCGAATATAAATATACTGATTGTGGAACGAAAACAAACGGAAAAAGTGATAATTAAATGAAGGAATATTTCGTTCACGGGGCTATGATTATGACACTATTTATTAGTAATGTATTATCCGATAGTGCATCAAGTTGATGAACGTAACATAAGCTCAACAATATATACGTAGGGAACTATCTCGATGATGGTATCCTATGCTCCGGTCTTATAGCCTGTCAGTATTGCGCAGTATACGCTGAACTGATCAAAATATCCTCTATGTGTACCAGAGAACATTCAAGCTACTGCAGAGAGGGCATTTCTGCGGAATGCGAGTCAAGCGTGCTTCATGCTGCAGTGACACAAATGAGATCTGGGGAAATACGATGCATGGAAATTCGAGTTATGCATGAAAAATATTTCACGATTACTTATAGTGAGAAAATTTAAAGAAATAGGAAAAGGAAGTATTATTTCGTCAACTTGAAATTTCCCCAAAAATATTTTCCAGGGGCAACTTACCCCCCCCCTGCCCCCAGTAGCTACGCCACTGCTCATCATAAGCAATGGAGTAAGAAAAACTAGCAAGTGAGCCACAACTGGTAAAAAAGCTGTGACCGGCTTGACTGGGCCGTAAAACTCCATTTAACATAACCTTAACCTAATCTTCATACTTGAACCGCCTGACACACTTCTTGGGGTTTTGCCCGATCACTCGCTTGGTGACTTGCTAGCAGTTTAGATGTCCGTTGACCGAGAATGTCTTTCGAGATCGAGGGGTCTAATCAAGGGCGGGTTCGGCTTCTGGGATTTTTACACTTTGAAATGGGGTATGTTTGCTTGAAGGAAAAAATGTTTCATGCTACTCGAAAGACTATCTTCACGGAGCGCATGGTCTGGAACGTACAGAAAATTGTGAAAATTGCGACCCCTCAGAAAGCCGGAATTTGGCATTTCCCGATCGCTTGTTATAGTAGAATCAAGTTAATCGTTAATTTGTTTAGGCTTCTCTTTGCTAAAAGAAGTTTACTTGAATACAGCATGAAGAAATTACAAATTGATCATAGAATTACCATATGAAAGTAACACTTCTATTTTCGAACAAAACTTTGGACACAGTTACCCATTCAGGGGGCTGTGACAATGGTCTATTGAATAGGGGTCATTAACGGCGGCAGCGACATTATCAGATTCCGCTGAGCGCCGTTTTGCCGAAAATAACTACAAGATCACCGAATTTGATATTTCCCAGCCCGGTAAATAATAATATTGCTATTAATAATAGCAACTTGCACCACCCATAAACATCGTTTCAATACGTTAAAGTAGACTATGTTTGTGGTCAAAGCAGGAACGTCATTGCGAGTTGAAATGCAAGGGGGCATACATGACAACTCAAAGCCGTCCGAGGCCTAAGCGCAGCGCCATCACTAGTCGGAGTAAAGTGACGTTCACAAGGAACTTTGAAACAGAGTGACCCCTCAGTCAACAGGGAATGACATTTTTCCTGCTCTGCAACATGTAATTAGAATCTTGAACTGTTATTTTTTGAGCTTTTGTTTGAGAGGATGTTCATTTTGATTAAAACAAAATTACAAAATGATCAGTAAACTACCAGATAATGTATACCACTACCATTTTCCTGGCAAGAGTTTGGCCACTGTATACACACATATATCCTCCCGTCAGCCCGTGTCATCTGACAATTTAATACATCATACAACCTTTTTGCATCCCCAGACTCTTCTATTCCGGACAAAGTGTTGCGAAAGGATTTTAAGTGAGACTGAGTGGAAATATCTGTTAAAGTGCGATTTCTTTAATGAAGAATTTGAATGAAAGGCAAAATGTTTTGACCTCAACAGTTGGCGACGTAAAACGCTTCAAAAGTGGAGACGGTTACCACCATAAGCAGCCGCATAAGAATCCCTCTAAAATAAGAGTGGGGTTCACTCAAAATTCACGTGTGCTAAGCAGCTAAGAGACCACTCCTAATGAAAATGAATTTCATCCGGAGTGCAGTGAAGATTAAAACATTTTATTTCACTTGTGTGAAATTGCTCTCTATTTCGAGTGAATTTTTACTCTTTTTTCTGTTGGTATTCACTCTTACAAAGTGTGGTCCCTCCGTACATTCTTTTGTGTTTGAATTTCAATTTTTTGTGTATCACGTGGTATCTGTGAGGGTTAGGCTATGACCTCATCCACATTATGCGACTCTACATCTATCTATGCTTTGCTCTAAGAAATGTGAGTATGTATGCGTGTTTGTTTGTGTGTGTAAATGTATGCGCTCATGTTCATGTGTATTGATTGCTCATCAGCAAGTTCAACGTTAGGAAGAGGATGTAGGGCAATCGCTTGAAAGATTCAGAGATAAGTCCCTAAAACTCATCCCCTCCTTCGTACGCCCGGGACACGGACACGATGTAGGGATCCGGCAAGGCTAGCGCAAAATTTTGCCCGAATCCACAAACCAAATCGACGCCCCACTCCCAATCTTTTGTTTTAATCTAGCGGGGTCCATAAGGGCCCTTTCCCAGTTTGGGGTCACGATATATTTTGAAAAACCCAGTGATACCAATTAAACAAGCTGTTACTCAAAATCGACCCACACCCGCCTTAAAAAATAGAGCAAAAAAAACAAAAAAAAACAAAAACAAAACAAAACAAAACAAAGCAAACACAAACAAAAGGAAAAGAGAAAGAAAAAAACTATTGTGCGGAGCGTAAATAGAATGATCATCTCTATTTTTAGTTGAGTAAAATTTTTAGTTTCATAAAATTATGGAACAACATTCATGGTGTATCAGAATATTTTCATGACTAATTGTGTCAAATAATGGAAGGGTTTCAAATGCATAGCGGGAAGCATTTGAAAGCGTTCTGCATGTCAAAATTGTAAAACACTTGCAAGCTGATATTTGGTCGTTTTTCTTTGAATGTCAGCGAACGTGTGCAACGCGAGGGGGAAACTTTCCTGTTGAAGGTTTCAGCAAATCATTTGTTTTTTACACAAGGTACATATTCCTTGCAATTATGTTTTTAACCTGTACGGAAATTGAGTTCACGTAAAGACTAGAAACAAACGCCCTTCTTCTCCTTGAATAGTGCTTTTTTTTTGGAAAAAAAAAAATTGACTCTATTTAGAAGTGTTTTCCAGTTAAAGGCAGTCATTCGTCACCCTAAACTACAGTTTCAGTATACATATATCAAAACTCTCAATTGGTACAGCTCTTTGATTGGCATCACATTCAAACAATGCATCATAGCTAGATTACACAGCATGGGCACTGAGAGTGTCTTGATTACATAATTATGGCCTTGTATGGCCACTGGGACAAGCCATGAAGCAATAAACTAGGATTGTGTCTGAACAAAGGTGAGTTTTAGATAAAAGTGGGAGGGGCTAGAAGTAAGTAGGTTGGGAGAATTGGAACTGTTTGGGATGATGAAAATATGCCTTTAACGAATGCGTCCAAATTTGCTTATTGACTAAAAAAGGCATTCGTCACTTGGCAAAAGAGTTGATCAAGTTAGCGGAGCTTTCTTTGATTTAAGTTTCTAAGTCCTCGACCTCCGAACAAAAATTCCTTTCACTTCTTTTAATTTTGTACCCGCATGCCCTAAATAGACACGTGTCACTGTCTACGATTCAATTATTCACTCTATTGCTCAAGCGTTAAAAACTCCCTTGCATTTTTCTTTTTATTGAAGAATATGACACAAAAATACGGTAACCAAATAATGTAAAAACTATCACTGTTTTTTTTTTTAAGTAATTAGCCCTATATAGGCTACAATTAGTCTGGCTATTTATACAATTGTTACCATTCCGGTGGGGAAGGGGTGGGGTCTTTCAGAAAATTTAATTGAGGAAGCCTGCTGTAGAGGGTGAAATTGGCCACATCTTGAAAATATGGGATACAGCATACAAGTAGAACTATAGCGCGAGGTAGTTTGTCACGTTCACCGGAAACACGTGACGGGAAACATGAAGGGCCCTGGGAATCTTGGACAAGAGGATGGGAGAGTTGCTCTCAAACAACAAGATGGCGTTCCTGTTAAAGGTCATGGAGGTTGCACCATACCACACGACTCTACGTACAGTTTACACATGACCTAGCCTAAAACCGTGTGACGGTAATAGAGTACATTCGGTATTAAATTCACATTGACCGTATAGTCCATTGAAGTAATGATTTTCCACACTTTCAAGACTATGTTCTGAAAGCTTGGGAGTTTCATAGTGGCTCAAAATATTGAAACACTTAGCACCATGTTGCAGTCTTGGCCCCCTTTTCTTAGACATTCAGGTGGAAGAGGCCCTGAAAATGAAGAATTCAGAAATTTTCCAATTGTGAGACCAGTCTACTCTGTGGTTTTGAAAACTCATGAAATTACGAAATTGCCAATTAATTCTCTCTAATAAAAGCTCCGAATTCGTCATAATTTGATTCAAGAAAGAAAAATTTTTGCGCGCTCTTAGCGCGCCGCAAAATGCAATTCCTTACCAGAATTGCTCGCTCATACCTTCATTTTGGTAAAATTTTCCAGACTCTGGAAGTGACCAAATCGGAAATTTGCTACACTGGTGACACCAGATCACCAAGTGACACCGTTTTTCATAAAATTCCATACTTTCTCCAATATAAGCTCAAAACATTTAGTCGGAGAGCCTCATTACGTAGGGGTTGGATAACATTATGTAGCAACACCGATCTTTGGTCGCCGCCCAACCTCAGATTTGCAGATGGAAAATGCAAATTCTTCAGGAATCCCCCAGCTGTTCAATTTTCCTTGCAGGAAACCCAGCATCCAAACTTTTCTGCAATACAAGCTCTATATTTTCAAATATTTGGAAAGGGCGAAAATTCCAGCGCGGTCCGCGCGCTGCAAATTACGCCCCTGGTAATTACACTTAAAAATATGGTAAAATTTGGATGCTTGCCTACCACCCATTTCCCATTTCCTGAACAGTGAACATTTGATGTCCCATCCACATGCAGAACCCCCCACCCCCTCACTGCAAGTACTGGATCCGCCACTGACACGAATAATAGCTTTTCTGCTGCTGTAATGTGTAGCGAATTTCTTTGTAATCTTGTTAATTTTTCATGAACTTACCGCGACTATATTTCACTTTTAGCGCCTATTTTTTATGATTTTCGACACTCTTAGGAGTTCTCCGAGAAATTAAAACCATGCCAATTTTTAAAACTCAGGTGGTTGCTCGAATGGGTTTCAAATTCCTGCAAAATTTTAGATCTTGAGAAAGTATGGGGGACAATCGGCCCCGCCTCCCCTTGTACGCATCGGTGCAACTGACACGTCCTTTTTAACACATAACCTTGGAATGTTTTGAGGGGGCCTGCGGAAGTCTTTTTAGGAGGGGGCAGGGCCCCCAGCCTTTCCTTCCTCTTGGCTACGTCCCTGCAGGTGATGTTTACTCCTTTTCGTTGAATAACATTCGGAACAAAGTTCTCTTCATTTTTATCTCTCGTCTAAAACATTTATTTAGCTCGTTTAAGACATGTTTCACAAGTATTCGTGTGGCCCTCAGGACCATATTCCCAATATAAACCAATTCTAAATAGATTTGATATATATTCATTTTAATCCCATAAAAATATCACGTGGTTTCACCCCGTCTGGGTTTCAACGAGTTATTATAACTACATGAAATTTATCTTGGCCTAGACGTAGAACACTTTATTTTGCGTGAAAGCAAAAAAGAGGAAACAAAAATAGAGGGCGATCTTTGAAATTGACAATTTTACCGTAATTTGCTCCCGTGAAAATTTGTAAACATGATATCGAGGACATGAAGGATACAATTTTAAGCTGTTTGAGAAGTGACGTTTGCTTAAATTCAAAATGGTGCAAATTTTTGAAATTGCTATGCACTCAACCGCAGCCTGGGTTAAAGAAACGACAGGAATGCGAAAATCACATGAAAATATTATGGTAGTCTTTTTATGGCCCACCACGAGATAAATCATGTGAGCATCATATAAACTTGCAACCCCCTTGAAGGTTCCATGACCACGGGTGGGCTCGAGACTTATCATGTTAAATGTGACCGTGACCTGATTTTGTAATTTCTTCCAAGTAAAAGGGTAGTAAACCGACAGTCACCCCAATTCGGATCAGTGAAGCAGTGACTTAGCCAGGATGGGACTTTTTTGGGGCCTAGGTAACAAGTGTGTGTGTGTGGGGGGGGGGGGGGTCTGGTACCTCATAGAGTCAGGCGCGGCAAGACTATCTAAGCGGAGCGCCACCATTTGTTGGCGCGGAGCCTACAAGAAAATGTTGGGCTTTACAAACCCGCCAGATGGCCGGAAACGGCACCTCCCACGTGTTTTAAGCTGGATGTACCCAGCCATGAAAAACGAATCTCATGGCTTCCACTTTTCAAATAATGAGAAAAAAATCAATCTAAGAAAAATGGTAAAACATACATTTTTAGGGACTCCAAAACTGGGCATTTCCGATCAGTTGCATGGGGGATGAGACTTAATGGCACCGGTATCTCCCTTTCCCTTGGAAAAAAATGTAAACTTCAGGAGGACGTAGATCGCAATGCGGCAATATCTGAATGGATTTTAGTTTTGTAGGAAAACCAAAAGTAGTTGTGCCCCCTCAGAGGAACTTTCTATCCTAAAAGTGATAACAGGCCTACGTTTTAGGATTTTCCTTTTTGGGGAGCATGATAAAATTTCAAAATACTCATTTTTAGTCTTTGTAGAGATTTTACAAGTGACATACTGCAAAAGAAACAATGTTTTCTGGTTTTCAGTGGTGTCTAGACGCAAAATGGTCCAGTATTCGTTCAGCCATCGGTACATTACGAAGTCAAAATTAAAATACTACGAGTAAATCTCTCAAAATATTTAAACCGCAAAGCAGAAGTATGGATCATGTGGGAAACTTATGAAATCCGGATCTTGTGGACATTTTAAAAATCCGCCCGGATGCCAGTGTCAACAAGTAAAAAGAGGACTTGTCGAAAAAATTGTTCTACAGTGCCACTTGTCATGGCAGGAGTGAGGCACGACATAGGCCTACTTGTTAAGGATGGAAGGGGGGGGGGGATTATTTAAAGGCAGTACCTTACCCTACGGCATATTTTGTGTATGCTAAAGTGAAGGAATGGTCGTGTAAGAATGGTCTCCGAGTGTATGATTACCTTGTTTTCAGTAAATCAACCAGCCATCCGAAAGGTGGAAATGGTCTTTACCTAACAAAGTCACATTCGAGTTTTTCGTCGAGACGTTCGTTTCATCTTCGAAGTGAAATGCAGTAAACGACAGTGCAGATCATATACGGAATCTAATTTAGCTAAAGTAGGCATTTTGAAGTTATTACTTCATTTCATACGTGGGCACAAAATGAGTTTGACACACATTCATGCAATTGTTGCACATTTTATTTATTTACTTTGAAGGAAATACTTCAAAGTTTATTTCCGTTGAAACATTTTAATTACTTTATCATGACGCAAAAAATCTGGGGGCCAGAAGAAAATCTGGGGGGCCTAGGTCCCCCGTGGCTACGCCACAGCAGAGAAGTAGTTTACCTCTGCAGTGAGGCAACTACCCGTCTTATCACTATCTGTGCCTGTGCACAGCCATGCCGATGTTCAGTCTGTCGAGCAAGAAAACGTTGTTTAGTGTGAGCTAATTGTACTAGTAAGTGTTTAAGTGTTACCAGGGAGTAACGGCGTTACGGTAATGACCAAAGAAAACTTGTAGAACATTCTTGCAACGATAACCACCCTGTTTTGGCGCAAAAAGGAAGGGGTAACTCATGCAACTTCATGTTGCTCTGTAAGCACACCATGCTCATTCAAGTCGCCTATCAATCAAAATGACCTTGTGATCCACACGTTTGTCAACTCCGTTGAACCTGCATTCACCATTTTTTCTTTGCAACTGCGTGGCATAAACAAGGGAACCTTCCTGCATATACAAATGCACAAATTCACTTCACCGGAGTGAAGTCAGTAATAGGTCGTCACGCCTACATCTGAATATTTGTACCGTCGTACATGGGAGATAATATACAAAGGCCGGTAACGCGTTGTTTGTTTGGTTTGGTTTAATCTGATGCCAGTGTGAAACTCGAGAAAAACTTCTGTAAGGTTTGGGAATTTCATATCAAAATGAATGCGTTGGAAAACGTTATTGGAAACGCCACATTTAAGGTGACGTTGTTCGTAACTGCACCATGTTTGTTGCTGCTTCTATTTCTTTTTCGTCGACGTGGAACACAAAAGAATTTGCCACCAGCACCACCTAGATTGCCCCTTATTGGAAACATTTTGGATTTAATACGGGCTGGGAAGCAGACAGACGCGCTCTTAAAAAAGTGGGCAGACAGATACGGCAAAATTCTCTCATTTAGTAATGGAGAACGGATGATCGTGGTTCTGAGTGACTTTGATCTCATAGTGGAAGTGATGCATCACCCGTCAGCCCAAGGAAGACCCTATTCGGCAGTATCGACGAAAAGTTACGGTGAAGGACAGGGTACGTGATGCACCTAAAATGTTATTCTTAACCGGGAGTCCTCAATCTTAATGGGGTGGCTAGGATTTTCAAATTATCACTAATAAATTAGTCTAAATTAAAGTGAACTCATTATATGTTCATTTGTTTTGTTGCAGGTCATACGCAAGACCTAGAGAGCCTACATATACTATGGGTCCTAGATCCAAAATGTCTAGAATTTCAAGTTCAGTTAAAGTCTTTGAATCATTGTGTATGGATTCCTCAACATATTTTTGAAAGGTTGTAGTTATGGTTCGTGAACCATGATACCCTGTTTTACCCACATAACGTCTCATGGTAGGTTTGGGGTAATCATATTCAGTAATGAATAACAGTTATGGAAAATAAATCGTTATCATGGTGTAATTCATGGTAATTTAATCTAGAAAAGAATCGCCAAATAGAAAGAAGTTAGGAAACTTTTTATATTGTTTGATTTTACTTCTGATGGAGTGTGGTCCTGCCACATTTAAGTTTCCTGCTTCCCTGGATGCCTATCTTTGACTACATAAAATGAGAGTTCAATAAGAGGGGTTCAATAATTTCCACATTGGAATGACGTAGTTCCGTTGTTAATGCAATTAGGGAGACTTAAAAATAAATTATGTAAAAGAATGTTAGAAAACAAAATGTGATCACGCTTTTTCCACATTACATTGCAAATGCGACATAATAATAATGTAGAAAACTTCATGCTTAGCTGTAATCGTTATCGTGACCGTAATCGTAAAATCAGTATTTGTAACCGAAACCGATTACATACAGCTGAGGTTAGTAAGTTACATGAGGTGTAACGGCTCAAATGTTATCCTCCATGTATGTTTCATACGTATCGTAACGTAAAACTGTTTTAATGATGTACGTTGTGACGAGTGTCATTTAAGGTAGGTAGGACTATGTACAAATGTTGCGTATACGTAGCCTATACAGACCTGTATTTTAAAAATACACACTAGGGGACCCACAATACAATTCTGAAAGGGGGATAAAAGTGACCAAAAGTGGTCTTTGATTGGCATCAAATTTACTGGAAGATGAAAAGTAGCACATATTACACAACGTGCACAAATGATGAGAGGATAAAACACGAGGAGGTACTAGAAGCAACAACGTTAGGAGAATTAGAAATGTCTGCAGGGTGAGACGATAAAGACCGTTTTAGCCAAAATTCCAAACAATTGGGACAATTTTGTACGCCTAATTTTTTTATTTTTTTTTCAGGGATAGCCACTGGAGGTGGGACATTTGGAAACAGCAGAGAAAGTTCGCATTGGAATTATTCCGTAAATTCGGAGTGGGAAAGTCTACATTTGAGAATATTGTCACAAAGGAAGCTCAAACGTTAGTAGATGAGTTTAGAAAGACGAAAGGACGACCGATGGATGTAAGTTTCATTTTCAGCATGGCAGGTTGCAATATTATCTCCGGTGTAGTGTTTGGCCAACAGCTGTCTTACGATGATCCAAAGCTACTTCAGACCCTTAAGGTTGTTTTAGAATTCTTTCAGCAAGGAGGGCCCGGCGGTGCTTATTATTCCTCTAGAATTCTCGCCAGCCTTCCATTTGGCCCCGGAAAGAAGATTCTGAATACCTTGAAGATTCTTGGGGACGACTGGTCGAAACAAATTGATTTACATGAAGGGAAAATCCCCGACATGGCTAGAGGCGAGGAAGAAAATTTCACGGAAGCGTGGTTGTTGAAGATGAAAGAAGATGGAGTAACAGCAAGTTTCAATCGCGTCAATCTTTTGTGGAACCTAAAGGAACTGTACCTTGGTGGGACAGAAACGATATCATCCACTATGCAATGGGCGTTTTTGCTCCTGATGACCCACCAAGGTGTCCAGAGGCGTTGTCAAGCCGAAATGGATAAGGTGGTTGGGAGGGAAAGAGACCCTTGTCTAGCTGATCGAGCTAAGTTACCATTCGTCAATGCTACCATGGAAGAGATTGCAAGAATCGGCTCTGTAGTTCCACTAGGAGGACCACATCTTGCCGAAGGGGACATCGAACTCGGTGGCTATCATATTCCTAAAGGTTCTCTCGTTGTGGCTAATCTGCACTTACTGCATCACGATCCACAACTTTGGGATGATCCGTATATATTTAATCCTGAACGATTTCTTGATGAGGATGGTGCCTTTTCAAAACGTCAGGCCAACATCGTGTTCGGAGTAGGTAAGAAAATAAGCAAATGTAAATTATAGACCCTAGACCCTGTGCATTGTTTTGTTTGTTTGTTTTCTTTGATCCTCCCTTGTGAGAACTCGGCAGCGCCTCAATGAGGGGTTCTAACGCCAAGCTGGCAATGCCAGTTTCGTGAGACAAACTCACAGTTTAATGACATGGACGACATACTGGCGTCATCCTTTGAACAAAACAATGAAACACGAGGTCAAAGCATAAGAATTCACCCTGCACGTGTAGCAGACTATGGGCGTATTCCACTGGTTGACGAATAAGCTGTCTGCATTTGTCTGTGTTGGTATGTTTTGCCAACAAAGGAGGGCGTACTTTAGTGTGACATCCAAAGATATTATAAACGTAGACACCAAATTCCTATCCCTACACTTTTAGACGCGCTGACTCCTCATGGAGGCTCGATCGGAGGGGCGGAAGTGTTCATTTGACATGCGCACAGTTCTATTCGGCTAAATGCGTGAATAACTATGGATACATGACAGAAAATTCCATTGTGACGAGGTCAGCATGCGTGCATTTTCAAAACGAGTTATAAACGCGCAAATCACTTTTCTCTGTGTATAGTTCGGAGTAAAAGAAACGTGCACGTCTGCGTGCTAAGAAAATGAACGCAGTGGTTGGTTTTTCATTGTAAGCGCGCTAGAATGTAAACGCGTGTATAGATGTGCGCTTGTAAAGATTCCATAGAAACCATAGAGCAGGATATAGGAACTAGAGTACGGACTCCCAATGGCGCGTGCGTAAATCGTCTGTGATTGCATGGAGACACGGCATCCACGTTCACTCTGGGCATCACTTGGGCAAAATTCACGCGGGGAGCGATCATGTGCGTACGAATTGTATGGCAGAAATCGATTCGGCCAATACCTGCGACTTATTTGTCCTTGTAAAATGTGTATTTCATCCTAAAAAGTGGCATAAACTGTTCGCTTTGACGCGTAAAGATATTTTCTAACTTTTCACGTCAACAGAAATGGTCGGCAAGGGGCTGAATTTGCTTTTCAGTGATAAAAAGAGTAACGTTCGAGGAACGCACTCATGCAGGCAAGGACAACTCGCCCTTGTAAGACAAAACGGCCTCACAGCTCCCAGTGCTTTTGTAAAGTCGGACAACTCGGTACCTACTGAAAGCATATAGCCCTTCATATACAGACAATTCGGCGTCATAATGAAGCTGGCTACTCAGACAGCTCGACACCTAATGAAACTCCGAACAGAGGAGACAACTCGCCCCCAAATGAAGTCGCAAATGTGGGCCTATCCTAACATTCCAACATTTGTCTCATGTTTATTTTACATATTTCCTGTGGAGATTGAAAAATGGACGTTAAAAAGGAAGGCATATTTTTCTACTAAACTGAATACCTGGGTCACTGGGTGGGGAGGGGTTTTTATATCATTTTTTTTTCTTTTTCATTCTCAAATTAAAAACTATGCCTAGTAAAGTAGTATAGACTGGGCAGCACAAGTGGCATGACGTGACTGATTTTATTTTATTTTAGTAGCTGGTCAGCTGTTAGTCATATGTTGTAAGTGGTTGACTGAAAAGATGAACCAGAATATTTTTGCCAATTGAATCGGTCAGCTTGATATGCAGGGGGTAGAAAAGTTACTTAACGTTACTCCCTTCTACGGCTGACTAAAAGTTCGCATGAAAGTGACTCATTGAGCCTTGTGAATTAGGGGCAGCTAATAAAATACTGTAACTACAGATGCCAGACTGAAAAGAGAAGGCTTGAACAGACATTCTATCCTTACTACATTGTTTTATTTTTTACCCTTTTTCTTCCTTTTTCACATACAGATGTTTTAATTTACAGCTATAAGGAATAATGATGTAGTAGGGCTACAGGTGCAATTTCTTTCCTAATCATTTGAAAAGGAGTGCAAAATTTGGGAAAGGGAAGACTGGCAATAGCCACAGTGCACCTTTGAATTCTTTTGAAATGTCACTCCACAATTTCCCACTGTACCTTCCAAGGTGTAGGCTGCAATGTGGCCGGTACCATGATATGCAAACTACTGTACAGCCTAAATAAAGCCAAACTAAAGCCTACTACATGTGTCTCTTGTATAAAATACTTCTCAGCTTGTCATAATGGCAACAGTGAGCTTGAAGAAGTGACTCAAGTCACCAGTTTTCAAACTTTTAAGTGGCTCTACTCGAGTCATTGACTCCAGTCACTGTACTATTCCAATGCGGAAATAACTCCTGAATTCTATCGAGTCACTATCATTTTGAGAGAAGTACGTGACATGAGTCGTGATTTGTTACAACACTGGCAGAAACTAGAAGCACTACTTTACTGTCATGCATGAAGAGTAAAAGCAAAACATGAATAGGCCTACATGTATACATTTGTCTGATCTACTTCTTCTTCAAACAATGTTAAATAGGTTCAATTCTACCAACCATTTTAGTCCAATCACAGTCACATGTTACAGTACTCCTCTAATTTCTCTGGGCACTTGGAAGTCTTTAAAACTGTTGTCAAGTATAATAAAGAATGCAGTCTTTCACTAGCAGCTGACATTATTGCTTCCCATAACTTTGCTTTGGCTTGTTGAATCTCTCCCTCATTGCAACTGTCTAAACTCCAGTAATTGCAAGGTATGGTGATCCAGAATTAACATTTTCTTTCAAAACATTCAAGGTGTACATGATGATAATTAGAAGTCAGTCGACACTTTGTAGGTTAAGTGAACCTGGATTTAAAAGATGACACCCAAGCAGTTCCAATTCTCTTAACCTTCTTCAATAAGCCCCTCGATCCCTCCTCTGCCTAAAATTCATCCTCATCCAGACACAATCTCAGTCTGTTACTTCAGTGATCATACTTGATCCCAGTGTGTAATCAAACATTCTCAGTACAGTGTGTATCAGTTCTGTACTCTGCACTTTTAGAACTTGCTTTCAGTCAAAGAGTAGAGCATAAATTTCTGTGGATGTGGACTAACTACAAAAATTATAGTTTGGGGTGAGAGAATCAAGCTTTACATGTCTTTGTTCACTTCATTATCTGCTTGTGTGGCAGATGCCTTTAGATATGACCACATCCAGCGTAAAGTACATGAAACAATCCATGGCCAGCAGCACTATGAATCTGACATCCCTTGGTTTTCTCCCTGCAAGTGCAAGAAAAAAATGAAACCATCTGTTTCTGTTTGGGGTGAAGATTATGTATTAAAACCAAATGCAACCCGTAGCATAGTACACATGTATAGTAGACTACAACTCAAGACTGGTATCAGGTATTCAATGTTTTTTTTCTTCTTTTAAGTGTTGGTAAAAGTAACTTAAACTGCATCAAGGAATTAAACACTAAAATATTTCACCATTTCCCAAAATAATGTACCTTTCCTGTGCAACAGAATCAAGCTTGATTAGGCATATATAGCCTAACGTTACACATGTACTTTTGAGGCATCGGGCCTTAGTCAGTTACAAATTTGGCTCCAAAAATTTGTCTCAAACATACTTGGGGACTCTAGACTCGCTCCCCTTAAAGTTTTAAAGAAAGTGGCAAAGTATGGTTAAATTACTGCAACCCTAGCTCACCCTAGCAGACCAAAATTGCATGCCAGCTCTTTTTAGTAACTAAGACCCTACTGTTTTACAGCCTGCTAAATAACACTAACGTCAAGTAGGCCATTTTTGCCCCATCTGACCTAAATTCCTTGCCCCACCAGTGTAAAAAGACCTCTTGTTTATATAACATCTCGTTGCATCGTGAAAAGGCTCCATGCACAAAGTTTACAGAAGGAGAGTGGATTATTTAGATTCAGAAACTATCCAGTAACGTTAGGCGTAATATATACTGCATACTACGTATATAGGCCTATTGCATACTGTGTTACACTTACAGGAACGTGTTCGCACTAGGTGAAGAAAAATGCGACTTTTTCAACTTAAACAAGAATAAAATACGAAACCATCACAAGAAACTTACAATTTATGAGAGATACTACATCCTCCTCCTTTTCTGATAGAAGTAGATGATTTCAAAAATCATATTTTTGGACGTTCATGTGCATGTGATTTGTATGAATCTCTATGTAAGCGATCCGTCCATGCCCAGATAGAATATGGGTAGAGAGTGCCCATACGATCACAGCTGTTTTGGGTAGTCCGCCCTCCAGTTCCTATTATCCTACTCTATGACAGAAACTGACCAATCAGTAAGCCAATGAACTTCAAACCAGTCGTTGTGCGTTAATGTTCGAATGTTCTTAGGTAGAAAGCCGACGAAGAAGCCTTAGACTGTTTCATGTAAGTGTAATTTATTGAAGAACTGTGTTTGCAGGAGTTGCAATGTTTTAAAATCACACGTATTTATACTAGCGGAAGATATCAATGAACTGTTAGCTTTCAAAACGACTGATCAGTGAACAGCACTTCCGCCCCTCCGATTCGGCCTCCATGAGGAGTCACCGCGCCATTTTAAGTTTGGTATCTATGTTTGTAATATCTTTGGTGACATCCTAAGAGTATTTATTGCATAGAGTCCAAGGTCAAAATGGCGGAACGTCCGACCATGGAGGCCACAGAAGTTACGAATTTGCAGTGTCTCGACCAACCAGTCGTTTCTTCCGTTTGTGCATTTTCTCTAACAGTTTGTTACTTTGCCTGCGTATGCGGTCCACAGAATTAGCCTCAAAGACGCCGTAACGCGTTTAAAAATCTAACTTGGAATGAAACGCACGCTTTTTAAATACACCACAAGTGCTTTCTTGCGCGCACTAACGAAATCGGGTTATGTGCAGCTCATAGACGCGCTGCCACAACCAGATAATGATTGGATAACGTTTGTGCGTGCACTCGAGCGCGTCCTTAACAAAACAAAAATACGCGCGTTTATGGAAGTCTGAGCACGCACTCAGGAGCGCGTTCTTTTTTGTCATATCTTACACAAAAGTTAGGTGCAGTTGTTGTTTTCTCGTTTAAATATTAATACGCGATGCGTGTATTTTGATCTTGTAAGTAGCTGTGTACGTCTTCATAGTCAGTGTCGGAAACTGTACACTTGACGTTTTGGATATTTAGCCTAGGATTTGTAGTTCGAGGACTCACACGCGAAGGTAAGTGCCATTATCTATTCCAGTCTATATTATCTAAGGTAGACTACTAAAGCCTCGATTCGTAATCGACACCCAGGGTTTCGTAGTGAATTCTGTTGCTAAGGTAACGTTTTGTTAACTTGCTCTACATTCACGCTATATGCGTCGTAACAAGTCAAACGAAGACAGTGGTTAACATTAACAGTGTCTGTGCCTTTATAAGGGAGGCGGCTTAGTAGGCAACTTGATACCTTTTACCTTCGCTTTACGACTCTGAAAGTTGAAAATAAATCTCAAATATTGGCGACATGCTACTAATTTGTGACGCCAACTTTTGCATAGTTGAACTCAACGTAAAATGATGTTCCTACAGCAAAAAAAAGTATTGCTGTTCCTTTTCTCTTCGAGAATTGCGAGGGAAAATACACCTCTTCTGAGGTTTCGAAAATCTCCAAAATGTTGTCGCCACAGTGCAACGACTGACCGTTGGAGACTAAACCATTTTGTACCTTGCTCTTGCTTTCAAACTGGCCGAAATTTTGTACAGGGCATGTATTAGACCTTGGCCTCTAGTTAATAAATACTCCTAGGTGACATCCAAAGATATTATGAACATAGATTTCAAACTCCTATCCCTACACTGTAAGACGCGCTGACTCCTCATGGAGGCTCAATCGGAGTGGCGGAAGTGTTGATTTGACATGCGCACAGTTCTACTAGGTTATCTGCGTGCACAATGATGCGTGCGTAACAGAAAATTCCATTGTGACGAGGTCAGCTTGCGTGCATTTTCAAAACGAGTTATACGCGCAAATCACTTTTCTCTGTGTATAGTTCGGAGTTCTTTCCCTAAAAAATATGTGGTTTTGGTAAACTATGTTGCCTGTTATAGCACCTTCTCTGCGAAATACGGCCCATTCAGTTATTACCAGAACCTGCATAATAAAGTAAAATGAATAACGACAGTAACCCAGACCGCTGATTACTGTACCGTACACCGAAAGTTAACACCCGCCAGTATATAACTAGTGACCCAAGGAATCAAAGGATAGTTTGCACTAGACCTACAAAACAAAGATCTTGAACTTTCAATAGTATATGAAGGACACATAAGGCTTACAGAGGAGAGCTGAGGATTACATCAACTGGATGGCCTTGCATCACAATTGGGTGACTTTTCATTAAAAACCGTATAGACATTGAATTGACAGAGCACATATATTTTGAGTTAGAAATGAAGTTGTGACACGGAATTAGATTATTTAGCCTTATTGGACATCCCGCATACAAAATGGCAAAGACTATAGTTATCATTCTTCTATACGGGTCGGGATTTCTTAAGGTCAGTCTCTGTGAACTGAGGCTTGCAATCTGTCTTTTTTGAACGTATTTTGCATTTTTCTCTATTTTCTAGGGTATGTGTGTTTTACTTATCCAATTAGTGTTGTATACGGGTTGCCAAGATATACGCGAAAGCTGAACTGAATCCTACTGTATTGGGTAAAATCGTTAAGAAGTACAAACAGGAACATCACCTGGAACAATAGGTATATAACCATTTGTGAAAAACAAGCAAAACTTTAAGCAATTCAGATTCAGGAATCTCTTAAAGTGGGCATGACACGGCACAAGTGAGTTTTTCGGTAGATGTTCTTTGGGTACACCTTGACATAAAGTGAATGTTTTCCCTACAAAATTATGTCCATAAATACCGAAATACGACGTTGTGAATTCCCAATTACAGACCAGGCTCAGCCCATTTGAAATCTGAAAGCAAAAAAAAAAAAAAGGAAAGTATGTGAGCGCGTCTCAAGATGGTGACGTCATGGGCATGGTCAGCAACACTGTACCAGGAGCTCACAGTCATCGAATCATGTGCATGGTAACGGGTGTTAGCGAGTACGTCATTGCAAACACCGATAGCAGTGAGCGTGGCCACTGACTACACTGTTAAAAATTTCTCTGTAAATTTACATAATTTTTATGGCAAATTTTTTTCCAACCAAATAATGTTTCTTTTACAGTCAGACTGTAATCATGAAAAAACATTAAGTGTTTGTTTTTTCTTTACAGTTTTTGCATGTAAATTAGTTTACAAATGTCTACTGTAAAATCGAATTACAGAATTGTTCTGTTTTTTTTTTTTTTACCTTAATTTTATGTGAATTTACAGCCTACTGTTTTCATTCTCGGCGTTTTAATATTTATTATAATATCGCTTTTTTTCCTTTCATATGTTATTACGTAACATACACTTCACCATTACGTAGATCAGGTATTTGCTTATCAACGTAGTGTGTCGTTACGAAGTTGTTTTCAATCAGAACACAATGAGGATGCTTTGTTGTCATATTGTTGTCAAGTAGACTGCTATCTCTAGGAACTTTGTAATTGGAAAGTCACATTTTTTGTACAATATAATAATTGTTTTTAAAATAAATATGACAAAGAATGCAAATACATTGGTTGCAAACATTTCCAGACAAGGTAAACAATAAGTTTATCACTTCCTGATTAAAAAACGCCAAAAAAGATATTATTCAAAGCAACAGCAATTCTTTTGTTAGGAAAATGCCTACAAAATAAGCTCGACCCATTTATGCAAAATGAGATATACGTCATAAAGTGGTAAATTTACAGACTCTTTCAAGTAAATTTGTGAAACGTTTTTAATTCGATCAAGTGCATGAGCGCCTGTGGCGATGAGTTGACATCAGTATACCAATTGTCAGTATAATAAATGTAACTTAATTTTCAAATAGGGCCATAAATTTGCCAAAAATGTTTTCTTTTTTAACTGAAACTTCGCAGAACGATGCATGTTATATATTGAAAATTTTCTGGCTATTTCTTATTTGTTTGTTTGTTTGGGCTTATTTTTGTTTCTTTTTCAGCTTAAAAACAAAATGAATGTTTGTTAAATGACAGTATATTTATGTGAAATCAGAAAAATACCAAATACTCTTAAAATTTCTGTAAATTTACAGAAAAAGTTTTACAAAGCAGTAAAATTTGGTTAAAAAAGCAGACAGAAATGGTTTTTCAAATAAACAGAAAATACATGTTAAACAACCTTTTTTTATTTATTGTTTATTGTTTATTTTTTCAAATGTACTACATGCAAACGTACATTCATTATCATTTATTATTATGATACAATACGTAATAATATTTACAAGAAACGTGAGTATGAAGACAGTAGAAAAGGAACCAGATGAAGCTTGCAAGCTTTTCTAGTCTGGCCCTAATAACTGAGATGTTCTTAATTGCTTACACAACTAGAATATATAAATACGAATATGACTCCTATAACATTTACATGATTGTATACAAAGAATTGCTGCTAGTTTGATGCTTACTTTTAGCCAGATTTTTAAATATTTATTTATTTGATTATTTATTTATTTATTTTTTTTTTTGCCAGGTAAAATTAATTATCCACATACAATAACAAGAAGGATTTCTTTAAGTACTTCTTGAATAGATTAAGGTTAGGGGCATTTCTTATGCTAATGTCAAGAGAGTTCCAGAGAGATACCCCGCTACTTCTCACGTGAGAGTGCGCAAACATTGTCCTAGTATATGGCTGGAGAAGATTATCTCTTCTTCTTGTTGGATAGTTGTGATGACAACTATTAAGGTTGAAAAAGGAATGGAAATCAGGAGGGAGTTGACCGCTGTTGTGCCTATACAAAAGAACGCCTAACTGGTAATTGTAGTGGTCCTTTAGAGTTAGAATATTATAATGGTGAAAAAGTGGAAGAGAATGAGTGTATGGTGAAGCTTTTGATATAGTTCGTACAGCCCTCTTTTGAAGAATAAAAAGCTTGTCTGTATATGTTGGCAAGGCATTACCCCATAATAAAATACTATAAGTAAGGTGTGGTAAAATTAATGCATTATAGATAGTTAACAAGGAACAACTAGGAATATAATGTTTTAGTCTATTCATAACACCGACGATTTTAGAAACGGATTTAGTAACGTTATGAATGTGATCCTGCCATGTAAGTTTATTATCAATTGTAACCCCTAAGAACTTAGTAGAATTTTCACTACTTATGATGGTGTTCTTAAAATTTATAGTAAAACGTGCAGTGTCACCTTTCATGTTATTAAAAACCAATAATTTAGTTTTACTTATATTTAAAGATAACTTGTTTGACGCTAGCCATTCAGAAACATTTTTTAACTCTGAAGAAACAACTTGGAGGGCTCGACTGACATCAGGATTATGATAATAAACAGTTGTGTCATCGGCAAATAATATAAACTTCAGTAATTTTGACGACTTATACATATCATTGATATATAATATAAAAAGAAGAGGTCCCAGTATTGAACCTTGCGGAACGCCGATATTAATATTATTAAGATTAGAGTCCTTCCCTTTAAAACGGACAAATTGTTTACGATTAGAAAGATAACTTTTAAACCAATCAAATGCCACACCCCGTATTCCATATCTGTACAGTTTGTTCAATAAAATTTCATGATTTATAGTATCAAAAGCTTTAGATAAATCGATAAATAAGGCCACGGTGCTGACTCTATTATCTAGGTTACACACTATATCATCAACAAACTTTAAAGCAGCCATATATGTGGAGTGATCCTTCCGAAATCCATACTGCCCGGAATATAATAGGTTATTCTTATTTATAAAAGCTGATAATCTATTGTATGTAAGTCTTTCAAAAATTTTAGAAATAGCAGGCAGAACTGAAACAGGGCGGTAATTAGATACAGTTTCAGCTCCACCAGATTTATAAATTGGAATGACCTTTGCAATTTTAAGTTCATTCGGGAAAACACCTTCAGAAAAAGATAAATTCAAAATATGAGTAAGAGGATCAATAATATGGCCATGTATCTGTTTTAAAATATCATTGGTAAGGCCATCATACCCTGGGGATTTCCCACTTTGAAGTTTCAATATAGTACTAACCACTTCCTCATGACTCACTGGGTGTAAAATAAAGGTATCTAAAACACTAATATCATTGAGATAACAATTGTAGTTATAGTACGTTACATCTATTTTAGAAGCTAGATTTTCGCCTACAGATGTGAAGAAATTATTAAAATCATTAGCAAAATTTTGCATGTTATTCGAATCATCATTTGTATGTAAATTCTCAATTCCAGTCGCATTAGTGTTGCCACCTCCTCTGTTCAGTATCCCATTAATACCAGACCAAATCTTCTTACTGTTATTTTTATTTTTACTAAAGTACTCATAGTAATACGATTTCTTGGCATTTCGAATTACCGCAGTTAATCTGTTCTTAAAATTGCGATAATGCAGTAAATTCTGTTCTGTGGGGCTTCGCTTATACGCACAATACAATACATTTTTCTTGCGAATGGACTTTAAAATACCAGAGGTAATCCAAGGTGATTTCTGTAAATTTTTCTTACACTTAATTTGACGCATAGGACAGTTTCTTTGGAAAATATCACAAAGTTTATTATTAAATTTAGTAAAAGCAGACTGAGCGTTATTGTCACACAAAATATCATGCCAATCAGTAGAATCTAATTCCAGTTTCATATTCAATATTTTAGAACTACTAGTATCACGCTTAAAAATAGCAGGCCTAGTGAAATTCCTTCTACACGGACTTAAATGTTCACAAATAATAGCAATGGGATAATGGTCAGATAAATCAGTTCTAATGATGGTAGATCTAGTTGCGAAATTAATATTTGTAAATATGTTATCAATAAGTGTTTCCGATACTTCTGTCACCCTAGTGGGTTTATCAATTACAGGATAGAATGAGAATGATAATAATGTATTTTTAAGTAAGTCCGCGTTTTGTCCAGACAGTAGATTGACATTGAAATCCCCTGCAATAAAACAAACACTGCGATCATTATTTAAGGTATTTAAAATACTATTAAATTCAAGAATAAATTCATCAACGTCTTCCATTGGAGGTCGGTAAATAACTCCAGTAATAATTGTTTTACAAACCGCCGTTTTAATTTTCACAAATAATGATTCAAAATGATTCGAATTAGTTATATTATCCATAACGACAAACTCCATATCTGTTCGAACATAAAGAGCTACCCCTCCCCCACGTCTATGTGATCGTCCTTTACACACTAGTGTAAAATTTGGGATGTTGTACAGAGCAGTATAGTCATTTTCATACAACCATGTCTCAGTGATTGCAATTATAGAAAAGGGGTAGTTGTTAATATTGCTTATAAAATTTATAATCGAATCAAAATTTTTGGGTAAAGACCTGGCGTTTATGTGTAGTATAGAAAAATCCACATTGTAGCAATACAAAGTGTCTGTAAAGATACAGAAAATCTCTATTTAAAAGTAAAATACAAAAAGTTTAAGTTAAAAAAAGTCTGTAAATTTACAGAAATTTTTAACAGTGTACATTGTGAATTGTGCATTGCGCGGTGACTGCTTAAAGTACTCGCAATAGCACCTTCACCAAACAGCTCATACAGTAAGGACGCCCTCGTAGTGGGGACACACTTGTTGTGGACTGTCCATACATGTTCATAGCTGTTCTGTATAGCGTCCGAACCCCGTCTTTCTTACACAAAAACAGAACTTTTTTTACACGCGCGCATTAGCATATTAGTTCCACATCTAGATGCTCGTCCTTAAACAGGGTGGGGTTTTTGCCGCCAATTGCGTCATAAAAGTCAGGTGACCTGTTGCGGCATTTTTCGAAATTGGATTTTGAACGTTTTCCTTCAAATATCATTCAAGTATGACGAATTGTACAGGTTTTTATGGGGTGTGAGATTATATTTGTTAAATACTACCTCGAATCTTGCAATACACAATAGTTTTTGTGGCCGTGCATACCCACTTTAAAGTTTCCATGTGAACACAGTGCCTTCCTCAAGAATACAACACCGTTATGACAAGTCAAAACTACTCCAACGCTCTCTACAGGAATAGACATAAAAAATCAAGGTGTTAACGGAAGAACAGAGAATCGCGGAGACAGTAACCAGGTTAACTAAATACGATTCCAGCGGTCTTCAGAAAGCGATGCACCAGTTGTGAATGAAAACAAAGAAAAGCAAAGCTGAACCCCGGGCAACAGGGTAAAAATGGAAAATTGCAGCAAAGTATTAGCAGGGAGTTGTAACTCCCTGGTGTAAGACAGACCGCGAGATCCGTCTCATGTGCATTCTTTTCTGGCTGTTTAGACCACACTAGAATTTAGGTCATCCGGCCGTAATTACCAAGTTTATTCCACTTTTATAATCCTTCAAATGAGTCAAGTTTCCTGCGTTCGTTTTCCATGACACATTTCCTAGTTATAGCAATCATCTTTTGAGTGAGAAAAGAAGGTGGTTTGTAAAATCATTAAAGTGTACCTCAAGTAAAAAAATTAAAAAATATATATTATACAACAGAAAAAACAAATTCTAACAATCCAATTCCTGTCTTCATAGTGCATTCCTGAACTGATATATAAAATGTTGAAGTTTATTCACTTAAAACAAATTGGTCCATTGTGCAATAATTTGTGACTTTCTTGTTGTGCAACTCACATAAACTGCTTTGTTTTCCTTTAAAATTAAAAATGTTTCTATGACCTTGAACACCCTCTCTGTTTGCTTGCATAGCATGTTGAACAGAAAGAGTTTAAGAAATTACGTCGCCCATTAGAGTAAAAGCGATATTACACCTTGGTACAAGGTGCAGTAACTTCCAGAAAAACAGAGAAATACAAAAATTGTAATTTGTGTAGTACAACAATGACATCACAAATTATTGCGCAATATACCATTTTCAGTTGAATGAATAAACTTCAACATTTTATATCTCAGCTCAGGTATGTCCACGGACTTATATACATGGACAGAGCATGTAACGTGTGCGTCCTAAACGTAGATGGTCGCCACCGGCTGGGACAAAAAGACGCACCAAGATGGCTGCCGTGGAGCTATGAATCGTCTGATTTGAGGACGACTCTGTAATATTTTTTTTACAAAAGTTAAACTTGAATGGGAATCAATATTATATTCCTGCAATAGGTGAAGTGATTTTGACATTGCCTTGCCATATTTCAAAAATATTTCAACTTTCTTGCAAAATATGGCGACATACTTGAGAAAGTCCAAGCTTTCATACAAAACCATAGCAGACGGCCACTTTGGTGCGCTTTTTCTCACACTACGGTAGCGACAATGTACCGTGCAGTATGCTTTGTCCATGTATAGGAAGTCCGTGGGTATGTCCTATGACGATGGGAGGTGGACTGTTAGAATTCATTTTTCATGCTCTTTAATATATATTTGTAAACTTTTTGACTTGAGGTACACTTTAACCTGAAGTCACGGGGAATATTCCGACAGGTGTGTTATAACACCCAAATCATCAGTCGTGCATATAATCATTTACCTCTCCCCGTTTCCTAATCTTACCCATGGCGGAAATGTGGGTCGATGAAAAGTAGGAAACTTGCTTGAGAGTTTGCGGGAAACTCCACGACGTTTCGGGTATAAACCCTCCATCAAGTGGTAAAAACAAACTGAACAACTAGAAAATGGACACGACAAAGCACAAAAACGAATCCGACCTGGTCCGCGCAAAATGAGTAACAGAAAAAACGGGGTAGATGCGCATTGTTCAGCAAGGTGTTTTGTGATTGGCTCTTGCGCTTGTATTGCATGGATTGTAGTCTTTGTAAGGGTTAGGGATTAGGGCTTCAGTTAGCATTAACCAGTTAAGATATTTCTTGGAAATTAGTGCGCATCGCCCCGAAAAACGTCCTCGACAGAATTGATGCAAAACACAAAACCGATCGGGAGTTTCCGAGAAGAAAAATCTGGCTCAATAATTAATAACACAATCTATTAGCAGGGAAATTTATGAAAGATCTATACAGGGACCTATCCAATCCGCTGATCTATCCTACCATTGACACCGTGTGGAAGGTAGACTTGCCCCAAGTATCTTAAGATGTTCCCTCCCAGCTGTAAGAATTCTCCTCTGTCACTATTTCTTCTCTATGTGTCACCCCTTTGACCTCTTCCAATGCACCTCTTCAGACAAACCAACTTCTCACATTCTCTACTTTCCACTTCGACTCGTTACAACGCCAATACACACTGTGCTAACCAACCCACATTGACCAACACACCTCGACCGGTAATGCCGGCTAACAAGTTCTTACACTCACCGCTTCACACGTTTCGACACTGAACCATTGTAAAGATCGTGAGTGGCAGATCCCTGTTTATACGCTGTACACGTATCAACCAGCGGATATCTGACTTGCTCGAGAGACTTGAAGCTTTTGCAACCGGGACGTAGCATTTTGGGCGGTCCGGCTTTTAATCACTAATCTCAGTAGCCAATGAAAAGCTTACTAAATGTAAACAGACAGAACGACGCATCGTTCATCACACGATGATGTTAATGAATATCCAGCAAAAGTTGCACAATGACGAAGCCGATTGGATGATACAGTAAACTATCTTGAAAAATATTCATCTGATTTTTTGATGAATAAAACAATAGAGAAGTTAAAAATGATGACGTTAACAGTTGCAAAAGATACAAGTCTCTTACGGCAGGTAGCAAGTTTGATCTGGCCGCTCAGCAGGCTCGAGTGTTTGAGCTGTGTGCAGCAGTGGTTCTCAAACTTTTTTCAAAATACCGCCCCCATAAGGCATCCATGACTGATCCAACGCCCCTTCCCACCCAACATGCCATCATATAAGTCTTTGACTTTGAGCTTTCGACTTTCAATTTCCAGCACCAAAATGACCCAGATAAGTTTTATATTGGGTAAATTTTTGTCAGTAGTTGCTAAACCTTTCGGTTCGGTCTGTGTCAACCACTCTGCAACCTCCTCGGTTCCTCTATTGCACGAACGTATGAGAACCTCCAGGGACCTTCTTGTTAATGCCAACGCCCCCCTATTGCTTGCAAACTCCTCAGCGCCCCCTTGAAACTTTTCAACGCCCCCCTCCAGGGGGCGGTAGGGACCACTTTGAGAACCACGGGTGTACAGTCTTCGAGAACAGTTGTAGACAGGTGTTACAGCACTTGCTCGTGGAAATTGCAGTAACGGGCAGTGAGAAGTAATTTGAATGGTTGCATTGGAGCACACTGCGATGGAATCATCGTGGAGAATAGGAACAGAGATAAAACTAAAGGTGGACGGAAGGATTACGTGGGAGACTTGGGGCAAGTCTATGTGAAGCCCAGCAAGCAAGCCCGGTTGGGCCCCAAGTGGGTTACTTGGGAAGCTTGCTTCGTAGTCCCATGATAAGCCGGTTTTAGTCACTTAAGCGGTCACCGTCAGGGCTCAGTCACATTATGGCTGCCGTATAAAGGATAAGTTTCGTATTGAACAAAAAGGAAGGGGGTTGTAATGGGCGGCCACCGGATAACCTCGAAGGTGTTCAGTGACTCGGTCTTCGAGGCGGCGCTCTGTCCCTGCCTTTTACATTGAGTTACAACTCCCACCAATTTAATGTAAACTACATAATAGGAAGCATAGATAAAGCGTTAGTTTACAGTAAGGGTGTTTCCGTTGGGACCTTAAATGTTGAGGAGGCTGTTGTTGTCAACAAGCGCAGTGTTACACCTCGGAAGGTTACGAGAAATGGTACCTGGATTTTCGTTGACGGGAGCATGTGGGTTGGAATCTTGAACCAAATACTTGGACACGTTTTTATCAACTCCGAAGGCCGTAATGAGGAGTTCAGGGAAAACGTCACGGGTTGAAGGGTCCTGTCGAAGTTACTCTTCATTTGTGGGAATGTGGAATGGATATAACGTATCAATGGGTGATATGAAATCACCAAAGGACTGCAAAGTTCGCGGAAGATTTGTTGTTCCGTTTTTCCAATGCTCTGTTGGTTTCTTGGAACCTGCCTAGGGCATTAAAGAAGGCTTTGGTCGAACGCTGATGTTTTTTTTTTCGTAGAGAACGGGTTTGAAGTGATCATAAAATTTTCGGTTGGAAATGGATATTTGAAGGTCGAGAAATTCTACTAATGAGGCCGACATGCAATGGTGCAAAACAGCAGAAGGGATGCTTAGTTAGTTAGTACCAAGTTGGTTTGACAGAGTTCTGTCGTCCTGTTTTCAACCAATTGCTCTAAGTTGGGACGACCACGGACTTTTTCCAGTACGTTGTAGCTCATTGGCTTGTTTTCCCTATTCCTTCGCTGATGCTAAAAACCAATAAGCACAATGGCAGTAGGTTTCAAAAAGGGACAAAATAAAACAAAAATGCCTTACGAAAGGCCTTTCTGCGATATTCCTCGTTATTATGTTTTCAGTTCTAAAAGTTCATTGTTGTAGGCTGCAGTCAATATATCTATTAATAGGCTTTAACATGCACTAATTATACACTCATGATATATACAGGTTTTTTCTTTTATATTAAAGAAATGAACGGTAACGGAAAGCGTTATTAGACTTTTGACCTTCGTTTAAATCGCAGGCTAAGTCTTCTGAATACTGCTCGAGAGCCGAGGCAAATAACTGAATAGGTCGATCGAATGCAGCAATCTCGAGAGGTCTAGTATAGCAAACTGCCAAACCTTATGCCAGCACTTTGTGATCAGGAGAAAGATAAAAAATAAATGAGCCAACAAAACACTTCGGCATTTTACAAGCATTCAAATTGTTGACGGCAGCTATTTATTTTTCCGCAGTGAACTTGAAAGAGTCACGAGTGTGTTAGATGATAGTGTAAAAAAGTTTTGTATTTTATTGGTAGAGAATACAAGGGAAGAACCAATACAGAAGAAGTGGATATTTCTCGGTCAGTTTCAGTTAACTCCTCATGCACCTTTCGCATGACAGGAGGTAGATGATTACCTATAATGGAGTTTCACGACACAGGTGGTAACTAATTGGTAGAGTTGGGACGGTCACGACCTTTTTCCAGTTGCGACTCACTGGCTTGTTTTCTCTATCCTTTGCTTATGCTGTGCACCAAAAATGATGACATTAGTTTCCATTTTTAAAGTCTCCCGTATGACCCTAACAAGAGTCGGACTCCAAACCTCCCCACTGCAAGTCGGATGTGCCAACCACTGGACCGGAAGTCAAGTTAAAGGGAAATGTTGCGTTTGTTTCACAAGGAAATTTCATCCTTTAAAAACCAAATACTTATTTTCAAACAGTGATAAATAATTACAAATAAGACAGTATCGTATGCTTGTTTTCAAAAAAGTAAGTTTCGCGCAGATAGAAATTCAGTTGTTTTTTGCTCAAGAATAATTTGTTCACCCAAACTTTCAACATCTCAAAAGAAGCAAATTACAAAACTCTTCTTGTGCATAATATTATGGAGGAGATGAAACTATTGCTGGATTTTATTGCTAAGACCCAATGGTTTGTAAATAAAGCTATTTACTTTTAATGCAATGTCGGAGCACTTTGAACTCAATACTTCCCTTTAAGATACGCAACAAACAGGATTTCAGTTTCATTTAAGTTAGTCCTATAAATGTATTAAAAACGTTTTATCATTTTACTGAGGAAAATCTCAGTTGGTTAGTGCTGTTTGATTGACATCAAACTTTGAACCGTCAAAAGATGCAGGGTAGCTTGCATTGCACAAAATGCAGAAAAGGTGCTAAAATTGCACATAATAGCCTTATTTACTCAATGGGACATGACCGTTGGTAATGGTATAGGTTTGTTTCTGCAAAGGGAGGTGCTTTATCCACGGTGGGGGGTCGGGGTGGGAGGGGACTACAAATATCACAACCGAGGGAAATTGACCTGTCTGGGATGACGATAATTGTCCTTTAAATTAAAGGCTACACATGCCATTGCTAAGCTACCTTCACACTAGGCCATGTTCAAATGATATTCCCCACTTCCAGATGCCTGTTGTCCGTGTTCAAGAACAAGCCTTATTCACAACCCCCAGTTGTCAACAATATTTACTTGTACCTCCCCCCCCCCAGCCTATCTATATATTGACTGACTGCAATATCAAGTGGTTAGAGCAGGCCTTCCCAACTGCGCCTCGAGGCGGTCCAGTTGGCGCACGACGTCCTGCCACGAAAAAAGAAAATTTTTAACAGAAATAAGGACAGACAGTGAAAATAATTTTCATTTTGAACATAGACATACAAAAATTACTTAATTACATACATAAATCCTTTACTTGTTTAGCTACAGCATATGGAAAATAAAATAAATTGATTCCTGAATTCCAATTAAAACTTCATAATGCACACTATTCCTGGGCCTCATACCTCTTACGTGGTCAGGGACCATGAAATCGTGTTTAATAGATCCGTAATATACTGACGCCAGTGCAGCATCAAGTGAAAATATTGGCGACCGTCAGCTATTGATAGCTTTTGAACTTTGGACATATAGACTCTACCACTGTAACAAAGGGGTATATCTGCCCTTTTAAAAGGGATATTCAGAGAGGTTCCCCCTCATGGACCTTCTCATTTTCTGTACGCACCGCGCCAACTCACGGTGGCGCTCCGCTTAGAATAGTCATCCTACTGTCAGTGGCGCATGAATCCCACTCAAAATCACAAAGTGGCACTTCAATCAAACTAATTGAAAAGGCCTGGGTTAGAGCATCAGACTTGCAGTCGGGAGGTCCGAGTTCGACTCCTGGCCGGGTCATACCGAACACTTTAAAAAAGGAGCCTTCTGCCATTGTGCTTGTGCTTGGTGCTCATGAATAAGCAACGGGGTAGGGAAAACAAGCCAGTGAGGCACAACTGGAAAAAGGGCGGTGGCCGGCTCTACTTGAATCAGTTGGTTGGAAACTTGGCCGTCAAACTCCATCAAATCTAACCTAACCAGCCTACACATTGCCTTTGAGAGGTAAGTTGCACCTTTGTCATACACGGATCGTTTCCTCCATTTTCAACTTGCCTCTCACTTCTTTCATTAAGTTCTCGAGCAAATATTCGTAATCATATTTGGCGCCATATTGCCTCAGCAAGATTTCTGTCCTGCATATTTGATAGTCCGATTTGTAAATGTCCAGCTCCAATATCTTACCCTGATGTAATCTTTTCGTTATCTTTTTTTTTTAGGGAAACGATCCTGTTTAGGACAAGAACTCGCTCGCATGGAATACTACCTTTGGATCACCCACATTCTTCATCATTTGAATTTATGTGTTCCAGAAGGCAGCGTACCTCCGAGTATTCACATTGCCCAGACCGGATTTAATCGGATACCAGAAGACTTCCAAGTCTGTGTTGTCGAGAGGGATGACTAACGATTTTTATTTATAACATTTTCCAGGGCTTACAGGTACCAGTCAAAAAACGAAAACGAATGCCGTCAGGTCTGGCCGTCAAAAGAGTTCACAAGGTGCGCTAACACTGTCAAAATAATGCAAGGTAGATCCCAATTGGTGTACGTCATGCGTGCAATCGCTCAAGCGTAAACACCCGTAATATCTAAAATTGACGCACATGACTTTTGCGCATGCTCTATGCAAACCAATGCCAACCAATGAAGTTTTCCAGGAAAATGGGTTAGGGAAATCCCCAAAGGGGCGTCATTTTACAATTAGTCACAAAGATATTACAAGCATATATACCAAACGTTAAATGACGCGGTGGTTCCTCACTCATGGAGGTCGAAACGGAGGGGGGGGGGGGGGGGTTCTGATGACTGTTCGGTCGTTGTGAGGTCCAACAGGTAAATTGGAATGCTCCGGTAGTATAAATACGTGTAATTTCAAAACATTGCAAATCTCGCAAACACCGTTTTTTAATGAATTCCACTTACAAGGAAAAGTTTGTTGCTTCTTCGAGGCTTTCCACATAAGTAGAAACTGTTTCCAACTTGCTGAGACAACAAATTCAATTTAATGGCAAATTTCGCATTTTTGAAAATAAATATATGTATATATACCAGTTTTGTTGTATAAAATTGATATATTTAAAAAAAAAACGAAACATTGGCTTTCAATGTGAATTCATGACATCACGCCTGTCTATAATCAAATTTGAATAGAGTCTAAACAACTTGGGGACGAGTTTTAATCTTGTTAAAACTTTGACTAGATTGGACTCATAAATGAAACAAACAGTGCCATTTTTGAGCCATTCCTTGTGAATTTTGAAACGAACCTTTTCAAATATTTGACAAGATCATCCGATCCGTGCCCCATTCAAACTGTTTTAGAGTGTACATTTCGTAGCAATGTGTCAACTGCTAATTATATCGAAAGACGAACATTGTAAATGAATGACAGTGTACCGGGTACAATATCAAAAAATTTTTGCTATTTTTTTTTAATTGTTTTCCTTTAGGAGACGTTGTTACTACGGCAATCAGAACACCTTAAAGTGACTTCAACACGTTGGCTTATATTGGTAGATGGTTACGGAAAAAATAGTGTATATATCATTTAAAAATAGTGTACATATTTTCGTAATTTACTGAAGAAGGTATTTTGACATCAAGTGCTTTGTGTAGTGTTCATTTTAAGGTCCAATCAATAAGAGTTATTACCTTAATTACCGTATTAAACTTTACGCTACAGTCAGACTGTGGCCATGTTGAAACTTTACCTCAAGGCTAAAGCTTAAAGGATATATATTTTAGAGATTGCAAATTCATCCAACTGCATATTCATCCAACGCCCATTGTCATAGTTCATTCCATTGTTAAGATGTTCATTGTTGAACTGTATTTACTGAAAATAGTGAAGTCCAGTGCACAGCTTTTATTCGTAACTTTCTTCTTACACAACTTACATTACCTGCTTCGTTCCCCTTTGAGAGAAACATGTTTTTATGACCTTGAACGCTTGAATTTTACTGGGGAAAATCCGTTGGAATTATGTCAATATCTCTCTTAAACGGTTCTCATGATATACTTGTTCAAAGTTTGATTGTTTCTGGAGCAAGCTTATGCAAAAATAATGATGTGGAGTGTTGCAAAGTGTTGACATTTCTTTCGTTAACCCTTACACAATTTTATCTTCCAAAATAAAACCCTCAGGACAAATTAACGTTACAACTCTTCTTGAAATGGGGATTGTAAAAAGAAAGGAAAGCATTAGCCATACATGGTATGTCCCTCCCATGACATAACAAGATTTGCATATTGAGCTCATGTTTATTACTGATTAAGTGCAAATGAGAAGTTGCCCTTTGAAATGGTCAAATTTTGATGGATGCGATGGAAATTGCGAATGTTTTCTTCGGTTTTAATGCTTTTACATCGAATACCGAATTTTGTAATTTTTATGTCACACGACCTTTAACTCTGCTACGAAATTCACTCCTTAAAAGAATTGTCTCTGAGAACACTCTTTTTGGAGTGAATTTCTTTCTTTTGTTTTTAGAGCGCAGACTAATACCTTCCTACCACACACTCATGCTTTTTGCCATTTAGAGAGTTTAAAGGGCAGGAGCAGCCATCCCAAACTGAAGAAGAGTAGTAGACTGTCCAGTTTCATGATTGGCTGTTGGGAGTCATGTGACAATGTTTTTTTCTCTTCAAATGTGAAATTTACGAGAAACAACTGTTTGGTTTACCTTGAATATGCAATAGCAAAGTCATAAAATATAATTAAAGATACTTTGAAGAGAAATAAGATGAAAATTGTGTAATTTAGCTTTTTCTTCAGAATAAGTTTGGGGGACTACTCTTTACCTTTAAATTTCTTAGAACAGCTTTTTGTGGAAAAAATACAAGTTAGTGCGCCCTCAAATTTGACGAAACATTGTAATGATGTTGATATACATAGAAAGAGAAGTGTTATTTTGCCAAAATTCCAAATAATCATGACATGTATTTTGTTCTCAATATTACTACCTTTGCTTCTAGATTTATATATGTCTGCCAAAAGAGAGTTAACCAAGGGCTGCCTATTATGCAATTTCTTAGATAACGATGTCATAATTTAAAGGGAACGCGCAGTCATCGCAAATTGAATTTTCTGTCATGTAATGATTTTCTCTTGAAAGTCATGTGACAATATTTTTCTCACTTAATTATGATATTTAACACAGAAACTGATCGGTTTGAAGAAGTGAAGAAATATGTAGGACCTAGTCTTGCCCTTTAAGTAAAAATGATTTATATTATCATAAGATCGTGGCCGTGTAAAATAAAATGACGTGAAGACCCAGGTCGTAAGATCCGAACGCTATTTCTTTTTAAATATGTCTTTCGGTTACTCGAAACTTCTTATAATTCATTGACATTTTGAAAAATGATCATGTTCTTTATTTTCACAGAGCTTTAATTGCTAAAAAATTAAAAATTAAACAATGCTGTAGACAAAAACTGCAACTCTCTACAATGGGATCATAATGGTTTGATCGGCGAGTATTTATAGAAACGCTCACATGCATATAGTAATGTTTGGGACGGTAACAGGTGAGGTAGTTTAGGGGAGGAAGCAGCGAACTTCCATGGGAAGATCTGCAACACGAAAAACTAAAACCCAAAATTACAGGAAGGTTATGACTCCCACCCCTTAAATGTATCATTGTCCCTGAAACGTCTAATCATCGGCTTCAGTTCAACTTACCTGTCTATGGATTTTAACCTGAGCCCCTTAAAGGCTCTAAAGAGAGCGTGTGTTTCTGACTGCCCAGTTTGGTATTTTTTATTGTGCAGCCGTTTAAGGCACAGGGCAAGGCACAGCAAAGAGGAGGTTCTGAGGCAAAACCTCAAACTGTCAGGCTATAATTGAAGGCCTCATTGCAATAGGCTTCGATCTCTGGAATTGGCCGAGGGAGTGGCTTGATTAAACTACAATTTCACAACTTGAGGTTGAGGCGGGTCCTTTACAGAACATTTTGAGTTGATAATTTTAAGAGGGTTTTGGAAGTGACTGCCACATGAAATGCTTATTATTAACATGGTTAGAACACTTACACCACCAAAAATTATGCAGAAACTAGAAAGTTGCAATTTGAATTTGTTTGTTCCCTGGTTTACAGTGGTATTGGGCATAATTTGAAAAAGTGCTTGATCAATAATTTTCATAAAAATAAATTGAACGGCTAATTACAGACCCATGAACAGTTATTTGTGTGTAAGGTATGGGGATGGTCTTAGTTTGGCCCTTTGTCATAACTATGAGGAGAAACCTTTACGTTATATATGGTGCATTTTGGAAACGAATTTAATGTGCCATTTTAACGTATACGTTCACACAAAAAGTTTGTGTGCGTTTATAAACGGGCAAAAATGGCGGCAGGGCGCGCATGCGATCATATCTTACTTGATGAGTCTGCCACTCAGTCTATGGAAATAACTTTGAGCTAACCAATAGAGGGCAGCAATGAGGAATAAAATTTGGTTTGTACTCTTATCTTATTGAAGAAACTGTGGGAATTTGATATGTAACATACGGCAGGGTAAAAAGAATTACAATCATTGACAAAAATGATGGACAAAACGAGCAAAACAAGCAATTAAGGGATCACCATTCCTCCACTCCCCCATTCAGTGTGTTGCGGCATCCCAAGGCGTCCTGAAACTTCAACATTGATACGGGGAGAGGGGTTTCCTTCATGTATTTTTGTCGAGGATTGTCGACTCAGAGCGGACTACCAAAACCAAGCACGTTTAACTTGTTGTTGCTTTTGCCGAAAGTCACGTGATGTGTGAGTATTTGTGTACTAAACCATTGACAAAAGTTTTATTGACAGGATCATATGGCGATTTTCTTCTTAAAAACTGAGATATCACAGAGAAAATGGCCCGAGGTTATAAAAAAAATATGACATTTTTGTGCCTTCACTTGCTGACACGAATTGTATGTCAGGGATGTTACCTAAATTTATAGTAGTTACAAATTGCAAAGTTCAACGTAACGCGGTGTATAATAACTTCATCGCACGTTGCGAAAAGGTTCCTTACACAAAGCTTGCCTTAATTGGACCAGAAAAGATAGGTGGTATAATTCATTTTCAGAGAGACTAATACACAGCCTCATCAAAAGGAAAATTAAAGTTCAAATGAGGTATTATATCATCGTGTTTCCATGGGGATTCAACAGCGCCATCGCCTCGTTTGTCTCCAGCCAAAATGGCGAAATGTTCGCATGCGACCACAGCCTGATTCTGGGAGCCTGTCCGCGCTCTTGTTCTGATTATCTTGCTCTATATGTATAACCTGCTTGCCGGAATGGAACTATTGGGAAATGTGTGAAGTGCGCCTTTAGTTTTTGTTGCAGTTGATTCAGCTGACTTTCGCGGACAGTGCAGAGCAGTGAGGAATGAATTTTACTAGATAGGTGGATACATCTTTACGCATGCGTAAACACTAAACAGTGTACAGGTAGCCCGCGGGGCGGACGAATTTTTTCGTCCAGCCCCGCTACGTGAGGGACGGCAGCCTAAAGAGGGCTGCAGCCACAGAGGCGCTACGCAGGCCGGTAGCCTACATTGGACCTTGCAACCTATCCGGAAGATAAGTAGTCCTTGAACAGGACTCTACGCTACGCCCACTTCGTTTTACTCCAGACTAGACGAAGTAGGCCTTACCGTTAAGCGTAGTACATGGTCCCGTTCAAGGAATAACGTTGGTGCTGAGTAGCCTACTTAGTCACACGATACGCTCTTTCGTAATGTTTACTCCAGCTGCCTTAACTGATTTCAATTGGTTCCCCCCCCCCCCCCCCTCTTCCACTGTTCTTTGTGTTAAATAATGACACCATCTCAGGCTGACTACACCGCTGCATGCATATGACAACTTTCTCTTGGAAGGCTAAACAACTTCTGTGTATTGTAACTTACGTGTTACGACACATGCTATCAAAAAGTTCCGGTCAGACTGCTGTCAAAATAGCCTCTGCTTTTACCACTGAAATAAAGCATGAGAGAATTACAGCACAAGTCGTTTAATCCAATAAAGTGAAGCCAATTCGCTGCGTACAGGGAATTGGCAAGTCCCTGCACGGTAGAAGCTCGATGGTGATAGTGTGACCGCTTTCACACTTGAGAGGTGATCTAGAAGGGGGAGGGGTCAGATCCGGATCAGATCCTCCCCTCGAGATCAAAGGTTTTGCTTTCACACTTGATCCCTGCCGTGAATCAAGCCCCGATCAAGCGATCAACAAACAGGAAGTGACGCAAGGAACCCGCCTTATCCTCGTACTTGTCTGAAAGTGTAAACAACGTCGAGTGCATGTACTGTACGTATACACCAATTGCACGAGGTCATGTTGATCTCGGGTCACCTTGATCCTCCGAGCTTTCACACATGGTTTTTTGATCCCCGCGCGAGTTCTGATCTGCCCGGTGGGTGGATCAAAATCTCCGGATCTGATCCTGAGTGCGAGAGCTTTCACACGACAAAGTTGATCTCGAGGGGTGGATCAGATCCGGATGTGATCCCCTGCTTGAGATCAAGTGTGAAAGCCCTGTGTACAATGGCGCCTTGATACTATTTTAACGATAGTAGACGCAATGGCGACGTGTTGCGTACCGATTTGGAAGCAGCGATTGATTAACCAGGCTTATCACCTCAATGGGAAAAGGCCGAACCGCATTTCATCGCGTTTTCTGGAAATTCATCCGCATGGCCCTTTTATCTAGCAAACTCCTGAAAACGTTCTTGTAGCCTAGTTGTAGTTTATGCTTTTTTGAAGTAGATTGTTTTTGTTTAAAAACGGTCGCAGATTGCACTTACTGCTATTGTTAAAAGGTGGAGCATGGATATTTGTACCAACTAAGTTACGGTACGCGCAGAAAATGATCTGTGAACCATAACAGGCTTAACAAAAGAAATTGTCAGTTGGCAAGTTGAATGCCAATGTTGTGCGGCGCACTACAATAACTAGAAGACCTCGCCTTGCTGGCCACATCGTATCGCTTTGGTAATAGTACGAAAATATGCCTCTTAGAGAAAAAGCTTTACACTGTAGCCATGGGCGTCCGCAGAAATTTTTACAAGGGGGGGGGGGCAAGGTCATTCATGGATGATTGAATTGTATACACTATCTAAGCGGAGCGCCACCATCAGTTGGCGCGGAGCGTGCAAGAAAATTTTGGGTCTTACAAACCCTCCAGATGGCCGGAAACGACACTTGGCGAGTGTTATAAGCTGCATGTACCCAGCCCTGAAACAGGAATTTCATGTCTGTAATTTTTAGATTTTTAGAATTTTCAATCTAAAAAAGTTGTTGAAGGTAAATCTGCCTCTCGGTCACGGCCTCGCACGCCTGAGCACGATAAAACTTACAACTGTCAAACAGCCTATATAGGCCTACATCCGTTACCCAATTATGAATCACCCCCACCCCCTATATTCACCTTGTATATCCCAGTTACATCCGCGCGTCGCCACTTGAGATCAGCATGGGACCAAACCAAGACCAACGCATTCATCAATAGTCGGATGCCATATGCACACTACATACTTGACAACTAGTACAATTTTGGCATAGTTTTTACAGTTACAAATTTCCAATAGATATCACGAATGATGGTCCCCAAATTACGATTTCACTATTCAGCATACCATCTTCTCTTTTGCTATTCCTGGTCAAATGTCCGCATATTTCAGTAGAAACTGACGCTGTGAGTGAAGATATTTTGATGATCTATTTCAATTTTTTTTTTATTTTAATTTTTAATTCATTTTTTCACAAGTTTGATTTTCCAGGGGGGGGGGGGAGAAGTGCCCCCCTTGCCCCCCTTCCGAACGCCCATGACTGTAGCTCCCGCAACAGGTCAGTAGCCAAATAGGAATCTGAAGGGGACTGGATGACGAAATACATCTCAGGTGGACTCCGTAGGGAACAAATGTGTAAAGTACTATTGGGCCCATGGTTTATTAAAAGTTTCGGGGGGGGGGGGTGGGATGGGGGAAGCCAAATTTTTGATGGGCGCTCGGAACCCTTGGCTTGCGGTTCTGTTATTCAGTCTTTGTCTTGACATTTCGAATAAAAATATGTCGTACATAATATATGCATTCACTTTTAATAATTTATTGCTTCATTTATATTTCATTTGCGCCCTCACATTTGACTGATTTGAGGGCGCGTTCGTACCTGCATGTAGCACAACATTATATAAATACTAACCATCACGTTTGTGACAAGGTTCTTAAGTTAGGTGTTTCGTGTTTCGTCTTAAAAAAACACATATTTAATCGTTGAGAATCCTTTACAACAACTCAGTGTACTCGACGCTTATTCCGACACCTCACAAATGTAGGAACTATATGCACTAGTGCAGATCTTGAAGAGTCGTTTGGTTCTAATATGATGGTACCTTAATACAATGTACAAATTTACAACTTGTGTGTGAGTGTGTGTTTACCATGTTAAATCCTCATCGTTCGTATTATGCAGAACGGTTACACTATATTTTCATTATTGCAATACCGGTATTTTCCAACCATATTTATTCAACATAGCAAAAAAAAAAAAAAAATAACAACAAAATAGGTACGGTAAAAAATATCAATCATAATCATAATAATAGGAATAAAATTAAATAAAATGAAAAAAAAAATACCGTATAGGTTGTCGATAAATGAAGATTTTCAAACAACATGCATTTCTTATTCTCGGTTTTCACTGTTACGTTGTGAATGAACAAAGAAATTTAAGCAATATATATACAGATAGTACACGATTGCACAAGGTAGCATGCAAATAAACATAACGATAAATAATGACAAAATGTAGATGGCGGGGTTTGGTCCCCTTAATCATTTAACCACCTTGCAGATTGTACCAAGGGAAGTTGGGTGAGTTACGAAAAATCATGAGAAACAGATACCAACGGAACTGGTACAATATATAACTCCATTGATCTAGGCTAAATTGATCTCAATTATCCCATTCGAGTCACATCACCGATGTAATTCAAACATCGCGGTGTTTTTGCGGTTACACAATTTACGGTACCAACCCTCTTTATCCAATTCAGGCCGCGACTTCAGTGGTGCTTAGTATAGTAGCGTTTGGGAATTAATACATGTTTTAAGCCTATCCACCGCGCCTGTGCTTACGAATATCCGCGAACTACAAATCATTTCGGCGGTCTTTTGACTTTTTTACTACATCTGTTAAAACACAATGGAAAATTTTATCAAAACTTATCTATGAAAAGGGGACGCGTCTCGGGCATCCAAGTGCCAAAGCGGTTTAAATCACGACAGCATTATCGGATCTGAAAACGACCTCATTTTCATGATGTCGGAGTTTCAGATAAAATCTTCTCCATCCCTGGTCGGAAAGGACCACAAAATTGAAAATCAGCATGAGTAAATATATGGCTTGTATCGCAGGACTGCAACAATCGAATTTATACCTTTCGTTTCGTGACGTCACACCGACGGACAGCTTGTATCGGACTACAGATGTCTAATAAAAGCTGCCTGTTGGTGTGGCGTCATCAAATAATAACTTTAACTTTCAGTTTCGTCACGGTAGTCATCTGATACGAATCGTATGTTGACACACGTTTGCTAATTTTGAACTTTTCCCGACAAAAGATGGAAACATTTTTCTCTAAAACTCGAAAAAATTAGGACTATAATCCGATCCAAAATCGATGTAGTGTGACCTGCGCTTAACACTTGAATGATGCAAAGTGTGCCATATTATTTCACCAGAGAGATAGTGAAAAATTTGTGTGATCCTGCACTATTAAATCGTTTTACATATATATCATAGGGAAGTGCAAGAAAAGTTTTGTGCTGTATGGGAGGTATATGCAGTGGCAAGCAACACGCCAATTGAGTTAAAATAGTGTATACAAATGATACAAGTTAGTCATTAGGGCCTATACAGTAGAAAATAAACAGGCATTGCATATCACAGTTGAAAGCTCACTTCGAGTTAGAAAGAATGAGGGGAGCAGACCGGTGAAGAAACTCATAGTTTCGTAATTCAAAAGATGAATAGTGCCTATGACACAATGCTTATTGCCCCTCTGTAGAAGAAGGGTTGTAAATATTGAATTCCTCGTTTTGAAATATATTATATATCTGTGCAAATAAAAGCTTATCTGGTTGTATGTGGCGAAAAAGTTCTCTTGGTATAGACAACGGTTTTCCGTCATCCGAACAGGTAGTTTCGGAAAACAGATGGACGTCTTTTGAATAAAACTCAGTAGAGGAAAAACAGCCACAATATCTCCCGAGTTTTAAACAAAAATTTATGGCCATGGAAAGTACGCTTCAAATAAAGTTATGTGCGCAACTAATCCAACAGTTTCTACACAATATTGATTCGTGTACTTGTCGTTGTTATTGTAATATTCTACTGAGAAACCAAATGGTGCCTCCCAGTGAAATATTATTGGGTAAATATTGGGTAGGCTTACATATTTTTGATCAATATCAATATTTAATCGTGATATACGGAGATTTATAATACTATCACATAGTTTTCCCTTCAATAATTACAATACATGCGTAATATAACTTAAAATGACTTAAAGGGTCCTCATATGCAAATGTTCAATATAGCCTTCTTTCCTAACTCATGAAGTGTCTGTTTCTGTCAACTTATAACTAAAAATACGTGTATGATGCTTCAAGGCCTGAAACATTTTCGCCCCCTATAATAGCGCTCTGGAACGGGCCGGCTTCAATGTTTGAACAAGGCGGTTGCGTAATGTTGTTTATTTGTCTGTCTGTTTTACTACACGTTTTTTTTTATTTTTGTGATATAGTACTTTGAACAATGTTCCTTTTCACAACAAGGACGTCGTAAGTCTATTGCAGAATCCGTGCATACAAAACAAAATTTTTGATCCTGTCTTGCTCAGTATACATATTTTTTTAAAAGAGAAATGAGGACATATTTCTTGCAGGTATTTTAACAAGGATGTCTGACTTTGAATTTCTTTTAATTTGCTCAGTAAATAAACCAGTGCACACATCAAAATATGATCCGTCAATATTTGTCGGTCGTATTAAAACACTTGCCAACCAAGGCCTCCGGCTAATTATAGACGGATCAAACCATCGCATTTCTATGGGGAATTTGACTTTTCTTTTAATTAAGTATAAAGTGCGTGCGTCGATACATTATATCTCATGAGGCTGTGTACGGGGAGAGCCTTTTTGTTATGACAATACCCGGCATCTTAAAAACTTTTTCGGTTGTCAAGATTTATTCCTCCCTAGGATTTACAAGAGAACAGTTTTACACACATCTTTGACTTTCAGCAAAATTCGTCCATCTTAATGTCATTTATCCTTTTCTTTTCCTTTTTAAGTTTTTTCATCACAAGGGCATTAACGTGTCCTTGTCTCTATCAAAAGACAAATTTGATGTCTTGGAAAGTTATTTTTCTTTAAATCACTATTAAAGTGATCAGTTTAACCTCGGAAAGGCAACTATAGATAGGTCTATAAAGACACACAGAAGGTTTTTAGCATGACGAAAAACTGTGGCGCCACAATGAACTTGTCACAAGTCATCGAGGCGTGACAACCGACAGTTCCTATGTGAGACATTTGACATTTGGGAACATCTCGGTACTAAGCCAAATATAAATGCCGTTTCAAGTACGGGTCAGATTTTGCTCTCCTTTTTAAACTTTTTACCTTTATTTTACTTTTTATTTTTCAGTATCTGTACCTTTTACCGTGAGTATTATACCAAGCTACAATATGAGACTCGGACTCGGTATCTAAGATAATCCAAGCACTTATCGGAGCAAATATGTCAATGAAACGATTATTCCAAAATATAACATTGCACGAAAATTTAGTCGTCAACTGCTATACTTTGTGCCAAGGGCCAAGGGTTATACACCACCTACTAGCACACTCGATTTGGGTTCTGTGTACCAAGTCCTTTGGTGGTAGCCCATTGGACAAACAAATATGTTGATAACAGCTTAGTTAGTTATGAAACCATGGCAACGTCACTGTTTGACTCAAACAAAGAGGACATTACTTGATTGAGCAAGATGGTACCGACTTCATTCTTTCCATTTAGGATGTTTTCGTCCCAAGTCTGACGTCATCAACACAAATCATCTTGACTGGAAGACAAGCTTTCACCAAATCACGTGACATTAAAGTCAAACGAGGATAACTCTCGTGGTGTCGCCATACTGGAATGTCCTGAGAATGTCTGTTACCAATTGGATTCTCTGTCGTTTGATCTCACTACGAGGGAAAAGGACCGATCTGCGCCCATCAGAGTGGTATGCCTCCTGGAAGCCCATTTCACGAAGTAGACAGCCCGGTCTTCGATGGAGGTCCCAAACAGGTTGAATCAGATAGTCTTCCTTTGAGAGGCTGTGGTGATCCGGGTGACTCACGACAAAGGAGAGCTGTTAAGAAAATGATATATAGAAAACATTAGTGTTTCTGACGATGACGTCACTCAACAGTACCATTACTCTTATCTTTAGGTCAAAATATCAGTAATATTTGTTGTGTATTAATATACACCCCGGAGCGTGCTTTTTTTTCAGCTCCTCAGGGTTCCAAAACCACCACGATAAGAGATATGACTTAGCAAAATGCCTCACAGCCTGCTACGCAGGTAAGTGTAGAAACTGCTAATCAGAATGAAGAGGACAGCATAATTCTCATGTGAAGACAGTCGCAGGCTTAAAGGGAAAATGCAGTCATCCCAGTATTCTATAGCTGTCTATCGAATTTCATGAATGGCTCTTGAGAATCATGTGACGGTATTTCCTTTATTAATTGTGAAATTTATGAGAAGTGAGTCATAGGTGTACATTGGATATGCAAAGTCCCTAAATATAATCAAATGTTCTTGGGAAGGGAAATAAGAAATGAGTGAGAATAAGTTGAGGGGGGGGGGGGGTATTATTAGTGTTTCCCTCAAACATTTCTTTTTCTAATTTTTTCAGAGCAAGAATTATGTCCGTCTTCAACTATAGCCAGCAACAAATACATGAAATCTCACATGTTTGTGAAACCCGCCAAAAAGAGAGGGCGCCCTCATATTCATCAATGTCAGCCACCCCCATAAGGGTCACTTCATCAGTCCTCGACTTAGAAATCTATCGCGTGATTGTCCAATCTCATTTTATCAATATAAAACCAGTTTTTGGATAGAACAAGGTACCATGCGAAGTTAAACATCGTGAACTCGAGAAAAGATATGCCCGCGTGATCGAAATTTATGACCGTTTGAAATGTCGCAATTCGAATGACAGAAAGATCACCGATTGTGTAAAAATAGTCTTATTGTCTATTGTCTCCTGGTCATTGTTCATTGTGTCAGACACTCTCTTGTCATGTGAGTTTTAGATACAGCAGACAACAGATCTTATTCAAATTTCCCATTTTTCTTTGTGTGATGTTATGACTTTCAAATTTGTTGTGGAAGGACGGGAAAACCGGTCCTATCGATCCTCATGACTCAACTAGAGCGGGACAACTTTTAAAGACAAAGTTAAATTTCATTTCATAGACAGTTACTCTGATTAAGTTTTATGCCAAGAAGGACCCCCTCATTTCACAAGTTCCTTCAGGCTTTTACACATTAACGCATGTTAAGTGTTCTGTTTTATTATTCTTTTATCTTTCTGTTTTCTTACTTTAAAGGTCGCTAGCCATAATAAACATATTCCTGTTTTTCTAGCGTCATATTTATACAGTATATATCTCTACTTTTACCACGCATCTTTTTTCTTATATGCATCTTTGTAAATGTATTTGTTAACGAAATACACTGAACTGAACTGAGTGAACTGAACTGACCTGAACAATGGTACAGCCTACAACCCCTGACAAAACAAATGAAACAAAATCGCTGATACAGTGACAAAACTCATTGATGATCTTTCAAACTACATTTCAAAAACCCCCTCTTTCCCTGTCAGCGCTGTGTCTTATCTGATAGATATAAAATTGTAGCCAACATTGAGAGGGGAAGCGGGGAAACTTGGAAGGTGACTCGTTTCATTTATTTTTGTCGGGGAGTGTAGAGTTATCTTTCCTAAATGTGCAGTAAAGGGGGTTAATGTTTTTCAGAATCAAAGATTAAAGGTGAATTTGAGCGAATTCACAAATTCCAAAGCAGACAAAAATAATTGTAAAAGATTCTGCTAGATCGATCTGTGAAGGGGAAGTAAAATCCGGGTAAGTCGGCTTCTGGAAAATGGGAGGGGCGTTATCTTTCAACCTATTTCTGGTCATCTGGCAGAGGGTATGTTTTCTTACTTTCCGAAGTATTTTACTCACCAAGTAAAGTATCTGATCCATTTCGTCCTTTCTGAGGTACGCCATCATGCGAACAATATTGAAAGGGAGTTCTGAAAAATGAACAAACCAGATGTTAAAGGAGATTTCACCGAATAAAACCAGTTCCACTTTCCCAATTTGATAAAGCTTCATTGGATACCCTAATGCCTTACGGTTCCACATCCTGTGTGTCAGGGTGTGTGGTTGAAATGTGGCAAACATGTAAGAGACGCGCCAGGTAAAATTCCCGGCATCAAGTAAACACGGCGGGTAAGTTTAATGGGTTTGCGGTGCTCTAAAATCCTGAGTGGCGGCTTCTCTTTTGTTCGAGTCCAAAGGAGAACTTGATTGAGATTTTAATCCCCAAACACGGCTAAGTTTTTTTCGGTCGGTATGCTATAACTTTGCTCAGCCGACAGGAAATGTTCTCCCGATGCAGATAGTTTGATCAATGAAAAGTGTCCCTTACTGCTCAATTACCTTTCTCCACTTACACGGGGTTCCCAACCCTCATTTAGTTGGGTGATGTGCCGAAAGACAAAGTCGACTTGCCGGCCGATTTTCAGTCAGCAGATCGGTGTATGACTTACAGCACATTAACCAGAAACCTAGTGTTCTCAATTGCCTGGATGAATTTATCACTAAATTTTATCCGTAACTTGCGACCGTTATGCTGTACTATCCCAGACTAGCTCTCTTGGAGACTTAAAATATTGGAGTTTAGATCTAAAAAATGGAATTAGTGACCATTCGGACGTACGGTCGGTCACTAATTCCCAACGAATAAATTTACTTTTAACACCGAGACTAATTTTAATTCTTTTGAATTAAGAGAGTAAGGAACGACTGTCATCAGCCTACTCTTACATAATAATTAATATTAAGTTTGGTTATGGGGTTGTAAAACCGTTTTTTTTTTCTGCAGACGGAGGGAAGCCCTGGGGGGGGGGGGGGGTTTAAAAGGAATCTGCAAAAATTGAAAGAAAATGATGAAATTAAGCCTTCAATTTTTCGGACTTTTCACAGCAGAGTCATTATTTAGGGTGCATAGACTGTAAGGATTAAATTCAACCCTCTTAGTTTTTTTTAACTTAAATGAAATATGATTCATTCTATCGTCACGTGATAACTTACCCATAATGCCTTGAAAGATGATGGTGTAAAGCACGAGCTCTGTATTATTACATTTAGCGGGTACAATTATGTATTCTGGTAAGACGTCAGCTGATAACTGCTCAGCAGAATTGCATCTTGGGATTTCAAAACCGAGACCAAATACCAACTCATCCCACTGTTGTCTGGCAAGAGATGAAGGAGGCGGGGTGGGGATAGAGTCAAGATGGAGAAGAAAAGGTGCTTCATCTTCCTGCCTCTGTTTGATGCGAAGAGCTCTTTGGACCTTAAAGTAAAGAGGAAAGGATACATAATTGAAACAAACACCATAAAATTGCTAAATTATGCCCAGTGCATGATTAAGGCCTTCTCTCGTTACCACTATAATGAATAGGCATCCGATGCATCGTTTCACACTCTAAAATCAAAAGAGTGAACTTAGTCACTCTTTGATAGAGTGAAAAGTGTAAATTCACTCCATTAGAATGATAATTCACTCCAAGAGGAGTGAAATTCACTCCAAAAAGAGTGAAATTCACTATAGGAAGAGGGAATATTCACTCTTCCACGAGTGCCTGCAATGACCCCCACCCCCCTTTTTTAAGAGCGATCACTGTGGGAGTGACTCCTTTTTTTTTAAGAGCGATCACTGTGGGCACTCCATCACGAGTGAAACTTCGCTCGTTTTAAGGGAATTTCACTCTTTTTGGAGTGAATTTCAATCTTCTTGGAGTGAATTATTACTCTAATGGAGTGAATTCACACTTTTCACTCTATCAAAGAGTGACTAAGTTCACTCTTTTGATTTTAGAGTCCAGGTCAAAGCGTTTCAGGGGTGCAGGGGTTCATGGATATGAGCGTACAGAGGTAAGAAACAAGGAAGTTTTAGCATAGGTATCATCATCATAAGAAGTGTCATGGGAAGGTATACCAGGGTGGTTTTGCGACCGGAAGGGCGGTCGGGGGATTTATGGAGTCTAGTCTTATCCCCAAGAAAATTCCATAAATTTTGATAATATTGTGGTGAAAATGTACAAACAAAAACCCCGAATCAAACAAACAAACAAACAAAATACCCTGGAACCGTTTCATCTCCCCTTCTCCCGTAAAATATGCCCCTAACTGAACAAAGCCTGCAAACCTTTTTGTATATGTGTCCTGATGAGGTTGTACGGGCCGAGGTGCTATGCAGGTCAGAACAAGCTTTGTTACCCGTTTCCTTCGTACAGGATACAGTGTTCATTAAAAATTGCGATAAGAAAATGTCGTACATGAAAGCTGCTATATACACTCATTGGACTCTAACTCCCCCTTCTCCCTTGTCAGCATTTTCTGATAACAGACAATATCTGAATTAAATAACCTCTGAGACAAATAAACCATCGCCAGCAAAAACAAAATAAAAGGCTGATTTATAAGCCTTGATCAACTAATTTTGTTATATCGCGATAATTAACATATGAGACAACACCAAACTTAGCCTAAAACACTTTGAACGACAACAATGCATGTGAGTCTTTGAACTACTTTTTTTCTTCTTTCTTTTTCATTATTTCATTGAAAAGAGGTTAAGCAAGGTTCATCGATTGTCCACTTTAAACTCTCTGGACGGGACAAGGTTATACATTCCCCTCTCCAAGAAGTTCAAAGAGGTACTTGCTAAAAGTCAGACACTTTCTAAATAGTGTGTTGTCCTTGTATGATAATGTAATGACAGGCGGAGAATAGATTTTGCCTGCTGTTGACTTTGTTGGTAAAGCCTCTAATAATGCAATGGCCATGAAACTACACTACCTACATAATACAAGCTTGGCAATATTTCTGCATGGATTTGTAAGCTATGGGTCGTTTGTAAATAGACATTCAATACACTTTGCAGGGTACCCAGCATTATTTTCTGTGTACCCGATGTTTTGAAGCGTGCTATCCGTGTAGCACTTGAATAAATTCATGCTTTACCGTAGCTTTCAAGAGGCATAATTTACAGTGCTTGAAATATAGTGCACAAAAGTCCGGGTATATCCAGTCCATTGTCTATGATTACTTTTCTTTTCTTTCTCTTATTTTTGGTAAATTAATGTATTTGTTTGTTTGGTGTTGATTTTGACTGCTATCTTAATGAACATCGGCCCAGACGGTAATTTATATCCACCTCCAGAATGAGGTAAAAACCAAGATTCCTCTGAACACATCTGTGTTAGGTGTGAGTCATCACAAGTCCGTCCAGCCTGCTTCCTTTTGTTTACGAGAATTATCGTGATAGGCTCGTTAGTAAGGGCCTATACAACTCCGTCGATGCGTGTATGGCAGTGTGATAATTAATTAGACAGGAAGATTGATGTATCTGTGTACATAATGCTACATAGTGCTGCCCAAATAAGGCTCGTCCTGTGATTGCCGAGGAACTTGACTGTGGACTAACATGAAGCAAGCGACAAGCGAATCTCGTTGGGCCTATTCTGTGAAACTAGTGGGAAGGGATACAAGCCTAGAGTAGCGAGAAGCTGCGTGAAAAAGTTGGGGAAGAGGAAACAGAGTATGGGAGCTATCCAGTAACTCTGCTATAAAAGTTAACAGGATGGGACATGCATTGCCACGTGGCAGTGATGATAGAGTGGAGGTGAAGGGGGGGGGGGAGGGGGCACAACAGCGATGGCAGGGTGGAGATGAAGGAGTGGGTAGTCTATAACATTCGCATCTCCTAAAATCTACGTTTTTGGGGCAAAAGGTGCGCAACCTCCCCCGAACCCCTCCTCGAACTGAAAGTAGTACCGTATCGCATGTGAAATTCGAGATTCGATAGGCTTTCATTGAAAACGCCACCCATCCCAAGAGCACATAAATAGCTAAGGCTTACATGATGTTTTAGAATGTATCATAATATATAAGGCAAATTGTTGGGATTTAATGAAACTTTACGCGAACTCCTCATAACCTCTAATAAGCGTTGCCTTCCACTTCCTGTCCCCTTCTGACCTTGCCAAAGAAATGATGTCACTACAAATGGGATCGTTACACAGTAAATATATAGTACTAGATGCAATCAGCCATTGGTGTAACTACATTTCTCCAAAACACGGAAACTTGCTCGCAAGTTTGACAGGTCGAACGCAACTTTTTATTGCTTTATTTGCGGAACATTATCCTAACTGTGCCGACAAGAATATCGTTTTATTTTTGAAAGTGTATTGTTTTTACTTTTTATAGTAATATACTGGTATACCAACATGAAAATAGAAACTGTCATTTGTGCGTGAGATGCTACCGTATTATGGTAGTATTATTTTACATCGATCACGCAAAGACCATAACACAATTTGACGTTTTGAACAGATTTCAGGCAAGACCAGATTACACGACTAAGTTTTGGTTCCACGAAATTGAGAATCTTCGACGCGTTTGACGTTAAAGAACCAGCTTGTTTAACTAAAACTGAACCCATGGTTGTAATTATTGTTACAAAAATCTGTTCTTGCGAGATTAGTTAACATCTTAAGGTTTTATTTCAGAGACCATTCTAGCAACGCCCTAAAAAGTTCAGATATTGCAATGTTATTGTGTTTCCAAGATAGTGTCGTCAGTAAGATCGGTCGCCATTTCATTCGTCGCTATCCCTAATGTTGCGGTCGACTTGTACGACGTGCTTGCACTTAACAAGGTCATCTGGCCCGTGGGGATTTTCTTTATTATAATTCCCATTAATACTTAAGTTCAATCCGTCATCCTGTCTCGCTCATCCTGTCTTTTCCACGAGCTTTATGGCCAGTTGACTATACTGTGCGACGGACTGAAAAAGGAGACGCACAGCTGTGATCTTCATATATCTCACAAAAACAGGACGTCGTTTCCTTTTTCTTTTTAAATTTATGTGAACTTTGAGTTACAATGACTAGTACCATAATAACGTGAAAAGCAGTCAACCCAAGTTTTACTTCAAAAAGTTTTCTTAAAGGGAAAATGCAACCACCCCAACTTGAATAAGTGTTGTAGACTGTGTGGTTTTTGATTGGCTGTTGAGGATCATGTGACAATAATACTTCTCCCACAGTTGTGAAATTTACTGGGTATGAGGCTTTTTTTAAAATAATGAATATGCATTATTGAAGTCCTAAAATTTAATGAAAGATAATTTGAAGAGAAATAAAAAAAACTGTGAGATTTAGTCCTTGCTTTGAAATAAGTTTGGGCGACTGCTCTTGTCCATTAAACGCCGAATCCTCTCACCCAAACGGTTCAAATTCTCTTAATCTACTTGAAAGCCTTTTAATCTTACGGACATTCTATCATCTGTTTCAATTTATAGGGACCTCATTTCCCTTTAGCTTGGGAATAAATTGTTGGACTTTCTGCGATATAATCCCACTTCACCCAAATTTAGTGATTCTGAGGACACTTGTGGTGCATGTGTGATCATGTGCAGTGTGTTGATGTTGCTAAACTTGGTGTATCCCTCATACTTGGGACTTTCAAATGGTGTGATTCCGCTATAGGGTGTTTCAAGAGCATAAAATGTGAGCGTACATGACACCGTTAAACAAAGGCGTAAACAAATTTGTACGTGTTTCCATCTCAACTTCTTAATTATTTGAAATGTATTAAAAACGTTTAAGAGTGACAATCCTTTTTTAATAGACGGTGTTTTGTCGCCTTTGTAAAGAACAAATTCAGCATTGACCAACACCCATGCGGTTGTAGAGGTTTTATAGTGTAAGAAGGCTGAACTTAAACAGCTCAAAGATCCTACGTCCTTGCCGTAAGTTCATTATTACACCTTCTTCCTTCAGTACGTCTGTCATCGTGTGCGTCTAATTAGTAACGCACGACTGAATATGAGACACATTGATGTTACACGCAACAGCCTGCATTCTGGCTGTAGGAAGGGTTGCACTCTCAGGGCGTCACCAAAACCAGATACGGTAATTTCTCAGCAATGGATACACTCCTACCTGCTGAGCATGATACAATATGCTCAGGGAGTATTCAAATAGCAACTTCCTAATAATGAGAATTAGCTGAAAAATTAGGTGGTCTTACCATTGAATAAAAATGTTGCACAGTTCTTCTAAAATTACTTTCTAATGAATACTGGGCGATCCACCTCAGAGATTCTGTCCAACTCCGAGGGTCACTGGGAACACCACACAAACTTCTCCGGCGTGGTTCAGGGGATGCTGAAGGAGACTGGTGACAATACTGGTCTGAAGATGCGGATGCTACAGGAGAAAATGGAAACATGGAAGTTTAGCATGTGTTGTGACTTCCGGTATGTGAGTGTTATGATCGAAGACCATCATGTATTTGAAACCATGCAGTTATTCCCGGTATTTGTAGGGGGGGGGGATTTCTATTTTATTAAAGGAGTAACTGTGACCCGAATTAAAAAAAAAATACCTTGTGTGATCCCGCAAAGCTTCACTGTATGATATCTCCATAGTGACATGGAAATGAGTCTTTTAAATCTCTTTTGTTCTGCTAACCTAAAAAATGAAACCTTTGGGCAAATTGGCTAATGCACTTTTAAATGTCATACACTTCCAAGTGTGATTATTGAAGCGAGGAAGTTTCACTTTAACATCGCGCCCTTCTTTAACCATTCAATTTCTCATACAAGTGGTTTATTTTTGCTAATTCATTGATAAAAGATAACTGACACTATCATTTCGCCGAACACGAGTTTAAAACTTTTTCCAAGTTAACATACAAACACCTCCCACTTTTACAAATTTATTTGAAAGCAAGTTCATTTACTCTTATACCGTATCAAGCGTTGCTTTGACTCTCGTTGCTCTAGAAAGGGTGTCCGTTTCCAAATCGAAACATCATTATTATCCCATAACAATTAGGCTTACAGCAGGGTACACAAGACTGCGGTGGGATTTCTTCTTTGCGATGGTTACTGGTTTACTATTAAAGATGTGAGCAAATATTGAATCAAACTCCGGTAGAATTATTTTCTTGAATGTTTCTAGTTTCGTATCACTGCTGTTTTGCTTTGTTCAGGAAGTAATAAAATGTCACTGATCTCCCTCATTCACAAGTTTATTGAAAGTGAAACGTTAATTTGGGGTTTCGGGAAACTATACCGCCCTAACTTGGCTTAGACTACCCCCCGAGGCTACGGACAAAACATAATGGGACAGATCACGCATGATTAGTAAGGCACATTACATCAAAGAAACAACTGGTTGCCCGTTCGTGACATTCAAAAAACTTTCCTTTTACACCTAGCATAGTATATATGAAACCACAGCGTCAAAGAGAACTTTGCAAAGTATGAGAGTTTTTTAATTATAAGATATCAAGGTTTCCGAACACAGATGGTACTTCGGTGGAAAATTGTTTTCCAAAAGTATCATGAGTAATCATGTGAGCAGTTAAGGAGAGTAGAAAGTCCGTATGTAATATGCATAGGCCTATTGGTACTACGGTTAACCAAGTTTATAATCCTCCCTTCGCTTGCAGTACAGATTTGTACATATACTGGATTCTCAAATAGGCCTACCGCTGTTTCTTTTTTGAGGTAATGGCCCTACAGTAAAGCAAAACTAATCTTTCGAGTAAAACCTGATGTTTCTCTGGAAGGTTTTGTTTCATGTCGCTTTGTAAGAAAGTGGCAAGAAAGTGGTTATAAATGAAGGTTTTTCAAGTTCCCTTGAAAGAACGGCGCACTGGAGAAGTTAGACCTATTTTATCAGAGCGGAAACTTTTCGAGTCACTTCAGATTCATGGAATGAATATACATATGTACCGGTATGTTCGACTCGCCGCATGATACATTGCCCGGGTGGACGCCTGCACCTATATATTGGCTGCTATCGTTAGAGCATGTACTTCAAGAGAGAGGTACTTTCGACACCGGCCAAGAAGATAACATGATACATCAACTCAATAAATTACAGATTCTATCGTTTCCGGGTGACAACCCGTATCTCACTTCTTGTGCAGTTAAACATGCCTGTACATTTCTAACATGTTAAAGGTATATCAGTGGAGTTTGATTTCTATACACACCAAACTAGCACTAAATATGTCTATTTAATTAACTCGTCGACAAGCTACTTAAAGGGTTCATTTTCCTAAGTGTATCAAATGTCTTTAACAAACGATGCAATATCTTAGCAGGCTTTCTTTCCCCTTCAAACTCCTCTCCAACTGATTCCTTTAGACCAAAAATTTACTCAATTTTAATCTTCCAAGCAGAGAATATTGGAATACATAACCGTTTCCCCTGTTCAATCTTTACAATGATTTCCCATCTGTATCGTTAAAGTGTCTTCTCTTTCAAAGGAGCACTGATGCTTCGCAAGATTGCAGCTTGGCCGTTCCATCAAATTACTTTTATGTATTTTACAACATGTACGTGTTAATACGCTAGACATGATTCTGCCACAGAGTTGGTGTTTCGACAGGCCAATTCTTTTTCCTACCAATCCCGGCCTCACCTCAAGTGATAAATAAAAACATAATTTCTTCAGGACATGCTTACACTATATTTTCTTTTAACAGGTCAACTCCAAATGAAATGATGGCAGGTCGAACCTCCTCAAGCCTTACAGAAATATCCTGCAGCCTTATGTTGGAGATCACAAGAGTAGGCCTAAACCTGGCTTCATTTTTCTCATCTGTGTATATGCGAAGTTGAGAACTAATCAGAGCTTTAATCCTCTCTCCCCTTTCCCTCCCCCAAGTGCCTTTTGTTTTCAACAATCTAATTAGGCTGTTTTAACCAACGGCTATGTTTTGCACTTGGCTAAACCAAATAAGGCATTTCGGGTTATTCTTTAAGGTACGGATCACCAACTAATCCTGTTTAAACCAGCAAAACAGCTACAGCCTCGGGGCTGCAACGGCGGAGTCGAACACAACTGTTTATTGCCAATGTGGACAGTTAAAGTCTGGGAGATGTATACAATTAATAGTTCAGGAAATAAAATGGGTACAGCTTTTACTGTAAGGATCTTCTTCTATTGAGGGATGAAACTAATTTTGGAAAACCCCGGAAGTATTCTGTAAGTGTAAATCTTTGATTTTCTTCCTGGTATAATTAAGTGTTCCTTTTAAGGGGAATTATATTTTGTTGTCATCCGGTCTTCTAGAAACAATGCAGACACATTTCACCAAGTGTTCACGCTAAAAACCACACGCTTCCTATGGCGCTGTAAACCATGTACCACCAGAGCTGTTTTGGCTTCGATTCAGCTTTCCTTTTCTCATTCATATTGTAATAATTATTATAGCAAATAGGACGGTTCGAGGTGGGTGATTTATAACCCGATTCTACAGACTCCAAAGTACATGACTCTGACGGGGTCGTAGTATAACTGACAAAATGGTAAACAAATAACAAATCATCAAAATATTAATTTCTGAGAAGAATACACCGATATGTTGCACAATATTTCTCAATTGGTGGGCACTTTTCATTTCATTTCTTGGTAGGGCTCCCTAAGATTAGAGGGAGACTTCAGCAAATCACGTAAATATCGTTGAACTCTCGTGACCTGTCGTATCCGGCTGTCACGAATTTGGAGCTAACATAGTCGTGTGGTAGCTCCATGTTCCTGTAGACTGTGTAATCCAGACTTACATAGTTTGCAAAGTAGTCCGAGAGAGTTTTTGAACTCGAACTTCGGGGTATAAACAGATAAATAGGCAATGTCAAGATTATCATTGCATCTGATGCTGGCTTCCAGTTGTGCACATGTGCCTACCGCCACTATATTTCGTGGCTGACAGTGCGATGCTTCCTTTTTGTTGATCGTTTTTTCAGATCGTATAAGCCGAAGCATCGGAATTGTCAGAACAACGTTTACAGTGAACGTTTGTGCCACATGTATCTTCTCGAACCCCCTCCATAGTACCATCCCACCCGTTCTCACCTCAACACTATACCCATGTTCGAACTCCATATACACATGTAAAAAATATCCTACTCACCTGTAGATCTACCCGATGTCCTGGTTTCTGTATTTCTATTGATGGGGCTTAATCTTTCTTGTAAAGGTGTTGTGTTGGTCTCCCCTGGGGTGTAGGCTGGGGGAGGCGACATGTTTATGGTGAAACTGGCGATGGTATCAAACTCGGTGTACGGCGGCGGAGGTTCATTGTATATGCTACATTCGTCATACCTTGGAGGAGCAGCGATTGAGTTTCTGCGCCTGTAAAAAAATGATACATAATAACTGCCAGTTGCTTAGGCCAGAAAATTGCTTACCTGCTTACGGAATTCGTGAAAGCAAGAGGAATAAAAGACCAACTCACATTAAAAGGTGTACGGGACAGCGGTGCAGGGGCACTCGTCCTCCCCATTCGGGCGAAAAGAGTTACATGCGTGCAAAACATGATTAAATGGTACCATTATTCGGGCAAATACTGTTCATACCCCCCCCCCCCAACACACACAAATACACCCGTACGCCTTTGCGGCCGACGTCATACCAACTGTAGCGGTGTCTTTTGATCAACTTATGATCAGTTTTTCTTAAACAAAATCAATATACAAGAGTAGAATATTTTTAAATTTCGGTATCTGCATAAAAATTAACACCGTCACGACGATAAAAAAAGGGGTTTGCTGAATCCCCCTTTTCGGCACAGAGTGTAGGTTAGCCTTTTCGATGCACTCTTGGGTCAACGAAATCATTCAAACTTTGCTTAAAAATCCGATGTATATAAAATCCAATTTGGTTCGAATCAGCATATAAACTTAACACATTACACCACAAACGCACATTCTGCAGACTTTACGGAGGTGAGTCATAGTAGCTTATGATGTGCATAAATTTGATAAAGCGGATCCAACTTTATGGCAGAGCTATATAATGCAGCATTTGTTTGGATTTTCCTTCGTGTGTAATTAAATTCATACTTTATTTTATAAAAGCATTATGAAAGACCTCCGCAGAAATTTATTTATTAAAATGGTTTTAAGGTATTATTGAAACTTTGGAAATAATATAGAGAATAACAAGAGAAAATACCGGGAAGAATATAAGACATATACAGTATAGGTCTATGGGGCCATCCGTATTTTGGACAAATGTTTCTTTAATTGAAAGTACCAGGACGACAAACATGACCTGCTGTAATGATACCAATGATTTCAGAAGCAAAATAAAAGACCCTCAAATTACAGTACCGGTTACGGCACTGGGTTTGCATAAAGGTCCAAACCTCTTACCCCAAACTACAGTTTTGGTACCGGGGTACCGGAATTCTCAATTGGCTCAGCTCTTTGATTGACAGCTAATTCAAACAATGCAGAGTACCAAAGCTTATATTACACGGCATGAACAGTACTGAGGGTGTTTGGTTTAATAAATTGAGTTTTTCTATACTCACTTTGAAGCAATAAACTGAGATTGCATCTGGATGAGGATGAATTTCAGAAAATTGTGGGAGGGACTTAAGTAAGAAGGTTAGGAAAATTGGTACTGTTTGGGGTGAGAGAACTGGGCCTTTAAAAATCATAATACTCTTCCCAAAAAGCGAAAGGCTTTCGATGGTATTATACTTGTTACAGATCCTTCTACTCGTTTTCAGGACATCAACGAGCTTGTGTAATGAGAATTGGTCCGTACCGACACCAACATTTTTTATCATAATCCATTGGATTAGACGTATGTCTATCATTTTTAGCTCGGTCGTGTCTTCCCATACTAACCGTATCGTATGGGGCATAATGTAGAGGCTGTGTAATACCCCCCCCCCCCCCAAAAAAAAGAATTAAACCCTGCTAGCAAACAAAGAGGCTATAGGAACCCAATCCGATTGCTGGTTGTCCGGGATGTTTTTATCAAATACATGGGGACTGAACGAGGTAAAACGGAAGGGTATGGGTTTTAGGTGGCGTTAATTGAGATGTTTGCATACCCCAACGAAATTAATGGTTGGAAAAAAAAAAATAATGGCGGGAAAGAATAGGATTCTCCTTGGAATTCCACGTCCCCAGTAAGGAGACTTGACTGCTTATTCAAATTGGCCACGGATTATTGCCAAGCGTGCCCATGTCATTTCTCCTTTAGCATTTCAATTGAGATTTTCAAGCATGATTACACCAGAATTCATAAATTAATGGTCAAGTAATTCCATTAGTGAACCATCTAGCCATCTCTGCTGCGAACAAAATACGACTTAAACCGCTAATGGAGTCCTCATCGTAAACTTTGTATCTTATTACGGTAGGGGAATGCTGGTCGTATTTTTATGTTTATGATAAGTCCCGGTTGGAATGTGATAAACCGTCTATACCTTAGGTGACGGCTTATGAACCGAAGGATTAACAAATCACATTAAAAGGGAGGGTCTGGGTTGATTTATCTCGTCTCCTCCCGGGAACTGAAACGCTCGATGAACGTTCGAGACTATTTTCAATTTACGAATGATGCTGTGCCATATAGACTTAATTAAAATGCAAACCCGAGTAATAAATAACCAATGAGAATTTTAAATTAAAAAGTCTGGGATACTTACCGCCTGATATGTTTCTTCAACATAGCTTTTCCACGCTTTCCAATGGAAGTAATAGGATTCATATTCGAACTGAAATATACAAAACAACGTCGGAAAATAAAATCACGAAAATCGAGAAAGAAGCTGTAATTTTGTTCCTCTGCAAAAGTCAGTTATGAAATTTGACTTTTTCTTGTTCTGAAGTACAGTAAGAGAGAGAGAAAGCTGCCTTTTTGTACTGCTTCCTTCCAATCATGTGTCTGACGCTATTCGGAACCAGCAGTCTGATTTATTTATTCCTTTTGGCGAGACTGTCACTCAGCATTTGAACGCAACCGCGCGATGACAAATGCCCAGCACAGTACAACACGATCTCTGCACGCGACAATGCTCACTTCAGGGTATCCCTTTCCTATGACGTCATACTGAGAAGCGTGTCTTATTGGTTAATTCATTTAAAGTGGAGTTTACCTGGCTAGAACGTGGTAAGCACTGACGTAATTCATAGCTAGACACGGAATAATGATTGAATGACACTTGTTTACAAGCTATGAGTGAGGAACAGGTTCATTATATTACTTCAGAGAAGTGTTTTTCGTGGCTTTTGAATTGAACTTTCTTACAACAATTGTTTTTTAACAGAAAAACCTTTTCTTTTTTCTTTCATTTTTTAAGAAAAGGAGAGCTATGGTGCTGGCGATTGTTCGCATGTGTGATACTCGTCTGGGAGCTCGTGAAAAAGTGACTAACATTCTAATTTTTGTATTGGAATTGTGTCAATCGATCCACACATTTGAGTTTTACCTGTAACAACTACCTAGTGTAATTCAGAAACGAACGTATTTTACACTCTCATCAAGTAGCAAGTTTGAAACGATTAATTTCCAATTCATGTGGTGTTAAGCGCAAAAGTTTTTCCTTTCAGGACAGAAATGCACAGTATGACAATCCAGTGCCTGGCCAAGAAAACGAGTGAATTTCAATTCTACTTCCTATGATACTCACGAAGTGCTAATATGTAGAAATGTACACCTTAATCAAACCTCAACTTAAAGGCATATTTTCATCATCCCAAACAGTTCCAATTCTCCCAACCTACTTAATTCGAACCCCTCCCACATTTATCTAAAACTCATTTTTATCCAGACACAATCCTAGTTTATTGCTTCATGGCTTGTCCCAGTGGCCATACAAGTCCATAATGTGTAATCAAGACACTCTCAGGGCCCATGCTGTGTAATTTAGCTATGATGCATTGTTTGAATGTGATGCCAATCAAAGAGCTGTACCAATTGAGAGTTTTGATATATGTATATTGAAACTGTAGTTTGGGGTGACGAATGACTGCCTTTAAGGTATCGTTTAAATTTTCGATTTTTAAACATGATCTTCCCTCTGGAAAAAAACGGGAACCGCAGCCCCCTCTTTCAGTATCTTTCCCAAATTAACTTCAAAAATATCAATTCTTTTTTCCGGGTAGAAACTTAACAAATTTCCCCTGCAGTGGACAGGACCTAGGGACAGTGGTGGCTTTACGAGGGGGGAAAAGAGGGGCATTTTCACCTAGATATTGTCCTTTCCCCAAGTTAGTTAAGTTAGGAGGCGGGTTTACAGAAAAACACTGTATCTCCCCCTAGACATAATGCTTCATCCAGAGATATGCCGAAAACTCAGAGCGTCACGTCCGGGGGCTTCATCTTTTGGACTCCACCCCCAGGAACGTGCGCTTTGGGCTCGGTTTTGCGCTGCGTATGAAAAGATTTTTTAACCAAACATTATCCTTTTCCTTAGTTTGTCCCCCAATTTTGACATTTTAAGACCGCCTCGTCAGTAGACAGACGAAGTACTGAAGGGGACAATATAGCGTCCAGAAAGGGGAATTTCTTTCTGAGGCCAAACATGTCAAAATGTGTATTCATTCAGGATCAACTAGAAACTTTCTAGGGGCCCACAAACTCAAGAAGTCACTCTTAGTTCTTCTGTGATTTCCTATTGGTTACGGGCCTAGCAGTGGCCCTTCACAAAATTTCATTAGTATTGCGTAGTTTTGGTGTGGAAGATGTCGTTGCGATCTCTACCCATGTGCTGCACCTTAAGTAGTTGTTACAGCAAAAAAGCAAAAAAGTTGTGCCATAGGTGGAGGAATATTTATGGAAGTGTGTATGGTAGGTCAGTAACCTGAGAACAGTGAATGGGACATTAAAAAGTATGTACCATAAGTAGTTAATTTGGTTAAACAAACTCGTTCCTGCTGTGCTGTCGGTATGTTGAATCACGGGAATGATGTTGTAGTACTTCCGAAGTAGGATGAAGAGGAAGTCCCATTGGATCCCCTCTTCCCCTCATATTCGCCTTTCTCGACCCAGTGATCATGTGGTTAGAGCATCAGACTTGCAGTAGGGGTGGGGGGGGGGGGGTTGGTTGGGAGCTCGATTCCTGGCCGGATCATACCGAAAACTTTAAAGGAACACTTCTCTCACCCCAAACAGTACCAATTCTCCTAACCTTCTTACTTAAGCTCCTCCCACAATTGTCTGAAATTCATCCTCATCCAGATACAATCTCAGTTTATTGCTTCTAGGTGAGTATAGAAAAACTCAATTTATATAATCAAAACACTCTCAGTACCATTCATGCTGTGTAATGTAAGCTTTGGTACTCTGCATTGTTTGAATTACCTGTCAATCAAAGAGCTGAGCCAATTGAGAATTTCGGTACCCGGGTTCCAAAATTGCAGTTTAGGGTGAGAGGTTTGGCCCTTTAAAAACGGAATCTACTGCCATTAGGCTGGGTGCCCAGCATAGACAATGGAGAGGGGAAAGTATGCCAGTGGGTACAACTGGAAAAAGGGGGTAGCCGGCTTGACTTGAACCAATTGGTTGGAAACTGAGCCATAAACTTCATCTAACTAACTAATTTCCCGTCACCAAAGGTCAAAGCCTCTCATCCTTCAGATACATACGCCAGAAGTCTGTCATGCGTTGTTCTCAGGCTGTTCTTGATTGGCTGAGGGAAAAAAGAGATACATTGATGCACGCGCATTGTGTAACACTGAATTTCTCATTGGGTGTTCTTATTGTATTGCGTCCATATTCTTTGTTACTATGATGATATGAAGGAATAAGTTTTAAGTACTACCTCCTCAATTAGAAAATTCCTTCTTAATCGGTGCACATCGTCCCAATACTGGCAGCCAAAAGGCCGAGAAATCGTGGCTTTCTTAGTAGCCTATACCGGTAACTCATTCTTAGAATATCCAGAAGTAGAATACATATACATATTTTTATAGAAGTATATCACTTTCATTTCCCCTAAAACCTCCAGAAATGTTGATATCTTATAGTTTTGCTACATAAAACCTCTTTGCGACTCGTGTACATTAACATACCGATTGACACACATGACGGAATTCATAGATTCTTAAATGATAACATACCGTCAAAGAGTTTACGAAACACGTGAAGTAGATACAGGTGTGTGATAATGTTCACTTATACATAGCAAACGAGATTCCAAAACATATAGTCATTACTTTACGTTCATAAATTCAGCCCTTCACAAAAATATACAGCCTGAATTCAAAACGTAAGGCGATTATTCTCGTATCAGATTTATCAAAATATTTGCCTATTGTAATTAGTCTCAGCCACCTCTCACAGAGTGGTTCCCTTGCGATGGGACACCTAAATTTAACGCTGCATTTCGCGTGTGATCAATACGGCCGGCTTCATACGTCATCAATTGACCTATACCAAGGGGACTCCCTTTTCTAAGGAAGTCATACCGTACCCCAGGGTTAAGATAAAGTGACATTGTCAAACTATATCAGACTTATTTGAAAGCTCTTCAAATCCTTGTAGGGCCATTTATTTCCTCATGCAGAGAACACATTGAGTTCTATTTTTGGCATGTTTTTCTGTCGAACCGCAAACGAATTTATACAGTTAACATACCAATGATATATAGAGGAACGTCACGGTGAATCCGGTAAGTAGTCTGATTTTTAGAAAACAGCGAAACCCACTCACTTCAGAGAGAAATTAAATCTGGTGAGGGATTTTTCCAGTGAGAATTAAACATCAGTGAAACTTTATACCTGACAATTTTCTCATTTTTTAAAGATATTTTATAGGCCGAAGGGCTTCAGGTTTCACGCAAGTAGACCTCTCCGTAAGCTTTTTCTCCCGACTGCATGGCCGGTAATGTAACCGTGGGGTTTCAGTATACCTCGAGTAAAAACAAAATAAAAAATATATATTGAAAAACATGCAAAATGAATTCTAACAACTCAACTCCCATCTTCAAAGGACATTAATGGATCGAGATATAAAATGAAGTTCATTCACTCAAATTAAAATGGAATGTTGCGCAATAATTTGCGATTTCACTGTTCTACTACTCATATCACAATCTTTTTATTTCTTTATTTTTCTAAAAGTTAGTGCACCCTTTTACCAAGGTGTGATATGACTCTTACTCTTATGGCTGATGTGGTTAATTAAGCCCACTCTGTGAAACACGCTATGCAAGAAAACATGAAGTGTTCAAGGCGATAAGGACATCTTTCATTTTAAAGGAAAACAAATCAGATAATGCGAGTTATGTGGATGCACAACGAGAAAGTCACAACTTACTGCGCAATGGACTAATTTACTCTAAAAAAATTTCACGGACTTATATACATGGAGACAGCATGTAACGTGTACGTCCTATCCGTAGCTGCATGGTCGCCACCGACTGGGACAAGAAAGGCGCACCAAGACGGCCGCCGTGAACCTATAAATCGAATGACTTGACGACGACTCTGTTATATTTTAAGCAAAAGTTAAACTTGAATGGGGGAAAATATCATATTTCTGCAATAAGTGAAGGGATTTAATATGGTGGCATACTTGAGCAAGTCCAAACTCTCACACAAAACCCATAGCAGACAACAATCTTGGTGCGCTTTTCTCACACGTACGGTAGCGACAATCTACCGTGCAGTATTCTCTGTCCATGTATAGGAAGTCCGTGATAAAATTCAACATTTTATATCTTGGCTCAAGAATGTCGTATGGAGATCAGAGCTTAACTGTTAGAATTCATTGTTCATGATGTTTAATAATATATATTTTTGATTTTTTTTTTGACTTGAGGTACACTTTAATTTTAAATTTACAGTATTTTTTTTTTATGAAATGATTGTGTAGCAGATGGGCCGATTTGGCTTGTAGATTTAATGTGGGGGGAGGGGGGGGGAGGGGACAAATATTTTCCAACAGCCGGAAACCTAAATCGTGTCCCGGACTGAACTCCTCTGCCAGCAATCCACCCTCACAAACGCGAGCGTTCACTTATGCACACACTAACAAACACACAAACACACACATTGACACGCATCTACACAAAGCATAAGTGGATGGCGCATTAAATGCAGTATTATTATTTTATTATTATTTTGTTCATAATTTGAAAGAAGTGTCTGCTCAGGAATTTTTGAAAACCGAATTGAACCGTTGAACCCACTCATAAAAACAGTCATTTCTTATGTAGGATATGGGAATTGCCTATGTTTGACCATTTGTCATTGGTATGGGAAGAAAACTTACCGTACCAGGTATAGAAAAAAAAATGTTTAACTTCAAGAATCAACTCAAAGAGCCGCTTTAATAGCTATATGTTTTATTCAAAGCAATGTAATATAATCAAAACTAGAAAGGTTTATACGAATCCGGAGAGCAAATGATGGTCTGATTTCAGTCGGTCATAACTGGGGTCTATCACCTTTTAATCTTTCAATTTCCAGGCTTATCCGTCTGTGATGTCATGGATGGTTTTACACTAAACTGTATCTTGACCCTCTCATATTCACTGAATATGAGGGTTTTAAATTCATGAAGCCTACATGATAAATGAAAACGATTTTAGGCTGGATGGATCCCACTAATGGCTGCCTAGAGTCACTTAACAGAAGCGCTGATCGGATTCGTCTGTATGACCAATGAGATACACCGGATGTGAGCCGATTAATATATCCTTTGCTTAGAAATCTCAGGGTCCTCGTGTTCCTAACTGGTTCAAACTGTACTAGTATCAGCGATTTGTTACCGTAATTGTTCGAATTGCATCATGCTGTTAGTTCGTTTGCCCTCTCTGATTGCCTGTTCAGAGGTGTGAACATGTCGAGATAACTTTATCAGGAGCTGCAGCAATCACCGAGTCTGTCATCTATAAATGGGCATCCAGAGTTGGATGGTCGAACGCTGATTCTCTCATCCCTCCGGGGTTAACTTAGTTGAAATAGGGAGCTGTTATTTGGAATAACAGCTCACTGGTTGAAAGACCGTATCTGACCACACGGAAACGGTACATTGCTTTTGTAATCCTAAAATATGTTAACTGTTATTACGGCACGGGTAAACACCTCCAGGAATCGAACCAGATGCTCACCAGTGCGTAACAATTCCTTTGCCTTTTGTCAAATATGCTTCAGCAAGTACTTTAGTGACGTTAGTATGTTAGCAGCTTGTAATATTCCCGGGGTCTCTCCCTTCAATGATTTCAATGTTAAACATTACGCATTCGCGTATCGTGTGCTTACAGCAAATTGGGGAGGGGCTCTTTCACATTCCCCTTATTATCCAGTCCCTTTATGAACAGCCCAAACTGGTTTACACTAGCTAAAAGTAGGTGCATGCTGAGCAACAGTTGTCCCTGATAAGCTATCCAGCCAAACACTATCCTGCGGAGCGAACGAAGTCTTTTCGTTCAGCTCATCTCTACGAAAAACCAACTGAAGGGCGGCAGCCACAGAGGCGCTACGCATGCTAACCAACCACAGTCAGAGTCTCTTTTTAAATATTAATTGCAATGGGTTATGGGATATTGTTTAAGCACCCGTTGTTTTATCGAAATGTCTTAGTGTTGCCCAAAACGATCTATACCAAAAGTCTAGGCTGTCCCAAATCCTTTGTAACATCGACTTGCAAACTTGTAATTTACATAAGTAGAAATCGAATATTTACTAATTTCTACGAACTGTAGGCCTAATATTTGAAAAGCATGGGTGCATGACTCAGACATACGATTCTACCGATTGGTCGGCTTACACCGAGCCATGCTCCGCATAAGCAACGGAGAAGGGAAAACAAGCCATGTGAGCCACAACTGGAGAAAAGGCCGTGGCCGGCTCTACTTAAACCAGTTGGTTGGAAAATGGGCCATAAAACTCCATCTAACTAACTCACACCAGTCAGCTACTTAGGATTTGTGCGTACTAGTCTCTGTTTGCTCAGCCTGCTAAGTAGGCTCTTCGTGTATACTCCTATAACACTATATATTAAGATTGGATTATTGCAAAGCGAAAAACCAATCTACGCTTAGTAGTGTAGCCAGGGAAGAGGGTCACGTGACGGACGGTAGAAAGAGGGGAAGGAAGAAAAAGGCAAAAGGAAGCCTGAGGTAAAGGAAAATGGAAAATAAAGAAAGAAAGAAAGAAAGGGAAAGGAAAAGATGTAATAAAAATTACGTTATTGCTGATGTGTAAGGGAAGGATGGGGAAAACAAATGGATTTTTTGAAGAATTTAGACTGGTTCAAGTATCGATGGGACGAATCAAGTACATGGCTGTGGACTTAGGGAAAACGGGAAAAGCATGAGAAAGTGAAAGGTCAGGAAGGTTACAGCCAGGCAGAACGAGTGTGGGAAAGAGGAAAAAAATGAATTGAACTATAGGAAAGGAAAGGAAGCGTTAGAGGGTGGGTCAGGAAGGACGAACTAGTATGGAGAGCTGGCAAAGTGAAGGAAGACTGAGAAAGATAAGGACGGAAAAGAAAAGGAAACTGATAAAATGAGAGTGTTTGAATGAAAAAAACTTGCAGCTATCTACACACCGCCCTTTCAAAATTTTTCGTTACTATCAAAAAGGGATACTTCAAATCACTTTCCTGGTGAAGGTTTCTTTTCCAGTCACACAATGTGTTGTAAAGAGCCAGTGGCGTTGACACAAAATGGTACCCCATGGTGTTAGAACCTTACACTCTAGAGAGGTGTTTAAGAATTAAACGCTGTGTTAAACACTTTTTGCCTCCTCTGTGTTAATATATTTAGATGTTAAACAGGTATGTCTTATTTCTAACGCGTTTAATTGCTAAACATGTTCAGTATTTAAACGTGTGTGACAATTTGAGGGGAGAAATAAGTGTTTCATTATTAAACACGTTTTTAGTAGTGTAATGAGTGGGTTTTTATTAAAATGGGAATGTAAAGAGTAAATTTGAATAAAAAATAACTTTTGTAATTTAATGCAGGCAATTTGCAATGACTCTTCGATCATAATTTCAATGGCTGTCGTTCAGTCTGCTTTTTTAGAGGAAAGTAGAATGGACCGAATTTCCAAAGCATCGGCATGCACCAGGCTTGTCCTGGCGCCGAGGGCCTTCAACCATATTCCCCGAGTCCCAGTCACGAGGTGCAGAACTTATAGCAGGGAATATAGATCAATGCTTAAAAGAAAAGAGAAAAAAATAAAGCAAAAAAGTTAGGGCAGACAAAGGGACCTAGAAAAAAAAAGAAAAGAAAAAATATTGAATTCAAGGAAAGCAGTGCTTCGGCACATGTAAGCTACAGGAACAGTGACTGATTTTTTTGTGTTTTAGTGTTCTTTGTTTCATTAATAAGTTTTTTTTAAATTTTGAATTTACTCATTCTTAAAAAGATCTGTGCAACTACTGCCACCATACACCTCTCAATCCGGTTATCACTTTTTGCGTGTCTCTTTGGTCAGTTGATTGATTCGTTCTTTGCGCAGGTACTTTCCTGTAGTAGCAGACGTATCATTGACGTATTTTGTAACAAGCCGTGTTTATTTCAATGGTTGACATATATTTACCAGCTGTGACTACCAGAAAAACATTATAGCCTTTCAAAGAAGTGTTTTCCTATTGTATGAATAATGAATCAGCTTTGTTTAACTTGACACAGTAATTTTTTTATGTTTATTGTTACAAAGTTTGCGTTTGAAACAAAATCAATTTAATTTTTTAACGTGAAACACTTCTTTCTCTCTCTCTCTTTTGTTCAAGACGTTCATTATTTTCAATTTGAAACGAAAAATAAAGAGGTTCTGATGTAATGGCAACCAAACAAAGATTTTTACAGAATTCTGGGGGCGTCAGGCTAATGAAAGGAGAGTAAATATTCAATTTTCAAAGTAATGTTTCTCTACCCTATCGTGGCATGAAAACGGGCTATAACAAAATATTTTTAAACTGAGTAAAAATATACTCATTCATAATTGAAGGTATTACTGTTTCAAAAAGGAATTTAAGTTAATCAGGTGGGAGCGGAGGTTCCTTTGGTAGACTACCCCCTGTCTATTGGCTTCCCCAGTCTTTTGTCGTTGTGTGTGTGGGTAGGGGACAGTCACCAGTTCGTTTCGAGCCAGGCTCCAGGGTCGATGCCATGGAGGGAGGGGGCGGTCAGCGTCGACCTCTTTGGAAATTTTGATATCTATTAATGTGTTTTATATCGCTAGCGAACTAATATGTTTTACCGTAATGAAACTTGCAAGGCATGCATGAAAACTGCTAACCCGCGGAGCGGACTCGGTTTCTTCACTCCCCCTTTAAGGCTTCACAAACCACTGTCCGCCAAAACCACCTTGTGAATATTCACTAACATTCATCCAGTCTCAAGGCCACATATTTCTGTGAATATACAAAGAATCTGTTTGGTGTTCACTTTGGCAGACCTGGTGGGAATATGACGGAACAAGGAATATGCCCTACAGTCTGCTACGCAGGCAAGGAAACTGTCATTTCCAGTGATCTGCGAGGTATTTCGGCTATTTGATTCCCCATTTATCGCCGTCTTACCCGACCCATACGAGGGTCGTTAGACCTAGGAGGTGGGGGCTAGTAAGGTGAGATGTGGAAGACTGGAACAGAAAATATCAGGAAAACATACTGAAGAGAAAAGTTATGTCACAGGTAAATCAAGGTTTTTCGCATACAGCTTTTCCAGAAGGAATGAGCGCAAATTAACCTTTTTTTTTGAAAGTTTTAACTTTGTTTCAAAGTTACGGTTGGATTTACAGTTTCTAGGTTACCCGGGCCAGGAACATATTTCCTGTTCTTTCAAAATTCGGTGTCAGGGTTACAAAAAAGGGTAATTTTTGAACTGAGATGTGACCTATTTCCACAGATGATTCCTCCGTGAACAATATTTGTCCTTATTGGCCCTTAGAAAAATCGGGAGCGACGGGGGAAACAATCGCCTTTCACTGAGATTTAGAAAACAAAGGAGCTGCTATATCCAAGTAATACCATAGATTAGGTTAGGTTAGGTTACTGGAGTTTTACGGCCCAGCTTCCAACCAATTGATTCAAGTCCAGCCGGCCACGGCTTTCTCCAGTTGTGGCTCATTGGCTTGTGTTCCATAGGACGCACAAAGTGCAAACGTGGCCCTGCTAGTTACGTAGAATGTTGTTACGGCATATCCCTTGATCAGTCTTAGGTGGTTTTGAAAGCCGAACAGTCAAGAAAACTGAACACATTCCGCTCCATTAAGTAGCTCTGGTCATGTATAGAAATTTTTTTAAAGCAAGCATTTTATGAGTGGAAAAAATTTAAAGTAGAATTTTAAGCAAAAATTTAATTTTCGTATGTAAAAGAGGAACGAATTCTACACATGAGTTTGGCGAAAGTTTCATACACATTGGACAAGTATGTACTTCTCGAGAGTTTCAGTAAATGAAGTCAGTAGATTTGTGTCCCAAAAAGATTTTAGGGCAGCAGAGCTTATATCACTTCCTCATATTGACAAGGAATGCTCTGTTTCCCTTTGTTTTTATCAGACTGTTGTGTTAACTCTGAAGTTAATGGGAATAGGACCTCCGTGTGGGGATGCAAAGTTTGTGAATTTCTCGTGCCACTTATGAATCAATAATATGGGATTGTTGAGGAGAAAATCGACCCTAAAGTTCAAAGAAAAACAAACGACTGTGCACTAACGTCACGGTGGCGATATGATGTCATATGCGTTGCTTCAAGTTAACTTTTTTGTTGAAAATTTGAAAACTTTACGTGTTCCTATCTTGACAACCACACACTGGATTTCAATGCAAATTCTACCAAAATGCTTAAAAGAAGTACCCCTCTAACATACCAAATCCTGTTGTAACCATGAACGCTTCTTTTAAATCACAGCCTGCTTTGCTGCTATTCGTACACAGAAACCGCGGAGCCAATTTTGAGGTGAAGGGGTGAATGATTGAAGCCGCCCAGTATGTTCAACGATATAGAGTACAATAGCTTATGTTACATAACATGAAGGCCTACTGAGTACGGCACTGATAGTGATTTGATTACACATTGGGGTCTTGTATAGCTATAAACTGAAATTTTGTCTGGATTAGGATGATTTTGAGACAGTTGTGGGATTGACTTAAAGAGCCAAACCTCTCACCCCAAACTACAATTTTGGGACCCGGGTACCGAAATTCTCAGCCTTGGCTCAGCTCTTTGATCGACAGCTAATTCAAACAATGCAGAGTGCCAAAGCTTGTATTGCACAGTATAACCGGTACTGAGAGTGTTTTGATTATATAAATTGAGTTTTTCTATACTCGCCCTGAAGCAATAAACTGAGATTGTGTCTGGATGAGGATGAATTTCAGACAATTGTGGGAGGGGCTTCAGTAAGAAGGTTAGGAGAATTGGTACTGTTTGGGGTGAAAGAACTGGCCCTTTAAGTAAGTAGGTTATGCAAAATAGAACTGTTTGGGTGAGGCGATTGGGCCTTTAACCTGTATTGATTCAATAGGAGAATTCGGCAATGGGCAACTGGGCCTCTCTTATGCATGACATACCTTATATTCAAGAAATCGTTCTTTCACAAAAACGTGTTGTTCGAAATTCTATTCCATAGGCTGGTGCTGGTACCGGCTGCATGGTTAAGTGGTTAGAGTATCCGACGTGCAGTCAGGAGGCCGGATGTTAAAGTCCTGGCCGGTCCATATCGAAAACTTTTGAAATGAAACCTACTGCCATTGTGCTTGCTTCTCATGATAAGCAATGGAGTAGGGAAAACAAGCAAGTGGATCACGGCTGGGAAAAGCCCTAGGCCAGCTCGACTTAACCAATAGGTTAGAAAGTGGACCCTAAAACTTCATGTAACTAGCCCTTCTTTCCATAGGGTGGTAAATCTCATAACAAGTATCAAAATATTTTATTGTCGCCTTTAGTTTAAATCCCTTATATTATTCAGAGTGTTGCACCAGGGAGGCTTAAAGCTATAAAAATGAAACGCTGCTTCCCGTTAGATCATCGTAGCGGTATACGTCACCATCAAACCTATAGCGGGGAACTCCCGATTCAACACTAAGTCAGACTGAACCCCAACATGCCCAAGGTAATATAAAAATACCATTTTCTGCTGTATCTGTCCATTCAAAGCGTCTTTCCCCCTAGTTTTGTGCCGATTTGTAAACAAATGATATCAGTCTAGAGAAATATACAATATGGGCCTATGTGATACAAATGTTAATTCGAAAAAAAAATAATCTGATCTTTAGACTCTCAGAAAAGGCCGGGGGAATTCCGTCAAAAGAGAAAGCAAAACAAGAAAATTTAACGGGGATTCTCTCCGGGAAATATTTATGTAAACATACAGCGTATATAATCCGTGCGGGTATCCAATTAACTCCACCCCGCAGATTGAATTATACCAGGGAGCTGTCCCTGACAACTCCCTGGTTATATATTACCGTGATTCTTTTTATTTTAATATTCAAATGTTTTTTCTAGAGGGCCAAGAATGATTGTGAAATATTCAAAGTTATAATCCTGTAAATACACGAAAAAATTTATTTTCCATCTTTCTTTCTATTGTGTAATGTTAGTACGTTTTTTAATGGAAATAAAGTTTTTCCTTCAAGGAAAGAAAACTGTTCAGATTTTATGCATCCCTCTTCACTTCCACATCAATATAAACTGGCATCTCCGATCGTTTCAGAATTTCGAGGCTATGGGGTAGATGAACTCTCCCAAATCAAAAACAGTGAAATTCACTAAAAGTATAGAGAATGATCTTCCCCAAGTGGACTCCATACTGCCATATAGAGCGATATTTCCAAACGTATGGAATGAATAAAACTTTATTTAGAGTGACTTTTCACTCCACCCCGAGTGAATTTCACTCTCGTCTACTAAGGAGGGATCATTCTGAGCACTATTTATGGAGTGATTTTCATTCTTTTTGACAATTTAGAAAGAAGGAGATGTGACGGTTGGTTTTGTTAAACAATGGATTCTTTTCAGCTGATTAGTTAGCAGCTCAACTTCAACTTATTCAGCTTTATCTCTTTTCAGAACTTCAATCCTTTCACGGTGCCACATTTATAATTGACATAAAACTAACAAAAATAATAATAACAAAAAAAAAAAAAAAAAAAAAAAATAATCAGGGTCTAAAGTACCTCAGTGATTGGTCATATAGTTGAGCCTGTCTAGTCTTTCATCTGTGTGTTTTTTCACCTAACAAATAGTCAGAAATTTTCATTCAACAGCACTGAACACAAAATTAACGTTTCTTATAAACCAAAAGACCTTTTCATTGTTTCTATTTTTTGATAAAAAAAAATCGGAAGGGAAAACGAGGTGCTGGAAAAGATGGTTTATATTCTCTGTAAAATTCTGTGTCTCCCTTTATGATAAAATATTTCAAAGGACCCCTGTTACAACCGATAATGTGAAACGACCGATAATGTTAAAAAATAACCGATAATGTAAAAACAACCGATAATGTAACAAAAATAAAAATACCGATAATGTAAAAATATTTTGAACCGATAATGTGAAAAAATCTTTGAACGATAATGTAAAACAAATAACCGATGATGTAAAAACTGTTCAAACGAGGGTTTCCAATGGTTCTACCTATATATGTGTGTATGTTTGAGAGAGTTTATGTAAGTATAGGTGAGCTGACAGGCGGTATAGACGGACAGGACGGGGAAGCAGATAGGTTCGTGGGTGTGTGCGTGTGTACATACGTATATGCGCATGTACCCGTATTATTATTTATATTTGCTTAATGCTCCAAAAAATGCGGACTGCGGGGAAAATTTCGGAGTGGATCGGAAAAAGGATCTTGGTCGGTCCAATGCAAGCGCAGCTTAGAACACTTGTTGAAGTAGGCTCTCGTCCGTTTTCGGTCCGAGTCATCTGCATGGGAGAGAACATAGTAAAACCAAAACATATTCTGATACGCTCCTCACTAAATGATAATGGAGGCACAGTTACTCAGTTTTTCTGGTCGTCACCCCCCCCCCCCTCCCTCACCATGCATTTTCCCTTTCTATCGTACCTGCAGTCCAGGGCTGACTTAAGTTGAAAGAACTTAAAGAACAGTACGTACGCAAACGGTCCTTCTGCAATAGTATATGTTGCTAACTTTTAACCGACATGGTGAACAGCTTTAGGAACTATGAAGTGATTATTTACCAGAGCGTAATTATAGCCCGCTTGCCTTTGGTCAGAAATGCGTCAGAAGTTGACGCTAACATAGGTCCTCTGCTTGTATTATTCCTGGAGCCCCCTCGCTTGAATGGGTTTAATACGCAACATCTGCACGTGTTAGTCCCATACTAACAGATATGACCTAATTAACACTAGTTAAGGGTAGAAGCATGTTATGGTTGTCCCCTAAGCGTATACATAATAAGGTATCGGTTGCTGTTGAACTTAATCTATAAGTGCAGCTTGAGAAAACTTAAATCATAACATTTTATTAAAGCGTTTCTCAACACATTTGGCATCAAGAACAGAACACTTGGCTGGGTGTGGAAACTGAACGTCAGAAAAGGGCTAAATGTTGCTTACATTGAATCTAATCCTATCAAATTGGGCACTGGTGTCCCCCAGGACTGAGTCCGCCTTGGGTTCTATACTAGTCACTTTCGAGACATTGTACACTGAATCTTGGGCCGATGTCATTAGGCAACAAAATGTGGGGTAACGCTTTCACGCTGACGACCCTTCATTGACATTGCTTAAAATCCTCCTACCATCCAAGATCGGAATTTTTTTCTTTAGAAGCTTGCATCAAAGTTGATGACTTCAAATTTTTGGAAAACAAATAATGATAAAACTGATTTTGTTGTAATTGGTGGCAAGTGTAATATCAGGAAGCAAGTGCAATATCAGGAAGACGACATGTTGCCTAACTTTAAATGTCAATGATATGACTATATTCAATTCTTTGAAGTTAAAGAATTAAAATGCAGTATTAGGTCCCGATATGGAAAGTTTGTTATTTCTAAATGTCAAAGTGTTTCCTATCATCTTCGAATTTTTGCATTTTCATTGTTTTTAATTTTCTCGATGATGATACTGAATTCAATACTTTATTCTAGCTCCGTATTATATCAAGATTATATTATGCAAATTCACTTCTTATAAGAGTAAAAACATCCTGTATTAGGCGTATTAAATTGATTCTGAATTCGGCAGTAAGACTAGAAACTCGTTCACACGGTAGCATGTGATCATATCACTCCCATATTATACCGACCATATTGGATGCCTGTTGAATACCGCGTGCATTTAAGTGTACAACTATTCCGTTTTAAATATTAAATATCTACGAGCAGATTTGTCTGCTAAGGTAGTCTTCGCAGCTTCCACTAAACTCATGCACCCACATCCCTTTCTATAAGATGGTAGATCGGTTTAGAGGAGCATGCTCCTAACTAGTGGATTCAGTTATCACTTCCCACCAGACAAATCATGTATTCAAGTTTTTCAACGTATTTTAAAGCTCTACTGGTAAGCTGTTTTGAACAGTACCAGTGCTTTATTGATTTCTGCTGACCTCGTTCGTTGTCTTGTTGCATTACGTTACCTCTTCTATGAACATTTTTGTTATTTTTAATTCGTCGCTTGTTCTAAGAGTTTTGTTTTGGGCTCTGAGTACATCTCTTTGTTTTAAACTATTTGGCGTAAATCACTTAGGGCTTTCTTTTAGAATTAAGTGCTATAGACTAATAGAAGTGTAATTTTGTAATAACTCGTAACAATATACCCAAACGTACACTTTAAAACGGTGTTTACTAATATAAACGTTTTTCTAATAATACTTTTTGACCCCACTTTGTAAACATATATTGATGCTAAACACACGTTTTAATTTCTACACATTTCGTTTCGTATTTGAACACATTTAATTGCTAAACATGTTATGTTTTGTTGTTTAACATGTTATAAGAAATTGAACGTGTTCACAAAGTGGGTGCAAAAATAGGTGTTTAATTGCTAAATATCGTTTTTAAGCTGTTACACTTAAAAGAAGAACTTTTTCCGAAAGATTTATTTCATCTCAATTGGTCTTAGCGTTATAAGTAGGCGTCAGGGGGTAGCAGAGGGCAACCGCCTGGCTATATATTTGCAAGAAAATGTGAAAAGAGAAGGAGAAGAAGAAAAGGAGCACTCAACTCTTGCTTTGCTCCCCCTATCAAAATATCCTAGCGCCGCCACCTATTATAAGTGGAACATTTAAAAAAAAATGGATATTTACCAGACATGTGCAAAACAATTTGTGAAAACGATAACATACAAATTTTATTATTCTTCCTCATCTCCTTTTCATACAATTTGGTGAACATCCGTCCATGTTACAGGTAAGCGAGAAAATTGAAAGATTAGAAGGTGATGCCCCCCAGCAGCGGCGTAGGAAGATGTCTGACATGAGGGGGGGGGGGAGCAGACGCAATTTATCAACCCCCCCTTCCAACACAAAAACATCATATTTGATCAATTTGATTTTTCCGATTTTATTATGAGCAAATCAATCAATTAATCGATGAAATAAATAAATCAGTCAACAATGAAATAATAAATAAATTAATAAATAACTAAATAAATAGATGAATCGTATTGAAGATGGTGGACTTAAGGTAATGCATATTCAAAGTTTTGTGCAAAGTTTAAAGGGGACCTGGGTTCAACGTTATTGTAGTGACTCTGAAAGCCCCTGGAAGGTTTTCTTTGATCACCATCTGAAAATGTATGGTAAACAATTTCTTTTTCTATGTAACTGTTGTGATCGAGATGTTCTGACAATTCCAAATGTATTCATTCAACAAATTGTTTCTGCTTGGTGTAAGAACTCGTTCTATGTTCCAAGTAAGAACTATGGTAACCAAATCCTATGGAACAATTCTAATATTCGTGTTGCCGATCGTACAGTTTTCTATTCTTATATGTATGACAAAGGAGTGAAGTATGTAAAAGATCTTTTTGACGAGGATGGCAACGCACTCTCCTTTGATAGTTTAAAAACTAAATTCCATTTAGCTGCTTTCCCTTTTACTAGGTACTTAGGTATTTTACATGCCATTCCCCTTCATTGGAGGCACGAGAATTTGTTTAATGATGATATGCCCAATGAAAATATTTTATGGTACAGAAAGGTAATGAATTCTTCCTCCATTTCCCAACTTTTTTACTCAAAATATTTACGGAAGACTGTCACGATTCCAACCTCAAGGGGAAAGTGGGAGGGTAGTTTCAGAGAAATAAGTAACGAAGACTGGACTCAGATTTACAAAGTCCCCTGGTGTAGTGTCACAGAGGCAAGGATTATTTATTTTCAATTCAAATTCATTCATCGTATTGTCCCCACCAACAGGCTTTTAAATTTAATGGGAAAAGTAGATTTTCCCTATGTACGTTTTGTGCCATCCATGAAGAGTCGTTAGAACATTTATTCTGGGATTGCCCCTACACATCCTCATTTATTTTAGACACTGAAGGAAGACTATTAAACAGGCATTTTTCTTCTCTAAAAGAGACTTTTTCTTTGGTTACATACATGACATAACTCACCCATAAAACTTCTTAATTTTTCATATGAAGTCTTATATTTATGAATGTAAAAGAAAAGAATGTAAGCCAAAGATTGACGAGTTCCTTCTAAAGTTTAAGTTTGCCTTATCTGTCGAAAAGTATATTTTCTCTAAGAAAGAGACCCGCAATAAAGGGAAAGTTGATTTTGCACAACTGTACGAAGCCTTTTCAATTTGTCCTGAGCTTTTCGTTGATCAAGAATTTTTAAAGTATTAATTTTGTATATTTTCGCAGAATATCTGTGTTAGTATGTGTTTGTAAAGTATTGTATTTGCAGATAATGTTTTGTTAGCAAATCGAATGAGCATGTACATATTTAGAAAAGAAAGTCGAAATTAAAGGAGGGAAAAAATGTTATTATTATTATTATTATTATTATTATTACTACTATTATTATTATTATTACTGTTATTATTATTATTATTATTATTATTATTATTATTATTATTATTATTATTATTATTATTATTATTATTATTATTATTATTATTATTATTATTATTATTATTATTATTATTATTATTATTATTATTATTATTATTATTATTATTATTATTATTATTATTGTTATTATTATTATTATTATTATTATTATTATTATTATTATTATTATTATTATTATTATTATTATTATTATTATTATTATTATTATTATTATTATTGTTATTGTTGTTGTTGTTGTTATTGTTATTGTTGTTGTTGTTGTTATTGTTGTTGTTATTGTTGTTGTTATTGTTGTTATTGTTGTTGTTGTCGTCGTTGTCGTCGTTGTCGTCGTTATTGTCGTTATTATTATTATTATTATTATTATTATTATTATTATTATTATTATTATTATTATTATTATTATTATTATTATTATTATTATTATTATTATTATTATTATTATTATTATTATTATTATTATTATTATTATTATTATTATTATTATTATTATTATTATTATTATTATTATTATTGTTATTGTTATTGTTATTGTTGTTGTTGTTGTTGTTGTTGTTGTTGTTATTATTATTCTTATTATTATTGTTATTGTTATTGTTATTGTTATTGTTATTGTTATTGTTATTGTTATTGTTAATAATAATAATAATAATAATAATAATAATAATAATAATAATAATAATAATAATAATAATAATAATAATAATAATAATAATAATAATAATAATAATAATAATAATAATAATAATAATAATAATAATAATAATAATAATAATAATAATAATAATAATAATAATAATAATAATAATAATAATGATAATAATAATAATAATAATAATAATAATAATAATAATAATAATAATAATAATAATAATAATAATAATAATAATAATAATAATAATAATAATAATAATAATAATAATAATAATAATAATAATAATAATAATAATAATAATAATAATAATAATAATAATAATAATAATAATAATAATAATAATAATAATAATAATAATAATAATAATAATAATAATAATAATATTTTTTTTTTTTTTTTTTTTGACCATCTCATTTATTGAAAACATTTGATATAGAGCAGGTGTTATATACAACATTGCAATAGGATACTTACAAGTTTATACAAACTCTCAACTTACACAATTACATAAATAGCGATCGATAAACATATATACATTTAACATGCTTATTGAACATTATATACAATATACATATATACATTATATACATTCATATTCCCTGGATACGTTATGTAAATTTGAAAATATTTCATGATTTGGACAAGGCCAACTATAATAATAGCATACAATTAGGATGCATTTATAGATGTATGACGTTGACCTATATAATAAACATATTAAACGAGGAATTTACATACACGGGGTTTACCTAATAAACGTATTCTAGTTTAAAAAAGAGGTTCAATGAATATAACTTTTAATATTAATTGAATAGATGTGGGTACTCATTATAAAACTTTAATACAGCAGCAGTCCGGTTTGCGAGTGAGTGAGTGAGGATGGGGGGGGGGGGGGTTCAGTCCAAAGGTTAGTTTACAGCGACCACCCATGGAACCAAGACTATTTTTTTTTTTTTGGCACATCAAAACAAATGTGGTGCCTTAAGAACTTTCCAGTTCATCGATACAATATGATAGACAGCGTTGAATGGCTTTAAATTTATTCCTCCTTAACTTTGCAGCATTCTTCTTAAGAGATATATATTTTTCAACTTTAATTATGAATTTCATTTTATGGAAAAAGGTGCCGCAGTCAGGCAGGGTATTGTTAAGCCTACAGTTATAAATGTAATATTTGCAATGCAAAATAAAGTAGTTTATAGGATCATATTCATCATAAATTCGACCAAAGAACATGTCCTTTCTAGAAAATAAAAATTGCCGTCCAAAAAATTTTAACTCGCAATCTAAAAGGAAACTAGAGGTTACATGACATGACCAAAAGAGATGCTCCAGGGACTCGGTTTCAATATGACAAAAAGTACAATGATCGGTATCCGTCTTGCCCATTAAATACAACAGCTTATTAGTTCCTAAGATACGATGAATGAATCTGAATTGAAAGTATTTTACCTTCGCTTCAGATACAGTACAAAAGGGCATCTTAAAGATAGTAACCCAATCATCGGGTGAGAGGTTAAATTGATTATTCCATTTTACACAAGCTTTAGGCGGACTGGTAATCTTATCTATCAACAAAGGGTACACTATTGAGAAGTTTTAGAATTACTATTGAGAGAGGTGATTATATGATCATTGACGTTGTGATCAGCCTGGTGAATAAGGTGAATCCAGTTACTAGGAATGGCTGATAGCAATCCAAAGTACTTAGTAAATGGATAACTCAAAATATTATATTTATTCCTAAATACATCATAAGGCATTTTGCTACCATCAGTACAGAACAAATCCTTAACAAAAGTGACCCCGGCCAAATGAAGTTTTTTATCATAGACAATAGAATTATCAATTTTTATGTACGAGTTATTCCAAAGTATTTCTGTGCCATAATTATCACTAGGGGTGGTAAAAGAAGCGTCACTCCAACCTTTACAGATATCAAAAATAAAGTCATTAGCAATACAATCTACATCTTTTGCGAGAAAATTACATTTAAATAAGAATTCTTTACCAAAAGGATAAAGAAAATGATCAAAAAATAATTTCCAGTAACCAGTATTACTAGGGTCTTTGTACCTCTTAACCCAAGAGGCTTTCAATGCAAAGGCAAAACTCTGAATATGAATGACCTTTATACCCCCATTACTAATGCTATTATACATTGTGCTTCTTTTAATTTTGTCGGGGTTACCGCTCCAAATAAAGTCAAAGACAATGCTTTGTAAATCCTTGAAAAACTCTGTCGAGGGGTTAGGAAGCACTTGGAAAAGAAATACGAGTTGACTTAAACCATAAGCTTTAACAATCGTGTTCCTACCAAGTGGAGTGAGATCCCTGCCACTCCAAATTTTAAGTTGATTCTTTAGCCTAGAAAGCTTTTTCAGATAATTTAAACGAAATAAATCATCTCCATCGTGGGTAAAAAGAATTCCTAAAAATTTTATTGGGCCCTCAGTTAAAGTAATGCCAAAATCCTGACTGTAAGCTGGACGATTATTAATAAAGGAGCCAAGCGGAAAAAGATGGGATTTACCGTAATTAATTTTAAGACCCGAGTCGGAAGCAAAATTATCAAGAACGGTAATTATACTAACAAGGGAATCACGAGTACCATTTTAAAAAAGTGTAGTATCATCGGCATATTGTAAAATTTTAACTTCTTTTCCTAAGACGTTAAGACCACTAAGAGTATTATCATAAATTATTTTCCTAGCTAATATTTCGGCAACCAGAATAAAAAGGTAAGGACTAAGTGGACACCCTTGTCTAACTCCTCTCTCAATAGGGAAAAAACCAGTTGAATGGCCATTGTTCACAACACAAGCAGTACTACCATAATAAAGGGTCCTAACCCACGAACGAAAGCTATCTCTAAATTTAAAATATCTTAACGTACGGTCAATAAATCCCCAATCTACACGATCAAAAGCCTTCTCAAAATCAATAAGAAAAAGAAAACCAGGTATATTTTGTTTACTTGTATAGTTGATTACATCTAATACAAAACGAATATTCTCTCCTATAAAACGGTTCTTAATAAAACCAGTTTGATTTTCGCCAATAATGTAGGTGATAACATTTTTTAATCTATTAGCGAGAGACTTGGCGCATATTTTATAATCAGTATTGAGAAGACTTATAGGTCTGTAGTTACCCAAGAGATCATGATTTTTATCAGGTTTACGAATGAGAGTAATTATACCCCTGGTTTGCTCGGAGGATAAATAATGACGGTTGTAAGCATGATTTAAGGAATTAACAACATACCGACCAATGACAGGCCAAAAATACTTATAAAAGTCGGTAGATAACCCATCCGTACCCGGGGACTTCCCATTTGGCATGGTAGATAAGGCCTGAAAACACTCCTCCAAGGAGAGGGGTCCATTTAAAGTATCAAGATTACAGTCTGGTTCAACAAAATCTTCAAGGTCTGAAATGAAATCATAATCATGATTTAAAGAGCGACTATACAATGAACCATAGAATTTACGAATTTCCTGTAGAATGTCCTTACTCTTGTGAATACAAACATCATTATCTACTTGCAAGCGAAAAATGTTATTGTTGTTTCTGTTTCTCTTTTCCAAATTCAAAAAGTACTTAGAACTCTTCTCACCAGATTCGACCCATCTAGCCCTTGACCTTACAATAATGCCTTGTAGTTTACTATTATAAATAGACATGAGCTTTTCCCGAGCTTCCGAAAGTTTATTACGAATCTCATCAGAGTCATTTTCATAGGAAAGTCGCTCAAGGGTAGAGATATTACACAAAACTTCATTTTCATACTTGCGGGAATTCTTTGCTTTATTAATGGAAAACTTGATTGTAACCTTGCGGATAATATATTTAATTCTTTCCCATTGGGTGGAAGGGTCTAGGTCATGTAGGAGGGAAAATCGGACGAGAAGAGATTTTGAATAATATTAACATAGTCGGTATCATTAAGGAGAGAATTATTAAATTTCCAATATCCCCGACCTCTGCGCTCTTCATGTGTACGGATAGTAAGTACGACAATAGAATGATCAGACTGAAGGGGTGGGTGAAACTTTACATCAATAACATTAGCCATCAGGTTACGTGAAATAAGGAAGAAGTCTAAGCGACAATGAATATCGCTAATATTGGAATGCCAAGTAAAGTCTTTAAGTAGGGGATTTCTCTCCCTCCACACATCAACTAAATCGTGAACACTAATCGCCGAGATACACTCATCCCGAGCTTTAAAATTAGTTCGAAGATTACCCCGAAGTTTATCTAAGTCCAAATTGAAAACAAAGTTGAAGTCCCCTCCCCAAACAATAGTATTACAATCAAAGGTTCCAATAAGATTAGAGACTTCACTGTAAAAAACAGGATCATCTAGATTAGGGCCATAAGTGCAAACAAAAGTAAAGCTACGGCAATCAATGAGCACATCGGCGATTAGGCATCTGCCAAAACGATCATAATGAACTTTTTCAATGGTAACACCAAGACTAGGCTTAAAGAAAATGGCAACTCCTTTGCTTAAAGTAGTACCATGGGAAAAGAGTATGCTACCTCCCCACTCGTTTGTCCAGAAATTGACATCACGTACAGTACTATGGGTTTCTTGAACAAACACAATGTCAAAACCGTGTCTGTGAAAATAAGTAAATTGCGATCTACGTTTTTTGGGTTGCCTAAGTCCTCGCACATTATAGGTACAAATCTTAAGGTCACTCATCTGTTACAATAGGTTGGTACTTTCATTGCAAGCTTGTGTGTAAACAAAGAAAAACATGTAACGAAATTAACATACCAGTAGAACGATGAAGACTGAGATGGTCGAACAGCAAACACGAAACAAAAAACACCAAAACAACAACACAAAACAAAAACGAATCAACAAGAGCGAAAATCATCGGGCATCCGCAGAAACGGAGGTCAAGCTCAAGGATTCTCCTCTGAAAAGTTCCCAACGCGGGATAAAGACGGGTCCCTGTAAAGATCTGCATAGTAGAACGGGTTGTGGGCATTGATGAAACTTTCAGAACGTTAATCACTGCATTTTATACAATGGCATGATTTTAATCAAACTTGAATGGCCTTCCATTGCTATCCCTCCAGAGGCCACCAGAGAAGCGAAGCCGGGTTCCGTTTTGAAAAAGACTCTGTACTTTTGTGCTCCATTTTCTCTTCTCTCTTAGATCGGCCTGGGTCAGATCATCAATTATGAAGTAAGGTTTACCTTCAAGTGCATTCCTAGCGTTGCGCATGATCGTCAATTTGTCCTGATAAAATGAGCATTTGACAAGAATATGTCGGCTCCTACCTGGAACAGGTTTTCCATCTCGGTGTGCTCTCTCAAGTTTACATTGCCGAACACCGACCTCCTCAAAAATTTTCGATGCAATCTGCAAACAGTCCTCGCCATCCTGAGACTCTACACCAACAATTCTGAGATTACTCCTCCTCGAGAACCTTTCTTGTTTGTTAATTTGTTCATCCTGTACCTTAGATGCCTCTTCCAGATCATTCATTGTTGTTATTGTTGTTGTTATTGTTATTGTTATTGTTATTATCATTATCATTATCATTATCATTATCATTATCATTATCATTATCATTATCATTATCATTATCATTATCATTATCATTATCATTATCATTATCATTATCATTATCATTATCATTATCATTATCATTATCATTATCATTATCATTATCATTATCATTATCATTATCATTATCATTATCATTATCATTATCATTATCATGATCATATATTATTATTATTATTATTAACATCATTATTATCATTCTTTTTATTATCATTTTATTATTACTATTATTATTATTATATTATTATTATTATTATTATTATTATTATTATTATTATTATTATTATTATTATTATTATTATTATTATTATTATTATTATTATTACTACTATTATTATTATTACTGTTATTATTATTATTATTATTATTATTATTATTATTATTATTATTATTATTATTATTATTATTATTATTATTATTATTATTATTATTATTATTATTATTATTATTATTATTATTATTATTATTATTATTATTATTATTATTATTATTATTATTATTATTACTACTACTATTACTATTATTATTATTATTATTATTATTATTATTATTATTATTATTATTATTATTATTATTATTATTATTATTATTATTATTATTATTATTATTATTATTATTATTATTATTATTATTATTATTATTATTATTATTATTATTATTATTATTATATAAAGGAGAAGTGTACCCTTTTAGAAGGGAAAGTGAATGATCTGGAAGAGGCATCTAAGGTACAGGATGAACAAATTAACAAACAAGAAAGGTTCTCGAGGAGGAGTAATCTCAGAATTGTTGGTGTAGAGTCTCAGGATGGCGAGGACTGTTTGCAGATTGCATCGAAAATTTTTGAGGAGGTCGGTGTTCGGCAATGTAAACTTGAGAGAGCACACCGAGACGGAAAACCTGTTCCAGGTAGGAGCCGACATATTCTTGTCAAATGCTCATTTTATCAGGACAAATTGACGATCATGCGCAACGCTAGGAATGCACTTGAAGGTAAACCTTACTTCATAATTGATGATCTGACCCAGGCCGATCTAAGAGAGAAGAGAAAATGGAGCACAAAAGTACAGAGTCTTTTTCAAAACGGAACCCGGCTTCGCTTCTCTGGTGGCCTCTGGAGGGATAGCAATGGAAGGCCATTCAAGTTTGATTAAAATCATGCCATTGTATAAAATGCAGTGATTAACGTTCTGAAAGTTTCATCAATGCCCACAACCCGTTCTACTATGCAGATCTTTACAGGGACCCGTCTTTATCCCGCGTTGGGAACTTTTCAGAGGAGAATCCTTGAGCTTGACCTCCGTTTCTGCGGATGCCCGATGATTTTCGCTCTTGTTGATTCGTTTTTGTTTTGTGTTGTTGTTTTGGTGTTTTTTGTTTCGTGTTTGCTGTTCGACCATCTCAGTCTTCATCGTTCTACTGGTATGTTAATTTCGTTACATGTTTATCTTTGTTTACACACAAGCTTGCAATGAAAGTACCAACCTATTGTAACAGATGAGTGACCTTAAGATTTGTACCTATAATGTGCGAGGACTTAGGCAACCCAAAAACGTAGATCACCAATTTACTTATTTTCACAGACACGGTTTTGACATTGTGTTTGTTCAAGAAACCCATAGTACTGTACGTGATGTCAATTTCTGGACAAACGAGTGGGGAGGTAGCATACTCTTTTCCCATGGTACTACTTTAAGCAAAGGAGTTGCCATTTTCTTTAAGCCTAGTCTTGGTGTTACCATTGAAAAAGTTCATTATGATCGTTTTGGCAGATGTCTAATCGCCGATGTGCTCATTGATTGCCGTAGCTTTACTTTTGTTTGCACTTATGGCCCTAATCTAGATGATCCTGTTTTTTACAGTGAAGTCTCTAATCTTATTGGAACCTTTGATTGTAATACTATTGTTTGGGGAGGGGACTTCAACTTTGTTTTCAATTTGGACTTAGATAAACTTGGGGGTAATCTTCGAACTAATTTTAAAGCTCGGGATGAGTGTATCTCGGCGATTAGTGTTCACGATTTAGTTGATGTGTGGAGGGAGAGAAATCCCCTACTTAAAGACTTTACTTGGCATTCCAATATTAGCGATATTCATTGTCGCTTAGACTTCTTCCTTATTTCACGTAACCTGATGGCTAATGTTATTGATGTAAGTTTCACCCACCCCTTCAGTCTGATCATTCTATTGTCGTACTTACTATCCGTACACATGAAGAGCGCAGAGGTCGGGGATATTGGAAATTTAATAATTCTCTCCTTAATGATACCGACTATGTTAATATTATTCAAAATCTCTTCTCGTCCGATTTTCCCCTCCTACATGACCTAGACCCTTCCACCCAATGGGAAAGAATTAAATATATTATCCGCAAGGTTACAATCAAGTTTTCCATTAATAAAGCAAAAAATTCCCGCAAGTATGAAAATGAAGTTTTGTGTAATATCTCTACCCTTGAGCGACTTTCCTATGAAAATGACTCTGATGAGATTCGTAATAAACTTTCGGAAGCTCGGGAAAAGCTCATGTCTATTTATAATAGTAAACTACAAGGCATTATTGTAAGGTCAAGGGCTAGATGGGTCGAATCTGGTGAGAAGAGTTCTAAGTACTTTTTGAATTTGGAAAAGAGAAACAGAAACAACAATAACATTTTTCGCTTGCAAGTAGATAATGATGTTTGTATTCACAAGAGTAAGGACATTCTACAGGAAATTCGTAAATTCTATGGTTCATTGTATAGTCGCTCTTTAAATCATGATTATGATTTCATTTCAGACCTTGAAGATTTTGTTGAACCAGACTGTAATCTTGATACTTTAAATGGACCCCTCTCCTTGGAGGAGTGTTTTCAGGCCTTATCTACCATGCCAAATGGGAAGTCCCCGGGTACGGATGGGTTATCTACCGACTTTTATAAGTATTTTTGGCCTGTCATTGGTCGGTATGTTGTTAATTCCTTAAATCATGCTTACAACCGTCATTATTTATCCTCCGAGCAAACCAGGGGTATAATTACTCTCATTCGTAAACCTGATAAAAATCATGATCTCTTGGGTAACTACAGACCTATAAGTCTTCTCAATACTGATTATAAAATATGCGCCAAGTCTCTCGCTAATAGATTAAAAAATGTTATCACCTACATTATTGGCGAAAAACAAACTGGTTTTATTAAGAACCGTTTTATAGGAGAGAATATTCGTTTTGTATTAGATGTAATCAACTATACAAGTAAACAAAATATACCTGGTTTTCTTTTTCTTATTGATTTTGAGAAGGCTTTTGATCGTGTAGATTGGGGATTTATTGACCGTACGTTAAGATATTTTAAATTTAGAGATAGCTTTCGTTCGTGGGTTAGGACCCTTTATTATGGTAGTACTGCTTGTGTTGTGAACAATGGCCATTCAACTGGTTCTTTCCCTATTGAGAGAGGAGTTAGACAAGGGTGTCCACTTAGTCCTTACCTTTTTATTCTGGTTGCCGAAATATTAGCTAGGAAAATAATTTATGATAATACTCTTAGTGGTCTTAACGTCTTAGGAAAAGAAGTTAAAATTTTACAATATGCCGATGATACTACACTTTTTTTAAATGGTACTCGTGATTCCATTGTTAGTATAATTACCGTTCTTGATAATTTTGCTTCCGACTCGGGTCTTAAAATTAATTACGGTAAATCCCATCTTTTTCCGCTTGGCTCCTTTATTAATAATCGTCCAGCTTACAGTCAGGATTTTGGCATTACTTTAACTGAGGGCCCAATAAAATTTTTAGGAATTCTTTTTACCCACGATGGAGATGATTTATTTCGTTTAAATTATCTGAAAAAGCTTTCTAGGCTAAAGAATCAACTTAAAATTTGGAGTGGCAGGGATCTCACTCCACTTGGTAGGAACACGATTGTTAAAGCTTATGGTTTAAGTCAACTCGTATTTCTTTTCCAAGTGCTTCCTAACCCCTCGACAGAGTTTTTCAAGGATTTACAAAGCATTGTCTTTGACTTTATTTGGAGCGGTAACCCCGACAAAATTAAAAGAAGCACAATGTATAATAGCATTAGTAATGGGGGTATAAAGGTCATTCATATTCAGAGTTTTGCCTTTGCATTGAAAGCCTCTTGGGTTAAGAGGTACAAAGACCCTAGTAATACTGGTTACTGGAAATTATTTTTTGATCATTTTCTTTATCCTTTTGGTAAAGAATTCTTATTTAAATGTAATTTTCTCGCAAAAGATGTAGATTGTATTGCTAATGACTTTATTTTTGATATCTGTAAAGGTTGGAGTGACGCTTCTTTTACCACCCCTAGTGATAATTATGGCACAGAAATACTTTGGAATAACTCGTACATAAAAATTGATAATTCTATTGTCTATGATAAAAAACTTCATTTGGCCGGGGTCACTTTTGTTAAGGATTTGTTCTGTACTGATGGTAGCAAAATGCCTTAAGATGTATTTAGGAATAAATATAATATTTTGAGTTATCCATTTACTAAGTACTTTGGATTGCTATCAGCCATTCCTAGTAACTGGATTCACCTTATTCACCAGGCTGATCACAACGTCAATGATCATATAATCACCTCTCTCAATAGTAATTCTAAAACTTCTCAAATAGTGTACCCTTTGCTGATAGATAAGATTACCAGTCCGCCTAAAGCTTGTGTAAAATGGAATAATCAATTTAACCTCTCACCCGATGATTGGGTTACTATCTTTAAGATGCCCTTTTGTACTGTATCTGAAGCAAAGGTAAAATACTTTCAATTCAGATTCATTCATCGTATCTTAGGAACTAATAAGCTGTTGTATTTAATGGGCAAGACGGATACCGATCATTGTACTTTTTGTCATATTGAAACCGAGTCCCTGGAGCATCTCTTTTGGTCATGTCATGTAACCTCTAGTTTCCTTTTAGATTGCGAGTTAAAATTTTTTGGACGGCAATTTTTATTTTCTAGAAAGGACATGTTCTTTGGTCGAATTTATGATGAATATGATCCTATTAACTACTTTATTTTGCATTGCAAATATTACATTTATAACTGTAGGCTTAACAATACCCTGCCTGACTGCGGCACCTTTTTCCATAAAATGAAATTCATAATTAAAGTTGAAAAATATATATCTCTTAAGAAGAATGCTGCAAAGTTAAGGAGGAATAAATTTAAAGCCATTCAACGCTGTCTATCATATTGTATCGATGAACTGGAAAGTTCTTAAGGCACCACATTTGTTTTGATGTGCAAAAAAAAATAGTCTTGGTTCCATGGGTGGTCGCTGTAAACTAACCTTTGGACTGAACCCCCCCCCCCCATCCTCACTCACTCACTCGCAAACCGGACTGCTGCTGTATTAAAGTTTTATAATGAGTACCCACATCTATTCAATTAATATTAAAAGTTATATTCATTGAACCTCTTTTAAACTAGAATACGTTTATTAGGTAAACCCCGTGTATGTAAATTCCTCGTTTAATATGTTTATTATATAGGTCAACGTCATACATCTATAAATGCATCCTAATTGTATGCTATTATTATAGTTGGCCTTGTCCAAATCATGAAATATTTTCAAATTTACATAACGTATCCAGGGAATATGAATGTATATAATGTATATATGTATATTGTATATAATGTTCAATAAGCATGTTAAATGTATATATGTTTATCGATCGCTATTTATGTAATTGTGTAAGTTGAGAGTTTGTATAAACTTGTAAGTATCCTATTGTAATGTTGTATATAACACCTGCTCTATATCAAATGTTTTCAATAAATGAGATGGTCAAAAAAAAAAAAAAAAATTATTATTATTATTATTATTATTATTATTATTATTATTATTATTATTATTATTATTATTATTATTATTATTATTATTATTATTATTATTATTATTATTATTATTATTATTATTATTATTATTATTATTATTATTATTATTATTATTATTATTATTATTATTATTATTATTATTATTATTATTATTATTATTATTATTATTATTATTATTATTATTATTATTATTATTATTATTATTATTATTATTATTATTATTATTATTATTATTATTATTATTATTATTATTATTATTATTATTATTATTATTATTATTATTATTATTATTATTATTATTATTATTATTATTATTATTATTATTATTATTAAAGTTGAAAAGCTGACTTTTTATAACACCGGTATTGACCTCTCGATAGCCTACATGATTTATTGATGGCATTCTTGTAAAATAATCAGATTATTGAATTAGAGTATGTTGCACTACGAAGGCACAATTGTGTTTTTATGATATCAGATAAGCAGACGACATATTCAAGTACATATCTACTGATCTATTTTATATGTATTGAACACTATCGCGATTTTTTTTTTTGGGGGGGGAGGGCAAAATGACATTTGGCCCCCCCCCCTCAAAATATATTGGAGGGGCCATGGCCCCCCTGGCCCCAGTTCCTACGCCACTGCCCAGTCTGGCGGACTAAAATCAGTCCATCACTTGCTGTCCCAATTCGTCTATATGCAACGAGTATAGGACATGACAAATCCAATATGGGGTAGTTGTATAATGACTTTAGAAAAATAATAATCTAGCGTACAAATATTCAAACTCATTTGGGCATCTGCCTGTTGACTTTGAGAGAATAATATAGCCTATGTGTATCACAATTTCACAGAATCTTCTGCATGAGAACCCAAAATTTTCTGCTACTTTGGACAGTATTTTCAATAAATATTAAACCATGACGTCATTCATACAAAGACAATGCCTTAATGATGGATTCTAGATATACAGTTACTGGAAAAGAGGTGGGCAGTTTCTAAATGCCGGATTAAGGCTTTCATAACTTATTGTACGATCTTTTTCTGCATCGTTTTTGTCAGGGTACTTTCATTTAATTTCCCCATAATATTTTTAATTGCTACTGGGAATAGGTTATCAGTAGCTCCAAGTTCCTACTTAAAATTCACTAAGGGACAAACGCTTTAGGAACGTTTTCAAACAGCATAAACTGCATGACTCAGAAATACACATGCACCGTGTGAGTGTTGTACAGTGTTGACATTTCTTCTGTTAACTCTATGTTAATTATGTCTTAGTTACTCATCCGCAGATGGTTTTGTTGTTTGGTAAGTGTTACTGATGTTTTTCAAGGACAGAATTTAAACTTCCAAAGTGTAACCTTCAAGACATACTAATGTTACATTTGTCCTTGAAAGGGACATTGCAAAAACAAAGGAAAAAATTGCCATATATGGCTGGCATGTCCCTTCGTCGACATCACAGATTGGTTAAAATTGCGATTTACAGAGGCACACACACAAACGAACACACATTATAGTCGAGTAGTCAGGCACTGGAAATAGCTTTTTTGTCCGGGAAACTTGATTTCTGTAGAACAATGAACTTGTTACTTATTAATGAAATCTCGAATACGTCACTACGTGTGGAATGAGTTGCTCCAATGGCCCAACCAGTTGGGTGTTTACAACCCTTCCCTGGTCTACCTATCGCGTCGGGAGTTCGAGTCCTGGCCTGGACATACCGAAGACTTTAAAATCGGAACCTTTCGCCATTGTGTTTGGTGCTCAGCGTAAATAATGGAACAGGGAAAAAAAGCAAGTGAGCCTCATCTGGTAAAAAATGCTTGACCGGCTCGACTTGAACCAATTGGTTGGAAACTGTGTGAAACACCATCTTACTGACTATGAACCTATCGTATCGGCCTACAGTTACCATCATACCATAATAAATTTTGTCTATCGATTCTTGATAAAAAATCAGGAGGATTTTGTGGTTGCACATAAATCGACAATTGGGGCACAGCTATTTTTTCACATTAGACCTTTGACCCCACCTTTTGCACTTGCAGGCAATGCTTTCATTTCATCCGCGGCTCATGAAATGTGCAGTTGTTCCGAGAAATGTTGACTGACGTAAATAATGTTTGACATTTTGGAGTCTTGTTGAAAGACTTTAGGGAGTTGAAACTTGTAACTGATATCATACTTTGAGCAGATTAGGATAGCTTAGACAAAGCCTTACGCCTCAACTCATATTCCAGCGGTGCCCACGGCCTTAGCGTTGTCCCGTTGCAGGGCACTGGATGATAATCCCTACTCCACTGCTCATACGGAGGGGGACGTCCATATATGTTCCTACATCTCTGTTTCGACGTCTCTATGTTCCGATAATGATGTACTTTGATACCGACAAAGTGTACATTGGAGCCGACAGCTTGTGTACTGTAGCTAATAAGCAGCATCGTGATCAAATTATCTTTTCTTACTTGACATCCAAGTTACACTTCTGTTCTAGATCTCCACATTATTAAGTGAGCGTATTTTTCATACATTTTTGTTATGACCTTTAAAGTATCATTAACTATTCTGTTGTCATGAGCTCTTCTGTGGGTGTAGGCTGCTAGTACTTTCCCTAATTCCTCGCAAGTGGAAAGTTTGGGATATATTAAAAACGGTTTGGTCAATATGACCCCAAAATGATCCAATCAGAGACAGCCTCAAGTATTTGGGTCAAAATAGTAATGGTCCAAATGAGGCTGCAATTGGCTTATGGTAACTTGGGTCACAATTTGACCCTAAGTTTTGGCCTTATAGTTCACTTGTGACCAAAATATTTTTTGAGTACTGGATAAGTAATGATTTAGAAGGTGCAAAAATGATGCTTCAGGTAAGATCTCCTATATTTTCATTAAGCTGTGTCAAAATGCGCATCTCCTGTACCGCATTGTATTTTTTAAATCATTTTTTTTACTGCTTGAACGACCTTTATCAGTTTTGTAAAATTTTACGTTTTCTTTGTTAACTGCCTAGTATTCCTCTTAATTTGATGAAGAGCGCTGATCATAACAGAAATTATTATTTGTTAAAGGATCCCCCTTTACAAGAATGTTTGACTTGTATCATTTCTTAATAAAGGGAACCGTCTTTTCAGATTCCACAAATTTGGGGCCAATTATGTGCACTGGTTTAGAAGAAATTTCCCATCAGACAAAAGATTGAGGTGATCCCTAACCCTGACAATCTCCAACCAGATAGACGAATCCTATTAGCACTTGTTTAGTGACTGTAGGCAGCCATTAGTGGGGTCCATCAGCCTTTAATCGTCTTCATTTATTGTCTACGTGAATTTCAAATCCTCATATTCAGTGAAGTTGAGAAAATCAAGGTACACTTCAGTGTACAACCATCCACGGAACAGGTAAGGTAGGAAATTCAAAGATAAAAGGTGATGGACCCCAGTAAAGGCCGACTAAAATCAGACCGTCATAATCTGTCCGGATTCGTCTATAGCAAGGGATACAGTCAATGCAATGTATTGAAAACAATCAACCAAAGATTTCACTTCAACCAAAAGACAATGAACTGCAAATTAACCAGTTAACTGTCTCAACTAGGAAGACTCACTGACTGGCTGGAAAAAGTGAAAAAGTCAAAATCCGTCCTCTTAGGAAATACAGAAAGGTTTAGTACAAGTAGGCCCCATTTTTAACACGAAAAAGAACCAGGTATTTTCCGATCATTTACTTTTTTCTTCATGCTACGATAAATTAAATTATGTATGCAGTTAAGAATGATATTTATGCATATCAAGTTCCGGAGTCAATCGTAGCCGAAACATCGACCGTTTTGAAGAGAAATGTGCACAAGAAACTGGAGGAAACGGTTACACTCTTAAATCAAAATAGTGAACTAGATCACTCTCTAATAGAGTGAAAAGTGTGATTTCACTCCATGAGATTGTTACCGTATTTCACCCCAGAAGAGTGAGATCCACTCCATAAGAAGAGTGAAACTCACTACAGGAAGAGAAAAAATTTACTCTTCCACGCGAGTGCTTGCAATGATCACTCTTTTTTCAAAGAGAGATCACTGTAGGCACTTCACTAAGAGTGAAACCTCACTTTTGCAGGGAATTTCAATCTTCTTTGAGTGTATTATCACTCTAATGGAGTGAACTCACACTTTTCACTCTATCAAAGAGTGACTAAGTTCACTCTTTTGATTTTAGAATGAAGAAAGGATTCTTTTTTTTGTCTGGTATTATCTTTATTTGCATAAATGACAATTTTGGACAAATTCTTTGAAAATGATAAGAGTACAGCCGCGGTCACACAACGAATCCAGATGAAATTCCGATTTTATTTTCTTGAATTATTAAAATCTCCACACTTTTCTCCATCTCTAACCCCAAGTTGCCAAACTGTGCTAATGTATGACTTGTAATGCAAGACTACGAAAATTGTGTTTATCAGTATTTCGTGACGTTAGGTGGACGGGTACCCATGCAGCTTATGTCGGACTATGCGAGCCCGATAAACGCTATCTGTCAGTTTGACGTCACGAAAACAAATCAGGCAACATTTCACATGCCTCTGGTGCAAATTACTTATTTACTTACACTGGCTAGGAATTTTATGGCTCTGTCCGATTAGAGGTTGAGAAGATGTTAATAAAGAAAAGTCACAAAAATGGATGGTTTCAACCGCGGCTTAAGTTCCAACCATGGGTGCTGATAAAAATGTCTTTTTGGGGAAAATACGTCAGTCGGTTTCGTTCAGATGGGATAACAAAATACTTTTATTCACCAAATCGTAGTTATATTATAATATATTCAATTTTAAAATTGAAAATTGAAAAAGTGTACGTCAAATGCCATTAAAAAGTGTACTTAAACAAGATTTTTCAGAATATAGAAAATTTAACAAGTAAAGTTGTTTCAACTGTGAAGGTTCATATGCATGCTTTAAATGAACAAACCAAAAATAAAAATATATATATATATTGAATTTCTGGCATCTAAGTTGCAAAAGTTGTCATTACTTTTTCTGTGACCTTTTGTATTTCTTTTATTGTTTTTTTTTCTGTAATTTTGCAGATATTTTTTACAGAGTGGTTAACTGTTATTGGGAAACATTCCTCTAGTCTTACTTGTTCTCGTGTTTATTTTTTCTTTCAGCTGAATTTTTTGCTCTACATTCTTCTCTGCCTGAAGTAGTACCCATGCCTTACTTTACCAATTTCACCCGAACGATCATGCAAGATGATTGCAGCACTTTGTGGCAACAAGAAAAGGGTAAGACTGTTTCGTGTGTAAAATGCGGAAAGATTACAAGGGAAACCTCTTTGGTCGAATTGGCTACCACGTGGCCAACATTTTATATTATATGTCTGGATGTCATAATTCATTCATTTTCAATAATTCTATGTTGATTCCTTACAAAATTCGGTTGAAAATAAACGACAAATGCAAATTTTTGTGGGGTAAAATAACTAATGTAAGCTCATTGTGAACCAAATTGGAGATTTTTTCTATCATGACTGAAATTTTGTGGCAATTATGTACGGTAATCATTCTAAATGGTAATGACAACATGAACAGATAAAACACACATACCCCCATGTGGAAATAATGCACGGAAGTAGCCTTTGAAAGTGAAGTGTAACATTGCTGCACGACTGTAGGGTAAATATCATGTGTTCCGCCCGAGCAGTTTATCAATTTCTAATCACGTTTTCCTGACGACATTCCTTTATCCAATCGCACTTGTTGAAATTCCTGGTCAACAGAACGTTATTTAAGTAGACTTTGAAAAACCCTTGCATTCTATAAATGAAGCTCCATGATGTTATCTGAAAAGGCGGTTTACATTGCGTTGAACACGTTGCTATTATTGCAAGTGCTACTTAACTAGAGAGAAGAAAAGTACTGAGAAAAACGGGTAAGGTATTTCGAGGAAAATCTCATTGCCCTTCTTGTGAAACTTTTATCTTTTACACCAATCTTAAAATAGCGGTCCTGCAACACCTTCCGAAGGTTTCCGTTTTTTGATCATGAATGCACTGTAAAAGATATATGTAATATTACAAACATTTTTGTACAATGACGGAAGAAAAAATTAAGATATACCAAAAGAGTTCATGAAAAGTGCTGTCAATGTGTTGAAAGCACTTTTAATATATCCATGTTTTTCTTTCAGTTAGTTTATTTTCTGTAAATATACAGACAGTGATTCAGTCTTCTTGCCTGATTAATGCCAGTGGAGACGCTACAACATAGCTTGTTGGTCCTATGCCTTCCTTTCCATATTTTCACTATCTCATTTATTGTGAACGTTTGGTATAGTGCAAATATTACATCACTTCAATAATATACGTACAGGCTTTATACATAATCTCAATTACACTAACATATACACATTGCACGCTTCATGTGCATTACTATCCAAACTTGATAGGCCTATCCATCACTTCAGTTTTTTCATTGGCATTTTGAATGCTATGAACCTCCTCCACTCCCTAGAGAAGGACCAAATGGCGAAATATTTCCGGAGAGTTATGCAGCAACCCGAAAGGAGCCACGTTTCAAAAAGACACAAAATATAACTTTTCAGAATTCAGACAAGCTACATGGGTCTGTCATGCGTGGCTCCGTTCCGAACTGGATAAAATGAACGGAAACTACACCTGATTTCCCCCTCCCCAACTTGTTCCCATCCAAGGCGTGGGGAGGTGGAGGGGTGAAAAAAGTTCAAAGAATGTTCCAACTCACCTTTGCCGTAATTTATTTTAGTATATATCACGCTCTTTGGTAAATTATTTTGCCTTCTGGAAGTCCAATTTAGATCGCTTTCACGTGACATTACAATTGGTAAGCCACGAATACGCCCTTCTGCAGGACAGACATCAACAGTGTGCAGCCAGCTGTTCTTCAGCTGGCCGGACAATGTCCATAGTCCCCCGACTCATTAGTCCCCCGTCTCATTGGTCCCCTAACCCTAACCCCCAACCCTAACCCTAACGCCTAACCCTTAACCCTGAACCCTACCCCTAACCCTAGACACTAACCCTAACCCGGGGGACTTATGGGACGGGGGACTAATGAGACGGGGGACCATAGAGCGGACCCTCAGCTAGCTACAGTAGCAATCGAACTACGCTACTATTTGCCCGTCGAATGGGTAATGGGGTTTTTGACGTCCATGAAAGCACTCTTTAGTCAGGTCTACCTATACACACACAATGACAGTAAAATGTTTTTCCACCTTGCTTCATACCTCGAATAACCATGCCTATCGCCGTGAAAAGAGAACCTTAAAACAAGAGTGAAATTAGTCACTCTCTAATAGAGTGAAAAATCGAATTCACTCCATTAGAGTTCATATTCATTCCAAGAACAGGGAAATTCGCTCCAAAGAGAGTTAGTCATTGCAAGAATAGTGGAATATCACTCTGTGAAGAGCGTCTGCAAGAATCCCCCTTTACAAGAATATTCCGTATATGCACTCCATCAAGAGTCAAACCACTCTCTTTTGGAGTAAATTTCGCTCTTTTGGAGTGGACTTTATAACTTTGACTCTTAAAACGAGTGATATTTCACCCTTTTCATATTTAGAGTGTGCAAAATAGCCATCACGTTGGCTGTCATCTGCTCCTCAGCTAGCAGGGTCCGCTCTATAGTCTCCCGTCTCATTGGTCCCCCATTTAGCGTAATTCGTCTCATTAGTGACCCGTCTCATTGGTCCCCCTCTTATTATTTCGTCTCATTAGTCCCCCGGGTTAGAATTTATGGTTAGGATTAGGGGACCAAGGAGACGGGGGACTACTGACACGCGAGACTATTGAAACGGGGTACTATAGAAATTTTCCCTAGCTAGCTATACGTACTTACACGACACTTTCCCCTGCGGTCAATAAGTGGGCCGGCGCTTGTGACGTCGGCGAAAACACTCCAGGTTACGTTGTTCAAGTCAGTTTTTGTGTAACCATTGAAGTACTGCCTCCGAGGTAGTATTTTCATGTTTAACTCGGAAAATGATAGGCCTATATGTAGTATGAGCTACATTTTTTTATCTTGCATGTTAATAGTTGTGCCAATTAAGATTTTTTGTGCAAAAATGGTAGTTTGGGATAAGAGTTGACTACTTTTAAGTAACAGGTTACACGTAGGCGTATAAAATGTATCTGAAGGCTCAATTGAGTCGATATCGATGTCTTAACGAGGGTTCTGAAGGGTGCTAACACGTGCCATTGCTCATAATAAGCATAATTACAGAGTGGTAACAAGTCATGACTTGAGTAACTCATTTCGAAAGGAACTCGAGGAACCGTGACATCATTTTCTCCCTAGAAAAAATACAATGACTCGAGTAACTGACTCGTTTTGAGTCACATAACAAGTAGAAAATGACTTAACTCGACTGCAAAATTGACTGAATCCTTACAACTCTGTAATAGGCATGTAAGTATACAAAATGTTGATTTCTTTGACTACGCTAACTTGTAACGCCCGTGTGTATATTTTGAAAAAGTGTCGGGGCACCAAACACACTTTTGAAAATCGAATTGGATCATTAGTTTCTCACACATTTAACAATATTATCTGTATTTAGAATATGGGGATTGTCTAAGTGCGATCATTTGTCATTAGAAATTGAAAGCAACTTTACTGGTTTAGAATAAATGAATTTCATGACTGAGCCAACTAAATCTTCACAGTACAGTACCTGTATCTTGATGTTGCTTTGCTAAATGCAAATTTAACATTTAAATCTCATTTCAAAAAAAAAAAAAAATGTTATATTTTTGTATTGTTTCCAGATATCTTAATATGCATTTGACGTCACAATGCAAAACTTACGCCCTCCTTTAGTTAGGTGAGGTTTTAAGCTAGGTTCAATTTCTAAACAATTGGTTTAAGTCGGGTCGGTAACGGCATTTCTCCAGTTGCGGCACGTCGGCTTGTTTTCTTAAGAGGAATAACAAATCAGTACCAAATTCACTGACAGCTCAAGACATCAGCCAATGGGATATGCGCGTATGTTTAAACGTAGGAAGAGTGCCCTTACGTGTTATACCTATCTACGTATATTTGCCCTGCACAAAGATAAGTGATGCAGCCACATGCGCATTGACATTCCTCCGAAATGACGTCAGTGGTGAAGTCAATGAATAAGGTCTATTTTATTCACTGATTTACTTTAAATGTACGAAAAGATAGCGTGACCTTTACGGGGTGGGGTGGGGAGGGCGGTCACTCTAAATTGAAAAAGATGTTGAAAAAGTTTTACTCGCATTGTGTAACTATAATGAACATAGCAAATATAGTGTAAAAATTAATTACACGTTGGTGTGTTGTGTAACAATGAACACAAAACGTCTCATAATTTTTTCAAAAAATGTGTACAGTACATAAACATGTGTGTATTTTTTTACAAATATTTTTGTATGTGCACTAGTAACGCAGGGCTGTGGAAAATCTACGCATCAATTTTAGAGCGTTGGGTGATTTCAAGAGGTACGGTGCAAATGAAGCTCGAACCCTACGGGTCACGTCATAGGATAACAGCACTCTAGAGTCTACCTGAGTCACACGAGACAGGCCGTTGTACAATTGTAAGAATATAGGCTGGAGTATACCTAGAAGCAGCCATACATGTTGCACAAAGCATACTAGCTACACTGTTTTCCGAGTAACAAGTACCAGTAAGCTATTATTTGGACACTTTTGTTGAAATCCCCGGCTCTCTGGCGAAGGATCGTTCTGCGAAACCAAACAACTACTGTTTATCAAGGAAACTCGAAGGGACACTGCATAATACTGACCAACCGACCAACTTCAAGGCCTCCAGACCTCGTGGATAACCTTTAACAGGTCCTCGTTAAGATCAAATGAATTGTGAGATAAAATCCGTTTTACTAACCATTCGAAAAAGGGTCCATTGCACATGGTTTGTAAAACACAATACCTGAAAGCAGCTTGTTTACTACACTTTTCTTAGAAATCTTCGTTCATTCATGCCACCGATGTAGCTTTCCCCGTGTTTGCCAGGAGCGCGCGATTTAAGTTTGAAGTTAGGGGTCACTGGGAAAGGATATCAATAAACGCGGTAACATGGTTCACTGAGCAGCTCTCCACCGTAGGCAAAATTGTATAGTTAATATATCTAAAGCAAAGTTTGGGTGATGACTCAATGTTTTTAATAACTGTTTAGTGATAGACATAAAAGAATAATTCTGTGTAAACTTACATCACACACGCGAGCGTTAAAGGCCCTTCTTCCGAGCCATTAGTTTAGAAAAAAACGCTTAAATAGCTTGTTTGTTTGTTTTTTAAATTGTAGGCTCCAACAATCATGGAAAAACGAGTGAGCCACAACTAGAAAAAGGGCCATGACCGGGACGACTTAAACCAAAAAATTAGAAACCGAGCAGTGAAACTTCATCAAACTAAGTTTCAAACATGACTTACACACTCAGTAGGAGCTCTTGCGACCCGTTAGACAGAAGCAAACGCTCTCCAGCTCGATTGACGAGCTTGAAAGGGGTTTGAAGCGTTGACGGCAGGTCTCAAGTTAGTTAGTTAGTGTAATAGTTAGTTAGTTAGTTAGTTAATTAGTTAGTTAATTAGTTAGTTAGTAAGTTAGTTAGTTAGTCAGTTACTTAGTTAGTTAGTTAGTTCGACAAAGTTTTATGGCCCAGTTTCCAACCTATTGGTTCAAGTCGAGCCGGCCACGGCCTTTTTCCAGTTGTGGCTCACTGGCTTGTTTTCCCTACTTCATTGCTTATGCGGAGCATCACGCACAACGGCAGTAGTTTCCGTTTTAGAGTCTTTGGTATGACTCGACCTGGAAATGATAGAACCCGGACCTTCCGCGTGAGAGACGGACGCTCTTATCGTTTGACCATACACGCGGTCTCAAGGATTCGCAACAGCTCATAAGGTGCAGACGCGTAACTACGGGGAGCGAACAGCGGGGGAGGGAGGATTCCCCCCTTTTAATTTTTTTTTTTTGTATTTTCCCTCACGATATGCCGAGTAGTTTGTCAATTTATGTGCTAAACATGCAGCTTACGAGGCTGACAAGTACCAATTCCAACGTTCTAGAATTTTTGGCCAAAATTTTCTTACTTGCTTCTCGCCAACCTAGTAAGTTTCTTGGCAGGGTTCGATCCTAGACATGGCTTTTTTTTTCTTTTTATCCCGAGAAAGGACCCAGTTAATCACATTTTTTGTGTGGACGGCATTCAGAGGTAGAAATCTAGTTCCGGATTGAGCTAAGAGCAATTTAAAAATACTGTAGTTCTGTTTCAAATGCTCTGAAAGGTTTCATTATGCAAATCCTAATAGCATCTAGTCAAGATAAAAGTGTATCATTTTATAAAGTTCATTGCATAACGGTGGTGCATTGAGTCTAGGGCACCTAGAAATTTTGCCTTCGTCAGTAATTTCTCAACTTAGGTGTGAATGATGTGCAAATTAACTTTGTTCGAGCTAACGAAAAAAAAAAACTATATAATTTTTACCGATGGTAGTCGTTGCAGGTTATTCAACCATTTTCGTATTTTTAAAGGAAATCGACTCTCACCCCAAACTACATTTTTTGTAGTGGCCTACAGAAATTCTTAATTGGTCCAGCCCTTTGATTGACAAGAACGTCAAAAAATGCAGAAAACTGTCACAGCATGTATTGTACGGAGGGTGTTTTGATTAGACATTGGGGTCTTGTATAATCGCCCTGAGGCAATAGACTGAGGTTGTGACTGCCGGGGAATAAGTATTAGACAATTGTGGGAGGGGCTTAAGGTTAGGAGAATTGGAACTGTTTGGGGTGAGAGAAAATGGTTATAGGTCTTTAAATAACCAGAAAGTTTAAGTGAAAACCATCATGTCATCGGTAGCATAGAGAAGAGTTTTAAAATGCCCCTGCAAAAAATTCACGTACTTCTGCCCATTATGAACCACAGAGCCAGATCGAGAGGTATGAAAAAAAGAGGACCACGTGACCTGCAGAGAGTTGAATGGTTGTCAGACGTTAAACTGAATTCTGGTGGGGTGATCAGGTAAGTTGTGGAGAGTAGTTTATACCCACCGACTACCGCCTGTAAAGTGCGCCTATAAGCCCGATACTACTCACCGGACTGCTGGCCGATTGTGGTTGCTTCAAAACCGAGGAAGAACCCCATGGTTGGTCCCCAAATGAATTGGGAGTGTAGTGTATGCCCACGGTATTTCCACCAGTCGAAATAGGCAAATAGTTGAGCTACTCGATTTTCATACCAGGCAAGCAGGCAAGCGAAAAGTAGGCAAGCTAAAAGCAGGCAAGCGAAAAGCAACTCTTGATTTTAAGGGCCCAGTTCTCTCACCCCAAATAGTACCAATTCTCCTAACCTGCTTACTGAAGCCCCTCTCACAATTGTCTGAAATTCATCCTCCTCCAGAGATAATCTCAGTTTATTGCTTCAGGGTGAGTATAGAAAAACCCAATTTATACAATCAAAACACTCTCAGTACCGTTAATGCTGTGTAATATAAGCTTTGGCACTCTGCATTGTTTGAATTAGCTGTCAATCAAAGAGCTGAGCCAATTGAGAATTTCGGTACCCGGGTACCAAAATTGTAGTTTGGGGTGAGAAGTTTGGCCCTTTAAGCAAACACGTCTAACTTCTATAGCCAGTGCAGTTGTTGAGTTTGCTGTTAAAAGACACCTAAGTATGTAAGGTTGAAAAAGAGCATAACACAGGGATTTAATATCACTCGTTTTCTTGTGAAGAATGATTGAAATTTGATGACTTCAAATATTGGTAAAAGATAAACGGCTTTGGCTTTGTTCTTGTAAAAACAATGCCTCAAGCAATAACGTAAAAAAGTTCACGATCGCTTTTTATTCTTATTGATAGCTTGTGACGAAGTCAAGACTGACTTTATACAATCCGTGATCCCTCTCAATTTTTTACGAGGTAAGTTAGTTAGATGGAGTTTTACGGCACAGTCTCCAACCAAATGGTTCAAGTCTAGCCAGTCACGGCCTTATTTCCAGTCGTGGCTTACTGGCTTGTTTACCCTACTCCATTGCTTATTCTGAGGACCAAGCGCAAAGGTTGTAGGTTCCGTTTTTAAAATCTCCGGTATATGACTCGGCCAGGACTTCAACTCACACCTTAAGGATAACCCGTCGTCTAATGAAGATTTGATGATAGTAACTAAGGCAGATTTTGGATGACTTCACAGAGTACCCGTGTCAGAAGGCTCCGATTGAAACTGATTGTTCAGTTGGTTGTAACGTCGATAATATGGACATTTTTTATTCGACATTGATCATGTGATGGTGTATCAAACCAGTTTGTATTTGAAGTGAAGACATGGGTAATCTGTGACGTCCTCCAGACTCCAACATAGCCTTTATTGCATTTTCATGAAATGAGATAACATATTAACATTAAGCCATTGAAAAACAAAAAAAGAAGAAAAATGTTGAAAGCAGGACGTCCTGGTGACCTAAACTTATAAAGAAAAGCACATCTCTCGAAAGAATATACAACTTCCGTATTAATGTATGGTAATTCTGTAAGATTCAGTTCACATTATAATATTATGAGTGATCATTAAAATCACTGGAATCAAAATCTTTTGTCTATTAATTACAAATTTATACATTTATGTAACCATATTCATGCTCACTTTTTATCCTAAAAGTGTAAAAAATACTCAAACAAGTGAGAATCCAGGGCTATGTCATAATTTAACGAGACTGTTTATAGCTTCGAAATCCACAAGGGATTGTGACATTAATGTACCGGTAGCACGCATGCACAATCATAGAAGAGGTGTTCGTCAAAAAAGCTAATGAAGAATGCTTAATGGGATTTTAGGATTCTTTGACAACCCTTAATCCGGAATTCAGCATTTTCGTCTTTAAAAGCATATTCCAGTGACCTATGACTTTGGTATTGTAAGAAAGACAAAAATATTCCATGCAATGTTCCCCAAATCCTGTCTCAATACCCTTGTCCTGACGGAATCAAAATTTCTCACTTTAAAGACAGGTTATTTTTGTTAAATTTACCTCGACATTTCAACAAAGTTACTGAAAATTATGTTATATGGGCACATTATGTCAGATTCACAGACTCCCTATGCATGGACAGACCATACTGCACGGTACATTGTCGCTACCGTACGTGTGAGTATTGGCTGATTGGCGTGACAAAATGGCTGTCTGCTATATGCATGTCTGTATGTGTGTAAGTGAGCTTGTTTGGGCATGTTCAAGTAAATCAGCAGATTTTGCAATAAGCCAAAACATTTTCGAAATAATGCAAGGAAAAGTCAAAATCACTGAACGTTTTGCAGGAATGTGACATTGTTTCTCATTCAAGTTTAACTTTTGTTTAAAATATCACAGAGTAGTCGTCAAATCATACAAATTACAGCTTCACGACGGACATCTTGGTGCGCCTTTTTTGATCCAGTCGGTGGCGACAATCTATAGACGAATCCGATTAGCGCTTGTTTTTAGTGACTGTGGGCCGCCATTAGTGGGGTCCATCAGCCAAAAAAAGTCTTTATTTATTGTCTACATGAATTTCAAACCCTCATATGTAGTTAACTTGGAGAATTTAAGATACAAATTAGTGTACAACCCTCCATGATAGAGGTAAGCAAGGAAATCGAAAGATTTAAAGGTGATGGACCCCAGCTATGGCCGACTGAAATCAGACCATCACTTGCTGTCCGAATTCGTGTATAAGGATAGAATGAACGCGGTACATGCTCTGTCCATGTTTGTAGGAAGTCCGTGGTCAGATTCCCTTTTATCTTTTCTTTATTATTGAGTGTTGCTTGTGCTTTGATACTGTTTGAATGTTTGAATATCTTTCCCCATGTATCAAGCATTACTCTACATGTAGGTATGTAGGTAAAATAGCAAATAGTGTCTCTTTTTAATCCAAGCAGCAGCATCAGAATTATATATAAGTTGAATGCAATGCCAAATTAATGTTCTGCGATGACGTAATCGATTTCTCATTATGCTCTAAATCTCAAGCAAATATTGCATAAATTTTAAAATAAGTACATCTTCTGAACCTATACGATACTGTAAAACAGTTTTCAACTTCTGAAAGAGATTTTTTCATATTTTGAAGTAAATGAATTTTGCCTCCAGAAAATCCTTTTAAACATTAATGTTCCACAACAAGCAGAAAAGCGCAACGTTTGCAGAAGTAGGTAGAGGGCATTGAAATTCTTTTTGTTTCCCTAAAGGTAAAGAGCGATCCCCCAAACTCATTTTAAAGCAAAAGCTAAATATCACTGTTTTCCCTTTTATTTTTCTTCACAGTATCTTCCACCATATTTTATAACTTCAATATTGCATATTTATTGTCAAACAAGCAGTTACTTCTAGTGAATTTTACATTTGAAGAGAAAAATTGTTCACACGTGACTCTCAACAGCCAATCAAGAAACAAGACAGTCTACTACACTATTTCAAGTTAGGGCGACTGCTCTTGACCTTTAAAGATACAACATCCTATGTAAACCTATCGTGTACATGAGGAAGACATTTTAGTTTTTACACGCATGTTGATGATCTTCAAAAAAGCCCTCCTCCTGCCTTTATTTAACTCTACTGATATCACAACTAACAGACTAAAGTCCTTTGCACTTAGCAACAGGATGCTTTTACGATGCCTTGGGTTCTTCTGCATCTTATAGTCTTCTAGAGGGCAATGTTTGCTAGTGACAAGAGATTTTAAAAATATTTACAAATCTGGAGATCATGGCTTGCAGCTCAAGACCAGTGTGAGCCCTTGTAAAAAGAAGTGTATTTCTTTCTCAAAATGTGTTGTTGAGATAAAGTTAATATTTCATTTATGATTTTATAGTGCATGTTGACTATTTTATGAGAGTGTTGACTCATTTATTTTATGAGAGTTGACGGTGTATGGATTATATTTACGCTTCAAACTGATTCAAGTTGGTGGATAGCACTAACATTTTATATGTCGCCATGAATATGTACGTTACAGCTGGAATAGGCAGCCGGCCGTACAAGAAAAAGTGCTTTCGTTTGTAACTTTCGTGACGCACATCTGAGGGTCGGCATAAAAATTACTCACGAAGGTCAATTTTAACCTTTTGAACATCATATCAATTACCACAAGCGAACGAATTGGCCTACGAAGAGAAATTTGAGGGTGAATTGTTGGCTTTTTGTGGCCAACATGCATTGTATATACTAGTTCCACGAATTTTCTGACACGTACAAAATCTGTACAATATGCGCCGGGCATTGTGCACAGTGCAGCCTGGTCAGTGAAATTGATAGGGATAAACTTTTATGTCAATTAATTGACCGGGGGGGGGGGGGCATGGGAGTAGGACGACTTTCCCCTCATCTAGGGAAAGGTTGAATAAATCAGGAACTGGAACGAGAAAGGATAGCGAAGGTATAGCGAAGAAGGAAAATGAAATAGGACAAAACAAGAGTAAGAATTTGGAATAGAAAAGAGGAAGAAAATAAACACACATGACTTGAAAAAACAAGAAACAGAGAGAAGAGATGCGTTCAGTAAGGATACCAATAGATGATTCACATGATATTGTTCAATCAAGTCTGGTTTAACGGACGGCATATGGTCAAGTGGTTAAAGCATCCGAATTCAGGCGCGGGTACATGGGGTGGGGGCTTACGCCCCGGCCCTCCCCCTTTCGCCACATCAACAATAAAACATATGGAAAATTAGCAGTGCAGCTCCCTCTCACCCCTGATTTCTCTAAGGTCAGCCCCCCCCTTTTTGAATGTGCGGATCCGCGCCTGGACTTGCAGTTGGGAGGTCAGGGGTTCGAGTATTGTCCTGGTCATACTGAAGACTGTAAAAAAAACACAGCATAAAGCAATTGAGTAGGAAAAACAAGCCAGTTAGTCACAACTGGAAAAGCTAGTCTGTGGCGGCTCGACATAAACCAATCGGTTAGAAACTGGCCATATGGGCCGTCATGTAAAACCCCGTCCATCTAACCGACTTGAGGGGATATGCCTAAATGGACGGGCCTTACGGCCAAGCAGAACTTAATTCCCATTGAGATCTTTTGTCCAAATTAACCAAAAGGTTTCAACAGTTTCCAAATGGAAAAGGGTTTTCAAACGGGTTTGGTTTAAAAAGACAAAGAGTAATTTTATAATTCCCTTTGAGTTTTGACCAATTTCCATCATCTGCCAAAGGGACTGCCCTTTAAATGAAAAGGGTATTTATAAAAGGTATCACTTGAAACCCTTTGAACCCAAAGGGTTTAACCCAAAAGGGTTCCAAATGGAATTTTCAGCTGGGCTGCCAGAAAACTTTGACTATACCTTAAGCTGTAAAGTATAATCTCTTCTAGTGGGCGTGCATGCATGATTTTGAACCAGCGTCGAAACTCCATGAAGCCTTGACCGTTCACTCCAAGTATAAGTTCAAACTATATGATCTATCATCAAAGAACCAATCTCAAATTTCCTGCGAGAAACTTAGCATCATGTAGTAGAACTGATCGCCAGCATCTCTGCCAGGAAAAAAGGGAACCGATCATGGGGTAAAGTTTACAAAATGTGAAAATACCGACCGGGGTGAGAGCTGTACTGTATCAATACATTATCTTCTGTCAGGTGGAGAGGGGCCCAAGATTCCTAGAGATATAATCACAACAACCGGTGGTTCGAACCTGCCATGCACTAATTCATATCGCTTGATTTTGCATGTATAGGTAAACATTCCATTTGGAATCCTTTGAGCTCAAGTGGTTTGAAATGGTAGGCCTACCTTTCGAAAAGTAAAAAGAAAAAAAAAACTGTTTAAGCATATGAGTAGACAGCGGGGGGCTGGGGGAGAAATCTCCCCCAATGAAAAATGAGGGGCGGAAGCATGCTTCCGCTCCCCCACTTCCCGTGTCAGAAACACCTTTTTAAATTTTCCAAATGTCAAAAAACAGCGAAATTTCCGGCGCGATTTGCTCGCCGCATTATGCAACATAAATTGCACTAGTTCTCACTAAACTTTTCTGAGCTCTGGACATAACAAAATCGGATATTTACCATTTGTGTGACACCACATCATTAAGAGACACCGGCAGCTATGTTGCTATTTTTGTGACCTGTCTTTCATAAAATTCCAATTTTTCTACAATTAAAGTTCTTGATTTTGAAATATTTTGTCTAAAAGGACAACAAAATTTGGGAAACTTTTGAAATGTCATCGGGGTCTGCTGGTCTGAGGGGTCGCGATTTTTCAAAATTTTGTATATACGCTCCGCGCCAATTGAAGATAGTCTTTCGAGAAAGACTTCATATTCCAGGCAGGGAAGCTTTGGCCTACCGTAGTCAAATTTTCTCATACACACCGCATGCGGGACATCGAATCCCAAGTAGCGCTTGCAGTGATCTTCCGTATATCTTTGCAGCACCCGCACCAAGTTCAAACGAGTTTCAAGGATTGATTTGTATCTGACTTTTGACGGAATCGAATTCAGTCATAATTAGACACCAAATGATCTTGAACCAAGGAAGTCGGTCCAGCTTTAGTATAGTTATGCTCAACTGAAACTAAGATTAAAAAATTTTGAAGTTGATATATTTTAAAAAAAAAAAAACATATCGGGTACCGGCATTTCAAAAAATCCACAAAGGCGTAGGCTATGGGAAGAGGCGGATCCTGTTTGCCGTGAACTGAATATTTTTCGAGATAGTTTTTGGCCCGGCCGTATGTCAACACGGTCCGTTGCAGGCCGAACTGACTACTACAGGCTACCCCTTGCCCTTAAATACATGTAAATGTCAGTGCCCTGAAATAACTTCCCCTGCTCTGGGAGGAGTGCAGTCCCCCTGTCCCCACCTGAAAGGTCTACGCCTAGTAGCATGGAAGATGCCAAGGTCTGAATTGCGATTTTCTATTGAAAAACCTGCCCCTGTCTAAAGCTATCGGCCATGTCATGACACCCAGTCTCCAGGGGCAGGAATTTCTGATGAGATTTTGTGCCAGAAAGATCAAAATTTTAATGCATGGCTACTTCGTCCAGTGTCGCAACAAGCATTTCATCAGGAAAGGGCTGATGGCTTTTACAAAATGTGGTCAGTGTACCGCATTCAGTTTGGCACTAGTTCTGAGCTCAGAGGCTCATTTTGGGACCAGAAAATTTAGTACACGAATTCCGATATTTTTTCGGAAGGGAAACCGTTCCCAGCCGCTAATAACAGTTCGACCACCAAATTTTCAGTAAGTTTGTAGCGGTTTAGGATTTTTAGATAGCATGTAAGTTACTGCTAAGCCGAATTAAAGCTACAACTATTCCATATAATTTGAGAACCAACACACCCCAGATGCCAGTGCCTATTAGAACCTATTACACGAAATAAAGCTTGGTGATATTCTCGCCCGTATTCCTATTGTTCACCTTCCAGATTTCGTCGTTTCTCGATACAAAAATGATACTAGATGGGTTGAAGGGTATTATTCTTTTTTCAGAGATCGGAGTGACGCAGATGATATAATTTGAATTGGTATCCAGCTCGAGTCACTCATTCGCTGTTAACGTTACGAGCGAAACCGACGCAGCAGGGACAAGGTGCGTTCGACTCGTTTACTCGAGTAACTCGTGTTACGCTGATAAGCGTTCGACTGGACGAAACGTCATCAAAACGTCACAACTCGAGTTAAGAAAAAGTAACCGGCCCCTGGAGCCGGTTACTTGTGTAGCCTCTGACGCAACTTAACCTACGTCATGCAAAATGGAACCCGTAATGTAACTCTTCCTTCGAAAAAGATGTGAAAGTTGTCTTAAAACAGGCACAGGAGGGATAATCTGCCGGAACGTTAAATTGTCATTTATTTGTAACGGTACATATTGGTGAAATTGGCATACCGAAGCACATTATTCCTTCTGTTTCAAGCCATAATCAAGGCGCGAAGAAAAACAAGTGGACACACTATTCGCTGCTATAGAAAGTATAGGCTTTAACCTAAAGCATATAGGCCTACAGTACATTACGAGTTCAGATTCCAAGGACCACTTCGAAGGCAGCTTTACAGCTCATTTTGCGTGCAGCTGTTTGTATATTTATGTCTGTAAAACAAGTAGGCTTAATATTAGCAGGCCTATATACGCGTGTTCGCAAGTTATTACCGTAACTGTGCCGTCGGAAGGTATTTTGAATTGGGTTGGGGCAGGGAGCTAGCTGACTTGAGTATATTGAAAAGACGGGCACAGGCTTAGTGCAGATACGCTATGTGCAGTCATGGGTTGGGTTATATAGGGATTTAAAAAAAGCCGTCCAGATTGCAGGAAAAGGTCCTAAAAAGTAAAAATGTTCGCATATATTGATTCTTTGACGTTTTCATTACATTTCAAAATGCATGACAGAATTATTGGAAGCAACAGCCCCAGTTCTCTGCTTCCGACGGTCCTGAGTGTGAAATTAAATTTAGGCTGCAGTTAGACCCTTTATATGTGCTAGTAGTTTTACGGTCCGATTTCCAACCAATTGGTTCTAGTCGAGCCGGCAACAGCCTTTTTCCAGTTGTGGCTCACCTAACTTGCTTGCAGTGGTGGTGCTATAGGCCTACGTGGAATTTCCCCTCCCCAGATCTTGGCCTGCCCCACTTGTCCAACCCCCAACTTAGCTGGTCAGTTAGGAGTTGGTTTAACCAAAAAGAATAAATACTTTACCTCTCCAGAGACGTAATTTTTCATCCAAAGATATGCTAAAACCTCAGAGCACCCAACTCCCGCCCCCGCTTCGAGCTCGGTTCAGCGCTGTGTCCGAAGAATTTTGCTCTCCAACGTAATCCGTTACCCTTAGTTTGCCACCCCAATTTTAACATTCTGGGGACGCCAATGCTTGCTTGTTATCCCTCCTTCATTTTTAGCCCCCATAGAGCCTATACTCGAATTGAACAGTGTCCAAACTTGACATCTAATACTGCGTTCCATTGAGGTTGTGAAGTCGTGAACTCGTGCGGTGAGAAGTGTTCCATTGCAATCGTGAAGTGGTGAACTCGTGATGTCGTGCAGGGAACTGGGAATTTTTGAAGCAGCTCGAGTTCAAAATGGCGGACATAGCGAAAGGCGATAAACAATCAAGGTACCTTCGTATTTGACCCCTAAACCTGCAAAAATGATATTCAGTTGGTGTAAGTTGTAAATGCGATCAAGGCAATTATAATTCGGTGACTGATACTGTTGAATATTACCCACAGAGACGGCTTTGCCGCAATTCTCGATCGTCCATTTGCCTGTTCGTCGAACAGTCTCATTTTACGCATACGTCGAACGTACCGTCTACGTATAATTGCTACTGTTTAATGGTGTATAGCCATCCGTTTTTACCAATGGAACGCTTCTCACAAGTCGTGAACTGGTGCAATGCACGACCACTTCACAACCTCAATGGAACGCAGCATAAGCTTTATGCGTTTTGAAAGATTCTACAATGTAGGCCTACTGGTTGTCATGCTAAGTGCTACGCTAAGTCGAGCAAATGATACTTGATAGCCACGTGATCTGCACTATCTGACATATATTTACTCATTTGCCGTTCGCGTTGTCTACTCAGCACGCATGCGTAGTTAAGTCCCACTATGAGGTCATGATTACTCGAGTTGCAACTCGAGTAGACGAGTCGAACGCACCTATAAACAGTTCCTCGTTCTCGAAAGAGTGTCCTTTTTCTTTCCACATCTTTTTACCGGTTTTAATCCCACATACCCCAAATAACATTAAAATTTGTTTAATTCTTCATAAATTTAACATTAAGGCGCATTTCAGATAATTAAAGTGCCTTTGGAACATGATTGGAGGCTGCAGCTGTAGTTTTAGTGCTGTTTGAGGAAAAGTTTACTTAAAACGTGGAAGTTGTGTGTCTATCTCACCTTCGCCAGATTTTGAATTTAAAGGGATACTTTTACTTAATTTTTCTTGATATAGGTAATTGCATGGGTTATTATTTAATCTTTTCCCATCGATTCGTATTTTTTTCAATCAGACCCTCCGAAGTGCGTCACGAAGTAACACGAAAAAGCAGGACAGATTTTGGTCTAGAAGTTGGTAATCAGGTAGCAGTTCCAAGCATGGTTGTAGTGGATCGTTACGCCCAAAGTCCTGCGTTTTAAACCTACGTATATTTTTTCCACTGCATGGTAGCTTAAACACTTCTTTACAGTATACCAGAAACAATTTGCTGATTACAGGACAATGTGCCGAAATGTACCGAAGATATATCACCCACCGGGCTTTCCCCTTGGTTCTATCATCGATCATAGGAAGATAGGGCATCGGTTCATGGTGACGGAGTTCAAATTGACCCAACTGGTTAAAAGTGTTAACAGTGATTTACAAGTAAGTCTGCTATAGAAGACCTGGAATAACGACCGGTTGGCTATGCTATTGTAAATCATCCCGTCACCCGCACCAGGGCTTTGTTAAAAAATTCGAACAAATATCAGACGGAGTAAACATTAAATTTTCCTAGAAAAAAAAAAATCTTTTAGAAGATATATGAGATAAAAACGAAAGTGGTTCCTCTCAGCCTTAGTTCGGACAAGACAGGAAAGTTGAGTCCTTACGGAAATACCCACATTTTACCTATAAAATCAATAAACCTATCGCGAGAGCGCGTATAGAGCTCACTGGTGCTTAAATTGCCATGCATTAGGGCAAAGGCGTACGAGCTCGGTCTGTCCCCGAAGTATGATATTTGCCCAATGTTCAACAAACGTTGACAAAATGACAAATATCCACAGTTATTGAGACTACGAAAGAAATGGGATGGTGGGATATTTTTGTGGACCTTGTGCAATAACATGTCTGTCTGTCTAAACTAAATGGGCTTCAATGTCAGTTTGGGGGCAGAGGATTCTCTGCCCCCAAAATGTAATCCTGCAGAAATATTTCAGGGGAGTGGCAACATTTTTGCTTGCAGCTAAGGGAAATTTTGAAAACAGCAACCCCTCCGATACCTGACGATGGCATGTTTCACGTTTATGTTGCAAGCAGACTTTTTTGAGTTTTCGTTTGACATGCAGTGAAGCTTTCCGTGATTCCGGGGAGTTGCATCATTTCCTCAACAAAATTCCGACTGGGACAGCCCCCCCCCCCCCCGTTCCTTGCTCCGGCCCATGTGCCTATGCAAGAGAGTTTGTGTTATGCTAGTGGCATGGTGTTATGTGTACTATGAAATTAAAAACAGTACGGTACACTGTAATAACTGTTGGGAAAATTAAACTCAAAGGCGGGTTCAGTATGAAACCGACTAAATATATCATGGTCGAATAATAACCCAAATGATACTGCAATGGACCCAAATTTGGTTAAAAATTGACCCCAAATATTGGTTCGGTTTACTCGTGACCTAAATGTTTTTAAAATGTAGATTATTGATTAGTTGTAATAAAAAGGGCCATTTCAGACGAAATAGAACACGTATATGGGGAAGCGAAACAAACACAAACATCAGAAAATGATAAACTTTCAAGATAAAGAGCAGTAATGTATCACTTCCGACTTTCTTTCTTGTTCACCCCGACAATGAATAGAGACATATGAGGGAAAATCAAGGATTCAATCAATAATAATATCTACTAAAATGCAAGCGAGATTAAAAACAAAATGGATCACAAGGTGTATATGTGAGCCTGAGGCTCAGGGTGTGTAAGTGTGTTTGCGGAATGTGACTTTTGTATGAGTGGGTTTTTTGTCATTTCGTTTATGAGGATGTCATAATGGAGTATTCAAACATTAGAAAATAAACTAAGATTGCACCAAAACTTGGGAAGGCTTTTTAAACTGCATTCTACCTATAGAGTTTTTAGCCGTGGATATGAGGTTGGCCGTTGCTACAACTAACTCTTGTGCACCTATCTGTCCTTAGGCAAGGTTCCGCCTGTATTTGCCCAGTGCCTTTGCAAGTTACGTTTCCCCTGTGGCCCTAGGTTGTAGAAAATGTTCAAGAAATCTCCCATGGGGTACTCGAACCTATTTGCATCATATTTGAAACCAAGATTAGACCTGAAAAGTGGGCTATCTGAAACCGTGTATATTTGAACTTTACCTTTTTTATCTCTATTTCATTACGATATATAACACATTCATACTGGCGTGTCGTTAAGTTCCATCTCACTACCTGAACTAACAAACCAAGACTTAATCAAAGCAAATTACCCCATACCCATCTGGGTCTACCCTACAAGAGCCCCCTCCTCACACACATGACATCAAATCTAACCGAGCTACACTTTTTTCTCTAGTTCTGCCCCCTAAAACAGTAACACTCCCTGAAAGGGGAAAAAACTCACTAACCAGAGAGTGTGGTAGAAGGCATATAATGATATAGTACACTGACAGCTCCTCCCGATAAATTCAACTTCTAAAACCAAGCACAGATACCTGATTTGTGTGCACAGGTCGGGGGTTACACCTCTGTGTACCGTCATCTCTATGTTCCGACCATGGAAGTACTTCAATGTTCCGACTCATCATAGGTAAGATGTTAAACAGCTTCCAGTTAGGGTGAAGAGGCCGTGTGTGGCGAGTAGTTTGTACCTAACTCTGGTACAAAATGTGCTCATAAAATCATATGACCGTTATTATTCATTTCACGACTGGGGGGGGGGGGGGGGGGGGTGTCGTCATCACAAAATCGAGCAAATCCCGCAACGGTTGTCCCCCGTGCAGGTTGAGGGTTGCAGAGTGTGCCCATGGTGTCGCTGCCTCCTACCTGTCTTGGGAGGAGAATGGTGTTTGAATTCTGTTTGAAACCAAACTTAAACTTGAACAATATCTGGAACTTTATTTCCTCTAGGTGACACTATATAACGCATTTGTGTTGGTATGTGGTTAAATTTCGTCTGTATCAAGTATTTCTTGTGTGCTGCATTATGTTTTGCCGCGAGTAAATGAGCTGGCTAAACGTCATAGCGTCCATATATCACGTCTAAATTACGAGCACCGTGACAGCAGAGTCCGTCCCCTAATCTAAACATAGCTATACATCGCTCATCTGTAAGTTTGAGATTGTGTGTCTTTAGGAAAGAAATGAAGACACTGATCATGCACTGATACGTCTCTATCGGGTTGAACAAAAATGAACGGTAGTAAATCTTTTCCCCCAATCCTGATCTAAATAAAATGCATGGTAATTTTCTTGAGACATTTAGTTTTTACTCCTTCACATGTCTGCAATTCTAACCTAAGTTTGAGACGTAATACTTGGGGTGATATATATAGGCCTGTGTTGCGGGAGACGAATGTGACACCTTACAAAACCCGATGTCGGGACTCTCTTAAGAAATTATGTTCTCAACCATATGAACGGCTTCTACAATTTACATTTCAGTAACAACCAGTTTAAAGCGTTCAACATTAGTATCGAATGCCGGGTTTAGACCGTCGGCCGAACGCCTAAAAATATCATGTAGGACGATAATATATCATATCTGATTTAATGTTTGTCAACTCGTTTATGCACGATAAATGAAACAATCGTGATATTGTATTTGTTTATATATTCAAATGTCAATCTGGAACTTTCAACAAAATGCTGCGCTATGCTCGATTTATTCAAAATAGGGATGATTTTTATCACGGTGACTCATAGGATATGAAGAATTAAAGCTTGCAGACCAGACTACAGACTATTACTTCCTAAAGCATTCCTATCAAGTGTATTGTTCAGATTTATCGGTATACCATCTTGTAACAAGTCATTTCCTATTAATTGGTTATTTCTTTTTATTTCTTGTGGAATTCTGTTTCATGATAAACTAGTGAAACCGGCCTTCCGTATACGACTCTTTGGGTCAGTATGAAGGAATTCTCACAACATAATTTTTATATGTACCGTAGTTTTTTTTTTACATAACATCTCACCCTTTGTTCCTCCGTGTATAGAGCAATTAATTTCATACTTCCCTTTTGTTTGTACGCCTAGGGTGGTAACGCAATTGCTTTATAATATTAAAAACTTAATAGAGTAATTTTAAAAAGAAAATGTGTCCTTGGAAAGGTAACGAGCGGGGAAATTAATTCTTTACTGTCTTTGAATAAACGTCCTATGAGTTAAAAAGTTAGTTTGTAGTGAACGTGCAGGTAAGGGAATTGTAACCTATTGTATATGATTCAAAGATACAGAAGATGGTTTTTACTACGAGCTACGATATCTTGTTGATTTTGCCAACAACTTTATAAGGAGACATGAAGCTAGGGAAAGGACGTCATCGTGAAACCCCAAAATATTGTTAACTAATTTTTATTCATTTGATAACGTGGCTTTTAGTCCTTCAGGAATATTGCTTATTCTGAAGGCGACTTAACCCTTACATAAGCCCTAAAGTTAATGAACCCTTACTTTATATCTAACTGAATCCCAGACATGATCGAACTCCAGGTGGAACCCCAGGCAAAACCCTCATTAAACAATGCGGTGACGTCCTCTCCCCAGTCGCATTATTATAAGGAGTTAGTTGGTGATAGTTTTATGTTTTAGATTTTCTGCAGATTCCGAACGTGATCGCCTTAGTGCAGAAGATCGGTTAATTATAAAACTGGGGCTGTCTCTCCTAACGGACTAAACTTTAAACTCGAAGTTTTTTAGATCGTGCTCATCTTATTGGCAAAGTCCGATTTTCATTTTGTTACTAATCGCCTAGTACATTTTATTTTTCATTGCGTCATAACTCTTAGTTTATTTCGCTCAGTTGCTTCGTACTACTGTGTTTCACGCAGTTGCGTCCCGAGGTAGGCACAAACAAAATTCATAAGCGGTCCCGTAATAAACGCATCCCATTCGAGTTAGGAGAAGTTATTAAGGGCACTTGAACTGTAGGCGCGCGTTTGTCGTTTCCTTTAAATTGCGTTTAATGATCAGTTGATATTTTGCCACCTGCATGATGAAAGGTACTTATACTCGATACGTTGCGGAGCTTTTTACTAAATTTTATCACTATCTATTGATTCAATCTGTTAGCCTATATATTTTACCAGTGCTTCGCATTAATGGACCTTATATATCGTTTCTGAGATCACAGATTCAAGCTAGGGATGTGGAATCAAGAATGTGCCCTCCGACGATTTTCATTAGTTTTGTGGAAAAATTTTGTGTCGTAAGACAGGGTAAACGGTATATTATCTGGTCTTTATCACCAGACTTCGTAATATAAAAAACCGCTGAAATTGTTCTTTGCATGAGAAAGGCAAAACCCATTTGCAATATGAACACGACATTGTCAAATTAAATGAAATAAAATTGAATCTGTTCTCTCTGTAAACCGAAGCATATGACGTTACAGTGCAGAAAGAGCGCCTTCAAAATGGAGGCAACATTCCTGAATAAATAGAGACGGATTGTATTTTCATCTAAGCACATTTGAAAAATAACACGTCGTCACTCAGAAGTCATACACTGTTCGTAGGGGAGACTCAGAAGAGTTGAGCCACTGGGAGAGTTGAGCCACCATTTTGTTTCTGCCATTTGGCATGCACCCTCGGGCATATGTTATGTTTTGCAGGTACCACCAATGTCATTTTGCCTGAGGCCATTAACAGAGAAACAACTCCATGAAAACGTGTTGAGCAAAAGTCTTCGAATTGCATCAAGAAGTGGAATTCTAAGAAACAGGTATGTTGTTTTATATTACTCATATGACAGCAGTCAATTTGATCACATCTGTTGAACTTTACAGCATGAGGAATGTATATTAATATGACAAATTATATTCTACTTGATAACAATTCTTCATATGGAACTAGCACATTTTTTAAATATGGCCGTAATTAGAAGAGTTGAGCCACACTGCATGAGGAGAGTTGAGCCATGGCTCATCTCTCCTATATTAACTATAATAAACTAAAAGTGAAGATTCATTTCTTTTTCAGAATTATGTCACAAGAATACACGCTTAAAACACAGCGAGGGAGTAATCCTGATGTCCTCCAGCGTGTGGCAGATGCTGTTAGAGGGGGTCACAGCGCTCGCTCTGCTGTAGCGATGCTCAATGTCATACCCAGTTACAGTTCCCCTGTAGCTTGGCAAAATGGGGCTTTTAATAAAATGATCGTGCGTGCATGCACCACTGCATTCATACCTTTGTATTTATTCGTAATATTACTTTACAATGTCATGTCATACATGTTCAACAGTGAGGTGATAAAAAAGCAGCATCATTCATGACCACAATGATTCCCTGGAAAAAGGGTTCTTTTTAATCGCACTCCTGAGATCTTTCATACTAATTCCCATTTTTATATCCCAACATTAAATATATTTTATACTTACAATTTTGAAAAGAGTGTGACTGTCCAGCATTTTGGGGGCAAAGATTACTAAGCTTGTTTTGGGTCACTTGGAGGGCAACTTACATGTCTCTTGGGACACGCAAAAAGCAGAGAGCAAAGAGTCTAGCCATAAGACGGGGAAGGGTGGGGTGAGACCAGTGACCTAAGGAGGAACGGGGAATGTATAGACAAAAAATGTACTTCTCTGACAGTTTAGTCTTCACTTGTTTTTACTGTAGGCCGAGGTGGCTATTGTACCATTTTGAGGTCAGAGACCTCTACTAAAATCGAGGAGGATATGGGGGCTGCCTCCCCTCTGACCCGATCTGCCCGTGATGAATATCTGGCTACACACCTACTGTAGAGTGCTACCGTTCTGTCCTAAAGGATACGGCAATATTTTCTATACACCTTCTGTATAATTCTATAACTATATATTAATTTTGTAGGCCTACACTGTAAAAACACTTTGGTCAAATTGACCAAGGACTGGGTCAACTATGCACCGAACCGAAACTGGTCAAATATTTTGACTAAACTACGGTCAAATCTGACTACCTATTGGTCAATTTCGACCCAATAGTGGTCAAATTTGACCATAATTTAGTCAAATTTTTTGACCAAATTTGGCTCGGTGCACAGTTGGCCCAGTCCTTGGTCAATTTGACCAAACTGTTTTTACAGTGTATTTTTTATTCAATAATCAAGTAGTTTGTTAGTCACTGTTTGCTTAAAGTGACCCTTTCATCAACAGTTATTTCCCTAAAGTAGCGATCCACTTAGAATTAACTGAATCATTACTGAACCACATCATCTCTAACTGTTGTTATCTAATAGTGTTTATGTAATGGCTCAAGTCCCCCCAAGTCTATGCTCAACTCTCCTTGGTCTTGGGGAGAGTTGAGCCAATTTCATTTTTATATTGAACCACAAAATTCGAACATATGCTTTAATCGCAAAAAGTATTCAACCAACTCAAATTGTAACCTAACAATTTTATTTTATTCCATTGACAAACTGATGAAGAACTCCAGATCTTTTGTGTGTAAAGGGAAATATCAGCGAAAACCCGAAAAATGGCTCAACTCTTCTGGGTCTCCCCTTCTGTTTGCTGCTTCATTTTCTTATTGTTTTGGCACGGTCCGGTCCATAGTCCCCCGTCTCATTCGTCCCCCATCTAGCGTAATTCGTCTCATTAGTCCCCCGTCTCATTGGCCCCCCTCTTATTATTTCGTCTCATTAGTCCCTGGGTTAGGGAAAGGGTTTAAGATTAGGATTTGGGGTTACGGTTAGGATTTAGGGTTAGGGCTAGGATTAGGGTTAGGGTTAGGGGACCAATGAGACGGGGGACTATTGAGACGGGGGACCATAGACATTATCCCGTTTGCCCGCAAACATGACGTCAGTTATTGTACTGCATACTATGATATACAACCGAAAACAACATATAGCATGGTTATGTGAAAGTTTCGCGCATTCCGGCACTATTTTGTAAACATCGTAGTCAACTCACCCTTTGAGTAAAAAAACTTAGAACCAGGCCAAACTATCATTCATTCGCTCTATTTTGATATGAAACATGCTTTAGTTAGATAGAAATTAAGAAAGTAACTGTTGATTGAAGTTGGGCTCTTTTGTCACAACTTCATGCTGTTTTATGTCCCTAAGTTTCGCGCACCCTAAATTTTACTGATGGCGTCCTTTGTGGGAGTAAAATCAGATACTACATTTGTCAGACGTTGCCACAAATTGTGTTTTGGCATTTTTTCAGTCTTTAAATGAGTTTAAACTGATTAAAAATTGGTTTTTGTTGACGAAGTTGATGACTGTGTTCCATTCATTTTAGACTACAGGCCTGGTGAAATTTTTCTTCGTTCATACCCCGAAAATAGCACCAAGTAACAGTGAAAACAGTATTAAACATCGTTAATGCCCAAGAAATAATTTATCAACATCAGTATTATTTTAGATGTCCTAAGGACGGGATAAATGATTGGAATGTACAGCATGTCGATTGCATCCGGTAACACTACCTCAAATTTTAAGACAAATGTTTTTGACCCTTTGCCATAATAAAAAAAAAGACTTTACATCACTGCTTCGCAAAACTGATACATATAAACAGGCACAACATGTTAATAAACAGACCATCAAAGTTACCGGTCGCGATAAGATCGTGTAACCAAGAAAACAACAGATTTGTGACACTGCTTCTACAGCTTTTCAATAAAATATCGTAGTAGAAAAGGAGGTAACATTTTTTTTCCAAATCCTGAACGACCTTTAAGCGAAATTGAACTCAGAATGAATTTATTTTGATGAAAAATGTCACGTTTTTAAAATTTAACCATCAAATGGCTAGGCTTTTGTGTTGCTACTGCGATATAGTGAAACTGGTGTGGTATCCTATTTCTAGGGGTGCTCGATATTTAAGGTCATTGACTATACTCTATAATAAAGGATATATGCAACAAGGATTACATAAACATATTTACAAAAGGAAATGCAGAGCATAGTGTAAACATAAGCAATGAGAAAATTATTGAGTGATAAATGGTTGTAGACATTATGTTATGACGTCATGCACGTCATTGTTAAGGAAAACAATAGATACGTTATAGATTGTGCCCTTCAAACAGTTTAACGTCGGAGAATTGGACGCTACTTGAGTCATACAACGCTTTTAATGTCACACTGTACAGCTGTATGATGACGAATCATGTAGTACGGTATGCATTCCATGCGGCAAAACTGTCTCCGGAATAAATGCAAGGAACAAGAAAGTTTTCATCATCAAACTGAGTGGGAATAATGTCCAATTTTTTGAAAAAAAAAAATTATTTCAGGTTTATTCACTCTTAGTATTGAATAGAAACTAAATTATATAAAATTTTGTTAGCGAGCAACCAGCCATCTGAGCATTTGACAATATCACGATGTTTAAGTCTCGTAGAGTTGTAAATTAAACTACCGACAAAGGGAACGTGTGATTGCATTAGAAGGATTCGATTTTTAATTTTACTCAATTTCGGTTAAATAGAAATATCTTTTAGCCCGTTCTTAACTGAATAAATGTAAAAAAATAGCCTATTTGTGTTACAACTCATTCCAAGGCCTACCTTATTCAAGCGGTAGGCTTGTGATGTTTACCTGAAGAAGGTTTTTATCAACATCTGTTTATCGGTTGAATTCATCGAATATATTTCCCAACCATAATCACATGTTTATAGAATGTTTTGCATCCCGTCCTGCAATCATGTGATGATTGTTGGGAAATATTCGATGACATCAATTCGAAGTTGAATATGCTTAGCGGTCACACCTCGCTTGCACCGGTCATGGAATTCGGAGACATCCCGGCACATGTCCACAGTTTGAAACACAAGAAATGGAATCCTTTAATAGGTTTATTCCCCTAGTACACAATACAATAGGATAAAAATGAGAATAGAACAGATTTTACTTTATAAGATATCTCTAAGCCGTAAATTAGAAAGATGACTGCAACAATAATACATAAAATATTGAAGTTTCAGTTACAACATCCCACTAAGTGCAGCCAACTGGGTTAAAAGGGCTTTCAGATCCATTCACTAAGATGGAGTTTTACGGCCCAGTTTGCAACTTATTGGTTCAAGTCCGAGCCGGCCACGGACCTTTTTCGACTGGTTGTGGCGCAATGGCTTGTTTTCCATACTCTATTGCTTACGCTGAGCACCATGCACCAAGCAGGGAGCCGTACAAGAATATATTAAGATACGTAGAGGAGGTATTCAACCTTTTTGGTTGTCGTCCTAAATTGGCATTACTATAATGAAAAAGTCTTCCATCACAATCATGAGTTTCAAAAGGAGGAAGTGATGAAGTGATTGAGTTCATTTGTGGGAAAGTAGAAAATGTTTGATAATTTACTTGAAATGTGCCTTTGGTGACATGCATCCTTAATGTTATAGTAATTCGTATCTTTTTGTTCCACTTGTCATTTTTAACATCCGTAAACATATTCATTTTATAGTCTAATGAGCTGGAAACAACCGAGCTCAGGTACCACCAGAAAATGAGAAACGTCCTTAAGCTGTTAAGGTGGGATGTATTGAAGACCGGAGCTCTGCAGTTGGTATGAAGCGAAGAAAACAAAAGGCCCAAATATTTGTCCCACCGGACTTCCTTATCAAATCAACAACAAAAATGTTCTAATTGCATGCCATATTGACCTCTGCTATTAAAATTGTTTCTCTTCTTGCCAAACTTTTACTCACAACTTAACCAAAAAGTTAAAGTGTTTTCCATGAAGGGCAGCAGAAGGTTGAAGAATGTTTTTACCTCAATGTGCCAAGCGTGCATGTCCAGTTGAAGCTGAAATCCAGGGCCGCCCTATCAAAAGTGTGTGCATATGTGTAGGGAAGGGGTGGCTATCACACTTCCTTCAATAATGATAGCGTCAATTGTCCAGAGATGGGACGTATATTAAGCGCCCAATTTTCTTCTTCATATAAACCCTGTACAAATAATGTCACAGAGCGGAAGGTACGCCCTCTTTTAGGGGCAAAACAAACCACTGGATACAGACAAATACACACAGCTAATTTGTCAACCAGTCGAGTGCGCGCATAGTCTACTACACGTGCGGTGCAAATTTCTATGCGTGTGACCACGTGTTCCATTGTTCTGCTCAAAGGATGACGTCAGTATGTCGTCAATGCACCATGTCTATTCTGCGTCAGTACTGGCCTGCAGGGGGCGTGACAAGAGGATGGACAGGACGTTAGGCAATGTGCGGCGAAGATCCCTGACCAAGATTAAAATAGTAAACTTTGGGCCGCAGGCCTGGTCATTACGAGAATTTTTTTTCTCTTTTTCGTCAGGAGACCGGCCTTGAGCCAACACTGATTTTTGAATGACATCTTTAGGGTTAAGTGGCCATGCCCTTGCTAAAATGCAAGTTGTTTCGAATCCTGATGCCGCCTTTCATTCGCAATTGACTTTCTACCATGTTAAATGATTTTTTTTTTAACATTCCTTTCTCAACCCTTCTATGAGAAAAATGGTTTTTACACGATGCACGCCTGACTGTAAGTTCAACAGACTGAGTTGAATGTCCGCTGAAGTAATTCTGTCGCGAATAATTATTTTTCCCGCCTAAGAGGATCGAAGCTCTCTTAAGGATTATCTCTTTATGTTATGCGTCAATGTTTTCCCCTTTTCGCAAAGTTTTATCGTGGTTCTTGCACAGCAATTTGGTGCTTCCAATTGTATAACTCCCAAAGGCTATGTTTACCATTCAAATGGTGTTGCAAAAGATACGTTTAACATTTAAAAGATTCAACAAAAAACTTCAGGCTACAAAAACAACACTTAAGTGATTTCAGCAGTTGAAACGAAGGAAGATTATACCGTATACCTACTGAAAACAGCAACTTTTATTACGCAAAGTCCCAAGAGCTTAAGGTTTAAGCACTTAAGTGAGTTGCGAATTAATATTTAGGAATGATTAATTAAGAAACTCATTTCTTATAGCTTTTGTTTCAAGTGAGTATTTGTAACATACTCTACTTACATCGAGTTTGAAATGTAACATAGTGGCATAGCTTTTTAGATATTTACCCGTTAATTCCATTTAGTGCCGGTAGATCTTCATATAGCTTCTTGCCAATGGTCCTGGGCTGTCATTTGGCTCTGTATGAAATGGATTTGCAGAACCTTTAATGGCATGGACTGATACTCAAAGTGGTCAACCACATGTTATGATATGAAATTTTATGTGTAATAATTCTAAAAGAGAATCGGTAGAGTAGACAATAAAAATATAAAAGAAAGGAGTTCCAAGGACTTGACGAAAAAAGGCTTGTACATTACAAACCCCGTGTTTGTAATATCGAGCCCCTTTTCTGGCAGTAGTGTATTTTTCGGGCAAAAGGATTTTTGCCCCGCCCGGCTGAAATGCTCCCTTTACGCCTATAATTATCAGCCCCCCTTTTTTACAAATAAACTGATAAACATGAAACTGGAAAACTGGAAGAAGTTTCTTCTCCTGCCAGAAAAAAGGGCGCAGTCTTTCACCCCGTTTACTGGGAGCTGTACAGAAAAGATACACAAGATAACAACTGTAAGTGATAATGGGACCGCAAAATCTTGTGAAACAAAGTAATCCAAAGAATGTTTTATTTATTTATTATTTTTTTTTATTCAATTTATTAGGAAAATTCGATGAGCCACTGCAACAAAGAGAGATATACTGCTAGTACTGAGGCTATAACCGACACCATTGCGTTGTGTGTATATCCATTTTGCCACCCAGGGGTCCTACATAATTGTGAATTAGGTGGCAATAAGTCTATGGTTCAAGTTGGTTGTTTTGTTTTTGCCTAAATAATTGTTCTGACAATTTTACTAACATTCTTCACTAAATGCAAATTAGAGGGCACTGTTTCTTATTAATTTTGACTTCTTTGCTATAATACGAGTTAAATTCACATGAAGTCCCAATTTGCGGTTATTATCTACATTTCCACTTACTATTCTACACCATCAATGGTAACGTGATTTTCAGTCTCATTAGGTTGTACAATACACTTTTTACCAATAAAAGCAAGTGCAAAGGATTGTGGGTGGAGTTTTGGTGTATTGTTGCAAAAATTCTAAAAGGTCTTTGCTCTCTCAGTGAAATGAGAAGTTGGCTGATTCACAGGATGGGTAAGTCTAAACAACCGTTAAATGTTGCGAGAATCTGGAAGTAGAGATCCTGTGTTTCCCAAAGTTTTTTAACAAAAAGGGTGAATCACTTCCAAATTAATTCTGTTGTTGACTTAGATCAAAGGGTAGGAAGTGGGGGTATTTGTAAACCAAGGTGATGGGACAGGATGAGAAGCAAAACTTGCCCTATTTGGGGGAGAAGTTCTGAGGAACTGTTTAATAACATTGTGCAGATGCAGATGGGGCTTGCTCTAATTGGGGAGAATTTCTAAGAAACTGTTTAATAATATTCTGCAGGTGCAGTTGAAGTTGAGTTCAGTAACCTAGTTCACATAATGAGTGCTGCCTGGTTAGGTCCCAGCCAATCAGAAAAGTTTTAAATCATGCTAACCAATGAATGAGTAGCATGTTTCTCTGTGTCTAAGAGTATGGTGGAGGAAAGAAGTTGTAAAGTTGAGAAGTTAGAAATTTAGGAGGGTTCATTCAAGATCTAGACTTCAGAGCGAGAAGAAGTAAATACACTAAGTGCGTAATTACTGTCAAGAGTTTCTGGCGATTTGGGCTACTTTCAGGAGGGAAAGACTGGTGAATTTGAGAGAGGATAATTTTTTGGTGAGCATATTTCCATTTTAGTACTCCAGGAGAATATGGGACAGGAACTAACATGTCTCACTCTGGCCTGGTAAGATTTAATTTTGGAGCTGTTTGTTAGGGACAAATTGGTGAGCTCAGCATAGCAGAGCAATGCCCAGTTTTGTTACTTTTAAAGGGGAAGTTACAGCTATGGAACTTAGGCTTAATTGGGAACCAAAACCAGTCACTTACTTCTGCGATGGGGAGGTTTTTAATATATGGCAGTCAAAATAGTTATGAGTTTATCTGAAGCTCTAAGGATATAATTGGGGATGTAATTTCAGGCAACAGAGTGAATGGAACTAGATTTACTGGGTTTTCTGCAACCAATAACAGGTTTTGTGAGATCACTTGTACGTTTTTCATGTATCGAGAAGAAGAAGAAGCTGGTGAAGATTTTGATTCTTGAACGCCAGCTTGAATAAAAGAAGTGGTACCTTAAAATACTTGTTCTTGATTTATTTGAGTCATAATGTGTCAGGTTTAGTTTTAGTTTTGGCAGCTGCAAGGGGTTACCAGAATACCTCCACACCCCACCGTAGCGCTACTACCCCTACCCCAGGGCTTACCCAGAAGCACCTGCAACCCCCCCCCCCTACATTCATCGACAATTGAAGGAAGCCTTGGAGGCCGGCGACGCAACAGTATATTGTTTTTTCTCAGTAGCAGTTTCCTAAATGGACGCTCACCAAAACACTATCCCTAAATAGTTTGCATTTGCTCCAATGGGTAACGTCTATTAAAGGACCACAAGATGAACTTTAACCTCAGTCTTCGTCGACAACAGCCCTATTGTTGAAACAGAAACAGACAAAATTTGGAAGGGTAAACTTTCTACAACCAGGGTCGAGAAAGTCCTCTCACATTCAACAATGAACTTTGACGTCAAAACCTCAGGCAAGACGAATAAAGAAGTAAATGATACGGGATCAAACACACCACTTGTAAAACTGACAATGGAACCTGCTACTCGCGTAAAAGAAAGAAGTACGTCACCTCGAACCACGCATGCCATTTGTTTTTCATTTGAGTGACACAATTTTGATGCCTCGATATTTGACCAGGGACAGTTGATTGCTACGACTTTTTCCGAAGCTGTTTCATTATTATGAGAGACAACTATTCGGAATCGCGTCTATGGTTAAAAAAAGGAAAGGAAAACAAGAATAGAAAAAGAGAAGGTGTAAAACAGTATTAAACTAACCTTCCTTAAAAAAAATTATGATGGAGCTGTAACATGACGGTACGTCCGTAAATTTTCATACTACAAGCTATAAACTTCTATTTATTTAGGCATTAATTCTCCTTGCAACAAATAACATTCCATTTCAAAGATGTTGAGTTATCGTGTCTTTGCCCAAAAAGTCACGTCCGGGTTCAACACCACTGACTGCCCTCCTTACACACTCTTTTGCAGTATGACCACGGTATGGACGACTTGGAAGATATAACATCCTATATGCATATTAAAAATCCAGTAGCCTAGGATTGGGGATTAAAAACCATGGAAGATAAAATTCTAATTACCATTGCCTTTGTAATGCATATTTTTTTGTTTCGTAACTGAAGTCTTTACTTCTCTCTGTTGAAGCCATTTCCCCTGCACAACCTTGTATAGGTAAGGTCTTATGAAGGAAATGGATTCTTACTGAAAGGTTCGTGATTCCCCGTGATATAAGTGCCAGAAACTGGGTCGCTGGCTAGAGGATGCATTTTGGGACGAGGGAGGCTGCCGATGTGGGTGACTTTTTATAACAAACAGTAATAATTTGTTCAAGAAAACTTTACCTGCAGAATCTGTAATTGCAGCTGCAGCAGATCATGGAAGTACCAGGAATGCGAAGATTTGACTGTCCTGTAGCAAACAGTGCTAAAATCAAGGCCCGCTTTTGTGCGGAAATTGCCTAAAAGTGACAATTTTTGAGACCAAAATTCTCCTCTTTGACACTGGAACTATGTCCTGTGGGATGGTATATTTATTGATATAACTTACCAGAAATATATCCTTTAGGAATCGGAGTTTTTCTGCGATACTTTTTAACCATTCAGACACAGCTGCACATCGTTTTCAGCCATCTTGCTGGTGTTATAATGAACTGCGCAAGCTCTATACGCGAGGGAAAGTACCGTGATGTAATGGATTTTCATTGAGAACGTCCAGAATATTCGTTTTGTCCAACCGATAGAGGGCGACTGACCTTCGCGGTATTCTTGACTGTTTCAATGTTGATCTGATCGGTCTCCTGGGAGGGGAGACCTTGGGTAAAAGTCTGTGGATTTACATTGTGTTTGTGCCCTGAAGCAGTATTTTGAGTTCGAAAACATAAAATTTGGAAGTTGGATTTCCTTCCGAGGTAGTACTTCCATGAGCAGATATAGGTGGTTCAAACTTATTTGCAAGAGGTGCCCCCCAAAAAGGCGTGATGCTCACGCATTGGGAGCAAGACGAGGAAGATGGAATAACCTAAATTGCTACAAAATGTTTCGTTTTTAGTCTTTACAAGAGAAGTCTACATATTACAACAATGTTTATCATCATGCAGTATCGCATTCAAATTTCTCTTTCAATTTGCGAACTCACCCAGTAGACCTTAAAAAGAAGGCTCGAAAAGGTTCAATACCCCGGGAAATGCAGATACTGAGTATTTTGCACTTCTCATCGTTTCCTCCATGTGCCTTGAATTTTTCTACTATTGTCTTCATCCTTTTTTATTTTTTCACATAAAGCATGCATTAGAGGAAATGTAGTTGTCGGACTCAAAGGTCCCATATACTTTGATTTGAAGAGCAAGTCGTCACAACACCAGAAAACGGAAATTATAAGCAGCGGCATTAATGAAGTTGTGCTTTCCCGAATAACTTTGCACATAGTGTGACTAGGGAGTTGTAAATAAAACAACAACTCCCCTGAGTTTACAAGTTTATTCAGTCCATGTAATAGGATAAATAAGTAGAGTAGCTTTTTTTCAGAAGAAATGTGACTTCACGATCGAATCTTTCCCAAATGTGGCCGTCGAATCACATGACAGCTGCTGTAGAGCAATGTTCCTAGTAAAATGTCATTCGATGCACCCAGGGGTGTTTTATCTAGATCAATGTGATGGAATCGTGGAAATGAAAGTCTTTGCTATATGACTCATGTAATACGAGACCCGGGGTCGAGGGGGTTTTCATCTGAAAGGGAGCACAAAACAACCATATAGCTTCGACTGATTATTAGCTTGGATTGGATTTTGGTAGAAACTAGGTAAACAGATGCGCATGGCGTTTGAAACGATTTATTCAGCCCAGAGGATTTCTTTGAAGTCACGTGTCTGCCAACATGAAAGATTTGAACCGATAAATGTTTTAATGTTGGCAAAAAGAGGTTAAAGAGGTACCAAGACAGATCAATTAATGTTTTCTGATGAAGCCGTTGTTTGTATGAAAATGTTATACATACCCTTACAGCTGTGAACTACCCGAATGAGGTTTTACTGTTATCGTTATATATATTTATATTTACCTGGATTCTACCTTTGGTCGACATTCCATACTCTGAAAATATGTGTTAGGTCTTCATTTACGATAGGTCCTCATTTTCGTGAAGACCTACTGTTTGAGGGCCTATCACACCACTTTCTGTGTATGGTTTTAGTAAAGTAATACCATATTTAATGCCGTTCCGGCGCATCTTTATAGTGTGGGGGCTTGTATTTATAACATATGTTATATACATTTGAACGTACAATATGCTGTGTTACATCAGCCTGCTCTAAAAATATACCTTAAAGACACACGAAATTGTTGCGGAATTCCCTAAGATAAATTATTTATTCAATTAAAACTTGTGAAAACGTCATACATACTAAGCATACTGTATATACTGTTGCGGGCGCTGTTTAAGTTTATATTGATATGTATTCATGAATTTTCCAGTGGCCCTTTGTAGAGCTATATGAAAATTCGTGACTGTCGACCTAAGGTCATATTTTAGACGGTGACGACCTGAGGTAGAATCCATATATATATATATATATATATATATATATATATATATATATATATTCCTTTGGTTATTTAGTTTTACAGTTTAACAGTCTTGGTCATTTCTGAGTAAGATTGCAGGGCAATCGAAACGTTATTTGTGTAGTGTTCTTCTTTGTGTATCACCATTTCGTTGGAATTACAGCGTTATACTGCGTATTGACACTATTTTTATATATATATATATATATATATATATATATATATATATATATATATATATATATATATATATATATATATATATATACATATATATATATACATATACATATATGTATATATATATATATATTTTATAAATATAGATATATATATATATATATATATTTGTGTATGTGTGTGTTACATCCCAAGTTAAGTGCAATACCTTTTATTAAAGCATTTAAATAGGGGAATCGTGAACCATGCCCACGGTTTCTTACCAGGAGGTTGCTAGCAACTCTCTGCTATGACCTGACCAAAAGGTGTATAGGGGGAAGAAGGAGTCTTGAGTGGGAATGCTGCTGACCACGTCTCTTCATTGCACTTTCACATGTGAGAGATGAAATTAAAGGCCCGGGACTTATCTAACATCCCGAACGGACCGCGTTTTTTCGGTCACGTCATCGCTACGGAGGGACACCATCCCAAGAGGGGCGATGTGAGGCAGCACAAAAAGGCGCAACGGAAGCTAGAATTTATCCCTTACAACAAGATTGATCTTGCGGTCCGTTTCCTAACACATTTCTGATTCCATTGCTCATCATTGTTCGTAATAGGCCGATCACTTGCATGAGAGGTCCAGTAGAGAATGGGCTTGCATCTGGAATTGAGCCCGAGTCCCAACCAGTAGAGTTGTTATATTCAGTGAAGCCTTTAAAGTGCAATCACTGTAAATGTCGAATGCACGATCCCCCCCCCCCCCCAGGGTTGTGTCGTCTTGTAAAATTGATCGGTGAAATTTACTACTGATAAATAAATAATTAATAGGCCTAATGAATGTACGTCATTTTGGCCAAATTCGCTCTCCTCTACTCAAATGTTTTAAACGTGAAGTGAGAGTTTGTAACGGGGGCTGAAGAGAACAACCGTGGACGTTTTTGGTTGGTACAGGAGAAGGGGCAAGCGGTTATTGTGAATATGTCGCTTTATTTTTCAGGTCTGAAATTCTCTCGGATACTTTTGCACAGTTAGTATCATAGGATGATGCCGTCAAAAGTTATCAGACGGTAATTGAAGTAACAAATTGAATGGGAATTGGGGGGAAGGTCAAAGAAGGTAAATACTGCCAAACTATGGAAAAGAATTTAATTCCTCACCCTCTGGGCAAGAAAATATATAAAGCGACGAAAAAACGTCACTTGATAAACCCAGTAAATTTGCAAAACAATGCAGAAATGTTTGAGTAACACAGGCAATGCGGCAATAATTAACAATGATTTCCAGCATTGAAACCCTCAGACAAAACTCTACAAATATATAAAATGTTAGGTACGGAAAAGAAATTCCATTTTCATTGTGTTCCGGTAGTATATCCCTTTAAAAATCCACATCGTTAGCTGGTGAATCTGAACCGAGTGCTTTTAGCACGATTCTACCGTTGAACAGTTGAAGAGGGAAACACTGTAGATTAAGATTAAGAGCAACGTTCGTAAAACCCATTTGTGAGATTGAATTAAAAACCGGGATGAAAGAGATTGAGGCGTATATTCTAAATGATGTATTGTCTATACCACTTATTCTCTAAATGTTCTTTTGAAATTGGGACTACACGTGTGAAATCTGCGCACGTCAAATATTGAGTTATTTGGCCACGACCCAAAATGTGGGTCCGCTTCAAAATGTTTAAGGGTCGAGAACCACGGGGAAATGCTTGCTAAATTTTGCAGACTATAGATTATTGTTTCAGGAAAATTGAGTCACCCTAACTTTGACTAGTGTACTAAACTATCATATGTCATGAACCATGTTGGCCTTATGAATCATAATATTACCAAACTACGCTTATTTAATTGTAAAATTTACAAGGAGACACTACAAGAATTAGATGCAATCATTATAACTCCCAGTATGCGAAAAATACGAAACCGTTTGATAAACAAATCACTTATCTGCCCATTCAAATCTTTTCTGGGGTTCATAACAAATGTAGCTTAATTGCTCGTTGTCCTCCTAACTAGTTATCTAAATTATAAACTTGGCTTTCGTGTATAGATTGTATAATGTTTAGACTTAGAGGACTTAAAACTTTTGCAAAGCAATCAGCAACATTAAGTTATGTATATTCATACCCTTACCGTTCCAAAACAATCGCCACATGTCTTGCCCATACTTCCGACTGAGCAAAGTCACGTCCTGTACTTTTACTCTGCGAGGGTCATTCATATTATAATTAATTGGGTCAATTCATCCTTAGCGATGACATAGTGTGGAGTGAACTGACCCATGGATATTGGACTGTTCCTTCAATCAGGGAGTTGACAACTCCCTGCTTCAATTTAGAAGTCAAAGCCTGGGTATTATGATGGGTTACAAACAGTATCGTAACGAAGCTACCATACATCTACGTTTAAAAACATGTCCAGGTTCGCAGATCGAGATTCAGAAGTAGGGAAGGGGGAAAAACCTTAGGCGTGTGGGATATAGGTGAAATATGTTTGTTTCATTGTTTGCCGAAAAGGCAATATCCCAGCGGAGCTCCACCATCGGTTGACGCGGAGCGCACAGCAAATGGAGAATTTTAGTCCATTAGATAGCGTTTGGATTGCATTTCCCACGCTTGATACCGTGGCCGGTTCGATTTGAACCAATAGATTGGAAACTGGTCCGTGAAACTCCATCTAACTAACTAGCTAACCCACGCATGTAAGCACAATCTACATGCAGTCGTTATTTTGAGCTTTAGATTTCACGACGCGGACCTCATCTACAACGAAATGACGTCATTTGTTCCTATGCCATTTCGAAAGCAACGCGAAGTAACGCTACTCACAGTTGCTTTATGACAAGGGAAACTAGACAATTGTACTTGCATGGCAAGTACTAATCGAAGCCTTCTTATAAACAAAATGAAGCATAATGTTGGAACTGGTTCCCCGACGAAAGTGGAATATTTCCCACATATGCCGGGGAGGGGGGGGGGGGAAGGGGGGCATTGTTCCTTGCAACTTGTTTGGGGAGATCTATGTGAGAAAAAGCAGTAACATTATATATTCTACTAAACACTGATGTTTAAATGAAAGTACTCACCTGGATGTAACAATATCGATAAGCTATTATTTTAAATCAGTTGCCCATCCTGGATGTAAAGTTGCCTCAAAATCTTTGTACCTAGTTACACTTTGCCTGAGACTGTGTGATACACTATTGGTGGTGACACAGGCCTAGCGCTATGCAAAAGTATTGACCCTAGACTACCTTGACTTTCCTAACAAGCAGTAAACTACAATCTTGGACAAAACTGTTGGGACACTTTACATATTATTTGTCAATTTTAGTTGAAGTAGGCCAACATAAAACTCCCTTTACCCCTCCCAATGTTGTGTCAAGAAGAACAGGGCTCCTTGCCGTGAACAGCATAACAGTGGTCAACACTGGAAGGGAGAGCAGGGTGTCCCAACAAGTTATTGTCCAAGATTGTCTGGGTCCCAAGAGATACATTTTTGAGACCGACTTCAATAAAAATGTTTATTTTTTCGAGTGTTCTAAGGTTGTTTTAGACCTTTTCCAGAAGCCAACTATACTCTTGAGGATTTTTAACAAATTAAGGGCGACCGTTGGATAAATTTCATTACAAACCAAAAGTATGCATTGTTTAGACGCACAAATCTATTTATCAAATCAATTTATCGAAAAGGGGCCACGATCTACCATAAGATTGTTAAAGTAACTCTGCAAGCCAGACTTTCTTTCATAAATTTGGTAGATCGTTAGGTACGGTTGGTTTGGAACACATTTTGCAGCCAATTTTGCATCTCAGGCTGTATTTTTCATGTTGTATTACAACTGGTAACAAATTTGTTATGCCTTCTTTCAACCGAAGCAGTTTCTTAACATTTTTAGTTGAAAGTTGCTTTACAAACCAATGGTAGACTTGGTTTTAACTAAGCCTACACCCCCAACCTCGTCAAGGTGGCAGGTAGGCCGGGCACAACCATATCTCAGAATTAAAATAGGCAAAGCAAGTGGGACAATATCATTAATGTCCCTTTGCTCAAAAGAAAGGATGTGACAGAAGAATTGAAGTATTCAGGCCATTTGTTGGTGGTATTTGCTTGGGCTTAGTCCCAGGGTCCTCTCATGTAGGTCCCTTCAAACATTTGTGAAAAGGGTCCAAAATAATCTGGGTCCAGGACTCCACAAGCTAAATCCGGTCCAGGAAATACTTCCATGTAATGACCAGCCTATCATTTACCTGTCATAAAATAACCAAATAACCATAAGCAAAGCGTCACTTCTTACTGGTGGCAGCACACCTATCTGACTTCTCGAAATTCTCGGACAATCTTGGACAGAACCGTTGCCGGTTGGGACACTTCACATGTTATCCGTAAATTTTAGTTGAAGTAGGCTAACATGAAACTGCCTGAAGTAGCCTCCCAATGTTGTGTCAAGAAGAATGTTTCTTTGCCGTGAACAGCATAACAGTGGTCAACCAACACTGGAATAGAAGGGGGAGCGGGGCCGTGTCCCAACAAATTATTTTGTCCAAGATTGTAGCTGCAGTGTCTAGGCCTACGCTGAGCGCACCTTTTGCACTAGGACACGACTAAGTGTTAATGTTAGAGTTGTTTTGTTCTGTAACGTTTGGCTTTAGGCCTTCGTAACTGTGTTTGGGTAAGACTACGACAACTTTTGTCCTCAGTGAAGCCTAAAGGACTAGATCGAGTATGTATGGAGAGTCGCGTAATTGCTTCCTACACAAATGTATAGGGAGCAACTACGCGACCGTCGATGCATAACGTTAGTCCTTTACTGAGAACTACGACAACCGTGGGTAGACTTTGTTTCAAACATTGAAAATACAATAGAGAAGCCATTAACAACCCATACAGGGTAATGAAATGAACGACAAATTGAATACATTAAAATTGGTGGATCGTTCCCTGGCCTTGGTTACTGTCGCAATCACGTTAACTACACATTACGTACACTGTATACACTATATAGCTAGCTGCATGCGTTTATGCATGAACGTAAGTTAGTGGACTTGCTTACATTGAACGGTCGATGATTGGAAAATGCAACCTTTAAAATTTATTTTGAAATCCCTGAACGGTATAAATTGTTTTCAAACTATATTTACACTTTTTTTCAACCAGAGAGGAAGCCTTCAATGCAGAACAATACCTTTGAATGTGGAACTACTTCTTTATTTGCACATTACCACCTTACTGTACAGGAGTTGTTCGGGCAAATCCCCTTATATAGAAATAGTTAAACTTTGTTGAAAATCCCCCTACGGAACAACTTAACATGACTGCGCAGCTGTTCCATTGTACAAACGAACATCTCGCGATTGCAATATGAATCCAAATGGAACATGATTTAATATTCATCCGCACCGACCGCTTACGAAGGCACGAAAACACGTGACTGAACGAGCAATTCCTACAATCGAAGCTGTGGCTTCGATTAATGAAGGTTGTAACGTCATTACGTTGTAGCTGACGTCCGCGTCGTGAAATCTAAAGCTCACTAATTTCACAAATTGGTGTAGCGTTATTTCGTGAAACGCTAGAAACGGTCTACGTAGGGACAACTTCCTGCGTAGACCAATATGACGTCAGTTCGTTGTAGATGAGGTCCGCCTCGTGAAATCTAAAGTCTCTGCATATCATTTTACCGTGGTCGAAAACAACGCGCACCAAAAACGCTGTCCCACAATACATCATTAACGTTTTTCTATCGAGGAAGAGAACGGGATTTTACTAGAGAATATTTTCGTTTATTGCGGCTAAAAACTGAAGGGCAAGTGCAAGTGCAATTTCAAGTGTTCTACCCATTTGTTCCTTCATATGTTCTATCATGATTTTTCCCTTTATAATTTTGATTGTTTTAAAACAATGTTTTTATAACTTTTCTTTTAATCTATTTTATGTCGAGTGCCAAGGAAATTTCAAAGAGGGCTTGTAAGGTTTCCGGGGGAGGGGAAGAAATGATTTCCCTTTGCTATGGTAGACTGGAACGCCGTTTGCTCTGTCATACTCGGTCAGACTATTTCCCAGTGATTTTCTCGCACTAGATGATTTTCGTGACTACTTCTAGGGGCAGGGGCCATGCTACCTCGCACTCGCGGAGCAGGCTTTGTTTTCTACGTTCTTCAGCTTTCAAAGCATTTGAGGATATGACTGAACAAAGGATATGCCGAACAGCCTGATATGGAGGCAACCTTGCCCCTTGTGCACACGAGGAGGCCCTCAAAGAATTATTTTCAATATAAATGTTTTCACTGTAAGATAATGAATATTGCCCAGATATTCCATCAAAACTAAAACCTTTCGACTAAATCTTTCAAAATGGAAACTCTTGTACTTTTTTGCAAGTAACATAAAGGCTCGTTGGGAAAGGAAATTAGGCGCGATACCCCTCTGTAACGGTGAGATGCCCCAACTTGGTTACACTGGCTACGGACCCGCATGGAAAACAATGCGTTTAATCATGATAGGTGTTGAACTCATTACGACTCCGTTGAAAATCGTGTTATCAGATAAATGGTCAATGGTCAATGAGCGGTTCATTGTCGTGTAGCAATATCAAAATCCAATTACGTCAAGGGTATTCCCCGATAATCACATGTTCATTTATAACCAATCACGTAGTGACCCAATGTCACAAATGGAAAAGTTTAATGTTTTGATTTATGATTTTCAGTGAAGGGTTTCCATAAGTGAAATGCAGGGTTTTTTGGTAAAATTGTGTGAAGAAAGCTAGACATGTGCAGATTTGCAGATTGACGATAGACGAGCGTGCAAGCTAAACAAATAAACATCGAATATCAAGTTCATCAAATTTCGTTGTCAATCATCATTTTTTTTGCTGAACGTCCCAGTATAAAATAACTACACCCCAAACCCCGTACGAACACGACATCATCTTATTTCTTCACATTATATTTTTTACCTTATATCTACGACCTAAATATTTCCAAATTTTACTTGTCAAGAAAACTTGAAGGAGGGCATTCGCCTTTATTTCAGTACACCCCACTAAATTATGGGAAGGTTAAGAGTAGTTTCCGGTGGATGTAGGAATGAAATTACCTAGAAATTCAAATGCTTTCCTTAAAAAATATTGGAATCGATGGCTTAGTATGTTAATATATAGGCCTATATATATTTTTTTTTGGAGGGGGGGGGGGGTTGTTGATTCTCTTTGTTAACTCAAGTACGTCACAATGTTGTGTGTACGTGCGGTCACGTATACATGTAGCATGGAGGCGGGGAGGTACGATGTTCTGCTCGTTTTCAGCTTCTTGTGTTTTTATACGCCTACCAATGTAAACAATCTGTGATTGTATTTTTCTCGAGGGACCCGTTTCTTCAGTTTTCATGTCAAGATCCCATTTATTGTAACGTCAAAGTCTGCTAAAGTATTTTCAGCTGGGACCAATAAACGGTTAATCATTTTCCCTCACAGCCCCTAACTAAATGTTTTATGTGACTCTTTTGAGGAGATCCCACAACAAATGTAGCTTCCTTAAAGAAAAGGTTTATTGATTTCGTGTATGTCACGACCTTTCCGGTGACATAATCCCTTCCAGAAGACTATACTGCGACATTTCGGTGTATATCATCCGCACCACATATATACATAACGTACCATGATACCAGAAACAAACGTAATCTCATTTGGGCCGGAAATGACGCCATGTACAAAAACATTGTGTTGGCTGCTGACTTCTTCGCTGTCAATCATAAGCCAATACCAGCTGCAACAGATGTCATGTCGTTTTTTTCCGAAATATAGCTTAAAAAGTTAGCGTTAGGCCTAAAGATAGTTTTAATGTGGAATGCAAATATTTAAATCCAAAAAATTTGATGAAAGATACTTTGAAGAGAAATAGGGAGGAAATCATGTTTTTTTGCTGTGAAGTTGGGATGGACTCCTGTTGCCCTTTAAGTAAGCTTTTTGTTTCATTGCAACCACTTTATCTGCTCATACCTTGAGACTGGAGCATTCGCTGGATTTCAGCGAAAATTTTACTAGATGCTCAGACCTCTAAACGTATCAAAACTTGATTTGACCTTTGACCTTACTTTTAAAGATACTCGGAAGAGTAACAATAGCAAATGTGTAAGGTTTAGATGTTGTCTTGAAATGTGTGGAATGTGTCTTTGCCCTTTTATCGATTATACAGTTATGCGATTATTGGCCCTCCTTATAGAAAAGAATTATTTCGGAGAAAAGATTAGTTTTGCAAATTTTCAGTCAATGACCACATCCTCAAAAGTCGGGTACCAGTCGGCTAGCTCAAGTCTTGGAGCTGCCAATGGCATATTGTATGCTGAACTTATGGTTCTAGCGTGGAGCATTAAATTGCCTTTAATATGAAAATTCCTAAAATATCCTGAAATCTCTTTAAAGAAATATCCTGAAGGATACGTGAATATGAAATAAGAAGAATCTGTGGAATCTGGCGGTAGTTACAAAATAAGTTTGGGCGGTGAGATAGCTCCCATCGGTGGATAGTTTTCAGGGGATTGAGAAGTGGAGAAAACATGACGAAATCGTTTAGAACAAATCTTTGCTTTAGCTCTACCGTTTTTACTTGAAAAAACAATTCAGTAGAAATTAGCCCCCCACCCACCCCTAAAAAAAAACACAAAAAACAAACAAACAAAGAAACAAACAAACAAACACTTTTAAAGAAATTCAATGGATGCGTATTGTTGATAAGCCTGGTAGCATTTGTCTTGTGCACTTTTTGTTGATCTTTACCTAGATATGACCCTCTACCAGTAAGCCAGGGTCATTGGAAACAAAATTTTAACTATCACGTTTGTATAATAATCAGTAAATTATGCATCGAAACGTATTTTGACCAACATCCGCTCTGTGAAGAAAGAATAATGGGTAACGTTCTTTCCCGCAAGTCATTTATTCAGAGGACACGGCTTCCGAAGATATTTTCCAAAATATTTAGATAGAATAAATTATAGGATTCCCGCATTTCGGGTGTCAGGTGAAGTTGACCCAGACCCCTGTCATGGATCAGGCATGTACATCTGGCCTACTGAACTTCAGTATTTTGTGATATGTCATGGATGCACACAATATACAAAGTGAAATGATGCTGAAATGCACGCTCTCCGGCAGCAATGGGTCGACATTGCCATTTTCATATAGGTTGCCCACCGGTATATCGCCAAATACCGACACCTCATTGCTTAATTTTCTTATTCCTCTATCCAGTCTATTAAGACGATACGTTAGTTTATTTATCACAAGTTATGCCTAGTTGTAAGCTGGAAAGCAAAGGCCGCTTTTAAAATAGCATTTTGTTAATGAATCAGAGAATTATCATTTTAAGTTGATCCGTTTTGTCGTTCTGTGCAATTTAATGCATTTCTAGTAAAACCTCAGGATATCGACTGAAACATTTACACTATGGGGGTTTATTGTTATTTGCATGTATAGCAACGCCTCCGTCCCTTTTTTATTTATACCATTCAATGGATTATTGCTTCCGTGATGAGACTGCTGTCAGGCAAAATATACATCTGTCGCAGGCAGGTGGGGTCTTCCTGACATCTGATCACCCGGCGATATCCAACGCGTAGGGTGGGGGTTAAAAGAAATGGGGAAAAGCAATTTTTCCCCTTTCATACCTTGTGACTGGATGGTTTCAGTAGCCAAAATTTGTGTGAACTTCATAGTCCGTTAACAATTTTAAAACTGTTTTAAGTAATTAAGCATGTGAGGCTTCATTTGACCCAAACTGAGTTAACTTTTGACCGATTACGTTGGCTCAATTCCCCGTCAACACAAGTATTTTAAACTGAGACAGCCATTTTCATCACCTGATCACCCCAGACAGTTCCAATGGTGCTGACTTACTAAAATTTGAGTAATCGGAACACGCAGTGTATGACTAATAGTAAATACTCCGTATTCTTTGACTTGGTGTCAATCTAAGAGCGGTGCGAATTGAAAATTCCTGCATACTCCGGGTAAAATTGTATTGTGGTGGTGACCATCGACTGTTTTTAAGAGAGTACTACTTTTGAAGAATATTTGGATATTAATATGGGTTTCCCCCACACAGGCGTACGAGAGGGGATGCATGCAGGGGGAGGCACTCGCCCTCCCAATTCGGTCAAAAGCAGTTGGTCTATTCGGGCAAAACATGATAAACGGTGACATTATTCGGGCAAAAACTGCTCTGCCCTCTCAAAGAAAATCTTTCCCCGTACGCCTATGCTCTCGGGTCCAGAACGAAATTTTGCACATAACAAGACGTGCCGCGGAGAAAATATACTTTTCCCTGGTTCCATCATATTTTGAAATGGTGACCCATTGCAGAATGTATCTGCTAGTAGCAAAATATATACAACAATAGCTTGATTCAAATGTTTTTTTAATCAAAAATCATACCCAGGCACATTCCCCTTAGCACATACTCAACAGTCCACACAGTTCCACAGTTTATCTATGCAGGGAAGTGTAACTATCACATCTCCCTGATCTATGCATCCGACACCACTCTCTACTGGTCGAATTAAGGCGCGTGAATGCTGGATTCCAACTCAGTCTTTTCACCCCCCGTAATTATATCGCAGCTTTAATGAAATCACACATGGTAGACATAAATACTACGCAACGCAGAAATGCAGTTCAAATCCTTGCCGAGGCAAGAGGGCCATTAAACCCACAGATTTTTCCTTGCACCGATCTTCCCCCACCCCGTTATGTCAGTTAGGTTAACCCTAAAGATGAATACTATACCTCTCCAGAGAACTTAGTTTTCCCTCAGAGGTATGCTAAAACCTCAGAGCTTTCGGAGCTTCGCCCCATGGAGCCCCGCACGCCTGTAATAGGACATTTTTGTGCTCTGTTTCGCAAGTGCCCTTTAAATTTGTCCGTATATTTTCTTTTGGCCTTAGTCCCCCTCCCCCCCCCCCCCGAATTTTGACATTCTGTAGCCGCCACTGGGTAGGCTATACAAAATATGAGAAGGAGGCACCATAATGGTCCAGATAAGATGATGGAATAACTTTGGACCCCCTCGACATGTTCAACAACAAGAAATTTATCGCGACCCCATTACCTGTCACTGACGCATATATGGGCGTGAGAGGCCACAGAAGCAGAGCCTCGGAATGCAACTGCCGCATGTGAAGAACCATGACTTCTTACTCTTTGCAACATCTTCCTTTTCTGTCTGATTACATCTTATCGCCTCCAGGAAGGAACTGAAGCACACTACATACACATTTGACATTAGCCGTGTTCCCATTTGATCCAGGGAGGTGGATCTTGATCTACCGAGGTGGATCAACATCAGTTACCTTGATCGAGATCCGCGTTCCCATTTAAGTGAGCGCTGTAGATCAAACGTGTTTTATGAACACATTGCGCAAGCGCGAAAAGGTCACCAATGTTTACAAGTCGGCCCGCCATGCATTTCGTATCGATGTATCACAAAAACATACATGAGTGTAACCGGAGATCCAGGGTCACTTGATCTACCGATGTGTTCCCATTACAAACTTTGATCCAGCGCGGTGGATCTGATCTACCCCGAACGGTCGATCAAAATCGGTGGATCTTGATCTTGAGTGAGTGTTGTTGATGTGCGTTCCCATTAGTGTTTGATCCACCTCGGTAGATCAAGATCCACCTCCCTGGATCAAATGGGAACACGGCTAAAGTCAGGTTTCACATCTGATTAATTGATTGACAGTACGTAGCAGACATATTGAACTACACAAAAATTTTTTTTAACATTTTGGGGTAAAATATAACAGACCAATCAAGTATGTATCACTGCTTTCCACAGAGTGTGAAGACATAGATTACTTGAAGAAACAGATCGTCTAACAAACTCAGATATTCAACTACAACCCACACCGTCTTTGTTTTCTTAACATGCAACCTCACAGCATGAATGACCCTAACTCGGGTGGCCAAGAAGCTTACGAATTATGCCTTCTTTAATCATCAAAACTGAAATGTAAATAGTACGAGATTTATTTTTTAATGAACGACAACGAAATCCTGAACACCAAAAGCGTTATATATTTTTCCGTTGGTACAACACGGATTAACATTCCTTTTAAAACTTAGCGATCTCAAGGTATTTTGCCTCAAAGAGGAGGCAATCGTTAAACAGTGAATTTTTATTCGTCTCGAAGTGAATTCCACTCTCCTTAGAGTGAATTTCACTTTTTTGTGGAGTGAATTAATACTCTAATGGAATGAATCCACATTTTTCACCCTGTTAAGAGTGACTTAGTTTACCCTTTTGTTTTAGAGTGGCTTGTAATAGACTATTAACCTGTTAAATTCCATAGTTGTCGACGTCTGGTCAGCTATTTACAGCAGCATTATAATGTGTGCAACGATATCATAAAGGTAGATACGATGATGCTAAAACCAAGCAAAATAGCTCGTTTTGTTTTGTTCTGAAAGAGCATATCTTACACAAATTAAATATGCAATATGCGAAATCCAAAACATGCATATCTTATAACAGTGGTATTGACAAAAATGACATTAAGGTTCTCGTAAGATGATCTGTTCGAAAATAAGACTTAATACTGTCAAAAATTTAGCTGCCCTTTGAGAATATGCAAACACGAAGTTATATTCCCCATGCACGAGCTGTTGAGTGTGAAAACTTCGAGAGAGTCCGTGGTTAATGAGCCCGAATTGATTGGATATGCATAATTGCTAATTTTATGAGGCATGTGGCATGATCTTTGTCGAGAAGTACAAAAGCATTTCCTTGTTCGGACTCTAGAGATCAAAACCCTGTAGTAAATTCACATTTTAGTCAGCTATAAGTAGAAGGTGCGCAGATTTTAACTTAAAAGAAATGCTCAGTCCTTTCGAGAAAACTAAGAACTACGGGAATTACACTCTGAAAACAAAAGAGTGAACTTAGTCACTCTCGAAGAGATTGAAAAATGTTTATCCACTTCACTAGAGTATTAAATCTAAAGAAAGTAAAATTCACTCCAAGAATAGTGGAAGTCACTCACTATCACTCTTTTTAAAGAGTGGTCACTGCAGGCACTCGACAAAGGGTGAAACTTCACTCTCTTGATGTAAATTTCACTCTTCTTGGAGTGGATTTCCCACTCACCCGCTCACTCATTTTGTTTTAGAGTGTAAATGCTTCTTGTGAACTTAAAGGAATCCATTACGTATTCTCCAGTCTCGTACTTTTCAATTTTCATGCTGTCCCTTTAGAATGCATAATTTTTCACAAATGATAAGCCTGCGCAGCGGATTTAGTAACTGCTAGCCATGAAATGAGTGTTCTCAATATCTGATCATGTGGTGACATTGATTATTTAGAATGCATCAAAGACACCCCAGTAGATCAAAGGCCGCGGAGGTTAACATTTATCAGAATTTGTCGCATGATCTGGGCCATTAAGTGGTCTTTACTTTCATTAGCCTTGTTCCCATTTGATCCAGGGAGGTGGATCTTGATCTACCGAGGTGGATCAACATCAGTTACCTTGATCGAGATCCGCGTTCCCATTTGAGTGAGCGTGGTAGATCAAACGTGTTTTATGAACACATTGCGCAAGCGCGAAAAGGTCACCAATGTTTACAAGTCGGCCTGCCATGCATTTCGTATCGATGTATCACAAAAACATACATGAGTGTAACCGGAGATCCAGGGTCACTTGATCTACCGATGTGTTCCCATTACAAACTTTGATCCAGCGCGGTGGATCTGATCTACCCCGAACGGTCGATCAAAATCGGTGGATCTTGATCTTGAGTGAGTGTTGTTGATCTGCGTTCCCATTAGTGTTTGATCCACCTCGGTAGGTCAAGATCCACCTCCCTGGATCAAATGGGAACACGGCTATTGTGTTCACACTGCGCAAAAAGCAATTAACACGCACTTGACGTGTGTTTGAGATATCTATATCACCACGGGATTAACCTTCAAAGCAGGACACCTATCGAAATAATCGAATGTGTATAATTTTCTTCTTAAGTACATGTTCTTCTATTAGTTTAAAGATTGCAAATAACATAGATGCAGGGTAAATGTCCGCATAGCGAGTAAATGCCGTGATTGTTTTAGAATTGAGCAAAAACTCAGTACAGTCTCCTAATGGTAGCGGGCCACTAATTACATGTCCCATTGACTTACACACTAAATTAGGTTATTTCCATGCCCCCTAGCTCCCAGTAGAAGTTTTTAACCAGGATATGCTACCCTTCTGATCGAATGGGCACTTTTCAAGGCACTTTCAAATTTCCATACCATGACCATTGAATTGTTGAGCTAGAGAACCTTGGATGATAATAGCTAGGCCTACTCAGAAACGGCATTTCCTGGAGCGGAGTAATACAATTTAAAAATGACACCAAAATTGGTCAAATTGTCTTAAATTTTGCACAGCTTCTATATCAACTCATTGTCAAAAAGGATCATATTTTATAGGTAATACAGTCACAGATAACATCCCAATAATATTTTTAAGGCACTTTCTCTGCCAGTTAACAATTTTCAAGGCACGAGTACTGGAGTTAGTGGTCCGCTACATAAAATGCCCATGAAATGACTTAGTAACAATGATTTGTGGTCATTCTCTGACACTATCTATCAGCAAAAATAGCATTCATTTTAAAAAATCCCACCCCAGAAAAGAGAAATGCTCAAGTGAAATGATATCCCTTCCAGCACAACAGCTGAAAAATGTAAAAGTGCATTGAACCAAGAATGTCATCATGACAGGAACCCAACTTCACAGTGTGTGTACTATAGGGCACTGGGAGTATACCCTACTCTGTTGATGTTACAGAATCTTGTATAGATGGCCTAAAATGATTGATATAATCAACAAATTATCATTACAAAACCTAAACCTATGTTTGTTTCACAAAACTAGTGAAGAGGCGGGGGGGGGGGGGTGTCAACACCCAGGAATACCCGTGTTCAACAGATGGAGTTTTGTGACTTCTCAATATTCCATGAGCCAACTAGCAGGGAAAATTGTTTGGTATACATCACACAAGTGTTTGGAAGTTCCCTGGTAAGAGGTTATACACACAGAAAAATACCTCAGGCTCCTGGGGGATGTAATGTAACTGCATCCATTTGACCTCCAGTATTATAAAACTATTAATTTTATTTGGGAGGAAGCAGTGATGCTCTCAGTCTCATTACACAGGCCCATATGCAATAGTGTATACCATTATGCACAGTGGCTTTAATACTACCAACAAGTTCTGTGTTGTTTTGGATGCATGTGCTCATGCTGCAGTTTGACTTGGTTCAAAGAAAAGGAACAGTAATTATAGTGGGAAAGGAGACTAGCTGATATTTTGGTTATTTAAGGAAGTATTCTGTATTTTTATCAACAGTTGGCATAAAGTTACTCTTTCAACTTCATGCATTTTGAAGTCTATGCTAGTAAAAGATCCATTGTAAGATTTCCACATCCATGTTTGTGACAAATTTACTTGGAAGGGATGTCTTTCAAAGGAATCTGGGTGAGACATCAGTCTTCTTATTCAACAATCTGACTGAATGTGAGTTGAAATATTTTCTTTTTCTGGTTGAAAGAATTGCTCTGTAGTCATAGATCGACTAGATTGCTGGAACCAAAAATTCAAACTTATAGGCCTAACATGAATGGGACAGCTTGAGTGAATAATGACAAAATTCCTCTTTTGAGGAATTGGGAGTAAGAATTTCAAATTTTGATTGATATATTTTTGGCTTTATACTGGGACATTCTTCAGATATAATTCAGAAATTATCTGGCCAGTACCGGTCTCATGCTACCCAATCTGTGTGCAAAATGTTACTTAAACATAGCATTATAATACACACACTGTGAAGTTGGATTCCTATGATGATGTCATTCTCAGTTCAATGCACTTTTACATCTTTTACATTTTTCAGCTGTTGTGCTGAAAGGGGTACCATTTCACTTGAGCACTTCTCTTTTGTGGGGCAGTATTTTTTAAAAGAAATGCTTTTTTTTGTTGATAGATAGTGTCAGAGAATGACTCCAAATCGTTGTTTTTGAGTCATTTCATGGGCTCTTGAAGCCCAGTGAAACAATGTAGTAGCCGAAGTATGCCATAAAGGCATGATACGTGTTGAAAGTAATGAATTTCCTAATGGGGGCAAACTAACAAATTCAGTTGTAAGTATCATATATCGAATGCAAGATGAAAGCGCTATATGATGTAACGCGCTCTTGCATTCCAGTTCATTATGAACAGCAGAACAAGTCTGGGACCGATTTCACAAACATCGATTTTAGCGAACATCGCTAAGTCTCTCGCTAACTAGAAATTATCGCTGGTAGCGATAGTGATGAATGTTGGGTTTCACTAAACCTATGGCAAACAACACAACCTAACGGTGAAAAATTGATCGCTAAAGTTATATGAAATCGTTTTGAAAAATCGGTCGCTAAATTGCGATCGATTTAAGATTGAGCGATGGATTTTGGCGTAAGCTATGATCGCTAAACGTAAGTGAGTTGGTCCCTGAGCACCTGCTTTGCGTTTTTATAAAATTGCTTGCGCTAGAGACAAATTTTTCATTCAATTCGGCATTGCAAATTCATAACGTAAAGTCAGTTTGGCTCATGATAAACTTTTTTTTGGTCCATATTGAACCTGAAATCTTGGCCCGGTTTCATTGCGGCAGATAACCGGCGGAGTGGACGAAGTCTTTTTATTCAGCTCATCGCTACCAGAAACCAACTGAGTGGCGGTAGCATAAGGGTGGGGGCCACAGAGGCCCTACGCAGGCTATGACACAGAGTTCAACGCTATTTAATTAGCAGAACCAGGCTGATCAAAGAGACCCCCCCCCCCAAAAAAAAAAAAGAAGTATAACTATTCCAAGGAGTGTATTTTTTTACATTGTTACATGCGTATATGATTAGTGAACATTCATACTAGAAGAAGAAAAAAGTTTATTTAAAAAAAAAAAAAAACCGAGAACATGTGACCTGGTTGTGGTCAAAAGAATGGCATTATATTTGAAAACGGACTGCTTCGTTTATTAAGTCTCACATCCCTTTTTTAATATTTTGTAGCATGAAATATCTTTCAATCGGTTTTGTTACTGTGTGGCGGAAACTGCCAATTCAGTTTCGAGTTTTTCAAATTGAACAACTGTTTTTCATTGTCAGTGAGCTAAGATGCACACTTATGAATACAACCGTTGTTTTATCCAGACACACGCCTATTCTTTAAACATTTGCGACGACAATGTGTTCCTATGGTGACGACCGATCGCCGTCATTGTTATTTGCAGATGTCACACGACAAGATGAGGTGAAAAGGACTTACAATTATAGTCTTTGCGACAACGAAAACTAGAAACAACCCAGTTTTAAGGAAATGAAATAAAAATAGAACACTTTTAGTTTAAAAGTCACTTCAAAACCTCTGGGACACTATCGTATGACCCGTGTAACCTTATACATGGTATAGTACCCATATGGGACCCGTGAAAGAGGAAACGAATTTTAAAGCGAATGTTGAAAATGATTTAAAATCTGAGACGTTAGAAGTGGTAGCCCATACGTGGAACTCTCGTTAATATAAGACCGTTACAAGAAAGGGAACGACTGACGTTTAATGAACTTTCAAAAGAATTGTTGCATTTCACGGTATTTGAGTATGTAGGGGTGAGGAGGGCAGAAGAGGCATACAAAAAATATCAAAGGCAACTCCAGTTTGAGTTCAAGTTGGCTTGTAATTGACCTGTTAATTGTGGTGGGACAAAATTTTGTAAAGAGATGCTAAATTGTTTTTCGGTCGGTGGCAGGAATTCATGAGCAAATTAATAGAAATGGCAAGTCGACTTTTAAAGTGATATTGTCAGTGGTATTACTATTGCGAAAGTTTTCTTATGGTAACCTTGTCTATAACCCGTATGAACAAATTCAAACGTACGAGAATTGCTGAGATTTGTCGCCCATTATTGGGGGCCATCAACGTTAAATTTACTGTTCTCAGTCTGTCTGCTACTGCTCGCACCATTGACGTTTGTGCGAAATTCACAACTTTCAGGCTACTTATGTTTAGGTTTTGGGTTGCCACCAGCCATCCATGATAGGCTATAAGCATAAGAAAACCAAAAAGGTTAATGGCCCTCCAGTTATGGCCCACAGTTATGGTCGAATTTTATCTGACCATTAATTAATTGTGAAAATTTTCATTGGTTTCAATGGCGGGTGCCAGAATGTCAAAATTGGCGGAGGGGGGGGGGGGGTGGATAATTTATGGGAAAGGTGAATGTTGGAGCAAAACCTTTCACTCGCAGGGCCAAATCGGACTAAAAGCATCGGCTCCTGTAGGTGGGGTCCAGGGACAAACATCCGGTGGTCCGGTGGGGGTCAAAACATTGAAGTCTACCGAAGCTATCAGGTTTTAACATAGGCTATTTTCTGGGTGAACAAATTAAGTCTCAGCAGAGGTATGTGATTCATATTTTTGACCTAACTCTTTCTTGTAATAACTCTCCTAACTGACCTACTTGCGGGAGGGATGTGGTGGACAAGGCAAGAATATGTGAGAGCTAATGCTCCGTGTCACTGAATAGCCTTAGTTTTCTAGCCTACGAAGGGTCTCTGTGGCTGTCTTGCCAATTGCTTTCCGCCCTTCATGTCTTCGTAGCGATGAGCTGAAAACTTTTCGTTCGCTCCGCGGGGTATTGCATGTTACGCAGTAACATCTTAGATATGAAAACTGGGCCCTCTGTATCCGAGTCCAGCTAACCTGATTCCTAAGTAAAAATTCTGGATGAATTTCAAGTCCCTCTTTACACAATGGCCCTTATGTAATGACATCACGGGCGTGATTTTGGAGGTATAAACAATTGATGAAGTATGCAATCGTGTAGTACGTGCAAACGTTTATCCAACTATAGAAAAGAATATTGACTGGGTGTCTGCCGTCATTGGTAATTGGTAAAGGTTGCAATGAGTCGCCCTTGCCTCCATTGGAGGACTCACTTTCTGATTTGTGACGTCATGTACATGAAGTCTATGTAGAACATCACATTTTTTACAACACAAGTAGTTGTTCCAAAGTACAAGGCCAATTTTTCTTGAGTGTAAACTGCTCACATTAGAACAATCAGTTTCTGCTTATTTTTCGCGGATATGAGAGAGAAAATATTAACGTGTAAGTGCTTAATGCGCAGCGTAAATACGCGTTATGTAGCCTGCCGCAGGTGTATAACTTAGACAAGTTATTTCAATCCCGATTCAAGGACGTTCTGTTGTAATTCTCACAGCGTGGCTCATTTCCACCCAAGTGAAAATCGGACCCGACATTTGACCGTTACCCTGGTTACAGTTGAGTTGCATGTACTCTAAGAAATAAATAGCTTTTACCCCCTCATTCACATGTTGCTATGCGGACGATACAATTCCCCTCTAAATTGATCATTTCACCCCTGTAAAAAATTTATTCCAAACTGCATGTGGTGTACATTTATATTTAAACAATCACACATTACTGTATATTTACATAAATTAACTCATTTTTGTTATAATGTAGGTAAATAAACACCACTAATGGGTTTAGATAACAAAGTTCTCCAGGTGTAAAAGTACTCGTTTTAAAAGTTATATGCAACTCCCGCCCAGCAACAACTTATGGGGTAAATTTACCCATTTATCTTTTAGAATTTGTATTAAAGTCAAATCCTTTTTTCTGATGAGCTCAAAAATAATTTCGTGCATCCATTTGCACTAATTTATACTCTTATTAAAAGTTAAAAAAAAAAAAATAATAATAATAATAATGTTGTCAACCTTTACTAGAAAAAACATCTAGCAATTGCGAGTCCTACTCGGTGCACCTGTCGGCCATTCAGATACGGTATTTACTGCTAGTTCTCCTGTCTGTCTGTCTGTCTGTCTGTCTGGATAAAAATATTAAACAAAATATTATAGTTTGGTAATCAGGAAATGAAAATAACAGCGGTTTAAGCTAATCCAGCTCCGGGTCGTTCATAGTCATCACCATTACTTTGTCAGGATAAGTGACGTCAACAATAGGCCTATATTTTTTGTATTCAGTTTACGTCATATCGTTTAACAGCATGTGATATTCCTGAATGCGTACAACATAAGATTGTTTTGATAGTATTATAGATCTTAACTGCTCACAATTGGTACCTAAATCTACCAGGCATAGACTAAGTAAGGTCTAGGTTTTACTTGCGCTTACGATTGTTACAAGTTAGTATACCATGCATTTTCAAATGCCCGGCACGTGAGATATGTCTTGAAAGGATGACACAACATCCCTTCACATTGGGGGCTTCCATAAAAGGCTAAAAGGTTAAGTTCAGTGGACACTTAAACTTTTTGGGACAACACTGCTTCGCGCACTACTGTTGCGCTTTAATACACGGTCCAGCGTCGGCATGTATTTGTTTGCCCTCCAGAACGCGGTCACGTTATTAGTTCACTTTTGCTAGCGAGAAACCTTCCCACGTGGAACCATGTTCATTCAGTAGAGGGGTGGGAATTAGAAGTTTCATGGCCCAAATATTAACCACCCTTTTAGGCAAATTTTAGCCGAATGTCTTATTATATTATTTTAACTATTTATTTTTTTACAGATTTATCCTAATTCCCATGTCAAATCCCGAGGTATTCCAGCATTATATGGCGGTGGGGCAACTCTGTCATGATGCCCGTATGGATATATTTTACACTGTGGTGCACGTCAAATCGCTATTTCAATGAACGACAATTGCATTTGTCCTTCCTTTAGACCTATGACAGGAGGCTTAAAAGGGAAATTGAATCAAAATTTTAATTTTCATATGTGAAAAAGAACTAAATATAGCCTACACTATTTGGTAAAGTAGTCAATAGTCAAATTGGACGGATATTTCTCGAGATATCTTCAAAATGAAGCAGCTATATTTATGTTCAAAAGTGAGCTTCGGGGCAGCGTAGTTATACTCCACATCTTCACATTGACAGGGAAAGCTTCGTTTCTTTTGGGTTTTTTAGTCTGTTTTTTGACCTTGAGATTGGGGGGGGGGGGTCTCATGCTGTTAAGCCCTTTGCACTCTAATAACATGAGATTGTCGAGATGAAAATTGGTTGAAAAGTTTAAAGGGCAGGAGCAGTTATCCCAAATTGAAGTAGTGTATTAGACTGTCCAGTTTCACGATTGGCTGTTGGGAGTCATGTGACAATGTTTTTTCTCTTCAAATGTGAAATTTACTGGAAATAACTGCTTAGTTTACCTTCAATATGCAAAAGTAAAATCATAAAAGCGCAAGTGGACCAGCTAAGACTGAGAACTGAGCGAAAAATAAACTGGCTGCCTGACTGCTTGAAATGAACGTTAAAACCGGCTCGCACCACTTATATCCTGTTTTGTTTGTGATGAAAAACTGGACAGCGGCGACACCAAGAGGAAGGCAGGCAGGAGCGCGTGTCCTAGGAAAATATATTTGACCTTTAAAAGAAATTTACTTGGAGACATGTATTAAGGGACATTTATTTGTCATTGTAACTCCCTGATTTTATTTATTTTCCGCAAAGCAACATTAAAATACACACAACGCTTGTCGAAAAACCTCCTTGCCGTGATATGATTAAACCTCCAGCAAGTTGGGGTGAAAATTTGCTAAATTTACTTAAACCCCTAATCCTCTCATCCAAACAGTTCTTTTTCTCCTAACTGCTCCTCCCACAATTGTCTGAAATTCATCCTTATCCAGACACAATCTCAGTTCATTTCTTCTGGGTGATTATACAAGACCCCAATGTGTAGTCAACACAATCTCAGTACAGTGAATGCTGTGTTGTATGAGCTATGGGTCTTTGCAACTTATACTCTGTAACAAGAGCGACAAACTAAAGTTATATTTTATTTTGTTCAGAATTGAGGACCGCCACAGAAGGTTAGGAATAGAGAACGGATAAGATAACGTAGTCTCCCGCATGCCAAAATTGCGCAATATTAACTGATCAGATTAACTGCGTAGTTTTCTTCTAAAATAGAATTTTAAATGAAACTTGAATCGCCCTTTCCAACAGGCTCTTGCTTTGCCGGTGACCACATGATCAGCCGAACGACATATGATACATTTGATGATATCAGCCTGGTGCTACCATGGGAGTACTTTCCTGGTGCTACCGTGGCTTAAAAAAGCCATCTCGAGATTGTGATGTGTTTCAGTGGCAAGTCAAGTGTGTCAGGGCTATATATGTTTGACCGCATCTAAATAACTTAGTTAACCTCAACCCAATTTTTTGTCATGCATTTTGTAAATATTCCCACATTAGATTTTTTTTCATTGGTGGTTGTACTTGGCGGCATGGCATAATAAGATTTAGCAACCTTTTTAGACAAATTTAAGACGGTTCATTTGAGAAACGGTTCTGTAAGGGAAATACCTTGTAGCTGCGCACTTATCCTACCAAAGAAAGAAGAGGCGGATGAGAAATTTTATACTGTTTGATTTGTTGACAATTATAGTAGGGATGGAAAGAGAGATCTCTGAGAGGAAGTAGCAAAATAAAGACTGCGTAGTTATTTTTCTCTACCCTTAATCCTCATTACCCAAGATGATATAGCTATGTTACATCTCTTCTGATCTGGAAGTATATGCTTGCTTTGTTGGTGATCATGCGATGCATTCACATACAGGTGATCCGGTTGAACTGCCAAACCGAAATAAGCACTGCAATCAAGCTATACTGAGAACACTAAATTGTCATTCGTGAGGAAATTTTGATATTTTGAACTTCCAATAATATGCGTGAAATTCTGACAATTTCGACTACGGCCGGAAATTATTAATAAAACAATTCTTCTGCAATATAAACACGTCTATTTTCCAGATCTAGTAGATAATATCATCCACTAGCCTACCTGTTTTGTTTAGTCAACTTTAACATCACTCTATACGAATCACTCACATATACTTTTCTAAAACTCGAGCTTGTAGCATAAACTTTTTCTATTTCCCTCACCTCCCATCACTAATGTTTCACCTGTATACATATTCAAACTGATATCCTTTTCTGAAATGGGCAAACTTCCTCATCATTGCAAATTCACTAGGCTACCTGTTACTCGTATCAGTGAGTTGCTAAAGCAACTCTCTGTTAATATCACTAGAACAGTTAGACCACCTCCCTTCGCGAGTATGAATGCCTTGCATGCTGGTTTGGTGTGCGCTCGGTAGCATGTAAAGAGCGCAAAAGTGCAGCCTAACTTGGTGACTATAGAGGCTTTTCACATGACGTCATAATACTACCCGGCGGCCATGTTGGAGTACATGTAACTACGTAGTAAACCATACGGGACGCGCTTGCTCGTTGAATTTGTACACACCGTGCATATCACAGTGCACACTGTGCAGTGCGTTCGGCACAAAGCCACGTGTATTTGGCATGAATGTCCTCCAGCATGGCGGTTCCGTGACGCAATTGCAAAGCCTCTTTTAATGAGCAAGACTGCATGAATTGCCGTATACACGAATCCGGACAGCAAGTGATGGTCTGATTTCAGTTGGCCATAACTGGGGTCCATCAACTTTAAATCTTTCAATTTCCTTGCTTACCTCTATCATGGATGGTTGTACACTAATTTGTATCTTAAATATTCCAAGTTCATTAAATATGAGGTTGTAAAATGCATGTAAACAATAAAATAAAGACGGTTTTAGGCTGATGAACCCCACTAATGGCGGCATGCAGTCACTAAAAACAAGCGCTAATCGGATTCGTCTATACAATACGACCAAAATGGCAAAATGCCTCTGTGTTTGATTTTTCCGGTTGTCTGGTAATTAGCCAATCTGCAAACCATGTAATGTAATGTACAGTAATATAACGTAAAATGAATTTCAAAAATGAATCCGGCAGGAGTCTGTGTAAATTCCTTCTCACTGAAGTTAAACGTTAAGGTCATAAAATTTTATTCTGAAAGAAAAAATGTGATAAGCGTTTACAAAATTTACAAAAATTGTCATAGTATTCATCACATTACCTATTACATAGCCCATTGTCATGACGGTCACATGAACACTTTGCATGGAATTATATTTTCGGTACATCATCTCAGTGTATCCTGAGTAGTTATTGATGGATAAGTAAACACTGCGTGGTGAAAAGGTTATACCTTGGAATGTTATTACGCGGTTGGTACGTGCAGTTCAGCCTCTATTGTTTTTCCTTTGTCAAGCAAAGCTTGTCAGTATCACTAACGTACAATCATAAATTTACAGAGGTATTGTTTACACAATTTCTAGTTTGACAGTTTATTGTCATAGAGAAAAAGCTGGCCTTTTACGGTAGAGATTTTGAAAAAAAAAAAAAAAAATAGAAATTAAAATAACATAATAATTCTGTTTCCGGGAAGCAATGCTTCCAAATGTGTCATCCATAAATTTCTATTTGCAAAGAAAAAAAAATGAAATGATGCGAGTTTCGTTGGCCAACATGATATCATAAAGTTGAAAAACGTTAGACTTACGTAACCAGCTGCAGGCATTTTCATTAACCCTATTCTACGCATTTATATTTCAACGTGTGGATGACTTTAACGTGGGCACTAGGAATAGCAGGCAGTTTGTTTAGACTATTTATAGGGTTTTGTATCGTTTCTAGGATATTTGCAGATGTTTGCCGAGGTTTGAGCAATGTACATCACTTTACCGAAAAAAAAATAATTCAGTTATAGCTCGCTGCCTAGTGGACACCATCTTAACACTAAAAAGCTGATGGGGATTCAATTTGAATAGGGGAGGGGTTAAGGGAAGTGATGGGCATGGAAAGCGTGAGTTCTGTACTTTTAAGTCGCTGACTATAAAGTGCTTTCACTAACGTCACAAGTCTTCGGAAATCCCGCCCCTTTTGACGGGTAAAAACTAGTGTAGTACGGTATCTCCTATATATAAGCATGTGGGAAGCAGCTGGCGACAGACGTGTTACTATTGCACTTAAATACTGATGATTTTTGCCCGCCAATGGGAGTGGCGTATAGTATGCTCATTAAAACATCGTGACTTGAAAGCACTCTGTATCAGATTTGAATACATTCATCACTGACGAATGGATAAACATTGGCCAAAATATAATTCTTGAAGGATTGCATCAATAAAATTTGTATCCAAACAGCGCACCGTTCATGCTCCGCCTCATAAAGCCTCGACTAGTGTTATAGCCTCGTCTATTGGTTTCAATCCATTCTTATAACTTAAAAACCCTCAAGAACCTCCTGGCTTCAGGTGGCCTATACAACAGGAGATATGATCATACCAAAGCCGTCCTTCATCAGCTTTTTAATTTGGTGACCGGTGTGAGAGCGCATAATTTTTAAAATCATGTTGCTTCCCAACAAAGCTCTCAGCACAATTTACATGGCATGGCACTTGGTAACATCTTTTAATGGCTCACTATTTATTGGATTACAAGCTCTCTCGCCTTCTTTGCACTGGGTTAGAAACGTTTTCTAATTGTCTGACTGACTGACTGACTGACTGACTGACTGACTGACTGACTGTCTAACAGGACCCGATCGAACACGACCGACTCCTTCACGACCAAACCAACCCTGTGGCAACCAAACAACCCCGTCTCGTACCAATCAGACCGACCCCGTCCAAACCGACCAACCAACCCAACCCGTCAAAAAGGACCCACCCGACCCAATCCGACCGACCCCAACATGCCGACTCAACCGACCGATACACTCTAAAACAGTTGGATGAAGTTATCACTAACAATGGTTACGTATGTGACAATTCTGAAATTGGGTAAAAGTTTGTCCAGAAATGTTAATTTGCATATGAATTATGTAGTTAGATAAAACTCTCTTGGGTAACTCACCACCAGGCTGACCAACTCAACTCAAGGCAAAAACTCAACGCAAAATGTGGCAGTTCATTAAAAAAAAAATAGAGAGTCATGGTTTGATAATTCTCAGTTTTGTTTAACTTCTTCTGCAGTGTCTATTAAATAATCACACTCTGCTTTCCTTCCCTTTCTGTAAGTTCTCTCTCTCCCTGACCTCTTTCCCTCTCTTTATCGTTGTTTTCGCTCTCAATATCTCCCTTCCTTGCCCTTTACCTTACCCCCCCCCCCCCCTCAATCAAGCCAACTGGCAACTGAAGTAAGGAGACGTGTAATTTTCGTCCCCATTAAGGCAGTGAGTCAAATCACAACTTCTCTTGCTTGAATAAGCACCTGTTTTGTTCAAGTGGTCACATTCAAATTGGAAGGAGACATTTCCTACTGCATGGTAAAACCAAGGAGTTGCAACTCCCTGGTTAGACTAGGAAATTTATTTTTTCGTTCGCAGACAACATGTTGCAGACTCTAAAACATTGAAAGGATGGAAACCTTACGGAAATGGTTCATCGGAAATTAAAAACGTACCGAATCTGTCCAAATAGCTGTTTCGGATAACTAGGTTTCTTTCTTATACGTTATTACAGAATAGTATCCCATTTCCGACGAACCTACATTCATATTCCTTTCGGAGAATATAAGCTTCAGGTACTTCACAAGTCAAAACTTATAGCTGTAGGCCCATACTAGGTAGCCAAACAGTATACCGAATGGACGGGAATAGCAATACAGTACCGCGTTATCATTGGGGAGACAGTTTTAATGTTCCTCATTTTTTATGAGCGGTGATTGGCAATTATTCTAAAGGCAAAACGAAAGTAATGGTTTTTATGTTGAGTACGTATTTCGAAGAGAATGTTATCAATTTAGTTGCGATCCCAGTTTAGTCAACTTATATATTTAAGAGGAACTAGGTCTTATCAATCTGCCTACTATCCACTTTCCAAATATTTTATTCCCTTTGCGGTCACAAAAAGAATGGTTTTGGTATTTTAATCAAAGCCACATATTTTCCCGTTTTTTAAATCTGGAATTTCGTTTTGTTATTTAGCATTGTCAGTGACCTTGCATACGTCAAAAATGTCATTTCTGGCAATGTTGGCAAACATATTAGCATCAAAAGTTTGGTTTACTCTACTTTTCAACAATAATGTAAATATTATTTATTATTTTGCTCTCCTATAAGCTGAAAACAACTATTTTTACGATCTCGTATAAATGCCTACATAGTAAAATGTGCAGGCTGGTTTCTAGGGTTTTTTAATCCTTAAAAGACAACTGACTGTTAATGTACCCTCTACCGGTGAAATATGACTGCAGGCAAAAATAACACAATCATTGCCAAATTTGATCCGGTTCTCGAATACGGTCCTCTCTTGATATTCGTCATGCCTTCTTAATGTGTGAGAGCTGCTGTGGTATATTGATGCCATGAATCAAATTTCTTAAAGGCACTGTCGTGCCTCTTGAGTAGGTTGCCTAAGGTAAAGCCTTAAGCCGTCTTTCCATATATGCGTTTTCCGTCATGCGTCATCCACAAATTTGGCCTTCATAATCAAATAATAAGACCCTTTCCATATGCTCGTAGCGCACGCTTTTATGTTAAACGTCACATCAGAAAGAAAATCGTATAGGTCGTGTCGTACGGAAAGGTAACTTAAAAGAAGGGTTTAAGGTCACAACAGGATTGAGTATTCTGAGCATTTTGGTGAAATTTGATTGAAATCCGATGTGTGGTTATCAAGATATGAACACGTTATGTTTTCACATTTTCAACAAAAAGTGAACTTGAAGCAAACACATATGACATCATCCCCACATTAATGGGCAGTCTTTTGTTTTTCTTTATACTTTATACTGGATTTTCTCTTCAACAATCCCATATTATTAAATTGCATAAGGGTCACGAGAATTTTACAAACTTTGCATCCCCACAGGGAAGTCATACTCCTATTAACTTCAAGGTCAACACAACATTCTGATAAAACAAAGGGACACAAAACATTCCTTGTCAATGTGAGGAAGTGATGTAAGCCTTGAAACACACTTTTGAACACAAATCTACTGACTTCATTTTACTAATATCTCAAGAAATACATATCCGATTTGAATGGAATTTTCACCGCACTGCGTAGATTCTGTTCCTCTTCCATATACGAAAATTAAACTTTTGCTTAAACTTCCCCTTTAATAAGGTACACTTGTCATGGAAACTTTTCAAGAGAAGTGGTGGCGTGCTTCATTTTTTGTATAGTTCAGTTTTAGGAGCTTCAACTTCTATAACAAATGAAAAAGACGTAAATTTCAGTGTTTGTGCAGCAGTTTTCTGAAAATGATGGTGGGAACTTCTTTCATATTTTAGAAAAACTGATTTAGGAGCATCTTGGTATTTAACGTGATTGCCACGAAATCATTACGTAACTAATCACATTTGGTGGAAATGGAAGATGTAATTTAGAGCAGGAATTTTAACATCCAATTGTGACGCTACAGGCTCGCAGCCAAGGGGACTAGGTGACAATTTTCCCTAAAAAATTACTGTCCCGTCGTAAGCTGTGTTACATCCTTAACGGGGGAATCAGAGTTAGACAGAAGTTGTCAACCCCCAAAACATCTAGCTTTCCGTTCTGAATTGATTGTTTTAACAAAATCTAAAAAAAGTAAATAGCAATTAAACACTTATTTAGCCCCCACTTTGTAAACACGTGTAATGTTTAGCTATTAAATCAAACGTATAGCGGCTAAAAGTGTTAAAAGGCGAACTTTTTAGATTTAAAGGCTAAAGACAGTCGCCCCAAACTTGTCTTGAAGCAGCAACTAAATTTGACAATTTTAATCCTATTCCTCTTCAAAGTATTTGTTATAATAATTAAGGACTTCAATATTGCAATATTCTAGGTAAAACAAGCTGTAACTCCAGGTAAATTTCACATTTGAAGAGAAAAAATATTGTCACATGACTCTCAACAGCCAATCATGAAACAGTACGGTCTACTACACTACTTCGTTTGGGGGGGGGGGCTGCTCTTGCCCTTTAAGTACTTTTTTTTTTTATCGTTTAAACGTCTTAAAAAGTAGGGAACAATGTTTTATGCGTTTAATTGCTGAACGCTCTTTTTAACGTGAACCATTGAAGATAATTTCAGGTTAGAAGAAACCCTTATTTTGTGTTACACAGATGTAAGACTAGATGGCTTCCACTACACTGCGGTAACCAATGACGACGTTAGATCGTGATCACCAATCATTTTTCGTAAATTTTAAGTCAGCGTACAAATGTGGCGTAGAATTGTGGCATAGTTGTGAACATAGAATAAAATTGTCGAATCAAACTCTGATTGCCGCTTTAAGTACCTTGTCCGACTTTGGCCCGAGAAGATAATGCCGTGTTCCCAGCCCAAGCAGTTCCTGGAAAAATGATGGCCGAAAGTGTGCAAGTGCACATGCGTATTTCCCTTCATGTCATCTGAATATGTAGTAGGGAAAGCAAGCCTGTGAGCCACAACTTGGAAAAGGTCGTAAGCTACTCGACTTGAAGCAAACAGTGCCGGTCTTTTGAAAAGTTTGTTCTCTCACTTGATGCAAAATGGTACAAAGTGATGCTATTTCATTTAAAACAGCCTCATTCTTCTGTTTGTTTTATTTGATATCTATTTCATGTTTTGTCGCACATGATTGTTTGGAAACACTGATCACAAAATTTGATTTTGAAAACGATTTGTGCCATATGGTGATCAGAGTTGTCATGAATTCTCCTTCCCGGTGGTGCTGAAGTTCAATTTAAAGCCGGACCGTAGATCAGAATATTTTTGATCAGCGAGTCAAAATATATAACTCCCTACCCCTTCAAATATACAGCGTCAATGCCTTGGTGCTAATTTGAAACAATACGAAAATATTACAAAATCGATAGATTAAAATACACAAAAAAGGAATTTCTACAAAGTAATGAATTAAGTTTTGTAATATTAAACGGTGTCGAGGAATAAAACGTTAAGGGGCAAGAGCAGTCATCCCAAATTGAAATAGTGTATAGAAGACTGTCCTGTCTCATGATTGGCTGTTGGGAATCATGTGACAACATTTTTTTTTCTCTTCAAATGTGAGATTTACTAGAAATAACTGGGTGGTTTACCTTGAATATGCAATAGTAAGGTCATAAAATGTAATGAAAGATACTTTGAAGAGAAATAAGAGGCAAATTGTGGAATTTAGCTTTTTCTTCTGAGTAAATTCGGGGGGAATGCTCTATACCTTTAACTGTAAACACTTTTCTACACTGTGTAAACATGTGTAAAGCTTTCAAACGGGTAATTTCAAAACGTAGTTTGATTGCTAAAAAGTCACTTTTGAACGCTATTTATTTTTAATATTCAAACGTGCTTACAGAGTGGGGGCAAAACAAGTGTTCAGTAGCTGAAGACCTTTTTAAGAGTGAACATGAACGTTATTAGAAAAAAGTCAGTAAGGGGGCGGCTTTTAATTGATCAAATCGGGGAAAATTTTTCAACTCAAAGAAATGTTGCTAAATGTCGACGATTTTTTAAAGGAATGTAGCAAGGAATATGTGGGCAAATTATCTAAGCAGACTCCTAAATTTTTCACAAGGTTTAATGAGTTCAGCTTGTGTCTGTTGAGAACTTCATCAAAGGTCCAGATGTCATAAAACTGATTTTGTTTAGTACGTCTGTCAAGGTAAAATTACCGTTGGATGGATAGGTTTTGCAATTTGTTTATGTGTGTTAATGCGCGCAAAGTATTATACCATCAAAGTATTCGTTCTATGATTGTACTGACTGTTGTAGCCAGGTGTTTGTATGGTGATGGTTAACTGAAGGACCTGATCAACGGCCTGGCGGAGGGATGCCCTACTCTTCAAAGATGTTTTAAAATCTTAAGATACATTCTTAAGTTCTTATATATCCTGGTGCAATAATTAGCATCAATTGAAGCCGATTATTTTGTTCCATTAAAAAATTTTTTTCCGTAATTTGTTAGGGGGTCATGGTGTCCTCCACCTTCTTGGCTACGCCAATGTTGTAATTAAAAAATCTTTCTGTAGCTTCAGTTCGTTAATTTAGTGATAAATACTCCCTCGTTATTCAAAAAAAAAAAAATCCCCATGTGGTTGGAAATGAAGGCAAATGAAGTTATTTTAGTTTTATTAACAGACAGGGAAACCTTACAAGGGATCAGAATTGACGCTCTTCTGAGAAATTCTTTTTGTGGTTAGGTTATATATTTCTGTAATAAACACAGAGATTACCGAGAAGAACATCCCCATCTGATTGCCCTACAACCTTACATGAATGTTTTGATTTATGTTTAATAAGCCTGTGTATAGTGTTTTATTTACTTGACATTATAGTTTGGTAAGCCATGCCCACTCACGTCGACCTTCGGCTGCTTTTCAACAGGGAGTTGCCAGAGAAGGAGAAAAACGCTCTATAGTCTCGTTAAGACCATGTTCATTTCCGAAGGTAAATTTGCTTTTATCCGCCATTTTTTTTTCTCAATGCTTCGATCAAAAATGATTAGAAACGCATTATTGAAATTCCAATGAAGAGACGCATCCCTTACACCCTAGTCATTAACATTTTGTTGCCAGCCGCCATGCAAAATTGTGAAATTTATGTCATTCGACGCTATCCGAGACAAGACGTATATTTCATTTGTAGACAGAAGAAATTTTCCTACAAATCAGTTTCAAAAATTTGTTTCCCAATGATGACAAAATTATGTAAATCTGAGAGAAATATAAAAACTGTACCAATGCTTCCATCCAATGAAGAACGGGCGCAAGTTGAAGCATATATTTTAAAGTTTGTTTCCAGTCGATCTATCAGAAATTCTCATTGTAAGCTTCGACATTGGCGGAAACAAACTTACAAATCAAAGGATAAACAGACAATGCCTTTGTTTAGGGATTACTTGGGAAAGAATGGAAGAGATCGTCATTAAAAGGACTTAGTTACAAGGGATTAAACAATAAAAACAAAGGGACCTCTCAATCAAATAGTGACACCTTAAACGATGTAATCCCTTGGAAGTGCATATTGTCTGAAAAAAAGTTCGTTGTACCTCATTCTCTAGCGACTCCCTGAATACAGTTTTTGCCTTTTTGACGGGTAGTCAAGAAGGGCGGGGCTTGTGACGTCAGTGAAAAACACTCTACCCTGTTGTTAAATGCACCAGACTTATTTCAAAGAATTTCGACATTCCGAGCTACTGTAAAAAAATATAAAGCGTAAATAAAGACATAGTATAAAAGAAAAGGAGGGCATTTTGAAAGTAGATCAACCATACCCGGATGTGACCTAAGTCTTCACCCATAAAACAATTAACGCCGCAAGGTGTAGTTTTCAACTTGAACCTTGTTACATAAACAAAGCGCTTACTACAGCCAAGTATATAAAGGTAAAGAATCAGAAGTCAAAGCCAGAGGGTCGGGAGGACTTTATAAAAAGTATTCTTAAAAAATGAAAAAAACAAAAAACAAAAAAAAAAAACAAAAACAAAAACAAACCCATATATATACACATATACATACAAAGGAATCGTAAGTCGAGGTGATGTTTTCATGCAAAATCAGATGAAATTTTTTACATTCTTGACATATTTGGCAGCTCTTCCTTGGCCTCACTGCATTTTTCCGTGCAGATGGACAGGATGTCCGCATTCTTTTAAACACTTTCTAGATTACAAGGGCAGACAACAGGGATTACAGGTCTATCCAGTGCCCAACTTTTTGTCTGAAAAATTAGTCAAAAGTCTTCTTGTTATTTGTCCAGTCGAGGTGCTACGGGGAGGGGGAGGGGGGAGAGGGAAAATTTTTCCTCCCAGATGTTTTCCTTGGCTCCCACTTGCCTCCCTACCCCACAGATTAGGTCAGTTTGGAGTTGGATTAACGGAAAAAATAAATAATGTTCCCTACCGAAGACTTGTTTTTCCATCCATATTGATGCTAAAACCTCAGAGCTTTCGGGGGCTTTTCCCCCTAGACCCCAACCCCAAGGGGGTTGGTTTCACAATGTGTCGGAAAAGTTTTGCCCCCAAAGTTATCATTTTTCCTAAGCTTGTCCCTCCCTCCCAGTTTTGACATTCATGTGCCGCCAATGAACCTGTCACATTTCACCCCAGAAGGCGATCACTCGTCTTTTTCTTTCACCAATTATCCGGACCAACCCCTGCACTTTGGAAAATATGTGATCATTTTGCATTTTAGCATTTCTTTTTTATATATTTCATTGCTAAAAGAAAGCTCAATGTAACGATTGCTTATAGATTCTGCTTAGAAGCCCGGTGAATATCATTTTTGTGTCTGAGGGGTTGCGATGGCTCAAGAATCGCACCAAACTAACCTTTGCTTTCCGCCTAGATAGTCTTTCAAGCAGGATAACATTTTTCGGGTAGATTCTCTTGTTTAGCCTATATTCTCCATGTACAACATATTGACTTCCGGTCAATCCCAGCCAGCTATCTAAAAGTCCACATGGTGCATTTTGCAGCACAACCTGGCGAGTTAGTATGACGAAATACTTTTCCAGTTGTAAATCCATGGCTTGTTTTCCTATTGCTGAACATAAAGAAAATTTCAGAAGGTTCCATCTTTAAAGGTTTCGGTATAATCCCGCGGAGACTTGGACTCCAGACCTCCCTGCTACAAGTCGGATGCTCTAACCACTTATACTCAACCATGCAGTCAGCAAATAAACGCAGGTATAGCCTACAGTTTAAGACCAGGGGTGGCGCCAGGCTCTCCGACAAGGGGGCCAGCATTTCAATCCCCCACAACGGCTTTGAGTTAGTCCCGGTGGGAAGTGACTTAGCAGATTTTGAGGCGCGAGTAGCGAGTGAAATTTTTAACTTTCTTTTTAAAGAGGCTCATTGAGTTGATATTGATAACTAAATGAGAGTGTAAAGGGTCACTACCACATAACAATGTTAAGAGTTAGCATTATAAGTCAAGTTTCATATTAATAATTACGGAAAATTCGGAATTGTAAGTTTCCTTGAAGAATATGATCTAGTAGGCAAAATCAAGAAGATCGTCCGTGTGACTGAAGTTCATCAGACCCGCATCTTTTATCAGTATAATGTGGGCATTTAGGTAAAGGTTCCCTGACGAAATTGAATTTTCTCAACAACCGGGAGAGGACAGCCTTCCGCGACGAGTGCATGACCGACCTTGCAGATCAAGATGGGATGAAGGAGATCAGAGCTACGGTAGTAAGAAGTGATTAAAACAGATTCAGATATGCAATAATATAGCGTTACAAAATAAAAAATAGTTTATAAAAAAACCGTTTGTGATCATCCATCCAATAATTTTAGTCCTTTACGTTCATTTTTAGGCCTCCCCGAAGGAAATTGCCGTCCTTCCCCGACGGGGGAGGAGATAGAACAAGATACATGGAATGAGGTATAATGGAGCTAAGAAGAAATGATTGAAAATCGATTTCGATATGCATTAAAATTGCATTTCAAAACAAAAAAATGCTCTAGATCACCCATCCAGTAACTTTAGTCCTTGTAAGTTTTTTTTAAAATAATTTTTATTATTTTTAGACCTCCCCGACGAAACCGCCTACCTTCCCTGAGGTGGGGGGGGGGGGGTGAGTGTTCCCCGTCACGGGGCCATGGCCCCCGGTCCCTCGCTAGCGCAACCCCTATTCAAGACATTTCCCACAGTTACACTTTTCTTCTGAAAGGTGCCTATACGGGGCTAGTCAATGTCCCCAGGTGGTCGATATCCCCATGGCTGTGAACATTGCACCCTGGCATCATCCCAGGTAGCAAACATATAGACCCTATATGGGTAAATCCATTTGGGACCCATTTAATTTGTGCACCAAAGATGAACAAGTGCCCCCATATGGGTAGCCCAAGTATGAGGGATATAATAGGACTGGCTCATACTTTTTCCCTACATATCAGTCGTTTACATGGGCGCCAGAACTATCCCATATTGGTCAAATGAGTCATGTGGGCTAGCCCATGTGGGCCCCACATTAATCCCGGGTGCAGAATCATAACAACAACTTATGGGCCAAGAAATGGGTCCCAATGGTAACCCATATGGGAATGATACCTGGGATCAGGAATAAAACACCGATGAGATTGAAAGGAACATGCAGTTTACAACTGTTTACATCAAGTGTTTTGATTCTATAGTGACACACATGACCATAGTCACTCTAATACATTCATATTTAAAGGCTTCATTTTCTTACCACTGGCAGTACCAATTCTGCTAACCTTTTTTACTTAAGCCCTCTCCCAGTTGTCCGAAATTCATCCTCATCCAGACACAATCTCAGTTTATTGCTTCAAGGTGAATATAGAAAATCTCAATGTGTAGGCATAACCAAAACACTCTCAGAATAGTTCATGCAGTGTAATATAAGCTTTGGTACTCTGCATTGTTTGAATCAGATGTCAATCAAAGAGCTGAGCCAATTGAGAATTTTGGTAAAGCCCAACAAGAATAGTGCTTTGGGGTGAGAGGATTGGTCCTTTAATAACCCTCAACTTCTATTGGTCAATTACATTCAAGTGACGTGCGGTAATCCCGACATAAACTCACGGTTAGGAATGAAAGGAGAAGGCAACCGACGGACTTTGCAGCAAATAGAACAAAAAAGACCAATATTCTAACACTAGTCCAATTAGTATTTCTACCTTTTTTTTTAATGAATTTTCCAGTTATTGGTTTTTTGATCTTCACGAACCCATTGCAGGTGCGTCGATTTGGTTTTCAAAGTGCGGGGACATCTAGCCTAAATATTTTCTGCTGTCCTGCTAAGGTGTGTACAGCGACGTTGCTAGACATTTTTTCGGGGAGGGGGAGGGGGGAGGGCGGAGGGCAGGCATCCAGATATTACGACTTTTTTGAGTGTGAACACCACTGTACTAGGACCGTAATTTGCAAGTTTTCAAATATTTGAAAATATGGAGCTTGTTTTGCAGAAAAGTTTGGGATTTGAGGTTTCCTGTAAGAAAAAAGTTTGGGGATTACTGAAGAATTTGCATTTCCTATTGGCAAATCTGAAATTGAACGGCGACCAAAGATCGTTGTTGCTACATAGTGTTATCCAACCCCTACGAAATGAGGCACTCTGACGACTCGGAAATTTTTTGAGTCAAGAGCTTATGTTGGAGAAAATTTTGAATTTTATGAAAGAAAATTTATGAAAATAGCACTGTATTTACTGATGTCACTTGATGATCTAGTGTCACATATAATTTCCGTTTTTCACTTACAAAGTCCAGAGCTCTGAAATTTAACCCAAGGTATAAGCCAACACTTTTGCTTAGGAATTGAACTTTGTGGCGCGCGGAGCGCGCGAAAAATTTTGCTCTTTTGAGACAAACAATGGTGAGTGTGGAGCTTTTAATGGGGAGCTTTCTGACTTTCATGAGTTGTCTAAACAACAGAGTAGACTGGTTTCACAAATAGCAATTTCCGAATTCTTAATTTTTCAGAGCCGCCTGCCCCCTTTAGCTACGCCACTGGGTGTCTAAGAGAAGGGGCCCGATGCAAAATGGTGCTAAATGTTTCAATATTTTGAGTTACTAGGAAACTCTAAAGTTTTCAAAACATGATCTTGAAAGTGTGGGTAATTACTTCAACGGACTATACGGTCAATTTAAATGCCGGGTGTACTCTATAAGTAATTAGAATTACAACGAAAATTGCTATAGTTTGCGAAAGATTTGTGCAAAAGTTCTAATTATAAGAAACCATTTGTAATGGAAAGAAGGTAAAATAAATCCATGACTTGATCAAAAGCGCCTTTCAATCTACTACGGGAAAATCACAGATCGAGGGGTGGGGAAATGGTACTGTTCGGTGCTACTGAGACATCGTTGCATAGGCCTACCGGTGTAAGATTGTTGATACAAAAAACGACACCTCATCATACACTTTCTGCAGGGTGTACCTCTAATTCCTGATTGAAGTCTCTTATCAAGCAAACGTCAGTGTGATTTTACTTCTCTGATAATGGTCTAAATAGGAAATGGTCGAATTGCTTTACAAATGAATGATGTGAGCGTGTCGAAATTTTGCATTAGAAATCATACATTTTTCTTAAAAAGTTGCATGCAGACTGTGCACCGAGACATTTTCAGTTTCCTTAAAATGTGTTTGCATGCTAATATCAGCCTGCCAGGCTGGTCATTCACTTAAGACCACAGATTTCAGTAAAACATAGTAGGGGACGATCCATCTTCTTTATATCCCTAAATACTGTGCTCCTTCATAACCCCACCTACTGCCTTATGCACACGAATAATCGACATAATCATAGAGACCGATGAATAATGTATGTTTGATATGCAAATGAAAATAGAACATCAATGAGACTGCAAGCACGCGGAGCGCGCGAAAATTTTGCGGATTTGCAAAGTGAACATGTGGAATTATTGATACAGAAAGCTAGTCGATCGTAATCGGTGGAGGACACCTTTCATAACCTATAATCTTTTTGGTAGTACTTAATTTTTAAGTTTCACGTCACAAAAAGTTGGGGGGGGGGGACTTTTACGCCAGTGTTCGCTCCACTCAAAAAAGTGGGGACATGTCCCCCTAAATCGACGCCCCTGACCCATGGTGTAAAGAACCATTTTCTTGTTTTGTAAAATGAAGGTTCTTCGAAATGACGAAAGCGAGCCACATTGTAAGTTTTACGACGTCTTATATGCGCTGCACATAAATGTTCAACTAATAAAACATAGAAAGGGGTTCGACACTTCCCAAAACGGTATAATAACCATGAAATCATATCTACGACGACTAGATAGCATTGTCGACAGCTAATATGAAACCATTGTGATAGGGTTCACAGAATGGCACTAGACTCCCTATTGCTTCAGTAAGGTCTCACCACCCCCAATAATTTCCCCATTGACTTACACACTAAATTGTTCCTTTTCGAGGCCTACAGCCTTGTCAAAGTTCACAGCTAATGCGAGACACCCATCACTTGAAAGCTGACAAGTTTGCCCATCATGGCACTACAAAGTTTCCATACCATGACTGTTTAGATTGGGATAGATGTGGTCTACCCGATGTTCCCGGGGTTCATTGTTCTTAGGGTTCGATGTTCCCCCTGTTCTACATACCTGGATGTAAGGCGTGAACGTAACTGCCCATTGGTAAATTGAAGCAATTGGAAGTCTTGCGGTGGCCATTTTGCAGGTGGCAAAACATTTGTTTGTACCGAGGTACAAACTTCACTGATTTTGTGTAGCCGTAAGTGCACTGAGTGACAACTGACAAACTTTAAACCCAGCTAAATTTCTTGATTTTCTGACTGAAACGTTGTATGCAATCTAAATTGAAGACAACAGAAATGCCGAGATCATGTGCTGCTTTTTATTTTACAACAGATTGCAAGCACATGAAGTTTGAAACATTCACGCCTGTGCTGGTTTCATGGTAGGCCGACTAAATGGGAGTACTTCAAGTTCGTGCTTTTACAAGGCACCCAAACAAAGTCTCCATAACTGAAGTCTCCTCTACACAATATCTCCCTGGTAACACAAGTCATACCTGACAAATTTGCCTCCTAGTCCTAACAAAGTCTGACTTAAAACAGGGCCCTGCCGGACAAGCCAGGTTTCCCCTAGGCTATCTTAACTAAGTCCGCCGCTGTTTGCTGTTTGTCCTGCACTGTTCTATGCCTACCAAAGACGAGCTCCCCCCCCCCCGAAAAATATGTACCGGTAACATTGTTTTAAGGGAATCTTATGGGACCCATTTCATAACCCCTAAGGGTCCATATGGTTTTGCTCCGGGATTATGATAAGATGCCCATGGGCGGCCCCAGTGGTAGGTGTAGCCACGGGGCGGCAATGCAAAAAACACCTTAAATAGCGGCTTTTCTCTCTTCCCTTTGACTTTTCCCTCATGTTGTGCCCCAAGCCCCCCCCCCCCCATGACACGTACAATCCTGGCTATGCTATACTGACGGGCCCTTTTAAGTTAATCCAAATCGACCCATGTGGAAAACTAGTTCTGAGGCTTAATTTAAACATCTGATATAGTGTGTGGGAGAATATGGGTCAATTTCAATCCTTTAATAACCCTTGTGCATGTGGGCTACCCATATGGGCCTTTGTCAACCTTGGTGAATTCCGGCCCCCACCGGTATGGGCTTACCCATAGGCCGGGCTAGTTAGATACAAGATTAAACGACACACGTATCAAACGACACACGTACCAACAATATGTTATAAATAGTGTCATATAGGTCAAATGCAGCACAAGTCCTCCCGTTTAAGTCACCTCTTTGGACAGACAGGGAAGCCCAAGGGGCCTTACCCATAAGGGACCCATATGGTTAACTTGTATACCTACCCAGCCAACATTCCCATTTGCGCCCCGACTGGGCTCCAGCTGGGCTACTTGCTGGACCCCAGCTGGGTTATCCATTCTTGTTTGTCAGATGTTTCCACTCCGGGCCCAACTGGGCTAGCCTTTACCAGCTGAGGCCCAGCCGGAGTCCAGCTGGTCTTCACCTGTTAAAGCTAGGCCCAGCTGGGCTCCAGCTGAGCTTCAGCTGGTAAAGGCTAGCCCAGTTAGGCCCCTGTGGGAACACCTGACAAACACAAATGGGGCTTAGTAATCAGCCCAGCTGGAACCCAGTCGGGGCCTAACCGGGAATGTTGGCGGGTATGTTAGATAGCACGTTTTTAACATTTCTTTAGGGACCGTCCACTTTGTCAGGATGAGATTTTGTTAGGGACATTTTTGTTACGGGCAACTTTGCTGGTCAAGTGGGCCACTTTAGCCGGGTGTGACTTTGTAGGGGCGACTTGTGTGACTGCATTGCCCCCACTGTGCCATATACGGTTTATTGACCACGATGAAGCATCGGCTTTCGGTTAGTAATATTAAATAACTGCAGGTATCTCTTCACTTGGAAAGTAAAAATTCAATTCTGACAAAGAGTTCTTAGGTCGTGTGGTTTATTGACTTCATGATTCAACGCTCCTACCTATATGGATGGAGTGAAGCGGTTCACTTTTTATTCATAAAAAGAATATTTGAAGGCACAGGGCCGCTATGAACGGAGGGGTGGAGTTGTTAGGGGGCAAATTTGTGGGTGAGACTCGACACCCCCCACCTTTTATTAAACTAAGTTGCACTTAGTTGTCACTGTGAAACTTGACTTAGACGCCCTAGCCACTCAGTCAAACTGCAAGTGAAAGATTTGCACTCAAAATAGCATTATCTTGTTCAGTTTTCAAAGTAATTGACATTTCTGTTCAAACTTAGCACATTCCACAACATATTTGGAATTATTTCAAGCCAAAACGTCAAATTATCAAGCCATCATATCAAATTGCCTATCCAACTGCGTGGAGACTGGCACTGTTGCACGACACTTTTGCCACACACAATATGGCGGCTCTGTTGCTTCAATTTTTCGGCACCACCTTACATCCAGGTATGTAGATCAGTGGATGTTCCCCGTTTTCGTATTATCTCGATAACCTTGGCGATGATTACAAGGTTCGTTACTCCCGGATTCGATGTTCCCAGAAATGCCGGATGCTTCCAAGATTCGGGAACATTGAACCTCGGGGGCAGTGAACCCTGTGAACATTGACATAGCCCTACAGCATACAAGCATAGGCTATCTGAGCACTTCATACCTTACCTGCGTAGCAAGCTGTACGGCATACTTCTTGTTCAGGATTGGTTTGAAGCTGAGGAGCTGAGAAAACAAGAGTCCCATCCGCGGGGTTATTCATAACAAAGAGTTGTTCATAACAAGTCCTGAAAAATGCTACTCAAGTTTGTCTTCATTACTTTTTAAATTATGCTCTGTATACTAAGGCCACAAAAGATGCGAAAAGCGTGAATTTGCTTGAACTTGCATTTATGCTGAACAAATAGTGACCACGTGTTGTGTTTTCAAGAACGATGAGAACGACGTCATCCTGTCTGCCTGTTGTTCTGAGTCATCATACATAGTCTGTGCAAGTACTGTGCTTTCACAATGTAAATGGACCACAACCACTGCGCAAAAAGTGTGTATATTGCATAATAGATCAGGGTCAGCCCGCGGAAGGGAACGTGCAGTTTGACGTAGGCCAAGTGAAGTCATATCTTACACCAGTGATACCCTGCAGAATCGAAATATGGTGATCGATGGTGATGGTAGTCTTGTGTTAAGACGATGGCGTTGTATCTTCCAGTAACTTATTGTAAAATCTCATACCTACAGCCCGCCCTCATTCCAATTTCTGATTCTAACTGTTCACCATCATAATGAACGAAACTTACAGTCTAGATGGCAAGCGCCCTCATTCCGTAAATCTGAGAAGTGGAAAATTTACTAGCGTCTTGACCAAGACTATATGGTGATGTCGTCAGTCGCCCAAAATATTTCTTTACGCTATTGTTTAAAATCTTTCATTCATTTCACTTTTCGTATTACGGAAGCGTATTTTACTTTTATTATAAGTGGAATTTTGATTAAAGGGCAGGAGCAGTCATCCTAAATTGAAGAAGTGTAGTAAACTGTCCAGTTTCATGATTGGCTGTTGGGAGTCATGTGACAAAGTTTTTTCTCTTCAAATGTAAAATTTACCAGAAATAATTGCTTGGTTTACTGTGAATATGCAATACTAAAGTCATAAAATGTAATTAAAGATACTTTGAAGAGAAATAAGATGAAAATTGAGTCATTTAGCTTTTTCTTCAAAATAAGTTTAGGGGGACTGCTCTTTTCCTTTAAGGTTTTTGAATCGACCTCTTATTCAAGGGGAAAATAGAAGCCATGTCATATCTGTTATACGGTATATGTGGAGTTCTAAATACTCCATGTTGCCGGGTTGGTAAATTTTCTGCTGAAATGTGATATGTGGCTCTCTTTTTTCATTATTCCTCCTCGATCCGAGTACCCTGGGAATCCAAACAACAACTGCGAAAACCGGTGGCAACTTATCACTTTTTAAAGACTTAAAGCTTCTGCATGTGCTTCTTTATAAATATCGTACATTAAATTGTTAGTGTTGAAGCAGGAAAAGCCAAGTTTTCTTTTAATTCAGTCTCAGGCTAATCTATTTAACACAACTCTGTACTGTTAAAATGGTGGTTTTTACAAATTCCCATTTTTATAATTCTCCTTTTCTCCTTTTACATTTAAATATTGCTTTTCTTTAAAGAATAAACAAGGTTGAACAACACCGGACCTGTACATTACAAAGAGGTTAATGCACTCTCGGGATCAACGTTATCGCTGGATGCACTCAGGCTGTACTCGCTTCCACATGTGATGTTGATAGAGAAACTCCTGATTGTTTTAGCCACCTATCACGATATATCGTTGTCGAACCTTTCGATACCTTTTCTTACCCCAATTTAACTCTAACGGGAGACTTTGTCTTAATACTCACGAAAGCTTTACAAGTGATATGGAAATGGCATGAGTAGTAGGATAAAGGGTAGCGATTTATGTAACATAAATGCATAATGGTGAGTGGCTTTGTGTATGTAGGACCTTCGAACGGCGAATGAGAAATAATAGAAGAAAAAGAAAATGAAGGGACAGGGTGGAGTTCGTAAACTTATTGGTGAGAGTCATACTTCTTAAATTTTGAACATCGGGATTCCATTCGGAATGAAAAATCTGATGCTTCTTCAGATATTCCAAATAAATAATTCAATGTCGTATTGGGCTCAAATAAAGCACAAGTAACACTGGGAACTAGAAGAGAAATACACTCTACCCCTGTAGCAGGTTGATGATGCATTGACATATAATGAGTTTCGGTTTCAGATTTTTATAATATTTGGAATGGTTTCGCAAAGAAAGTACCAGACAATTTTCCAAGAATTCACGTCTTGTAAAGAGGAATTAATGTAACATCGGTTATTTTTAAGAAGATGACCGGACGATAATATTGTTTTACTTGCTGCACTTCAAAGAAAATTCTCACCTGTCTGCCTGTGGTGTGTTGATGACGGATGTGACGATCGTTTTCGGGAAAAACGCTTAAACCATGGTCTACGTACGTTTTTTTTTTTTTATAATCATAGGCGTAAGTTAGCTTAACCTGCTTAGCAGGCTGTACGTCATATATTAGGTGATTTTGGAAGCTGAAGAGCTGAGAAAACAAGTTCCGCTCCGCAGTGTTGAGTTAGCTATAATTGGCGTATCATATTTTCCTAGACAGTTGTGAATGGTGAATGCTAGTCTTGCGAATTATGTGAATAAGTTGGAGCAGGAACGATTGTTGTGATTGTAATGATTGGTCGTTTGATGAGCAGACATTCTCTTGCCGGGGTTCCCCAGAGAGGGACCGGGTTTCCCCACGAGAGAGACACAAACCACACACACCGCGACATGTGCATGACACCGGTTGCACGGTTACAGCCCGAAATACCGAAGGTCCACGAGAACGAGACCGAAAATAAGATTGACAAGACCGAACGTTCGCCAGACCGAAGGTTCACGAGATGGTTGACGAGGCCGAAAGCAAAACAAGTTCCTCGTGACCGAAAAATGAGAAAAGGTTCGCGAGACCAACATTAAAACCCGCTGACTTTGTATTCATTTTCAGGCCAGTGAGCTTATTCTCATTTTCGTTCTGACGAACCTTTTCTCATTTTCAGTCTCGTGAACCTTTTCTCATTTTTCGTCTCGCGAACCTTTTCTCATTTTCGGTCTCGCGAACCCTTTTCTCATTTTCGGTCCCGCGAACCCTTTTCTCATTTTCGGTCTCGTGAACCTCTTCTCATTTTCCGTCTCGTGAACCTCTTCTCATTTTCCGTCTCGCGAACCTTTTTTCTCATTTTCGGTCTCGTGAACCTTTTCTCATTTTCGGTCTCGTGAACCTTTTCTCATTTTCGGTCTCGTGAACCTCTTCTCATTTTCCGTCTCGCGAACCTTTTTCTCATTTTCGGTCTCGTGAACCTCTTCTCATTTTCCGTCTCGTGAACCTTTTCTCATTTTCCGTCTCGCGAACCTTTTTTCTCATTTTCGGTCTCGTGAACCTTTTCTCATTTTCGGTCTCGTGAACCTTTTTTCTCATTTTCGGTCTCGTGAACCTTTTCTCATTTTCCGTCTCGTGAACCTTTTCTCATTTTCGGTCCCGCGAACCCTTTTCTCATTTTCGGTCTCGTGAACCTTTTCTCATTTTCCGTCTCGTGAACCTCTTCTCATTTTCCGTCTCGCGAACCTTTTTTCTCATTTTCGGTCTCGTGAACCTTTTCTCATTTTCGGTCTCGTGAACCTTTTCTCATTTTCGGTCTCGTGAACCTCTTCTCATTTTCCGTCTCGCGAACCTTTTTTCTCATTTTCGGTCTCGTGAACCTTTTCTCATTTTCGGTCTCGTGAACCTTTTCTCATTTTCGGTCTCGTGAACCTCTTCTCATTTTCCGTCTCGCGAACCTTTTTCTCATTTTCGGTCTCGTGAACCTCTTCTCATTTTCCGTCTCGTGAACCTTTTCTCATTTTCCGTCTCGCGAACCTTTTTTCTCATTTTCGGTCTCGTGAACCTTTTCTCATTTTCGGTCTCGTGAACCTTTTTTCTCATTTTCGGTCTCGTGAACCTTTTCTCATTTTCCGTCTCGTGAACCTTTTCTCATTTTCGGTCTCGTGAACCTTTTCTCATTTTCGGTCTCGTGAACCTCTTCTCATTTTCCGTCTCGCGAACCTTTTTCTCATTTTCGGTCCCGCGAACCTCTTCTCATTTTCGGTCCCGCAAACCTTTTCTCATTTTCCGTCTCGCGAACCTTTTTCTCATTTTCGGTCTCGTGAACCTTTTCTCATTTTCCGTCTCGCGAACCTCTTCTCATTTTCCGTCTCGCGAACCTTTTTTCTCATTTTCGGTCCCGCGAACCTTTTCTCATTTTCCGTCTCGCGAACCTTTTCTCATTTTCGGTCTCGCGAACCTTTTCTCATTTTCCGTCTCGCGAACCTCTTCTCATTTTCCGTCTCGCGAACCTTTTTTCTCATTTTCGGTCCCGTGAACCTTTTCTCATTTTCCGTCTCGCGAGCCTTTTCTCATTTTCGGTCCCGCGAACCTTTTTTCTCATTTTCGGTCCCGCGAACCTCTTCTCATTTTCGGTCCCGCGAACCTTTTCTCATTTTCGGTCTCGCGAACCTTTTTTCTCATTTTCGGTCTCGTGAACCTTTTCTCATTTTCGGTCTCGTGAACCTTTTTTCTCATTTTCGGTCTCGTGAACCTTTTCTCATTTTCCGTCTCGTGAACCTTTTCTCATTTTCGGTCCCGCGAACCCTTTTCTCATTTTCGGTCTCGTGAACCTCTTCTCATTTTCCGTCTCGTGAACCTCTTCTCATTTTCCGTCTCGCGAACCTTTTTTCTCATTTTCGGTCTCGTGAACCTTTTCTCATTTTCCGTCTCGCGAACCTTTTCTCATTTTCCGTCTCGCGAACCTCTTCTCATTTTCCGTCTCGCGAACCTTTTTTCTCATTTTCGGTCTCGTGAACCTTTTCTCATTTTCCGTCTCGTGAACCTTTTCTCATTTTCCGTCTCGCGAACCTTTTTTCTCATTTTCGGTCTCGTGAACCTTTTCTCATTTTCGGTCTCGTGAACCTTTTTTCTCATTTTCGGTCTCGTGAACCTTTTCTCATTTTCCGTCTCGTGAACCTTTTCTCATTTTCGGTCTCGTGAACCTCTTCTCATTTTCCGTCTCGTGAACCTTTTCTCATTTTCGGTCTCGTGAACCTTTTCTCATTTTCGGTCTCGTGAACCTCTTCTCATTTTCCGTCTCGCGAACCTTTTTCTCATTTTCGGTCCCGCGAACCTCTTCTCATTTTCGGTCCCGCAAACCTTTTCTCATTTTCCGTCTCGCGAACCTTTTTCTCATTTTCGGTCTCGTGAACCTTTTCTCATTTTCCGTCTCGTGAACCTTTTCTCATTTTCCGTCTCGTGAACCTTTTTTCTCATTTTCGGTCTCGTGAACCTTTTCTCATTTTCCGTCTCGTGAACCTTTTCTCATTTTCGGTCTCGTGAACCTCTTCTCATTTTCCGTCTCGTGAACCTTTTCTCATTTTCGGTCTCGTGAACCTTTTCTCATTTTCGGTCTCGTGAACCTCTTCTCATTTTCCGTCTCGCGAACCTTTTTCTCATTTTCGGTCCCGCGAACCTCTTCTCATTTTCGGTCCCGCAAACCTTTTCTCATTTTCCGTCTCGCGAACCTTTTTCTCATTTTCGGTCTCGTGAACCTTTTCTCATTTTCCGTCTCGCGAACCTCTTCTCATTTTCCGTCTCGCGAACCTTTTTCTTCATTTTCGGTCCCGCGAACCTTTTCTCATTTTCCGTCTCGCGAACCTTTTCTCATTTTCGGTCTCGCGAACCTTTTCTCATTTTCCGTCTCGCGAACCTCTTCTCATTTTCCGTCTCGCGAACCTTTTTTCTCATTTTCGGTCCCGTGAACCTTTTCTCATTTTCCGTCTCGCGAGCCTTTTCTCATTTTCGGTCCCGCGAACCTTTTTTCTCATTTTCGGTCTCGCGAACCTCTTCTCATTTTCGGTCCCGCGAACCTTTTCTCATTTTCCGTCTCGCGAACCTTTTTTCTCATTTTCGGTCTCGTGAACCTTTTCTCATTTTCGGTCTCGTGAACCTTTTTTCTCATTTTCGGTCTCGTGAACCTTTTCTCATTTTCCGTCTCGTGAACCTTTTCTCATTTTCGGTCTCGTGAACCTCTTCTCATTTTCCGTCTCGTGAACCTTTTCTCATTTTCGGTCTCGTGAACCTTTTCTCATTTTCGGTCTCGTGAACCTCTTCTCATTTTCCGTCTCGCGAACCTTTTTCTCATTTTCGGTCCCGCGAACCTCTTCTCATTTTCGGTCCCGCAAACCTTTTCTCATTTTCCGTCTCGCGAACCTTTTTCTCATTTTCGGTCTCGTGAACCTTTTCTCATTTTCCGTCTCGCGAACCTCTTCTCATTTTCCGTCTCGCGAACCTTTTTTCTCATTTTCGGTCCCGCGAACCTTTTCTCATTTTCCGTCTCGCGAACCTTTTCTCATTTTCGGTCTCGCGAACCTTTTCTCATTTTCCGTCTCGCGAACCTCTTCTCATTTTCCGTCTCGCGAACCTTTTTTCTCATTTTCGGTCCCGTGAACCTTTTCTCATTTTCCGTCTCGCGAGCCTTTTCTCATTTTCGGTCCCGCGAACCTTTTTTCTCATTTTCGGTCCCGCGAACCTCTTCTCATTTTCGGTCCCGCGAACCTTTTCTCATTTTCCGTCTCGCGAACCTTTTCTCATTTTCCGTCTCGCGAACCTTTTCTCATTTTCCGTCTCGCGAACCTCATGACCCTTTCTAGCGAACCTTTTTACATTTTCTTACCCGTTCTTACTTTCGGTCTCGTCTACCCTTTCTCATTTAAATCTTCGTGACAAAAGTAATTGCACAAGTCTTAAGTGACAAAAATATTGGCACCAGTCTTTATAAAGATCATAAAGTTAATTAACAATTTAGTTTTAGCAACCAACAGAAGTTTTCTATAATTTTAGAACTACTACTTTTACTACTGTAACTCAGATTTCTTTAAGGACTACTTTACTGTTAGATTGAAAATGGGGTTCCATTTTAAAGATGCTTGTCTTGGTTCTTTAATATTTTTCAAATACATTTTAAGTTCTGACAATGCCACAATACGGGTAATTAAATAATAACTAAGAACCCAGCTTAACTCTAACACAATCTGAAGTATTGTATTGTATGTACTGTGCTTTCATGGCAGTTCAGGCCAGTTGGGGTGGGGGTACAGGGGGCTGCAACCAAGTGACCAAACCCTTGCGAAGCGGGCAGACGTTGGTGCCTCAAGACCGCTTTCTCACTTGAGAGCTGATCTCGAGGGGGCGATCAGATCCGGATCAGATCCTCCCCTCGAGATCAAAGGTTTTGCCTTCACACTTGATCCCGGTGAATCAAGCCACGATCAACAAACAGGAAGTGTACTGTGCACTGTGTGGCCGTGTTCCCATTTGATCCCCCCATGTTGATCGACCCAAGCTCATTCAACTAGAAAAGTTTGTGACCAACCGCATGAGTGTTCCCATTTGATCGCCTGCGCGAGATCTGATCCCCTCCTCCGGTTCAAGTAACAGGAAGTTGTTTCATTGAAATTATGTGTGCAGGTCAGGTTTGTTTACACGTGTTTGTGTGGCGTGAGGAGCTTCACTGCGGAAGTACGTCATTGATCTCGGGTCTCCTTGATCCCCCGTTGTGTTCCCACTTATTTTCTTGATCGCCTGCGCGCGGTCTGATCCTCTCCGAAGGGGGTATCAAGCTCTCGGGATCTGATCCGGGGAATGATAGCTTTCCCATTTGCAAATTGATCGCCTGCGCGGGGTCTGAACCGGATCTGATCGCCTGGTTTCTCTCAAGTTGGAATACACTCTCTGTGCCAGTGCTAGTGCAAGTGCAGGCTGTACAGCAGCTGCTCCGCGTTTGCGTGTGTTGAGCGTATTTCGCGGGAAAAACGGGAAGTTGTGTCAAAAATCATGTTGATCGCGGGTCACCTTGATCCTCCGAGCTTTCACACACGGTTTTTTGATCCCCTGCGAGAGATCTGATCTGCCCACGAGGGAGGATCAAAATCTCCGGATTTGTTCCTGAGTGCGAGATCTTTCACACTACAAAGTTGATCTCGAGAGGTGGATCAGATCCGGATCTGATCCCCTGCTCGTAATCAAGTGTGTAAGTCGAGCATAGATTGCCCTGGAAGTTGGGGATCCGGAGTGTGGCAAAAATTCCCGTACGGCCACCAGTGCCTTTGTCCGTCATATTTTAACATTCATTTTTAAGGAGAACTGGTTTGATGGCAATTCTCGTGGGTTTTGTTTCTTATGATATTAAAAAGGTACCGTATTCTTTTGAGAACTATAAAGCTCCTATCAGTACTAAAACACACCTCTGAGTCCCGGGCAGCGGTAAGTCAAATGTTGTCCTCAGTTTTGAAGCAGGGGTGTGTCGAAGTTCTTCAAATGTTGAGTCAAAACAAACTCATAGGTGAGACATAGGTGAGTCATATCAGGGAGGAGTTCTACAACACCTCATATTTCGAATATGTTATAATATTGCCTGGAAATTTGGTCAAGCTCTCAAAGGGTTGCAATGTTTTTTAAGGAATTTAATTGTCCATCATAGATTTTAACTCTCAAAATAGAGCTTTGATCGGCTCTGATTGGTTCCATTGGATGTTAATTTGCAATGTGATATGCATGTATGTAGTACTTTAGAAATAAGAGTCAGTGTGGGAACCCCCCTTTAAAGAAAAAATCTCTGGGCCAAAAGCTATATTATCAAACCCAATTTAAAATGTTTGAAAGGCTCATGACGCTAGGGAGCGAATAACTCTAGCTGACCACTCTTAACCCAAAATCTGTCAAGAATTTTGAGGTCAAAAAAGTTAAAAGGGTTTGGTTTGACCCCTTTAAAGACTGTTGGCTCAACAGAGCAAGCTTGTTTGTAAAGGGAAATAGATGTCGCAATTATTGATATTAGCTTTACCTGGGAAAAGAAAAAGGCCTTTTCCGTGGAAATATTGGCTAAAATGTCCTATTCAATTCTAGAAGCAGGCTAATCTTTCACGAACTTCATTTGGAGCATAGCTTGTAGATCCTGTAGTCAAGAGTGTAACTGAAGTTGGTTAGGGTGAGGAAGCTATCGGGTGGCGAAAAGAATCAAGGTGTTACTTATTTTCTAGAAAAAACTTTTGTCCTGTTAAATTTTCTAGGGAAAATTTTGTCCGCTGAGAGAAGGAGTGACACCTTAGCTTCTCTTCTGGTAACTTGTACCTGATGGAAATTCTACAGGGATTCGCACTCCATTTATGCGTCGAATATATACTACAATCTTGGACAAAGCTGTAGATTGTAGCTCCCCTTTAAAGTACATAATCTAACGAGTGCATGCAGCCTATGAAGAAATCGCTGTAAAAATACAGCAACTTTGGTCAGTGGCGGAGCTAGGGATTTCGGTCAGAGAGGGCGAAAATGATCTGCAGGGGCGCTTCGAAGGAGTAAATGCCCTGAGCCTCAGCACGATCAAAGCCGCGGCTTTTCCGACTTTACATTTGATTTTCCGCACCTGGTAGAAGACTACTTTGACATTTCTCCTCAGCAAGTTTTTCTATTAAAACATGTTTAAATTTTCTATCCATGGGCCTCCGCGGGAAAAAATTCGGGGGGGGGGGCAAATTTAGGGGGAAAAGCTCCCCGCCACCATAAGCTGGCGTGAAGCGCACGAAAATTTTGGCCCAAAATGCGGCTTAGATCGCTGGATATGACATTTCCAAAGCCTATTTACCGCATATAAATAGGGTGAACTGTTAAGATGTATTGATGTTAACTTTTCTTCGTCTTTTTCTTTATGTTTTCTTCGTTTCTTCAGGTTTTTTATTTTCCAGGGGAGGGCAAGTTTCCCCCCTTGCTCCTACCTGCGGACGCGCATGTTTCTATCCCCCTGTTTCACATTCTCGTATGAAGGCAGTCATTATATTTTGTGTGTTATTATCAGGTCTCGATTTAAGATTTTAACGCAATAATGGGCTACTTTGTGAAGATAAAGATTAAACCTGCTAGAGCTAAATAGCAAGCAATCTTACAGAGGGAAAAGTAATGGAAATTAATCACAGTTTGGTGTACGTTTTTGGCATCTGGAACTCAAAATAAGTACACTAAGAAATTTACATAATGTGACCACTCTGAAATAGCCATTAATTAAGTGCATTGAAAGAAATATAGCCAAGACAAGGGTATGCTTGGTTCCCTAGATACCGAATTCATAATAAATAAAAAGTAGCCTAAACTTTAGCTTATTTGATGCAATTTTCTGGCTTTTTAAACCACGGAAGTACAGAAATAAGCATTTTCATTTGATTGTTGTGCAGTGTCAGAAATAGCCGTTTATCATGAGAATGGTCATTTGAAGAAAAGCAAAATGGAAACTGCTCATTAAAACTCTTAAGCCATTACCACTATGAAAACAGTTTTATTTTATTTTAACCTGACTGTTCTCTTCAAATGATTTCGAAAAATGTTGTGGAAGCTATTTTGGTATCTTTATAAACCCTTTTTATTGTCTATGTTGACAATTATCCCCGACAACAACAGGGCTAGTTGCGCCACAATTATCGTTGCGCCCTTTGCAACATCTTTTATTGGCCGAGAGGGTTGTTTTAATATCAGTCAATGTATTTATAAGCTTATAACCACGCTTGGTATTGAAGCAATTAACTTAGCACAGCGACAAATTTCATAATTTAGTGCTTATAAAACATGAAGATACGTTTCGGCAAAACCTATCCCTATATTACAGAAGATGACCCTTTTCATCAGAATAAGGTGCAGATAGTACAGTTACTGGTGACTGTTTGATCATTTTGTTATCTGGGCCTTAAAACTACGCTATTAAATTATGTCTTTTGCCAAAAATGGCGCAAGAGTAAAGTATGTTAAAAACCTAAAAAGGGCGCCGACAGACGGTTTTGGTCCGTCGGGGGGGGGGGGGGGGGCGACCGCCCCCTGACCATATGGCAGCTCCGCCACTGACTTTGGTACATATAAATGTATAACTGTCCTTTAAAAGTGTTGAAAGGATGGTACGTTAGCCTAGGTTTGAATTTCCTCTGCCTTTAACGACAGACACAAATTTTGTCACTGAGATACCTACCACCACAGGTAACACCCATCCGGCTTGTGGTCAAAAGGTTTTCACTCGCAGTTAAAAATAACGAAAGGTGTTACGCAGGATAGCAAGGCGATGCAAGATATTCCTTCTAGGTGGGGACCCGCTATAACCTAAGAATTTTAGGTAAGGGAGTTAGTGCCCAAAGCGGGTTTAATCACAATGGGATGAGGTAATTGTACATAAGATTTGCCATAAATAATTACGGAAGCCGAAAGCGGTGCGGTAGGGAGAAAACTCAAATCGATTTCTCTGTACCATCAGTCCAAAAAAGAAGAGTGCGTACTTCAAGAACGTCTTGTTACAGCGTATAATGTACTGCATTCATCCCCAATGTAATGAACGAGTCTCAAAGCTAATGAAAGCGGAGCCTTTCGGACAAGAATAATGTTATTGGTTCCGTTCATTTCTACAGTTTATAGAAAAAAAAAGAAAGAAAGAAACAAGATACCAGATAGTTGTTGTCAGCAGATGACTCTTGAAAAAGAGTATACGAGCAAAACGTGTTTAAGGTGATACTTCGCATTATTTTCATTACCTGCTAAATTTTTTTTAGGCTTTGAGATTTGGTGTCTTGCATTTAGTCACCGATATCGAAACACTAAATCCTTTATGTTCATGTTGTTGCAAACAAAAACGGTTACGTTCTGTTCTTGTCTAAACGGCTCTGTTTTCTAAAAATAATGAGACTCGTCCATTAATTTTGAGGACGTATGAAATACATTACAAGCTCTTACAAGACATTCTTCAAGTACGCCCCCTCGTTTTGTTGGACAGATGGTACAGAGAAATCGGTTTGCGTTTTCTACCTACAGCGCCGTTCTCGGCTTCGGTAATACTTCGGTAAATAATTGAGGTAGTTGGGGAGTGATAATACCCTGGGTTCATTTTTCACAAGGTTCGCTACATAATAAGCTTGATGTGATGGCGTTCTTTCACTAAAGCATGTACAGTGGAACTCTTGTTAATAAAATTCCATGTCAAGCCTCAAGCAAGGAGTTGCTTTAAGTGGGCTTATTTAGCATAAGCCCACATATCTTGGTAAAGCCTGTTTTCTTACGTTTCTCGGCCTTTTGGCTACAAGACAGAAAAATGATGTAAATCGTTTGATGGCCATTAGGTTGGTCAATGTTGTCCTTTAATGGACGTATACTCCGGCTTCTTTGGGAAGCAGTATTTCGTCGAACTGCTCTTCAGGTTGCCAGAGATATGAGGATTTTTGGAAAAAGTACTTCTTCGCAGCATAATGTCGTTGACAATGAACGTGTTACGAGATTCGTGACCTGCGCTGCACAAGAAATTGAGGATAACAGTGAACAACCAATGACCTCTATCATTTCGAGAGGTTTAAATTTCGTGTGTTTGTGAGTATCACTGGAGGTAAACTTTCACTGTTGAGAGCCTTCAGTGACTACAGTAACGTTTCAGAATCACCTGCTGCTTCTACTGGCCTATTGAATAAGCTTGATCAGTTGTGCAATCTCATGTAATCCCTCCGTTTGTGTGATGTGTCTGTAGAATCCCAATCAAACTTCATCTAAGGTCTCGTTTAATTTTAGGATTGGCTTAATCGAAGATTCGTTATTTTCAATTGTGAAGCTTGAGGTGTTGGCGCTCTTCCACTAAAACATCTGTTGGTGGTTGAACTCTTGGTTATAAAATAACCGTTACCAATTCTTATTACATGGGGAGCTCATTAAAATGGCATATTTTGAAAAAAAAAAACTGATCAACTAATGTGACTTTTCTTGTTTCCCACTTGCTGATGTACAAGTTTAACGGCTGTACAAGTCTTCTGACAAGAGTTTGGACAGTATGCTACATAGAAAGTGTATGTCCCAGGTGTGAATTTTCACGGTCAGAATCACTATTTACAATTTCATATGGGCTATATAAGGATTACGTACTTTATCAAGTTTATCAAGTTATATCTGCCCGATTTTGACAGATAAAAATCCCATGGGTGGATTTTGAGTAACGACCATTGTGTTGTTGTGTAAAAATGTTGAGATCTGAAAAATGTAAAGCAAGTAGGCGTAGCTCTTTCGATAAAGGTTGAAAAAAAATAAAAACCAAGCTATTGTTGAATACTTGAAAGGAGACATTCCTGAATTGGTATGATGATAGTCTTGTGTTAAGACGATGGTGTTGTATCTTGTTCCAGTAACTTATTGTAAAATCTCATACCTACAGCCCGCCCTCATTTCAATTTCTGATTCTTACTGTTCAATCCATAATGAACGAAATTTACAGTCTAGATGGCAAGCGCCCTCATTTTGTAAAATCTGAAAAGTGGAAAATTTACTAACGTCTTGACCAAGACTAGTATGATGACGGAATATAGAACTCAAATTGGAGGAACTAGGCCTACATTTTCCTTTCAAAGAAGCCGGGATTGAACATCTAGAGCCTACGGAGGGGGGGGGGGGGAGAGGTACAGACCAGTGGCCTACAGTAAACCGTAACTTGCAAGGGGGACACATTTGAAACTAATTTGGAAAAAGAGGACATCCCATCACCTTTGAAAAACATGTGAAAAATTGAAGGCCCTTAGATGAAATTTGATTAAACTGGCAATGTCTATTGCCAGTTTAATCTGTAATATATATCATATTATCAGCACATCTTTTTCTGAGAAGGGGGAGTCTCTGCTCCCCCTGTCCCCCTCTGCTCCTTATAGCCATATCCCTTGTACAACTAAGCAGTATTTTATCGTGAAGTTTACATTTCAATGACATGAACACAGTGCCTGAGATACATTTTAAATTTTTGTAAAAAAGTCTTCAAAATATTTGTTTTGCTTCTTGAAGTTTGACTGAACTCATGTGTAGTGTTTGTACTCTTCAGCCAACCCATTTGCAAAATTATGGATTCGTGCTTGCGGTGGGAGATAATCCGAATGAATTCTAAAAAGGGTTTTTCTTCAAATATTTTTATCACACTTTAGACAGAGTTTATGGAATTAATTGTACATGAAACATTTACTGTGGCGACGTCAACGCATCTTTCTGACTAATGCATATATTGATATAAAGATTAAGAAAGCAAAGAAGACTGACATCTCATTGATTGGTTGAATTTTTTATATTGATATTTTTGCTTTCCGTCGTTGTCGTTGGTCTATTTGTCAACTTCAAAGATGTATTGGTGTAGCCCTTTTATATACTAACGATAATTGCCCAGATTTTCTAAAAACTGTGTCTTATTGGTAATTTATTCACTACACTGAGACAAAACGAGAATAAGTGGATGCATGTTATATTGTCCATCGCTTTATTACTTCCTGTTTCGAGAGAGTAAGAACTAATTTGCTGTGATATTTTCACTTGATTTCATTTCTTAGATTCAACACCGACGAAACTCACAGACTAAAGGGGGTTATTACGCAAGAACAATGCAAATTCCTTCTACGGCTACCTTTTGGCAACTCAGAGAAATAATGTACCATGCTGTACATAGTTTATATTTACTCAGAAGAAAATGGAAGCATCTTATCATCATCCTAACTCTTTTACAATTTAAGCTATGTTTACATTTGAATTCGTTGAAGGAGTTCATACCGGTCATATCGAAAGAAACGCAAATGAAAAGGTTCTAGACTTCGAAAGGCTAAGAGTCCTTAAGTTTACATTTATCTGACAGTCTGTATGGATATCTTTTGGATTACGAGGAATAGTTAGCGAAAGTGGCACGATTTGAGTTAAAATCTAAGATATCTTTTTTCGAAAATAGTTACCAACTTATGACAAATTTCCCCAGGTGCTAGCAAATCTATATGGGCCCTTAATGGAAAACCCCATATGGGGCCCATTTAATTTTGAACCCACTATAAATGAGGGCTCCATGTGCATAGCCCACTTGGATGAGAGACATTATAGTGCTGGCCAACATTTCCCCACATATCAGTCGTTTATATGGGCGTCATAACTATCCCATATGGGTCATGTTGGCTAGCCCATATGGACCACTTAATAACACCGGATGCAAAATCCTATCGACCTATATGGGCCAAGAAATGAGTCCCATAAGGGTCCCATATGGGAATGTTACCTGGGATGAAACTGCTTAGTGAGTTACCATGGCTTCGAAATTCTAGTTGAAAATGCGATGAATTCAAACCATTTGCTATTTTCTTGACATTTATAGTTACATTCAGGGAAATGATGCTTGCCAGATTGATATCACAATGTGACTTGTAAGCTAGTACACGAAGTATGCGAAATGTCGAATCAAACATTTCTACACTTCAATTGTTTTGTTAATTTCAAGCCAAAAATTCTTGAAAGTACCGCATTCCTCCTTAATTCCTCGACAAGTGTTTGTATAATAGAATTCTTAATTAGCCTGCATTATAAAGTGAAATGGGAAAGATCAAAGAAAGTCAACTTTGGCTAATTTCGCAGTTTTTGTACAGTGCATCTTTGCCTCTGATTTTTTATTAAGTGTCGGTCCTTAGTTTCACGTTTTTCCCTCAAAGGGCAAGAACAGTAAACCCAGACTGTTTTTGAAACAAGAGTTAGTTCGTACTAATGCATTCGTATTTCTCTTTCAAAGAACCTTTTATTATATTGAGGGACGTAAATACGGCATAGAGGAGGTAGAGGGATGAGTTACTCCTCATTAAATGCACAACTTAGTAAGAAAAAACATATCGTCACATGATTCTTAATAGCCATTAATGAAATAGCATAGACTGATAGACCAATTTAAATCGGAATGACTGCATTTCCCTTTTAATAATTTTGAATTCGTCTTACTCAGTTAAAACACTCAGAAAACAAAATTAAGTTAATAGCCTAATATGTCTGAAGAAACGTAGATTTCAAACCGCATGAGCGGCAATCTAACGTCTATTTCTCTAGGTATATAGTGGGGCTTCTGCCAGTGGGGTTTCTGCCCGTTCCGCAAAACAGCTCTTGGCATGACCACGGCTGGAACTATTGTATTAAGTTCTTCATAGGGGCGAGGGTGCACTGCAGTCGCAATTTAACGCTTTAATGACAGCTACCGAATATGAGAAGTAGCGACCTGACTATTTTTCTGGCCGTTCTTTGCCCAAGTGGATTGAAAAGAATTTTGGCTCAAACATCCATTAGCCATTTCAGATATCATCACAGGGGAAATGCAGTCACCCCGACTAGGATTAGCCGTGTTTTATGATACTCTCTAAAAGTTTGGGAGACTGCTTCTGTCCTTTAATGTTACCGAAATTGTAATTGCACTGCTAGTTCCTTTGAATGTAATTTAGGTTAACATCATATTGAAAGTTTGTGTTCATGCCCTGATGTAGCCTCTTGAAAATGCAACATAGAAACCCCATAGGATCAAAGACGGTGTGCAGTGCAACTGGTATCTGAGTTTGTTACGTGATCTGTGTCCCCCAAATGAGCCATGCTTTTATTGTAATCACACTGCGTGAAAAGAAATTAACACAAGCTGACTGACCTGTTAGCTAACCCCAAATGTTACGTAACTTTTTCTGTATTTTAATATACTTGTTACTGTCAATCAATCCATCAGATGTGAAACGTGACTATATCAAGTGTTCGTGTAGTGCGCTTCGTTTTCTCCCTGAGTCGATTACAGGTAATTAAGCAGGGAAGGAAGATATGACAAAAGGTAAGAAGGAACGTTTCACCTTGTGGGAAAGCCGATAAAACGTAAGTGATATCCTAGGGGAGTCTATTAGAGGAGACCTTCTTAAAGAGAATTTTAGAAAAGTTAACCTCTAAGTTGTAAATATGTGCTAGATTGTGTAATATGTTATCCCCAGGGCTATACACATGCTCATCCAACCCTATGGTAATAACCTTTTCAATTATTTAATCGTCGCTTTCCGATTTTTCCTTTCCATCTTTTCCAGACATCGAAAAGAGTGACTGCTCTAAGAAAAAAAGAGTGAACTTAGTCACTCTTTATTATAGTGAAAATTGTAAATTCACTGCATACGAGTGTTTATTTACTCAAAGGTAGAGTGAAAATCATTCCAAAATGAGTGAAATACACTGACTCCAAGAAAATGGAAAATTCCCCCTTTAACGACTGCCATAAGGGATCGATTTTTTTTAAGAGTGGTCCCTGAGGGCCCTCTATCAAGAGTGAAATTTTGCTCTTTCGGAGTGAATTTCACTCTTCTTGGAATGAGTTCCCCTCTGGTGCAACGAACTTTTTTCAGCTTCCACTCTTCTAAAGAGTGAACTTTCACTCTTGTAATTAATATAGTGCAACTCAACCATCTTAACCTGCCTCTTATAAGTGGTTAGAAAAAAATAGAAACGGTTGACATTGAGGCAGTTCATTCATCATGTACCATTTCCTAATTGAGAATATTGAAGGATTAACACTTTGTGAAATATATCGTGAATTTCAGGAAACGGATGGCTCAAACTTGAGTTATGGCACCTGCTCAACACGGTACTTTTCTTGGCGATTTAAAATCTCAGTCTCGTTTTTTATTTAGGGCATTCGACGCTGTTAGGTTTTCGAGAGCACATCACTGAACAACACAGGACGAACAATGGCTCAGGTTGCCCATTTGAAATTTGCACCGCTTATTTTGTATTTGTTCTGGATATCGCGGAAAGTTTCCAGTCAAGAAAGGGTGAGTTGTCTCTTATCTTAATTCAGTCTTTTACCAGTTTATAAACACTTGCAAGAAAATGTGGTTTATCAAATTATAAAGAAATACTTTCTGGCGAAGTGTATTTTTTATCCTGTACAAGCTGCAATATCGGAGTGACCATCAGAGGTCTTATTCAATAAAAAATATTCTGTTACTGAATGCTCATCACAGTATATCTAGCGAAAATATATTGAAGGGTAAGCAAGAGATTATTGTTCCCCAGTTTCTTGTTAAGATGTCTGATTAATGGTTGGCATGAACTAGATGCAATTTTTATATCAAATTACAAATTAAAATTTACGATAAATTCTGAGTTATAAAAATAACTACACGAGAATAGCATTTAAATAAAAAAATCGTACCAAGTTGCGTAAATCTAATGGTAAAAAAATAGAGTGATCATGAGCCCTTCGTTTTTCCAAAGTTTTAACTTAAAGGTAAATTTACCTTTCCCGGAAACATGGGAATGTCAGTTTGTCAAACTAAGGCTATGCCTTCTTAATTTGCTTGGGGATTCCTCTGAGATGCCATTCGAGAAGAAACCTTCAGATATGGTTCTATAGGATGAAAGCAAAGATCTAATACAGAAGAAAAGCAGATATTCGTATCATCTGTATTCCCCTGTATAAGAAGCTCTGTCGGTATTCCTCACAACCTATACCTTTTCCTGCCAAAACTTAACAGCTTAAAGTACTTACAGGAGTAATAAAGTTAGACTGAAATTCCTGTTAAAATTGTTGAAGCCGAAAATTCTGGTTGAGCTGTGGCCGATTTCACTGACAATAATTTTAGCCATCATCGCTAAGTCACTTACTAACTAGAAGTTATTGCTAAACCTAAGGCAAACACACAACTTTACTATGAAAAATTTATCGCTAAAGATTCGTGAATTCATTTTGAAAAATCGGTTGCTAAATTATTATTAAAACGGTAAACAGAAGCCATTTTTCAGACTCTAAAATGTATTGAAACCAACGAAATTTCAGCAACACCGTTGCTCTTCTCAAGTTCAAAAACACACTAAAAACTGTTACACTTTGTACAATGTGTTAAAAAGAAGAAAGCTTTCTAAAAATCTCCCACAGCTTGGTAGGAGATGCACTGATATTTATACCCTCGATGGCCTGTGAGATCTTCTCAAGTCTTGTCATTCATCTTTCGTATTTAGTTCCGGTCTCTCAATCCTTATCCATTCAGCCTCGCTGACCTGACGCAACATAGCATCATTTCCAAACCTTTGAATTATTTTTACCTGAATATTGTGATGGAATCCGCCATGGCTTTCAACCATGTGCAGGTGAAGAACTGATCTTGTTGATCGTTTTGAATACAAGTCCCAATGTTCATTAAAGGGCTTGTCCCCACACTCCTTACAAAATATTTTATACACAATATTGCGAACTTTACAATCGACATTACTCTCGGTATTCGAACATAGAGCACAACAACTTTCTCCACACTTCTCTCTCCTAAAAGGGTTAGATTTTACTAAAGTTTGTTTTAAGGTCTGACCACTTCTTTCAACTACTTGAAAGCTATGGTTGCTAAATTGCGATCGATTTAAGATTTAGCGACTGATTTGTGGCTATGCGCACTGTTTAACAAGAAATTTCCTAACTGGCTAACAATAGCCCTAATCCCTAGCCTAATCCCTATAACAAAGAATACAATGGATACAATACAATGGCAACAGCTTGTAAAACAAAGCACATCTACCCATGAATTTCGGCGCTAAACTATAGTGAAATCGGCCCAGATCTCCCTAAACACTGATATTATCTTCGTTAACTTATTTTTAAAATGCGTTACCCATTTCATATTTTATGGCAATATTTTTAAACGGTGTAGTGAAAATTTTGTGGAAAGCATGCATGGCCTTTTTTGAGAGATGTAGTTAACTTACGTGAGTAGGGAGACGTATTTCAAACTAGCTGAAAATTTAATTTTAAACTTAAATTCAAAGCTTCAGAAAGGGATTGCAGATTTTCCCAGGAGCCAAATACTGAAATAGCTCAATCCACAAAAGACTGTTCACCGTACTAAATTGTATTGATCACAAATACATGACCGTTTCTTATTTATTTTTACGGAGGTGATTTAAATTGATTAGGTTCATTTCTCAGAACAATTCTGTTAACTTTTCACAACAAAAAGACGTTTAAGTGACAGGAGCTTTATTTTGTGGAAAGCATGACCTTTTTAGAAATGTAGTCAGCACACGGGGACACGGAAACGTTTGTCAAAGCTGAAAAGTCTATTTTAAACTTAAATTCAAAGCATCTGAAAGGGTTTGTAATTTTCCCTAACAGCCAAGAAATCAATTAACAGAACGGTTCGCCGTACTAAATTGTATTGATCGCAAATAACCACAAATATATGAAAGTATTATATTTAATTATATGTAGGGGATATATTTTCATTAAGTTCAAGTTTGGCCAACGTCTCAAGACAGAAAGACGTGTAAATGACAAGAGCTTTATTGTTGCAAATATAATAATACGTAAAAGCTTTTTAATAGAATTAATTGTGACATTTAATCTTGCTATATAATCATTTAATTTTGCAAGCATACATAGTAAGGTTGGGACTAATGCTTCCAAACTTAATATGCCTGAATAATCATTTTAGAAAAGAGATTAAAGTGCTAATCGAGTGTAAAAGAAATATTCTACCATGGCAAAACTCATAGTACGAAATTTTGTAAAATAGGTTCTTCTTTTGTCTTTCTACAAATGTGAAACTTCAATAAAAAATCTAAATAAAATCGACAGCAAATCCCAGCCAAAATGATCAAAAAATAAAAAAATCAAAAATGAATATTGTTGCTTTTCGTTTGGTAAGCACTGTGTTGGGAATCCTATTTTGTTCACTCTAAAAACAAACGAGTGAACTAAAGTCACTCTTTAATAGAGTGAAACGTGTAAGTTTACTCATTAAGAGTGTTAATTCACTCTAACAATAGTGAAATCCACTTTCAGAAGAGTGAAAATTCACACTGTAACGAGTGTCTGCAGGGATCACCTTTTTAAAGAGTGACCTGTCTGCCTGTAGGCACTCCTTTAATTAAGTATGATATACCTCGCTGTTTTGGAGTGAATTTCACTCTTCTCGAATTGAATTTCCACTCTTTTGGAGTGAACTTTATAACGTTCACACTCCTAATGAGTGAAATGTCACTAACTTTTAGACTGTAGATCTTCAACGGTGGCCCTCCTTTGAAAGACCCCTAAAATATTACTTCTAAAAGCTGTTTACATTTATATTAACTACGCGTAATTCAAATGCAGAAAAAAGAAGCCGCTTCGTGAACCAATTGCAAAAGACATTTCATAGTATAACTGAAGTTGGTGATAACAACATATTATTAAGTTATAAGGGGACCAGACAGAGAGGTGCGACTCTATTTGAAACAAATTACGCAAATATTCTCACAGTTTTAACGGCACTTTTATAAAATTATTCAAGTTGAGGTTTCTAATGGTGGCAACAGCAATCGAATGTATAGATTCCAGGGTTGTTTGGTTTAAATCACGCTGATTAAAATTACGATTAAAATCATGATTTAATAAAAAAAATCTGATATAAATAAATTTATTTGATTTAAATCACCGATTTAAATCATGATTTAAAAAAAAAAAATTGAAAAAATCAGCAACCCTGATAGATTGCGAAATTTTGTAAGGTCCTTTTCAGTCTGATGTGTAACGTATTAAAACAGGAAATGCTACATATTGAAAAGCGCATAGGAATTGTTTTTCATTTTCATTGCAGTCTATACTTTAATGCTAAATTAATGTGTAGTTTCGTGGTATTTGACGAATATCAGTTTTATTGTTTATAGAGAGCAAGGAATGTATACATCAATACTTGCAATCCTTGTAGATGAAGAGAGATACTTATTTTAGTAACAGTATTATCCCAAGTCTGCTCCTAATACGCGGATTGATTTAACCAGGGAGTTGCTGATTTAATGTTCCAACTAAACTTCACGTTGTTTTGAGTGCGCTAGACCATAAGAGAATCCAATCCCTTGAAACTTGGACAAATTGGCCAAGTAATCACGCTATCTGCCAAGTCCTGACGTCCACTTTCAAGAGGCAGAATTCTCAATTGCATTTGTTGGAAAAAGTCTGCTGTATACGACTCTCGTTGCGGTACACAATTCTTAACATTACATACGCTGAAAATGCCCTAGTTTGTTCGGAACCATGCACTCAACTTTATTTTCTTCATTTCCTGGGATAAAAAAATGCTTCAAATTATCGAGAATTCCACGACGAATTGTGCCCACGATTTGTAAAAAAAAGAACATTTTTATTCAGTCAGAATAGAGTTTTATTGTACTCAAATGCCCTTAAAAATATTGAAACCCCGTATTAGTTTATCCATCATATTTTGAGAAACTTGACCTATCACTGCATTATTAATATAGAAAATGATTTGGAAAATTCTCTTACTCATCAAAAACGGCAAATATGGTAGACTTGAACCATACCCTCCATACCCTTGGTGGCACAGTGCATAAACTGTATATGCTAATTCATTATACAAATTTGGACAAAACGGACAAATTATTTACGCCTTTTTTAATAAACGCCTCTTTAATTCAGTAAGAAATCGAATTGCAATGCATTCAAATGAAAGCCAGTATACGTTTATCCATCAGATATTTGGAGATCTTGACCGACCATTGTATTAATAATGGAGGCAATAATTTCAAAAATTCTCTCTCTCGTCAGAAAAGGGAAATATGGTAGATTTTTACCATATTTCTCCTTTCAGCCGATCCTGGTTAAATTTAACCCGGGTATTGTTAGGGTGTAAGGGAAAAGGATATCACAGCAATTTACAAGGCTGCTATCACGAAGATATACAGTTGGGTTAAGTGCATTGAAGGAGGAAGCAAAATCAAAATCTTCTCTTGCAATTATCTTGTCTTCCTACGCGTGGTGCTGATTCCATTAAACTGTTTATTGTTTTTTTCCACTCCATTATTTTAGCAAATCAGTTCAAACAGTGGATCAAGCGAAAGAAATATCGGTAAGTGTTTATTGCTCTCAGTATTTTATCACTTATGTACTACAGTTTCATAAGACCCAAGATGTGACATACGAGATAAAATTGGGGAAATATTATGCTGAAAGTCACTGACAATTAAGTTCTCATAACTGCATCGGCATTTTTTTTACATCAGCTTGTGGAAAACTCCAACAAATATTTTCTGTGCCCCATTTCCCTTAATCAGCTCCAGGCGCTACGCACTAGAAGTATTACATATAGACTAACTTAAGCAGAAAAATAAATAGAATAAAAACACTTGAAGTATTAGATATTAGTAAAACAGAAAAATAAGTAGAATAGACACACTAGAATTATTAGATATAACTTACACAGAAAAAATCAATAAAAAAGAAAGTATTAGACACAACTAAAACAGTTAACATAAGCCAATAGAAACACTAGAATTATTAGATATAACTTAAACAGAAAAAATCAATAAAAAAGAAAGTATTAGACACAACTAAAACAGTAAACATAAGGACAATAGAAACACTAGAAGTATTAGATAAAACTAAAAAAAAAATAACTACAATAAAAACATTGGAAGTTTTTTTACAACAACCAAAACAGAAAAAAAATAAGAATAATAGAAAAAGGTAAACTTTTCGTATTCTTTCATCAGCAGGTTTTTCATATTTTTATTATCAACAACCAGAATATCCGAGAGATTGCTACAGTACGAGGTGATACATCAATGTTCCACAAATAATATGAGTGGTGTGTATCTGATTAAACCAGATGGTTATCGAGAACCTTTTGAGGTTTATTGTGATCATACAGCAGATTCTGGAGGATGGACGGTAGGTAGAATATTTTGCTTGAAAAAAAAAAATCATATGGTTTTCTGCATAATTTGTCTTTAATTATTTTATATCGGACATATGTTTCACTTGGTTCATACGAACGTAAGGGTCTGTGAGTTAGTTAGATAGACGGCATAGCAACACGAATGTGTTATATAGTGTCAGTCAACTCGATAAAAAGTTTAAATTTATTCTCAAGTATGGTTTAAGTTCAAATTTGGTTTCCCTTTAATCGCCTCTTATGACAGGCGGGAAATACCGTGGGCATATTCTACAACCCCAAGCCAGCAGTAGGAAATATAACTGTTAGACCCTGACCAAGGTGTTGTAACGGATGGAGGAGCATCAAGCCAATCTGCCTGACAATATGTACTCAGAATAAATAAACTCTATTCAGCGACCAAATTAGATTGACAGGTCATTTTGTTTTTATTGATGAGCTTCTGTTGACCCTCCTTCCTCATCACCATTTCCTTTCTTGGAAGCGCAGTAATCCTGTAACAAAGACCATTTGTAAAGAACATGCTTTGACCAGTACTGAGTAGCTGACTAATGTGAGACGTTTACATTGACCTCTTAACGAAACGACTGCTTATCAACTCCTAAATTGTCCCAATTCCAACATCATTCTATTTTTTCATTGAGAAAGAAAAATTTACCAGCTAATGGGAGTCTCAATTTTGATGGTGATATTTCGAATGATTCAGGATTGTTCCTAAAATAACGGAGATTGTATCTTTCCTCAAAACGTAACAGATACACTAAACTCGATCGTGCCTCCGCGATTGAAGTACGCCGTCTGCTGGAAATATTGTCTATACTTTTTTCTCATTTTCATCACATTTCCAAATCTTTCAGAAATATCTTCAAAGATTCTGAAAACGTTGTATCTCCATCTTAATATCTCCTTGCTATGGTATTCGAGCTACCTCTATACTCCTTCCCACTGATGTTGACTTTTAAACACTTTTGGCAGGTTCCATGCAAATACGTTTGCAGGTTCTATGTTAAATATGGAGTGTCGTCATGAAAAAATTCTCAAAACGCAAGCCTTGGGGAACCTTTTCAGGGATTACATCACGGCCACATGACTTTATAATTAATTTCACAAATATAAAATTAATTATGAAGTCACGTGTTCATGAAGTTATCAAAGAAAAAGGTTACCGAAGGCTTGGGTTTTGAGAAGTTTTTTCATGACGACAACCCATCTTTAATGTTTCAACGTCTCTTTGGTACAGGTCATTAACCGTCTTCAGGATCGATCAACAGTTTTCAACCGCAATTGGACAGAATATAAAACTGGATTCGGTTTCCTGTCACAAGAGTTCTGGATTGGCAACGAGAAGCTGTCATTTTTAACAAATCAAAACACATACGAGCTTCGGATTGACATTACAAGTACCGATGGCTTATCTTTCTACATTACATACAACGGGTTTCGCATTGGTGATGAGTTCAGTGAATATAAGTTAACAAGCCTTGGTGAATACAGTGGGGAAAATGGTAGGCTTTAAAACTGTCCCTGTTACTTCGACCATTACTTAAAATAATCTGTAAACTTTCACAAAGATTTATTTGACTGTATAACTGTGACTCTTTTCTTTTTGCAGATGAAATTGATCGCTTTCTGTGTCCAACCAACAGTGTAAGTATAATCAACAAATTTACAAATATTTTGTCAAATCATTGTTATACATGGTCTTGTTCATTAACGTAAATAAGAAGTAAATCCCGTTCCTCCTTATGCCAACAAAATATTTTCGTATTTTACGAATAGACAAATCCGGACAGTCAAATAATGGTCTGATTTCAGTTTGCCATAAAGGGGTCTATTACCTCTTAATCTTTCAATGTCTTTGCTTACCTTTGTCATGGTTTTACACTAAATTGTATCTTGCTGCCCTCAATTTCACTAAATATGAGGTTTTGAAATTCATGTAGACAACAAATGAAGACGATTTAAGGCTGGTGGACCCCACTAATGGCTGCCTAAAGTCACTAAACGAAAGCGCTGATGGAATCCGTCTATACTTTCACGAACTGACGACTTCTCGCTTGCAAAGGGTCTGCTTATTTGACTCAATTGTGGCGAAATGATTCGCTTTAAAACACTTTCATTCCTCATGTATTTTTATACTGACATGATCCGTGAACAATTTTGTTACTTTTCAGGATGATTGGACTTACATTTCTAGCAACTGTTCGCGACAATGTTTCTGCAATAGCGGCCAGCTGACATGTGATGAATACCAGTGTAGCCCCAATGCAGTATGCGAGGAAAGGAACAACGGGTCACAATGTTACTGCAAGTCAGGTTTTAAAGGTGACGGGATCAATTGCACGATCGATGTTCCTCCCTCCGATTGCCAAGATGTGTATGACAGGATTTCTACAAAAAGTGGTGTATATAAAATAAAACCAAATACATGGCAAAGGGAACCGTTTGGCGTGTATTGTAACATGACTGATGAAGGAGGATGGACGGTGAGAAACACATTCAATGTTGTTAATAACGTCTCCGTTTCGAAATTGAGGTTGTAAATAAAAGAAAAATAACGGAAAAAAAATTCCCCAAATGCAAATAAAGACCTCGTTGTTTTCCTGAATGTAAGGTTTATTTCTCATGTAATTCCCTTGTTGATGTTCATGCTGTGTGCGGCTATTTCCTTTTTTCTCTTATTTTTTTTTTTAACTTTTTAGGTCTTTCAACGCCGTGTGAATGGCTCTCAGGACTTTGGTCTTTACTGGTCCGATTACAAAATTGGATTTGGAACACCCGAACATGAACTATGGCTTGGAAATGACAAATTACACAGCTTAACAACACAAAAGAATTATGAGCTTAGAATTGACCTTGTCAACAGTTTAGGGAATCCATATTACGCTAAATACAGTTCTTTTCGAGTCAGTGATGAAAGTGGCAAATACAGATTGAGTCTTGGTAGCTACAGTGAAGGCGATGCAGGTTAGTACTACGGAGTTGTTTTAATTCGCCTAATATATCCACATTTACGACCACTTCTCCTGGCAATTTAGTATTTTCGATATGCGTAGAAAGTTACATGTTGTACTTTCTTATGGAATCTTGAATAACACAATCAGTTGTTCACATTGCTATCAACAATTCTCAACGCTAGTTCAAATTTGTCGCCCCAAATTGCACAAGAAGATACAAAACACTTATTCTAATTGTAGTGTATTAAACATTAATGGCGTTGATATTTCTCACACATTTTGTTTAAGAGGGAGCATCACAGTTACACTGTGTCCGGCACTTTCTGGTGAAAACCCACGGGACTGAAAACGGTCCTTTCTTTACAAAATATTTCAACGGAAAATGACCTTATCCTAAATACTGATTGTGTAAAAAGGGGTGAGACTGACATTTTCAAAGTTTTCGAATTCCACGCCTTCATAATTACGCATGAACCACGCCGTTATAATAAATGAAAAAATAAAAACATACATTTTTTAAGTACGAATATTAGAAGAAACCCATGATCAGGACTTGGGAGAAAAGATTCCTGAAACTGTAAGTAATCAAAGCAGGCAGCTGGGAGAGAGCTCATTGAGTTGATATTGATGACTTTATGAGAGTGATAAAGGGTCGCTTCCACAAGACAATGCTTACAGCTAGCATGACAAGTCAAATTTCATATCCAATAGTTTAAAAAAGATAAAATTTTGAATGTTGTGGTGTCCTGACTTGTAACGGTTTTGTGCATAATTTGAAAAAGTGTCTGGTCACGAATTCTTGAAAACCGAATTGAACCGTTAAATACTCACTCATGAGACAGTTATTTGTGTGAAGGATACGGGGATTGTATAAGTTTGGCCCTTTGCCTTTGGTATGTGAAGAAAACTTAACAGGTTTAAAACTTTGTTGAATTTCAAGAGCCAACTCAATTAGCCGCTTTAAATTAGTCAGGTTTTCTTTCGGTTTCAAATAAAGTAGTCCCTTTCCTTGAGACGCGCCTTTCCGAAAGCTGCTGTGATTGGCGAATTTACGGTTTGTCCGGGGAACAATCAAAATCATGATCAAAAGAACCCCAAAGAAAGATAGAGGGAAACTCAAAAACCCTGGAAAATGCAATTTTCAGCTGTAAAAGCTTTGCTTTCCTTTCGCTTTTCGCCGAACAAGATGGCGCTACACTATGATAGCTCGCCCACCTGCCCACAGGTTTCGT